>OY770265.1:748200-1948200 GCA_963669355.1 Chorisops tibialis | reverse complement strand
TGATTGGTTGGGATTAGTTGTTTGGTTTGGTTTCAAAATTTAGAATGATAATTGTGTGGGAGGTGGGGGGGGGGGGTGGTAAGGTTAGTGGTTCGGTTTCAAACTTTGATAAGGATGGGATGTTCAGACATTAATTAGTCCGATAAAATGGAGATTGAAATTGATTGAAGGACAAAATTATAAAAACTAACAAGGAAGGAGAATAGATTGAAGTTGAAGTTGTTTAGATAGACATTAAAGCAGCTAAATTAAAGGAAGAAATAAGAAATTGAAGGCAGACGACATGCTGTTGAAGGCGGGACTATTATCCTGGCGAAAAATTGAGAAAAGTGTCAAGTTCCCTACGTTATATCCCTAAAAAACTGGGCAACGCTAGCTGACAATAGCTTTGCTAGCGAATCCAACTCTCTGTCTCCAAACAGGACCCATCACGCGATCGAATACCACTCAGGATATGATCGCGCTCTCGGCTAAGATTAAGAATAATCCAGACCACGGACTGGATTGATTCCGGGAGGCCCTAATTGACCTCCAGCGCTATCGTATGTAAGCAAATGAGCAGTAGGAGTCAAAGTAGAGGGCGAAAATCTCAACTCTAACTACACTCCAGCTTAAGACCAACGTCCGGTATTGCGACTGGATTGGTCCTATGTCCCAAAAGACTTATTCCGCGATTGAAAATGAAGCTGAAAGTCATACGTTCTATTCAATCTGGCTTCCCAAAATGGTATCAATTTTTCGCAGAGGTTTTTCTTATCCAGGTTCCTTAATCGGAAAACTTTCGTCAGCAATGGAAGTGATGCTGCGGCACATCCAGAGTTCCAGGTCAAACGATAGAGCATGCATTAGTCAAACAGATTCCTCCACCAGTTCCCGGAATTATGGTTCGGTGGACTTTCAAAATTCTGCGCCAATTTTTCTTCAGAATTTTTGCATTGAAGTGGAAAGAGTTTACCTTTAAGTAGTGCAAATGGAAGACAAAGGGATGAACAAGTAAACACCAATGCTCCTATTGTTAAGGATCCTGTGCCGTGATCGGTTTTCTTATTCATCTTGAACAGCAATAGGCGACTGTACATCGTTTGAAAGTGGAATAAGAAGCGGATATGACGGTGTCTTGGTTGTTAAGAAATTTTTGTTGCTGGAAAAATTTGAAAACTAAACTGTACGTATCAAACTAAACAGAAGAGTTCCCGGATCTAGTACAAAAGGGTCTCTTAAAGAAGGATCCAGTACAGAAAAATGTGCTACTGCAGGGTTGTGAACAGATGGGCGCATCACAGAAAGGTTTCGTACAGAAAAATCTGCAACAGATAGGTCCCTAATGCAGAAGGATTTCCTACAGGAAAATTCTTCGAAGAAGTATTCCGTCCACGATAGAACGGTGGTCAACAGATGAGTTCACCACGTAAGGCACTCCTACAGAAGGCTCCCTAACAGAAGAATCCAAAATCAAAAGGTTCCCTTACAGAAGCAACCGGTGCAGAAGGTTACTCTACAGAAAGATACGCTACAAAAGGGTTTGGCTACAGATATGTCCATTACGGAAGAGTTCATCATAGAAGGCTGTCCCCCCAGGGTGCTGGATAAAGAATTTCAGTGATTGGAAAAGGGTAGCGGAAAAAAAATAAAATCTTATTCAAATTCCAACATACCTGTACAACGCGTTTCTGCAACCCTATCTCCTTCCCAACATTATCGCAATCCGTCATCGTCGGTGTCTTAACATCGTTGAAAAGCGCCCGCAAAATACGCACCTGAACGTTACTCATTTGCGTACGAAAACGTTTCTTTTGCATACTTTGCGTACTACTGGCCGGACTGGCCGGCGAACGATCGTTATCATTATCGTTTCCACTATTGTAGAACAGCAATGATGTCAGATCTGTTGCACCACTCATTTTACAACCAATTCCACCACCACCGCCGTTATTCTGTCCCTGATTCATCATAATCATATTATTATCACTATCGTAATATAATTCGTTATTATTAATTGTTGACGAACTGATCGTTGTTGAATTCGATGTTGGGTGCGGTGTTGGTGAGCTGTTGACATGATGCCGATAATTGATTAGATCCAATTTTTCCGAGTTGTTATTATTATTGTTGTTGTTGTTGTTATTATGCAAATTCGAATTGTTGTTGTTGTGATGGTGATGCACTTGTCCGCCAATATTGGACGTTGGTGTCGCGATGAAAAAATCATTGGACTCATCGTGATCGTTATTCGAATCGGAAAAGCTTACTTCGCTTTCGCTCGCCTCATATTTCGGTGTGCTCTTACTCAAATCCAATGGCAGACCGCCCTTACTTGTCGACGACAGATGTTGATGTTGATTGGCCATTGGATCGTGCAACATTGATGAATTTGTTGTCGTGCTGGTTGGCTGGTTGGCAGCCGAAGAATCGTTGATGAACGACGAATCTAAATGATGCTGTAGCTGTTGGCTTAGACAATTCGCAGAGGGGAATTGCTGTTGTGCCGATGTTGCAGTCGATTGATTGTTGATTGGTGAACTGGACTGTTGTTGTTGTTGCTTTCCGATTATGTTGTTCAGATTGTGAGCAGTCGAACAGTAGCCCAACGATTCGAGAGTTTGTTTTACGTCGGGAATCTGATCGATGTTGATCGGTTGCTTTTCGGGATGTTTGGCTTGTAGATGCGATTCAAGAGCTGATTTCACTTTAAAGATGGCACCACAAAAGGGACATTTCTTGTTGATTATCTGGAGATTTTGACGGAATTGGCCTTTACGTTCGCGTGCACGGGAATTTTGATACCACACCTGTTTTGGTTTGCGGTTGAGATGTTTTTTGTTGAACGATTTTTTTCCCATTGATTAAACGAGTTTTTTTTTTTTTTTTGTTGTTGAACAATTTTTTTGACGATAGTTTAAATAAAAAAAAACCGATTCACGCACAGAAAACAAAAAAAAAAAAATCCCGATTTTTCGCAAATAGTTCAAAAGAGAGAGAGAGAGAGAGAGAAAAAAATTATTGATGATTTTTTTTTTCTTCATTTTTTTCAGTATTTTAAATTTAACTAAAGTTCAAGCGGTTTTAACAAAAAAAAAAAACGAAAATTCCTCAAATAAAATCACAACAGGCATGAACACAAAAAATCACTTTTTTTTTTACCAAAATTTCTCTCGCGATATTTTTCATCAACACACCCAAGACACACCCAAAAAAAAAAAAAAATGACTCCCAGTTCATGGTTTTCTTTTTTTTTTCTTTTACTAGAAATAAAAAAAATAACAAAAAAGCCAAAATTACTAAAAAAAAAATCAAAACTCTAAAAAAAAAATCAAAATCAATTAAATGAAATTAAATAAAAAAAAATTTATTTTGAAATAATTAAAAAACAAAAATAATCCCCAAGTCCAATAGACCCAGATTTTTTTTTTTTGCATTCCGCGTTCAATTTAGATTGAGTTGGGTTTTTTATTTTTGAAACTGATCGGAAATTTAGCGGGTTCCCTTTCAATTAAGTATCAGTTAAGGAGAGCAGAAAACTAAAACGGGAGCTTAGGATGGCGAGTTGGTGAAGGTCGTGAGTTCAAATCCCGATCGACGTAAAATTTTAGCATACAGGGAGAATGCTAAAATTTTTTTTGGATATACTATAGATATACTATCATTTCAATCTACAAATTCATAGATAGAGGGTTATGCGATGGGCTAACAACCCTTCCACAATAAATAATGGAAAATGTAAGGGAACCTGAAGGTCAGGAGGGCAAGACTCGATTTGGGATGTAGTGCCATTGTAGAAGGAAAGGGGGGAAATAAAGAAGGGACGAAGTAAATTTATCGAAGGGCGATGAACGGACGGTGAGAAATATAAAACGAAGTGTTGGGGTAGAGCAGACTATACGTTGAACGATTACTGATCAAAAATTTGAATGGTCAGTAGAAATCCAGCGAATTAAAAATGGGGCCAATCGGAAAGCTATTATCTATTAGGACTACATTCGTTCCCGTCTCGAGCACAACTCACACATATGGGCTGGGGCACCTATCCATGCGTTCCGCCTAGTTGGAGATGAGACTATAACAGCTTCTAAGGATTCCTTGGAACATCGTAGAAACGTCGCGATACTCAGCGTTTACTGTCGATATTTCGAACTGTTCAACCTCATCCCTTCTCTTTCCAACTATCCCAGGAATACTCGGCAAACCGTACGCGCCCATGATGTCACTATTAAACCCTTATCGTCACGTACAGCGAAGTAAAAGCAGTCCTTCGTCACCCGAACATCAAGACTATGGAATGAATTGCCGACCCACGTATTCCCATCAACTTACAGCATTCAGTGTTTCAAGGTTAACGTTCACCGACAGTTTAAACTCACCTCTCCAGAAACATCCTTGTAGCCCCATCGCTCAACTACCCTATACCGAATTGACTGCATCCAATGCATTAAAGGGTGACCCCCTAAGTTATGTTCGGTACAACAATTTGAATTAACTCAGTTTTTTTCCCGCGAATTTTCCACAATCTACTTGGTATAATACACAAAAAAGTACGTACGATTGCTGATCAATTGTTCATCAATTCAGAATGACTACAGATTCCCCACTCCCCTTTCCCTCCCTCCCATTTTTCCCCACCTTTTCGTACTGATTTCAGCATTAGTAACAAAAATTCAGTTTCGGCGTGAAAAAACTACATTGACGAAATAATAAATTTTCAACAATTTTTGGGTTTATTGGACCAGTCGAGAAAATTTCGCAATTTTTTTTGAATTTTTTTTTTCTTAAAACAAAAAGAAAACAACAACGCTGGGACTTAATTGAACTGGGAATTATTTCATAAAAAAAAAAATACAACAACAACAACAACAAAAAACTCTACACTCAAAATTCTACAGCAAGAAAAAAATTTAAACTAATTTTTTCAACATACCTGTACAACACGTTTCTTTAAATTGACTTTCTTCGAGATTTCTTCCAACATCTTACGGCTTGGATTCGATTCGTTCTGATAGCATTCGTACAAAAAGTTCAATTGTTCCGGTAGTATCGTTGTACGCAAGCGTTTATTATTTTGTTTTTCCGTACTGGTGATATCGCCGATATGTCCAATACTTGTTGAACAACTGTTGGCGTATTCGGTTGGCGTCGAGCCCGAAGTTGGTGTCGGCGAAAGACAATTGTTACTGTTTTTACTGTTATTATTGTTGATGTTCTTGTTGCTGAAGTTCTGTTGCTGAAGTTGATCTTGTTGTTGATTGTTTTTTAAACTAGCAGCCAATTGTGAAGCCATTGAAAGACATTTGGTTGGTGTTGATGGCGTTGATTGTGGTGATCGATTAGCAGCTGTATTTATTGTTGGTGTCGATGTTGATGTTATTGTTGAACCAACTTGTGTTTGTTGAATTTGTTCTACTACCCCGCTCCCACCAGCTGCTAGAATTGTTGCCGCTGCAACAACGGCCGCGGCGGCATTTGTTGCTGCATGGGTTGGTGATGATGATGAATTGATTGCGCTTGTTGAAATTGGTGATGTTGGTGTTGTTGAGCCGCGACCACCACCACCACCACACATTTTATTAATCATTGAATTTCCATTGCCACTCGACATCGTATTGGTGCTGTTGATGTTGTTCACCATCGATGTACATGGCGTAATTGTTGTTGAACTTGGCATTGTCGATGTTGTTACTAAATTGAGCAACGGAAAATCATGTATTTGTTGGGGCGAGGCATCTAACTGAAAAAACTTTTTCGATTCATTCAATTGATAGTATTGTAGTAGAAATTCAATATTCGGCTTATTGCTCAAATTCTCATTGAACTCATTCGATTGGCCTTGTGTTGATTGCGATGTTGACTTTTCATTTTGCAAATAATATTGATAGAAAAAATCGTAGTTTCCCTTCTTTTTCAATTCGTTCGTCTGATAGAAATGCGTCAAATATTCAAGATCGAAATTCGGTTGGGTCAACAGGTGCTTCTTCAGCTCGTCGTTGGTTTCGTTTTGGTGAAAATAGTGATATAAAAAATCGAATTGATTCGATTTGAATTTTTTCGACAAAATCTGGCAATCGTTCGAAATCATCATCAACGATTGAAGATCAGCATCGGCGGTTGGACAACCGCCCTCCGGTCCGGTTACGCTCGATTGCGATTGCGTCTCGGAATATTTGCGTTTCTTCTTATTGGTTGTTGTCTGCGATAGATCGATCGATGCGTCTTGCGCGGCACCCGTCGTTCCCAGCATCATGCTATTGTTGCTGCTGTTGCTGTTGTTATTACTGCTGCCGGGGAGTACACCGGTTGATCCGCTGCCAATCAGGCTGCTTTGCATGTTCTGCAGGATACCGAAGGGGGTATTTTCGGCATAAGTTTGCGTCAAGAAGAGATTCGGATTCATAAGGTGGATGAGCTGGTGCTCCTTGAAGAGTTCGAATCGCGGAAAAGTCAAATTGCATTTTTCACATTCGAATTTCTGCTGTTGATTGTCTTTCGAAGAGTTCGACGTATTTTGGTTTGAGCCCGCGCTAGAGTTCGACTGTTTGCCGAACAGACTGTGCGCGGACGAAAGCAAACCGAGACTGGGACTCGTCGATAGGCCGGAAGCACCGACTGAACCCGACGGCGACTGAGCCAGGCCGAGAGACGGCGGCACTGCACCGATTGCAGCCGCGGCCGCTGCAGCCTGTTGCGCAGCAGCCAAATTCGATGTTAGCAGGTTTGTGCTGTTGATATCGATACTCGAGTTGGAATCTTCGCTGCTCAACGATTGGGCAATTTGAGCGGCCGCGATTTGAGCTTTAGCCGATTTCTTATTGTTCTCCTCTTTGAAGCAGTGATTCTTTTGATGGCGAATCAGCTCGTAGTAACGCTGGAAGACTAGGTTGCACTTTTTGCACGTGTAATTTATGTTGGGCTTTTTTTCTTCGGATTCGTAAAACGAATTGTTCGGCTGATTTTCGTAGATTTTTCGTTGTTTTTGCCGAGCATTCTGTTTTTGATTGAACGAAGAGGAGGAGAAAAATAGAATTTAAAATGATTGAAATACATGCAAATTAATTAAAAAAAAAATAAACGAAAATTGATCAACTGTTGGTTGATCAATTGTTGTCCAACCGAACTGAACTAATTCAAAAATAGATTCTCGGATCTCAGGGGCTCAACATTATTTTCCCTGGTTGATCAACTAGCTAAATTCCCGGCCCCCGAAAAGAATTCCCTGACTGAAAATATGGCTGACAAAACAGGGGGAGGGGTCCCTGCTTGATCCATAGCTTTAAAAGTTGAATTTAAAAATATGATTTGAACTAACTAAATATCGAAACTGACCTCGATATAGCTATCCCCGATTAGTCTTCCCTGGAAATTCCCCCTCGACTGAAAAGAAAAGAAAAAAAATAAATCGCTTAGACACTACACCTCATCAATGATTGATCAATGGCTTCCACATTGAAAAAAAAAAAACAAAAATATTGAACTGAAATCAATAAAAAACAAAATTTAGCTAACCCGAATTTTTTAAATCTCGCCTCGACATAGCTATCATCCCCCCCCCCCTCCTTTGTTGAAAAGATTAAAAAAATGATAATCATTCACTCCTCATTGAATCAACTGCTGATCAACTAAATATCGATATTGACCCATCTCCGCCCCCAAGAAACCACATCATTAATTAAAACAAAAACAAAAAAAATTGATAAAAATCTACAACATCACAGACTGATCAACGGTTGAACAACAACAAAAAATAATAATAAATAAATAAAAAAAAAATGTTTGTCCACTCACCTGAAACCACACAACAATAACGCGCGGCGACAGCAACAACAATTTACTCAAATACTCCAGATCCGAATCTTTCGGATACGAATTATTCTCGAAAAACTCTTGCAACACTTTGATCTGATAGTCGGTGAATCGCGTACGATTCGCTCGCTTTCCCGACGACGACGAACTATTCGACGAATTCGAATTCGTTTCGAAATTATTCTTATCGAAAATTTTATTCATTTGAAATTTTTTCGGCGGTCCCATATTATTCAGATTTCCACCGATACCGCCCATCACACCACTGCCGACACCGCCGACTCCACCGCCACCGCCACCACTAACCGATAAACTATTCAACGGCATCGAATCAATCTGTTGATTGATCATATCGCTCAGATTATTATACGACGAACTGTTGGGGGTTTGCGGACGCGATAGAATCTCCGAACTGCCCGATTCCGATTTCGTTTCGAAATTATTGTAGAACAATTGTTGATGTTGTTGATGTTGCGATTGCGTTTGCTGTTGAAATCCGGTCGCGGTCGACGAATCGTGATCGTGTTGTTCGTGCTTCATCAGCGAATGATGATGATGATGATGATGCGAGAGTTGGTGATGATGATGATGATGGTGCTGCGACAATTGACCGTGCAGCGAATGATGATCGGGATCCATTGAGCCGAGATCGTCGCCCGGTTCCGATTTTATTGTTGTTATGTCGGGACGATCGCTGGCCGTACTCGATGGTTGCGAGAGCGGTCGATTGTCCTGATTATGAGCAAGTTGTTGAACGAGTTGTTGCTGTTGATCGTGTTGGCTGAGCTGTTGCGTCAGTTGTTGAACGGCTTGTTGACGCTGCTGTTGAGATTGTTGTTGTTGTTGCTGCTGCTGTTGCGGTTGAGCAACTGCTGGCGGATCGCCGCTCGATGTCGTATTATCGAGAAGCGGAGTGACTTTTGTCTGGCCGGTTCGTTCGTATTCCTCGAGATTTAGTGTTGTCGATGGCGGATTATTGAAATTATAGGGTGAATCTTTGTTGCGTTGTCGCTCTTTGAAGAGCGTGTTACGAAACCAGTGCTTGACCACCTAGTTGGGATTGGGCGAGAGAAAATACAATTTAATTTTTGATTGAAGCAACAATTTGTTGAAGGATTGGTTGATGGTTGATTCAACACTCACCTTCATCGGTAAATTCGCCTTTTTCGACATTTCCATAATGCTCTCTTCGCTTGGCGAATTATTAATATCGAAATGGGCGCGTAAAATTTTCAATTGTTCGTCGGTAATACGAGTGCGAGCACGTTTTTGATTGCTCGTTGCCTGAATTGAAAGGAGAAATTGAGAAAAAAAATAAATTGATCAACACAAAAACATTAGATTTGATTGAGTTACCTGTGCTGCAGCAGCAGCCTGTTGCTGTAACAATTGAACTTGCTGACCGGCATTGCCCGGCAATTCCGGCGTAACCGATTGTACGTTACCGCCGGCAGCAGCAACTGCAGCGTTAGCGCTCGCACCGAAAATCAACGGTGGCGCCAAATTCATAAAATTCAGCGACATCAAATGATGGAATTGCATCAAGCTGAGCATATCGAGAGTATTCATCGGCATATTTGTCATGTTCGGAAGATTCTGTAGGCTTTGCAGGCTCTGCAGACTCTGCAGATTCTGTAGACTTTGCAAATTTTGCGGAAGACTTGCGAAATTCGGCGGCAATGCGGCCAAATTCTGTTCCATGATTTTCTGTGCGAGAACGGCCGGATCGATGTTCAATTTTTGCGCCAAATCGGCATGCTGCGGCGACGTTTGCTGTTGCGTTGGCGTCGAGTGTTGTTGTTGTTGTTGCTGCTGCTTGATCAGGGCCGTTACAGTTTGTTGTGGTGTGGGCGATGTAGCCGGCAATGGAGGCGATTGAATCGATTGCTGCTGCTGTTCAACTGCTGGCGGTTGAAGAAGGAGTTCCTTCGTTGAACAGCTTTGTGTTGCTGCCTGACTACTTGCACCGCCATTTGCCGATGATATCGACGATGCTGACGAATCGGTTGATGGTTTTTTGGCCGAAAAGTCTAAGATTTCGTTGTCGCCATCGTTCGCGTCTAGGTAATAATTTTTGAATTTTTCGGCGAATTTCTCGAGGACATCGAGCGGTATCTTGTCGTTGTGGATTTCTTCGCAGTGCGATTTCAGGACGAAAATCGACGAGAAAATCTTCTTACAGTGACGACAATAGTATTTGTCTTCGTTCAATTCGCTCGTGTGCTTCAATTCGTTGAACTGCTTGACAATGTCGAAACCGAAATTTTCCAGTAGGGTTTTATAGATTTGATTGTTGAATTTCGGCAGCGCAAGATCGTCCTGGATTCCGCTCAGATTCGACGGGGTCGGGCTGACGCTCTGCTGCTGCAATTGCTGGTGCTGTTCAACGATTTTGGCCAGGCTGGATGAAATCGACGGTTGAAGGTGGGGTTGCTGTTGCTGCTGCTGCAGTGAATGCTGCTCCTGCAGTCGGCAGGCTCGAGTCTGATGCAGGACGCTGCGCATATGAATGTCAAGGGTGGAGCCCTGAGCGTAGGCAACCTTACAGATGTCGCATTTGAAACGCTTCTTCGGACTGTCGTAGTCATTTTCCGGACTCAATTTCCGTTTCTGTTGCTCCGCAAGGATATCCAACTCTAAGTCGACCGATTTCCGGTCGCGTTCCAAACTCCGCTGATCCGAATCGATGCTCTTGCGATCGTAGTCGATCATTGGCGATGCATTATTACTGGGCGACGTCGATGGCGTGTTATTATTCTCGCTTTGCTTCTTCAGCTTGTGAAGATGCGACACGCTATTATAGTGAACCAGCAGGATGTTCTTCTGGGTGAAACTTTCGCGACAGATGTCGCATTTGAACGGCCGATTCGGATCGAGGTACTTCTCCAACGGATAGTTGTTCAACTTTTCGTTGCGTCGATGCTGATTCGATTTGTAGTGAAGCGTCTGGTAGTTCTGATGCGTGAACGCCATCTTGCATTTGTGGCATTTGTATTTTCGCGCAGGATCGTTGTAGTTTTCCTCGGCCAGTAGAACGCTGTTTAGGTATTCGTCGATTTCGGTTGGCGGATCGGATGTGTCGGCATGCAGATCGTCGCCTGCAGCGCGCATTATCAAATCTTGGTGTTGCTGGCCGCTGGCCGTGACCGAATCGTCGTCCTGCTTCGTGCTGGACCCAGGCGAGGTTATGAAGTCTTCGAGCGACGGTTTGCCCAGCTCGTGATCGGGTGACGGCGACGGGCTGTTCGATTGCTGCAGCTGTTGGTGCGACTGTTCCATGTGCTTCTGGAGCGATTGCGTACTTCGGAAGTTCCGATTGCAAATCATGCATTTGGTCGCGTCGCGCATACTATGATACAATGAGTGCGTATTGAGCTTGTCCTGCGTTTTGAATGCGAGCGAACATTGCTTGCAGCGATACTTGTACACGTGCCGCTCCGAAATCACCAGATTCATGTGCGTATCCTTGAAGTGCGTCAACATGAACGATAGATTGCCGTACAGCTGCGGGCATTGCTTCAGCAAACAGTGAAACTGATCGTTGACGCAGTGATAGTGTTGCATTTCGTTGGCGTGCACGAGCAGTTCCTGATGCGTTTTCAGCACAATACCGCACTGCACGCATTCCAGTTCATCGATACGATGCGGAGCCGTGCCGCTGCCGCTCGCATGGTTTTGATCGGCCGCCGAAACGCTTAAATCTTCGCCCAGCTTCTTGTCGTGCGGATTGCTGTGATGCAGCCAATGACTAGTATCGACCAATTGCAGTAGACGCGTCAGACCGTCACTGTTCACGCTATGCACGCCCATCACATGCTTCTCGAGCGATTTCTTATCGGCGAAATTATCCTGACAGAGTGGGCACAGAATTCCCATGGTCAGATCTGCCACATCCATATTATCAAGGTCTTGATGGTCCGGTTCGGTGCAATCTTCGACCGAATCCGATTCCGTTTCCATTCGTTCCGATTTGAGGTCGTCCGCGACGAAACTGTTCGGCGTAACCGACGAATGGTGTTGTTGTTGGTGGTGGTGATGGTGGTGTTGGTGGTGGTGACTACCGGGCGCCGATGTGGGCGGCGGCGGCGACGATTTACCACCCATGGCTGCAGCTGCAGCGGCTGCAACGGCCGCTTGAAATGCATGCAGGGCCGATTGATTTGTCGGTATTGTTAGATAGTCCGATTCGGGATAATTCGGATGCATACCGTCGATATGTATCTCCATATCCGATTTGGTTTCGGCGAAATAATCGCAATTGTTGCACTTGTAGATCGTGGTCGGCGGCATCGCGAGATTTCGGCTCGATGTTGGCGATTGAAGAAGCTGTCGGCCAACCGATGCATTCGAATCGTTCAGATGTGACGATGTTGGTGTTGTCGGTGGTGCTGGTCCAATAGTGCTGCGTTCGAGCATACTGGAATCGATTGGTGAATCGGATGGTGTTGATTTTTCCGATTTTAGGAGGTCTGAAAATTGGATTTTGGATTTTTTTTTGTTATTTTCACCGGAATTTGAGAAATTTCCTATAAATTAATTATAAACAATTTTTCTGTAGCGGTGATAGTTTTCGCGATTCACAGCGAGCGAAAAAAAAAAACTTGGAATTTTACTGTACGACTAGAAACAGGCTGATTTGAATCATCACAAAGAAATTAATCATTGACCGCGATAATCCAATCCGATCGATTTGAATTGAATTTTAATTCGTTGGTTCTTGACTGCTTCATGGTTGGTTTGGTCGGTAGATAGGGTAATCATCATCATTATATTTCTCGTGTATAGGAGGAGGCTTCTTCTCTCTCGCTTTCTCTGTTTTGTTTAAAAAAAAAAAAAAAAAAAGAAACCCAGAACGATATATCGCCGAAAGGTAAAAACGATTTTTCGATCAAATTAGTTTTGAATTTCCGATTATTATTTTTGTGTTCCCCCCCCTCCCCCCCTTTTTTTTTAAATCAATCCTGATGCCATTTCGCGAGCAAAGTATTTTTTTTTCCGCTTATTATTTGAAGAGAAAAATTGCATAAAAAAAAGGAAGAAGCAGAAGAAGAGCAAAAATAACCCCCTCGATCGAAGAAGAAGATTGGGAACGTTACCGTCTTAAAGTCGACGTCGAGGAGAAGGAGATCTGCTTTAGGTGCTGCACGGGGCCGTGTAAAACAGCAAAACAATTTTTGTTTGTGTAACTTGCGGCTATTTTAGAAAAATCGCATTTTGATAATTAAGAAGAAGAAAATGACTGCAGTGCTGCAACTCTCTATTCGAAGGGTTTTTTTTTCTGGCTTATTTTGCATAAATTCTCTTCCTCTTTGGTTCTTAGATTCTTCTTTAGATTTTTGCCGGGGATTTTTTTTTCCAACTGTTTTATATACGCGCGATCATAGAGTGCTTGAAGGCCTAAATTGTATACGCGATCGTTTCAATCAAAGTGAAAATTCTTCTTCTGCAATTTTCGTTAGATCACGAATTTGACCGTTGATGATTAGTTAATGTGTAGGCATATTGGTGTTACTTAT
The DNA here is from genome assembly GCA_963669355.1 of Chorisops tibialis. Taxonomy (NCBI): domain Eukaryota; kingdom Metazoa; phylum Arthropoda; class Insecta; order Diptera; family Stratiomyidae; genus Chorisops; species Chorisops tibialis. The sequence goes on along the minus strand of OY770265.1, from coordinate 1,934,896 downwards.
TAAAATCAATTTCTCCAAGACCTATTGGCCCGAATGAGATTTTGAACCAGTGGCGGCTGTATCGGTGCGGCAGGTCAGGCAGAGTTTTGGTTGGGTTTTTTTTCCCAAAAATTAAATTCGACTGCAAAACAATGTAACCGCACGGTTTTTGTTAAAATGAAACTTACGTACAGCTGAGTGATACTGATGGTGAAGGCTGCAAGTGATAGTGCAATATTCTAAAATGCTGCTAGTGTATTCTAAGGATGGCGATAAAAAAAGCCTTCGCCTGGCTGAAGTGTATTGTAGTATCTACTAAGGATATTGGCATCTTTTAAATCCCTAGAATCAGAATACTGTTCTTGGTTGTTGCGCGTCTCGGTAATCTGGCAAATGTGGATACCAGGAGCCTTCAACGCTTCATAGGGAGTTCTGGTTGGTTCACCGAGTAGGAGTCTAACTGTGTGCCTGTAGTCTATGCGCGCCCGGACTTGTATCTGGGCAGCCACCTCTCCCTACCTACCTACCCTTTAGTTCCAATATTCCCTTAGCGAAACTAATTTACTAACATTCCCTTACTCAAAAAAAATAATAATAATAATTACTCCAACCATTTTAAATCGAATAATTAACAAAGACAAAATTTTTGCGGTTTTGACAGAGTTCGGCCAAGCTGCTTCTTCTTCTCTATGAAAAACGACATGCCGAACATTAAGAAAAAGGAAAATTTCTTTGCGGTTTCTTTTTAATTTCCTTCGTTTTTTGTCCTCAGAGTTAAACGCAAAAAAAAAGAAGGTTCACAGTAGCACAGACAACAATAACAATCACCATTTCAACCGTATCGGAAAGCAAAAAAAAACACCTTTTTTTCATCTCTGTATAAAATTGAAACCCCCGCCCCCCACAAAAAAAGGACCCACGAAACTATCACTAGATATGAGCAACACACATTCAAAGCCCTTTCCGACGTTAATAATAGGGCTAGCCGAGATGAAGAACAAGACGAAGAAATAATTAAAAAATTATCCCTAATTTAACCACATTGTCCATCGGTTGATGAGAAGAAGGAGTAATCGGTGGTAAAGCGAAGAAGACCAAAGTTGCCGGTAGAAGCCATATGGCCGGAAATTTAAGAGTTCAAAAAAAAAAAAACGGAAAAAAAGGGAATTAAAGGCCACTTAAACTGCCAATTTTTTTTCCTTCTCGGTTTTTGTGGTTTCTTAAGGTAAAAACAAAATTTACAAGTTCGATAGGGAGACAGGAAAAAAAACCATAACAGAACTAGGATTGGGCTTCACGCCGCGACACTCTAGATCAAAGAGAAATTTATGTGATTTTAAGAAATTTTGTATGAGGAGTGGTAGAAGGGGTGACAGCATTTTCCTCACATCATACTAGAGTAGCTATAAAAATGTTCCACACAAAATTTAAGCTCGATAAATTGAACAGGTGCTGAGTAAATTAAATGGATTTACGGAAGTTGTGCAGTTTGTATGGGAGGTGGTAGAAGGGATTTTAGTATTTTTTCGAGAAACAACTATAACTATCATGCAATTGATATAATGTAAATTTTGAATCAGTAATACATTTGAAGAAAATCGAATTTTCGTAAAGGTATTAAATAGTGTAATCCAAATTTCAGAGACATTGTGGAGAAATCCGTTTTTTGTGAAATTCCGAGATTGAGTCAGTTGTATGGGAGGAGGTAGAAGGAGTGAAGCAATTTGGCCTGTTCATTTACTTTTTTTTTTATCAAAAACGTCGTGTGAAAAATTTGAACTTTCTAGCTCAACGCTCGAGCTAGAGAGGACACGGTCGGACGGACATCCGGTTTTGAGATTTTTGAACTTCTGTATCATTCTTTTTTTTTTTTTTCTCCGAGTCTTGTTTCTTAGCGTTACAAACTTTTTGGCAAACTTATAATACTCTCAGATTTCATCTTGAATATAAAAAGGAATACCAAGTTACCAATTAATATTATTTTGATCCCAAAGTGTGGGTAATTAAAAAAAAAAAAACCCCCAAACCAAACACAACCGAATCCCGACGAAACAATCAACTTTTCAACTCTCCACATCAAATTGAATCAAGAAATCCACAATTATTTTAATTGAACAATCTTCGTCGTCCAAGCCTCGCACTGTGATAATATTAAAATCGCTCAAAGCTACACACTTCTCTATAAGTATAGTGTCAGACCGTGTCTTATAAGGATTCGAACAAAGGGTTGCGGATTCCTGCCTCTCGAGAAGACTGCAAGGCATCAATCCAACGAAGAAAAAAAAAACCCAATTCAAAAGGCCCAGAGAGCAACAAAAAAAAACCCACCAAGAAACACATCACTTCTTGGATCGAACCGTGCTATGGAGGGGTGCGCAGATCAGACACGAGAAAAGCAGAATAAAATAATAATGGCAAAAAAAAAACCCTAAAAAAAAACTCAAACCAAAATAATGGAATTATTCATTAAAAAAAAAAATAAATAAATAAATAAAAATAAAAAAATTATTCTCAACTCTAGTGTATAATAGGTCTTGGGCCAAACCATACAAAAAGGAGAGAGAGAGAGAGAGAGAGAGATTCCGACACCCATACAGGACGACGACCAAAGCAGCTACGGCACGACGGTATGTAAATTTATGGTCATTAAGGAATCACCTGGAGCCATAATTCCGCCCTCGCAAATTGCATGTACCGAGAAAATCTCATACTTCACATACCTCTCGACTTTGTCTACCTCACCGTTTTTACCTCACCTGGCCGTGGTGGTTGTTTTCTTCCACCTCATCGTCGTCATCGTGTACACAGGTTTCGCCATTATCGGGCCCCGCCGGACAGAGCTCTCTCTAAAGTCGACTAGGAAAATAGTCGAGGAGCCTCAGCGATTTCGAAATTGCTTAGTTCGATTTTGTTGTGTGCCTAAACTCACCTCCTACCCCCCTTCCTCCCCCCATCCCCTCCTTGGGCATACCCAATGCAGTTTTTTAAGAAGATTGAAGGTGCTCGATGCAATCACCTTAACTGGCACCCTCAACGTACGTGTGGATTTTTATATCTTGCAAACTCGCGCCAACATTTGAAAATTACACGAGACTAAGCATAGCTCAGAACCAGTTTCGAGCCCGAGCTCTCCCTTCTCCCCCAAATCACCAGTGCCGGCAGCCGTAGCATAGTTGAGAGACCAGGAAGGAGGAGGTTTTGTACTGGGAGGAGAAGGATCTGCTTGTTCGGGGGCTCCCCCCTCCCCCGATATAGAAGAACAATACTAACTAACATCAATTACGGTGTCGTTAAGAAATTCCATAGGGCTCGGTCTATACAAGAGGTCCCACAACGGATCCAACTAGCGCTGCTGCTGCTGCCGTTGGGGGCACCATAATTGTTGCAAACTTGGCGATTTTCAACACTATACACAGTCGAGCATTTCGTTTCGGGATGATGATGATGATGATGATAGGCGGGTTAAAGATTTTCTTTGCTTTGGGTTTTTTTTTGTGCCCGTTGTCGTGTTGTTCGAATGGGTTTTTCTTGAGCTAATTGTGAGCTGGTTTTTGGTTGATTTATGATGACAAGGTGATTTGGTTCCACTGCCGAAGCCGCCGCCGCTCAGTTTGTGAATTTAATGAGTTTTTTTTTTTTTTTTGAGAGGACATATAGTTTTTCTGAAAATGGCCCAGCTACTTGGCACGATAATCGCGAAAAAAAAAAATGTATTACAGAATTTATCTCGATAATTATGGAAGCTAGCGAGAAAATATATTTCATAAAAATTACCCAATCTTAGGTTTTCTATAAGTTTGTTAAAGGAATTTTTTCGATTTCAACTAAAATAAAATTTGGGACATTTTTGGGTATTTTTTTTTTCAAATTATTTCTACTGCTATTTGATGTTCATTAAAAATAATCCGTTACATTGAAGTTGGAATGTTTTGAAACAATTAAGGGTTTTTTTTTGGGTAATTTTTGAAAAAAATTGAATCTATGGTGATTCCGATACAATCGCTCGTTCCGAAACAGGACAGATAAAAAAAGTCTAGTTTTCAAAAGTCTGTAATTGTTTGACATACTAAATGAGTAATTTTCTCTTCTTCCTCGAAGAAATGAACCTCTTCGAAGGCCAATTATAGAAATATTTCATTGAAAAAAAAAAAAAAAAAATCCTAATCGATTTTATTCGGTTGGTTAAAATCATTTCATTGACTGGGGTACTTTACATAGTTCACTATTATTAGAAATTTCATGCAGTATTTTATTGAATCGAATTGCGAACCCCATCCACCCACCCTCCGGTTCGCATCCTTCGAGTCTCGTATTGAATCGAATTAAATAGCGTGTATCGTACAATTTCCATTTATCTGTTTTGTTTTCTGTATTTTTATTTATAAACATGTCTATGCAAATCTAGGACATTTTTTTTCAGCTCGACTCGAATTGGGGGTGGTGACTGAACTTTTGTTTTCTGTTTCCGTCTTTGATTGACAATTGAATCCGATTATCGAGAATTCGCAGGAAGAAAGGAAAAAAAAAAAAATCTATCAAGAATAATCGTTATGTCTTGAATTGATTGAAGCTATAGCTGAAAGGTTTGGGTTTGAAAAAAAGGAGAGAATGAAATTGAAAATTATTAATTGAAAGAGGAAGGAGTTGAAAGAGGGCAATAGAGAGAGAGAGAGGGATGAACGATATGTTATTTAATCGATGCATTCCAGAGAAGAGAGAATGTTATTGTACCATCGCCAATTGGTGATACGGATCACTTCCTGATTCGTGCACAGTTCCCGCCAAAACCGCCGAGTATAAAAGTTCCGAAGAGGATCGTTTGGCGCTTCAAAAGGGCCAACTGGGGCGAACTAAACTTATTCTTTAAAAGGTTTGATTGCCATCTAGCCTGCAATATTATTACCGGGACAATTCGCTTTATTCCTTTGAAAATAGTTAGCAAATTCAGGACACACCCCACCCTCAGCCACAGAAGTCTGTATATCAAGGCAAGGAATTACTGCAACACCATAATTTACTACGCAAAAAAAAACAGCATGACTTAAGATTAAGACAAAAGGTCCTGGCACGTATTAAAGGATCTTAAACATATTGGCAATTTACCTAAGCCGGCAGCCGCTCAGTCCAGTTGAAAAGGAAAATTTACTAGTAGCGAGTTTTGCAAGAAATTCAACCCTCTCATCGATTAATCAGTCACCCCAACTGTATCGACTAGCGTCATTGCTAGAATTCTTCAGGATCTCAATATTAATAAATCCTCTGGTCCGGACGGTAATACCTCTTTGCAACCTCTTCAGGAAAATTCCCAAATAGCTGCAAATAAGCGAATGTGTACAAGGGAAGCAAGTTGATGCTTCTTTTTTGTTAGGAATCAGAGTTTTCTATTGAGGCGCGCCATACAGGTTGTGTTAGATGGAGTCTCTTCTTCGATTGATTCCCTTTCCTATCAATTCCGGCGTCCCTTAAGGCTTCGTTTTATCGCCTACTTTATTTTTTATTATCGACCTTCTGTAGTCGACTCTCCTCGCAGGGGGGTAGTTGCATGAGGAGGACTTGCCGAATCATGCGAGTACCTTTGGAGACTTAGTCGACTCCATGGACTCGAGCCTTCACAGGGAAGTAAGTGCTGGTCCAGAAAGCTACGGCGATTCCAGTAATTGCTTTTGGGAAGTACTGTCCCCACGAACCTGAGGGGTGTGACCAGTCTCGAGTACAAAAGTAAATCAACTGCAGTAGCTTCGGCTACGAAGCCTAACCGGAGGTTATCTGGTACCATCGGAGCCCGGGGGGCCCAATGAAGGTTGCTTCCCGGCGATGGTTGAGGTCTTAACGAACACGTGGTGGTTGTGGTGTCCCATATCGCGGGCAGAGTTCTTCGGAGCCCGGCGTGGAGTCCATGACCTATAGACTGGATAGATTTAGATAAGTCTCGCATCCAGCAGTATGAATGCCGAACTTGCTGTAGGTAAAGACTGCCACCTTCGGGGTTTAATGATTGTCGTCTTAAACAATCCGCGTTGCTAAAGACAACCGTAAGGTTAAACCATAATGGTGTAGAAGCCTTCGGGCCGACCACTTCACGTTAAATAAAGATAAACTACATTGTAGACGACTCTCAACCAAATTCAGAGACTCAATTTGCTGAGGGGTACCAGTAGTAGAATGGAACAGGGCGAATCCAGTAGAGTTTAATGCCACTGAAAAACAAGCCTGTTATCTTCTCTCTTCAATACAACATGTCGGCGTAACACTTGATAATTCGGAGAATTTCCACCTTCTGGGTAGGCAAAACTTTGACTGGAGCCAGCACATCCACAATGCAGCTTTAGACGCCTCCAAATACTTAGGCTTTCTCCGAAGTTGCAAGAAATATTTTACACCATCTGATCTTGCAACCATCTAGGCCCCGACTTGAGTACAATTCGGATATCTGGGCAGGGTCACCCAAAGCGTATCTAAAGATACTGGATCAGAGATTTGCCAGATGACTCCCTCATCGATTTCCTTTATCCTGTCCGTCCTTATTCAATTAACTGTATGTTTTGTTTATTTTCATTTTATTTAATTGGATTGTACGCTACAGCATTAAAGGGTGACTCCTAAGTTCAACTTCATCATCAATGGCGCGACAGCCCAAATCGGGCCCTGGCCTCCTGAAGTCGTCGCCTCCAATCGTCTCGATCCAAAGACCGCGTCCTCCAGCTGCTAATTTTTAATATGGCTTTAAGATGGCTGGTGTCGACTGGGATTTGTCGGACGACATACTTTAGTGCCAAGTTGAAAAGGATGGGGGCTAGACCATCTCCCTGCTTTAAACCACTTTCCGTTCGAAATCTGGTTGCGGAATCGGTTTGTACTCTCACTTGGGATTCAGTGTTTATCTTGGGGCGATAAGAAAAAAGAAAATGAACTGAGAATGAACTGAGAATGAACTTTCAACGTCCAACTGTTCAGTTAGATGAACAAGACGCAGGGTTAGGAAGGTTTCAGACAAACCTCGGTATAGCCTAGTGGGTAGTGTGTTGGTCTAGAATGCAAACGTCGTGAGTTCAAAACCCCAGTCGACGTTTACTTCTAAGATACTGCCCACGTGGCCAGATCTGGGTCATATATGAAAATTCGCAGATAGAGGGTAAAAAAATAGGAAAATTCTCAAATTTAAAGAAAAGTTTAACCTTAAAAAAAAATACTCATTTATAAAACTATCTACACTATTAAGCTTTATTATTCGTGACGTTTCGGTCTCTGCTGAGACCTTTATCTACCGAAATTCAATCTTTCGACGCGATCAAATCGAACAATCACAAACATAAGCCGCCGGCTCGATCGGTTTTTTTTTCGTCATCATTTTTAATTTTTCCATATAATTTTTTTTTTCTATCAATCGTCAAAAAATTATTAATTAATAAAATTGTGTAGGAAATAAGTGCTTCATCATTCAAATCCGATCTGATCCGGTGTACTTTTTTTTTTTTAACTTGTTCTTCGTGTTGTTTTTTTTTCCTGTATTATTTTTCTGTTAATCATTAGTTAGCCCCACGTCTCTTGCCATAATTTTTATAAGTTTAATGAGCTCAGTCGTTGCCCGTTGGATGTAAGAAAAAAAAAAATAAATAAAAATTAAGAAAATAATCGCCCTCAAGTATCGCGTCTTAAAATTTGATTTTTTTTTTTTTTAAATATTATTGCAATACTCGTTTTTTTTATTCGATCTGTGTTTCTTATTCGGTGTTTATTTTCTTTAATAAAAGTCTTAAAATATTTTTTTTCTCGCGCGCCCGGTTAAAGAGAATTAAACGGGGGGAGAGATATCTCAAAATTCGTATCTGATTGAAGCGATTGAAAAGGAAAAAAGAAGAACGAATGTAGGTCTGAATGGAACGTTTAATAAATTTGAAGAATACGGTCATAGGTCAAATATTTAGATATTCTAAGATAAAAAAAAAAAAGATAATTTAAAGACCACACTGTAGAAGGTGGCGGAAAGTTTTTTTTTTCGAAATATCGGTGTACTCTGCATTTACTATAGCTACTTTCATGGTAAATGCAGCAAGGAACTAAAAGCCCTAATATCAACCTATATTCTATGCCCCCCGAAATACTCGCCAAGCTACACGAGTACACTATGAAGCCCTTGCCGTGGAGAACAGTGAAGTTTAGGCAGTTCTTCATCCCTCGGACGACAGTGTTGTGGAATTCATTACCAGGCAATCTCTTTCCCACAGAATACAATCTTCAGCAGTTTAAGAACAATGTTCACCGCCAATTCAAAGTCTTCCCTCCTGTGTTTCCCTGCTGATTTCCCTATTTCCTCTTGTTTTCCTTACCCATGTCGAATTAACTGTGCATCGCGCATTAAAGGGTGACCCCCAAAGTTAATTTCGATAAACATAAAAAAAAAAGTTGGTATGAAGGAAGAAAAAGGAAAGAAATTGCTGAAAAATTTAGGATTTTTGGCCACCAGATTAGATTGTAGCCTTGCGGGTAGCGTACTCCACTGCAAGTCAATCAATCAATTGGATTTCTGTTAACACCCCCTATAGGGGCAGAGGTCAGAAACAGCTTTCTTCCGCAAGGCGCGATCCTGAGCATCGGTCTTTAGCTATTGCCAGGACTTCTTTTTTCTTCTGGCCTCTTGCTCAACTGTTTGCTTCCATGTGCTACATGGTCGACCAACCCGACGTCTTCCTTGAAGATTATAATCCAGAGCCTGCCACTGCAAATATTGTGAGTTAAATTTTCGGTTGACGCATAATTCCAGGGTACATCTCGATTTGCGATAATGAAAATTTGGTTGGGAGGAGGTTGTGCGAAGGAGGGCTGACGGGTCCAGAATAATAAACAAATGTTAAGGAACCTGCACGTCTAGAAGCCAAGGCTGAGTTGTAGTGCCCTTGAAGAAGGATGTGAAAACCTCAATTCCATATAAATTTTGGAGCCTGTGGCTACTCACTCTTGTCTTAGCATAAATCCCACGACAATCTTAAGCCTTAAGCAAGAATCCCACTATTATACATTATGGCAATGATAATATTCCTCGCACCCTCTACAAGGCACTCCAAGTAAACCCCTATGCCTTATAAAATCTCATTACCTCCTCAAAATCGTAATAATCACCTCCAAAACTACAACACCATCACCACCACCATCAAATTTTCGCTGACGAGATGATTAATGCCAACCAGAAAAAAAAATCCCCGGGTATTTTTATTCAAAACATTTTTGACGGGTACGGATATTGTGTAGCCCAGGAAAAAAAATTAAGTGTAACCATTCTACAAAAACTGGTGTGTTACTCATTCAACCATACAATCAGGACGAAATTAAAATTTTCATCAAAAGGAAAACTATATTCATCGGGATCCTCTCCTCCCGAAAGAAACAAAACAAAGCGCAAAAAAAAAAGGTTCCTTTCTTCAAAAACTTTTGTTTTTTTTTTTGCCAGAGGGTTCTCTCCGTACGTTTCACCTATGTGCGCGCGCTATTATTGAAAAGTGCAGATGCAATTTCGTCCTGTGTCCTTTCACTGTGTCTTTCATCATCATCATTGACTATGCCTTGTATGGAAACCAATCCTTCATATAGATTAAGGATTAAGGAGATTTTTTTTTTTGGGTTTTTCTATTTGATTATTGGCAATTTTAATTCTTTCGTTTTTTTTTTTTTAATAAATATAAAAGCCCTATAATTAGTAACGCCCAAATAAGCGCGGGCTGTATAGAAGAAGAGAAGAAAAAAAAATGAAAACGTATAAGAAAATTATCCTTGGAAGGGTAAACGCAACAAAAAGTACGATGCATGCGAGAAAGAGAGAAAGAGTGGATAGGAGAAAAAAAACCCAACAATATTCACCCTATGAATCCACATCTCATTATGGTAATTACATACAAATCATTTTATCCCTTTGATTTTCATAATGACGGTGGAGGAGAAGGAGGACACGTCTGCTTCCGAAAAGTAACAAAAAAAAAAAAACTCCTTTTCATGTAACAGCATCGAAAGCTGAAATTGAAATTTTGTAGCCGAAAAAATCAAACAAGGAGCTTCGCAGCATTATGGTTCTGCACGAAAATCCGGACTGGGACCTGATTCCGGCAGAAGGAGGATGAGGCTGCAACTCTGATGCCAAAGTAATTTCAGTTCTCTCAGGTTGCCATGATTGGGCTTATAAAGCAGGCCAATCCAATATTCCTGAAATCGTGAGAACGGTGGCCCGAGACAAGGGATGTGAGGGATGCTCAGTCACGAGTAGACCAATCGCAGGAATCATCTGGGACCAGCAACGCAAACCCAAATCAGGTGGCAGAGGAAATTCAAGACCCAGTCACCTGGTCGAGTGATTCTCGTAATAGCACGATCGAAACTACCAAGCCTGCAGTCCCTTTTCGATACAAACCGGAGAAAAACCAGAAACCAAGGCTCAGCGGCACTGCACGGAGGAAATTGAAGTTCTGCATAGAATCGCTGTCCATGGCAGCCTAGGCTAGAGAGGGCAACATCCGCTTTAACCGATAAGAAACTTCGTGTCGTAAAGTTTCATACAAGGACTCTCGTAAGCAACGAGCGCATTGCAATCCAGCCAGGCAGTTGTCAAGGAGTTGGGTAAAAAGAACCCAAACCGACCAGGTCCCCAATCCAGCCAGCTTGGCTGAACCTTAGCCACGAATGGTTCAACGCTAAAGAAACGCTTCTGGAAGGACAAAGTAAGAAAATTCACGCCGAACAGGCATTTGAAAATCACACAATGCCAACTACTGAGCAGGGTACAAGATAAGGTGAATCCTGATCTTAAATATCATCAAAATATCTGTGCAAAACACTGTACAAGGTGGTCCTAATTCACGTTTAAAAGAAGCCAGAGAACGTCATCGTTCCACTTTCGCTGCCACCCCGAAAGACAAGGACCGTAGAGAAATAGTAACAGAAAAGTGCCAGCAAATCCTAACCAAATCCGTTTGTCCACAAGACGGCCGGACATCCCCAAAAGACGTCAGAGGGAGAGAAAAGACGGAAAAAAGTCATAGTGCGAAAAAACGGCAAAGAGAAGGCTCGGGAAGGAAGCTATGGCTCTGACGAGATACGTCCAAACTAATTTGTAACATTCTCAAGGAAAGCAGCCCTAAACTACTGCAGTCGGGTCTGGATACACTGCTTTGCTCGATTTTGAAAATTTTTGAAGCCAGCCTTGAGCCGGAAACAGAGCAATCGCACAGCCCAGATCGCATGAGCCTAAGGACGAAATCCTACTAGTTGGGCCGTTTCACAGGTTCCGATATGCCTACCAACAAAGCGAACCCACTGAAATTGAACATTGATTTCGACCATAAATCCATTGAATGACGTGGCATGGAACCAGTTATCTGCCGACGGATCAACAGTCACACCCAAACGAAAGATAATAAAGTCACAGACAGACGGTAGTGATACACCAGTTTTTCGAACAATCAAAGGTTGCCCACAAGGCGGGGTGATGAACGGATTACGCGGGAATGGTAACACGAAGTAATCCAGATGATCCTGTAGTCCAGTGCAGGAAAGAGTGGTGGAAAAACCAGCACTGAAAACTGTTGGAAATTAGTGTAGCAAACAAGGATCGACCAGGAACCCCAATAAGACGATAGTGGTGTTGTTTGCTTCAAAGAGATTTCTCGAGCTACCCAACTGAGCTGTAACTTTTGCTAAGACTATGACCTAGAATCAACACCCAAACAGAGTTAAAGGAGAACCACTATGGGACTGATGATCAGTCAACCAAAGGATTGTGCCCTCAACGATTGATCCATTTTACTTATGTTGGGTATTTTTGCGGTGTCCTGAAAATCTTCCTTTCAGCGGTTCTAAACTTAAATAATTTTCTAATGTTTTTATTATCGAAGGACGAAATCCTGTATCGAATTTAATACGTACAAATCATCAGAGAACCTTTCGCGTAATTTACTTTTCTATATGAATGTTTGTTCGTTATAATTATTTTTTTTTCTATCGTATCACGGCTACAATCCATGGATGGGGTTGTTTTCAACCCACCCTTAAGGCAGTCAGCCGGGGCAGGTGTTCTCTAATATAGAAAGTTGAAGGTTGTCGCCGTTAATTGGTTTGAAAATTCGTAAAAGGGCCGCCACACATACACATAGTAACAAATCAACAAGCAAACAAACAAACAAACGTGAGACCATTATATTTCTTATAATTTTTTTTTATGGATTATTATGGATAATTAGTGGACGCTTTACACGAACAGGGGATGCAACTCAGTTGTGTGGTGGTTTCCCTTAGATTTAGATTCATTGAAATTTGCCCAATCGTCGCTATAATTAAACAAAGAAAAAAAATGTATTTCCTCCATATACGATAGAGAAGAACTTATGTCAATTCGTATATTTCACTACCCCTGTCCTCCTCGTCCTCCTCCTCCCCCCCCTCTCCACATCGACGATATACTGGGCTCCATTAATTTTTCAACAATTAATGGGGTCTCTCTATCTCTCGTTTGTCTACACCCCACATCACTCGGAATAGTACAGCGGCGGAGCGTAATTGTTAGTCGCGCATATAATTCCAGCCGTATACAATTAAACTACCAGATAGTTAGATACTTAGATATTCATCTATCCGTTTTCGTTGTTCGTAATCAATCGATGGCGTCTTTATTTCGTGCTATTATTTGCATTTTTTCTGCTTGTAGTTTTGTTTTTTGTTCTTCTCTTTTTGAAGGAAGGAAAGGGATGGTTGCTTGTGTGGGGAGGTTCTGCTTCTTGTGTGGTGGAGTGAGCTATTGAAAATACAGAATTAAGCATTCTCTCTCTGTTATAAGACGGAGAAAAGAACGAAAAACACAAGAAATTATGCATAATTTTTGAAATTAAAGTATTCTGAGGTAATTTTGGGAAGCCATACATTCTGGTTAAATTTGGACTGTAGCGGAGTGGCGGCTCGCCAGACGAAGCAGGTGTGGCACTGCCTGTTGAGGCTGCAGGCCCGATCAAGTATGCTATCTCATTAATTACTTTATTGTTGTATGCCTCTGGTACGAGAGAGAGAGAGAGAAAGAAAGAGATAGCGTGCGATCGGATTGTTTTTTTTTTTTTTGATTTTTTTGATTCACTCGAAATGAATTTTGAAACTCAACTCAACTTCCACTGAAAAATGTGGCTTGAAATGCGTCTAGACCAGATTTTCTTACTGGTTGGGATATGAACAGACTTAATTTTACTAATGGTAAAAGCATCTCCACGCCGAATACCACATACTCGCCAAAACTATCACGTTGTTGGAGCCTGCTACCTATTTCCAAAGGGTTGGACGTAACTTGTCATGAACGTTCCGGTATCGAATATGAAAAGAACTTGAAGGCTAATTGAACAATCCAAGGCAAATATTAAAGGAATTCAGTTACTTTGTGTCTTCTCACCCCCGACCACCAGTGCTCATTTTATTTTCTTTTATTCCCAACAGAATGCAATTTTCAGTAATTATTGTAATTAGTAAAAACACACCAGGAGTGTAGCTTAGAGTCGTCGCCGTTGCTATAAACTACCAACTATACATATATGTTCCTCACTCACTCGCCCCTTCTCCCCCCCCCCCCTATTCTTTCTTTACCTTTCCACCCCTTTCATTTTATCGCAGTAATTCTTTTCCGTATACTTTAGGCTTGAGGTTGATTTCTCTCTTGGAACCTTATTATTAGGTCTAGGATACGATTAAAAACATGCACCAGAAGAAGAGGACGGGCGACGACTGGCATATAGCATAACCCCATAGTCCACCCACCAAACATACTCAACCCCCAAAGTTTTGGTTCGTTTCGGTTTGTAGTTAGTTAGTTTTATTTTTATTTTCATGTTTCCTTCATAAACGGAAAATTATCGATTTTGAATCATAAGTCTAAGTAAGGTTTCTTAAGTGCCCTCCTCCATCCTCCCCGTCTCCTACCTCTTGCTGCAATCGTGTATATTGTCTGTGGGGAATAGAGCGAATTTTAAAGTGGGGTCGGTTATTTTTAATTTATTTATTATTCTGGCAAAGATTTCAATTCAATGAAGAAATTTTATATCATCGTAATTCGTCGTTTGAATAATCACTGTGAAATTTGTGTATGGGGAGGTGGTAGCAGATGAAATTAGAAGAAGACATGGTTTTTATGAATTGGTAGCTGAAATTGTAATCACAAGACCGCCGCTGTCAAAGTGCACAATTTTATTTTCATACGAAATAAATCGATTAACCGAATTTGGGCAGTGGCGGCTCGCCAGATGAGGCAGTTTGTGTTGAAAGTTACCTATGAAAATTAAGAAGAGAGTCGGAGAAACGACTGAACCCTGAAAGAGTTCACGCTCTTTTCCTCAATGCTCAGGGTGAAGAGCGCTAAAAGGGGTGATTGTTCGTCCCAGGTGGGAGGAGGTCATGATATCGCCTTTTGGGTTAGGTTCAAAGTTCTACACAGAAACAACAGTCCCAAATCACGAACGAAATTCTTATCAAACATTTGAATTTCCTTTCTCCATTTCATCGTAAACAGTTGAGTGATACCTTTCGCGAATTCCTCGACTCCAGTCTGTTGCTCGTAAACCGTTGAGCAGCAAATTAACATCCCTATTCAATTATTATCTTATCCGCAACATATATTCTATCTATATAACAACTGTGTGCATCCAGTTATAATTACAATTGGTCATCTCCTCTTCCGTCCCTTTAATCCTTTACAATTATCGAAAATACCACAAACACGAAGGAATCTTCTTGTTCTCTGCTTTCTTTTACAGTGGTTTATTCCTTTTTTGTACAAAGAAAAAAGCACGAAAAACAATTTTTTTTCCATAATTTCAGTGCAAACAATTTTCATGCACGCCTTCGAGGCCTAAATCGAAACTAAATTAGCTTCGATTTACCTCCTCCTTTTAACGTTTTCACAAAAACCACGTGACCAAATACAATTGAAAAGTAACGAAACGACGAAAATGAAAAAAAAAAAACTAAAACTGAAATGAATAAAAATTGCGCGATAACTAAAGATTAAGAACAAAAAGGGAGGAGGAAGAAGAAAAAAAAACAGTATCTTTAAGATTCGAAAAGGCATATGGTGGTGGCATGTGATCTTTATACGCTTTTTTCTTTTATCTTGGTCCTCATTGATTTGTTGTTGTTGCTAGTATTGTTTTAAATCTTCCATCACGGCTGTGTCTTGTTCTTGAGGCTGCGCAGTTTTTTTTTTTTTTTGAAAATTACACACCTTCATTTTTTAAAATACTCATAGCGATCTCGAACATAAAACATGAGCGAGCACTAATTTTTTGTGATTTGCGGCCTTAAGGTGCCTTTTATAGTTCTGAGATGGAATCTAAGATGGAGCAAGTCTGTAACGCTAGCTCATTTCCTTTAGCGTTATAGACTTTAAAAAAAAAGTTCATGTTATCGTTCAAAAAATGTTTCTAGCTTGAGAAAGCGTCGAACTAGAGGTTCCGATCGTGAATGAGTTAAATCCTTCTGCCACCTTCCATACAAAACTGAAAATAATTTCAAAACTCATCGATTTTTGTGATATTTCTAAAAAAAAAATCACGAATTTCCGTCACTTTTCTTTCACAATTTTGAAAGGCTAAAAGGATGCAATCGACACAATGGAACTGGAAGAGCGAAAAATTTATCATCATTCTCTTCTACCACCTCTCATACAAATTCCGCTGCTGAGTAGAGCCTATTTTTTCGAGAGTACTACATTTTTTTTCCATTTCAATTGTCCTAGAGTATCGCAAAACATTGATTTCACCTCCCGTAATTTCATACAACAAATTTCCATGATTAATTTTTTTTTTTAAAGTAAATTGAACTGAAGATGAACAGCAAAGTGATCAGCCGATCGATTGTTCAATAATTGAAAAGAGTTGAACAGCTGTAAGTATTCGAAATTGCAGTCACAGAACTGAACAGTGTAAAATTCATAGATTCATCGAAATCCGCCTTAATCTCTAAAGTTGTCCGTAAGTGATTCAAATTGAACTCAATTTGAATTGATCAAACAAGAAAATATTGAAAAAAAAAACAACTTACTCATATCGACAATTTTGAAAACATCGCTTAATTCCAACGGTTCCATACTTTCGCTCCGTCTTTGCAAACAAATGAATTGTTCGACTTGAACGTGACGCAAACTTTTCACATGTTGAATCATTTGTAAAACACTCGGTGCCTTAAAATTACACAATTCACATAAAATCGATTGTTGTTGAACACACGAACTATCGACACCACTCGCGCCACCACCGACACCGATCGCACTACCACTTCCACTTAACTGATGCTGCAACTGATGCTGAAGATGATGCTGATCGATATCGTTCAACATTGCCGATTGATTGCAACTGTTGTCCGATTGTTGTTGCTGTTGATGATGACTGGTCGGTGACGACGTCGATCGACGCCGTCTCTGCTGTACGGCATTCAACTGTTCGATATAAACTAAATGATTGAAAATCATTTTCATTGTGTCGTGTCGCATATGTTGAACGTGCAGGTTCAACTTTTGTATCGAATTCGTATAGAAATCGCAACAATTGCATTTCAACTGAACCGTATTCGTGTTATTGTATTTCAATTTGTACTCGTTTTTCGAACCGCCCTCCTTGATATGATTGATGTAGTTCAATTTCTGAATATGCTTGTCCGTCTTGCTGTGCAATTGAAAGTTTGCCTTTAAATTGGTTTTATAGTTGCACAGCCGGCAGATGTAGTTATTGTTGATGTTCAACATGATGTCGTTGTTGCTGCAATTGTTGGTCGTCGATCGTGATCGATCGATCATGAGATGATTGTTCAATTCGTCGATACTGTTCGTATTGTACGCGGCACAAATCAGACAACTGTAGATCAGCGACGGTCGTTGATCCGGTTCGACGGGCGGCTCGAACGTATCAGGATTGAGTCCCTGATCGGGTTCGAGTGAACCGCTGAATAGTGCGGCAGCAGCTGCTGCTGCAGCTGTTGACGATTGAGCAGCGGTCGTCGTGGCCGATGACGCAGTCGACGTCGACGATGAGACGGCGGCCGTTGTTGCGGCCGATGCGGCCGAATTCAACGTTGACGCCGACTGTTGAACGATCGATTGCGATTGAGATTGCTGTTGTGGTACGGACGCAACAGCTGCGGCTGCAACTGCTGATGCAGCCGCACCCAGTGCACCGGCTGCCGAATTCTGATGCAACAGTTGAATCATCAATGCTTGATTGTACGCTAGATCAGCGAGTGCCGCTTCCGGTAAGAAATTCTGTAGATTTGGCATTGTCTGTTGCAAGTTGGTCAGATTGTTCAGATTCGGTATGTTGGCGGCCGCGCCGAGATTTTGACTTTGCAGAAAGCTCAAGGCCTGGAAATGTTTCATGTTGTTTTGTAGAACGGCCATATTGTGCGTATGTTTTTCGCTGGTCATGTGAATGCGTAAATTACGCGCCACGCTCGTTTCGTACGAGCAAACATCGCAGCGAAAGCTCGGCTTCGGTTTGCTCGCCTGTTGCGGCATATTTGGCATAATGATTTTCGGACTTTCGCGAATATCGCTTTGTGTCGAAAGATTCTGTGAGTTGTTCAACTCTTGCATGTTATTCAGGTGCTTGTCGCTTTGCATGTGTATCGAGAGATTGCCTTTTGTTGTTGTCGAATAGTTGCAAATTTCACAACGATATGGTTTATAGCCGCACGTGTAGGATTCACCGCGTGCTAATCGCGGATGTTGTTGGCCTACGAATTGAGAAAAAATTGATTTTGAAAATTCGGTTTTGTTGATTCAACTAAACCAAAAAGTCCCCGCCCCTAACCCCACAAACCCGGTTTCAACCTACCTGCTAGACAATAACCGCATGCACTTTCGCCGTCCGGATGTTTTTCACGCATATGAATTTCTAACGTTTCCTGATATTTATAATGCCAATTGCATTGCGGACATTTCAACGTTTTACATGAATTTCGAGTCGATATTTGCACGCCACTGTTCAATCGGGCTGAATTCAAGATCATTTCACATCTATAAAAAAACAACAACAATTGAACAACAATTGAGCAACAGTTCAACAACAATTGAACAACAATTGATCAATAACTTACCTTGCACAATCGACACCAATCGGTCGGCCATTTATATGTTCGGGACATGCACCGATTGTAAAACTCGGAGCTGGTGTTGTCGGCGAAATCGATGTTAACGATGTTGAAGATGGCGGCGTTGTTAAATTAATACTATTTGGTGATTTCGTTGGTGTCATCGGCGATTTTAAATTATTAATATTGACTAATTCGCATGATTTACAATCAACTAGACCGGCAATTTTCAATCCCTGATGTTCGGGACATGTTAAATGCTGCTGCTGTTGCTGTAGCTGTTGTTGAAGTTGCTGCTGTTGATGTTGTTGCTGAAGGAATTCGTTCAACAATTTCGCACTATTACTACAATTATTACTATTGTTACTGTTACTACACAAATCGCTTGAGCTTGCCGCACTACCACCACTTGCACCGATTATTACCGTCGATGTTGACGACGACGACGGAAATGACGACGGTGCTGACGTTGATGTTGAAGTTGCTTGTTGTAAATTAGTACTAATGCTGTTGGTGCTATTAATGCTGGCTGCTGTTGGTGTCGATAAACTTGCTAAAATCAATGATGACGGCGTTGTTGAACGAATCATTTGCTGCTGTTGTTGCTGTTGTTGATGCAATTGCTTTTGAACGAAATCACTTAAATTCTGTTCGACGAGACTTGTTGAGCTACAACTTGCAGCACTTGTATTCGATTTAATTATTGTACCACAATTATTAATATCACTATTCAATTTGTTTAAATTATTTACTGATGAGATTGTTGTTGTTGACGATGGTGATGATGATGATAATGTTGCTGCTGTTGTTGTTAACGATGATGATGATAATGATGCTGCTGCTTGTTTTGTTGATTCAATTGTCGGTGTATTCGAATCAATCATTTGACTATTGTTGCTTAAAAGCATTGACGAACTAGAGCTAGGTGCGGCCGATGCGGCTGCTGCTGTTGTTGATAATGTTTTTGTACTAGCACAGCCTGTTGTTGTTGATGTTGAGCAGTCAATTGTCGGCGAACTAATCGCCGATTGCAATTGTTTATTAGTCGTTTGATGGAACTGCTGCTGCTGCTGTTGTTGTTGCTGCGGTTGCTGCTGAAGCAACTGCTTATGCACATCGAGCGGTTCTAAAAACGATATTTGTGGCTTCTCGTCAACATTACGTTGAATAATGGCACTCGAATATTCACGAGTTAATAGTAATTTTTCGGAATCATGTAAATTTAACGTATGTTCACTATTCGCATGTAAACTAAACGATTTTGTATTACCGAAACTTAATTTACATATGAAACACATTAAAATCGGTTTCGAAATTTTATTTGGTTCCGGAATTTTATTAATTGTTGCATCGCGCGCCGTTACAACACGAAATGAATGAATTTTTGGATTATTTGCACTCGATGGGAGACCGGCTAGAAAAATTAAAAACAATGAAGAAATTTTTTTTTTTATTGTTTATTTGTTGGTGGAAATTCAACAATGTATCGAGAAAAACAAATTTTTGTGAATTTCTGTGCTGAAATTTTGGGGTGTTAAAGTAAAAATTCAATTTTGTGGACGAAATTGGTAAAAATTTAATCAATTTTGACCGGCAAGTGCTAAGATATCCGTTGGTAAGACTCCAGAATGGACCGATTTATTTTTTTTGTGTTCGAAAAACTTGACCAGTTTGTATGGCTTTGAGTAATTTTCACTCGGAACGTTGAGCACTGTTTAGGGGAAAGGGAGGCTTTATTAATAGCGAGGTTTCGGTCACTGCTGAGAGACCTTTATCAAACCATCACTTTAAGTCTCAGCACAGACCGAAAAGCCACGATGCGATTCGAAAATTTTTCCGTTCAGCTAAAAATGCACTGTGAAAACTTTTACGCGAAAAATTCAACAACTTACGTTGTGCAAGAAACGCGACTCCAATCCAATGCGAGTATTTAATGCATGCGACAAATCTATGTTGTTATATGATTGTACCACAAGGAAAGTGACAAAGAACCTGCAAACTTTCGTGAACCAATGCTCCCGAAGCATTTTCGAAATATTCTGGCGTAATCTCTAACGACGAAATTCGGAGTATAACTAGCCAGACTAGAATAGGCATTCAGATTCGGAGGCGGAAGAGGCGCCTAACAAGCTCTGGATATCTTCAAGGAAAACGTCGTGTTGGTCGACCATGTAGCATATGGAAACGAGTAGTTGAACAGGAGGCCAGTGTAATAGAAAAGTCCTGGCGACAACTAAAGACCAATACTCAGATTCGCGCCTTGCGGAGGAGCACTGTTTCTGCTTTATGCCTGTCCTTTTGAGGGATCTTAACCGAAAATTGATTGATTGATTTGAAAAAGCATAAAGAAGCGATCTGACTGAATTTTACTAAATGAATTTTTTAACAGTTTTCAGAATTTACAAGATAAATAAAAATAAAATAAAGATTTAAAAAAAAAAAAAACTCACCATTGAAACATGATTCGGAGATATTCGATAGTGATTCATTCTCCGAATCAATTATGTATGCACTACCATCGGGATTATAAACAATTTTACCCTGAAAACTTTCAACGTCTGAACATGAGGCCAGCGATCCTTCGTCTGATTCGTATTCCTGTAAATTGGAAAAAAAAAACAAAAAACAAACAAAATTATTAATTATCTTATTTTTAAAATTTTATTTTTTTGTTAGTTAAAAATATTTTATTTTGGAAGGGTGGCATGAGGGGCACAAAAATTTAAATTTAATGTTTAATTTGATAAATTGTGGAGAAGGGGAGAAACAAATTGATTCGAAAATTCATGTCAATTTCTAAAACTGCACGATCCAAAACTTTCTGCACAGTCCAACATAATGTTGACTAAAAAAAAAACAGTATTGTTGTAATACGAATAAAAGACTCGAACAAAACTATAACAACATTTTGATCGTTAATTTAAAAAAAAAACCCAAAAATCTACTCCAACTTCAATTAATGCTTCGATTTGCCACTAATTTAAAAAAAAAAATTGACAAATAAACGAAATTTAATTTTTAAAAATTCTAAGTTTTTGGCCGTTCGAAATTGTTTCGAAATTGCTTCGAAATTTAAATCACTAATGAATCAAATAAAATTTTGAAATGCGATTTCAAGCAATCAAATTAGAAATAAATAAAGTTTTTGTGTTTTTCTTTAAGCTCTCAATTTATTTATTTTGCGCCTTCCTATCCTTCACCATTCTCCCTCCCTTTCCATCATACACCACGCCGTCATTCGATTTTAATCCAATTAAGATCGGAAAATTCATAATGAAAATTATGCATTTGAAGAAAAAACAAAAAAAAAATTGGCGCAAAATAATAAGGGATTTTGCTTAGTTAAGAAAAAAAAAAAAAACAAAAACACGAGAAGGTGAAGAAAATTGTGACAGAGGGTAGGGGGAGGTCTTAAATAAACCATTTATACGTAAACAAAAAAGCATTTTGAAATTAAACACCGAAGCCATTAAATGTGCATTAAGAATAAAAGAAAAATAAAAATTGCAAAATGTCGGTGGTGTCTCTAATAACTAATGAGATAATAAATAAAAGCCTCGATTTTATCATGTGGTTTACTTAAGACTGAGTTTATTATTTAAAAGATGCGAAATATTGTTTTCTTTTCCTTTTTTTTATTATTAAAAAGAATCGATTTTAATTATATGGTTTGTTATTAAATTATTTTCA
This sequence comes from Chorisops tibialis, assembly GCA_963669355.1. NCBI lineage: Eukaryota > Metazoa > Arthropoda > Insecta > Diptera > Stratiomyidae > Chorisops > Chorisops tibialis. The sequence continues at coordinate 1,913,137 of OY770265.1, read as the reverse complement.
TTTTATGAAAGCTTTGTTCATGGCTTTTTTTTTTAATGTTTTAATTCAATTTATTCGGAAAAATCGAATCGAGTTGTTGGAGGGAAAAAATAAAACTTTTTTTTTTTTTTGTTTAAGGCTATGCGATGTGGAATTCATTATTATCACCAGGCAATCACTTTACAAACAGAATACAAACTCAAGCAATTCAAAAGTAACGTTTAAATTTGATTGAATGCACACAAATTTGATTGAATGCACACAAATTTGATTGAATGCACACAAATTTGATTGAATGCACACAAATTTGATTGAATGCACACAAATTTGATTGAATGCACACAAATTTGATTGAATGCACACAAATTTGAGTAAATGCACCCAAATTTGATTGATTGCACCAAAATTTGATTAAATGCACATAAATTTGATTGAATGAACACAAATTTGATCAAATGCACACAAGTTGAAATTTTTTTTCAAAGAAGATGGCAGATTAGATTGCCTGTATTAGACAAGATGGCAAGCGAGGTGAATTTAAGTAATTTGGAAGGGAGGCATGTTCACGATAAGCGGAATCCGATTATAGTTACTCGCTGGGGAATTAGATGCCCTTAATTTGGGGCGTATTTAACATCAAGAACTTTGCGTAGTTTTAGAAAGTCAGAAAGTAACAAATTTTTTTAATGAGGTGAATAAACCACTAAACTCACCACTCCACGAATGGTGAATTTTGGAGTGGTGAATTTGCAGGTGTCAATTGTGACATCTCTACCGTACAGATTTTCTTCTTCTTTCTTTTCTTCTTGTATAGAGTAATTCTAAATTGGATTAACCGTAACAATTTAAGTTCAATTTTCTCACATCGGGAAAAAAATCAACGCGAAATGATTGGTTGAGCAATTTTCTTCAATTTCTTGCCATTTTAATTCAGTTGTGTGGTTTTTTTTTTTTTCTTTTCTTAATTATATTTAATAATCCACCTTCACCTCTGTCTGTTGCTTCTCAACTACTCCCTCTCTCTCTAGAAATCTCTTCCTTCGTGACAATCTTCTTCTTTGTTTCTTTCTTTCCAATCCGGTTAACTCGCATAATACACAACATTCATTCAGAGCCACTTAACGCGATAACTACACCATAACAATAAAATGCAATAATCAAATAAAATTTTCCTTCTTTTTTTTTTGCTTTTGTTGTACACAAGAAAATTTTACGGCAAAGAGAATTTAAACTGATGAAGAAAGAGGTGGGGTGGGGTTAAGACGAGGGGAAAGTGGTGAAAAATTTTTCTTAAGTCCGATCGAGGCAAAAACGAAAAACGAAAAAAAATAGAACAAGAAATGTACGCAAATCGGAGTAGAAAATAAGTTCCCTTCCATATGATTTAAATTATTATTATCGTTATTATTTTATTGTTGTAGAGCGCGAAAAATAACGACCGTTACAATAGCAACAAAACTGAAAAATCATCAACCATCATCATCATTATCAATTCGTTGAACAAAAAAGAAAAGAAAGAGAGGGCAAATAAAAGAGTAAGAAAGAGGAGAAAGAGAGACGATTATTTGGAACAATTCTAATTGGTCTTGGAGCTGTCTTCTTCTTCTTCGTCTTGATCAAGCCCCCCCTCCCCCTTCTCTCTCTCTCTGTAAACACATAGAGAACACAAAAGCGTCTTCATTTTAATTTTTTTTATTGTTGTTGCTGTTATTCTTGTTTTATTTCTGCTTTAGATATTTATTTATTTTTTTTTTTTTTTAATTTTCAGTTTGGATCCGATTTACTTGGATAATTTTCTTATTATATGGCATTATAACAGTTTTGTATTTAAATAAAGTCAGGTCCCAGGATGAAGATGCCAGTTGAAGATGATGGAGATGACGACAATGATGATGATGATGATAATGGAGCGCGGACGAAATACACAACGAACAAACAATTTTGTGCATATTTTCAGCATTTAGCATCTAATTGTTATTTTTTTTCTTAGATGATTTTGTAAGGAGAAATGTTCGGTGTAGTAAGTTAGACGGATTCAGTTGCTGTGTCTGTCCTGCGATCCGTGGTTGGGAGGGAACAAGGGGCAGAACAAGCGCCTCCGAAAATAAGGCGCCCGGAAAACCCGTATATCACCTAAGACGCAACACCCAAATGCGAGACATTTTTTAATACTTTTAATACAGATAGATCTGAGATGAAAATATTAAATAAGATAGGTCCCAAGTGACTTCCTTGGGGTACTCCAGACGACACTACTATTTCTTTGGAAATAGAGCCTTGGAACTTGACAAATTGAGTTCTATTAATGAGGTAGGATTTAATCCAGTCAAGAAGGGATCCTGTAACACCAATTTTTTTTAATTTTAAAATCAGGATGTTGTCAGGTGAGAAAACCTAAAAATTCGTCCGGTGGCAGGCGCTACTTCTGGTTTCTCCAAGATGACTATGAGCCCGGAAAAGTGTGGTTGCTAGCTGAGAAGCCGCTCCATACTCAGACCCCCAGGTCTGGAGAAACAACCGTGGACGACCGTCTTAAGATACAACGGACTCGCAATCAATCGCCGCAAGAAAGAAAGGGTAATGCATTAAAAAAACAGAGCTCCCGCAAGGGGCAATACGACTCCAGCTCCAGAGAAAAACAACTTATGACCAAGCAGTGGAACATATTGGAATTATTCCGAACGGATTCCAGAGCACAGTCCTTACCACGGACCAGATTACCATTGTCCGGGATGCCTTAGGCGCAAAGGATCCGCAGAAACAGCGACTTCATATGCTAATCGGATCGCGCCTTTCTGTTCTGTTCCAGGTAGCCGTTCGATTGGTAGAGTGGAAAATCCAGTCAGTCTACCACCAGGAAAGCCAAGGACTAAGGACCAATAAAAGATCAGCCGCAATCAATCACAAAATGAGGACTCCAAGCAGGCGATCACCGCGGCATCCGTCCTGCCAGCACAGCAGGAGATTCCAGCAATCCAGCTATATTCTTTATTTCAAGAGAATCTTCATCATGCCAAGGCTATCTTGGAAGGAGATTCATGGCTAGAAACTGTACGGAGTATCTCATACACAATTAGAAAGTCCGAGAGCATACAGGCAGGACATTGAATTTCATTCTCTCATACTGAACTCATAACCAGATGCAGGTCATTAAGAGACACTTACTTTCCAGGAGAGAACGATAAAGCTTCAACTGGATATTAGTGAGTCTTTGAAGAGTTTGAAGCAAACAGCTTCTGCTGGCCTGGAGATAGTCCAAAGTTTGGAACTAGGATCACTGAATCGATACTGAATATGTACCAAAACGGTACTGTATCGGTACTGGATTGATATTGAGCAGCGCAAGTACTACTTATTCAGTATTTCCGAGTATTTTGAGGAGAAGTTTGTATCGGCAATGTTGCATGTGTTCAACAACAACAATCGACGTACAAAAAATGTTTTTTTTTCTTTTGTTTTTTTGTCAAATTTGCTAATTGATTTTCAATCAATTGCGGAATCTCTAAATATAATTTCGATTATTTCAAAACTACCATGCATCAACACATCACACAAACACACACTCACCTCCGAATTTGTAAAACAGCTTTGCGGATCGTCTCGTTTTCGTCGTCGTTTTCGCGGTGCTAAATCCGTATGCGGCGAATCCGGAGGCGGTGGCATTTTTTTGTTAATTTTTATTTTACCGCCGACAGCGCCACTATTACAACTTGTTAAACTACCGCCAGCAACAGTGGGAAATTTCTGCAGTTGTTGCTGCTGCTGCGGTTGATGTTGATGTAGCAATTTCTGTTGTGTTGATTTCGGTAAATTATGATGAAAATGTTGTAGAAAGGACGAAACAGATAATTGCTGTTGTTGTTGTTGTTGATGTTGATGGTGTGTTGATAAAGTTGGTGAAGAAGTTGGTGATGATGATGCCGACGATGATGATGATGATGATGACGCCGACGACGATGACGACGACGACGATGAAATCGATGAGGAACGAATTGCGGCGGCAACTGATGTTGATGTTGCGACAGTTGAATCGATTGAAAATGAATTATCGTCGTTGTGGTATGTTGGTGCGGTTTTCTTCAATTTTTGTGGGGTTGGCGAAAATGATTGGTGTAGTAGTGGTATTGATGTGTGCTGTTGAAGATCGAGGCCAACTTCTGTCGTTCCAACATCACATTTCGGAATTTGTCGTAGCGATTGTTGCGAGGCTGTTGAGGGTGTTGATGAAAACGCCGGTGAAATGTTTGAGGTTGTGGTTGTTGTGGTTGTATTGGTGCTGGAAGATGATGGGAGCACCGTTGTTTTCTTTTTGGTTGATCCCGAGCCGAGCGTTATAGCTCGGCCGTCGAACTGTATCGACTCCGTGGCTGCGTAAATTCAATGACACATTCTGTAATTGGAGAATAAGAAAAACAAAAGAAATACTAAAGGATAGAATAAGACAGAGAGAAGTTTTGTTTTTTTTTAATTCAAAGAGATCGAGAGAGAGAGAGAAACCGACAAAGATAATGGGAGGGTTGGAGCCAATATTTTCAAAAAAAATAAATAATAATAATAATAATTAACAGAATGATAGCATGATGATAACACTTAGATGAACATTTTCAAAATAGAGTAATTGATTACCATGGCTGAGTAAAGTAATGCAAGAAGTAGCTAAGCAACCATGATGGGCGAAATAAGTCTCCGATCCGGTCATCAATGCTAGGTAATGCAGGAGATTGTCAGCAGTCACGCAGACCAAATCGGACCTTGGCACTCTGACCATCAGGTTCCCTAACAGCAGCAACAATGTTCTGGGGCCGGGATTTGAACTCCCGACCTTCGCACAGTAGGCTACACCCTCACTACGCTACCACCCAGGATCCCTGTAGCCACGCCATGTCTTAAGGTCACCGATAATTTCCCTACAGAATGGCCAGCACAGGGTTCGTGTAATGATTACGGAATCGATATAGTTATTGTTGCAGCTTCGTTGCAGAATAACGCATAGAATTTTCTACTTCTACCATGGCTCTACAGCCCAAATTGGGCCTTAGCCTCCTGACCGTTCAGCTTCCTTAATATTTTTCTTTATTTATTGTGGAAGGATTGTTAGACCTTGACACAACCCTCTATCCACGAATTTTTTATTTTCGTAGATTGAGGTGCCCAAGGTATATCCAAGCGAGCAGTGTGCTGGAATTATGCGTCGATCGGGATTTGAGCTCACGACCTTTGCATTATAGACCAACGCACTACCCGCCAGGCTACACCCTAGCTTTGCTTAGAAAATTCCATAAAATTTCGTCATTAAAAGAAAAGAAAATCAATTCCGAATCAAATTCTTTGATTTGAAACTTTTCGGATTGTAATTTGATTGGTGATGAATCAAAGCTCCGGTATTTGAGATTCCAAAATACCACGGCAGAACTAGTGTATTACCGATATTTTTTTGTTAAATTTCCGCAAAAAAAAATGTTGAACTCATTTCGAGCAAAATTTTCGGAGAGTTTTGACCCATGATAAACCACTCCGAAAATTTTCCGATGACGCCAAATGGTGCGCGATTTTCTTTCACGTTTTCGTTCTGTGCCTGTCTTCTTGAATCTGTGTTTTTTTTTCTTAGTTATTTCTTAAATTACGGACAATTGATTGGCCTTTCAATAAGATCCCAGCACTACCCCTCCACCTTCATCATCATCATCATCATGATCAGCATCATCAGCATGATCATTATGATTAACATGATCATTGTCGGAGAAGTTATAGTTTTTCGCCGTCATTTCGCGTGTGCGTAAAGACAGAGAACCGCTAAGATAGAGGAGTTGGGATAAGGAGGCGACTGAGAGAGAGAAAGAGGGAGGAAAAAAAAAACAATACCATGTCTTCAATTGATTAGTTTTGAAGAGATTTATGTAGCTATGTTGTGTGTTTGTTGTCCGGCCGGCGCGGTCAGCAATGACGACGAATCTTAGATCGGACCACAGAAATCTCTAATCCCTCCCCCCCTCTGAGGATTTTTAAATCTTTAAAACCTCTCTTAATTAATTATTTCGACGCTCGAAGTTTTTGATTTTAGATTTTTTTTTTTTCGGAGTAACTTACTCCGAATAATTTTTCGGAGTGCAGCTTTTTTTATTGTTTGTTCTGTTTTCTTGTTTTTTTTTTTTGAATTTATAATAATTATTATTGATTTGATCGTTTTAGATTCGTAGGAAAAAAGATTCGTATCGGATGGAATAGAGTTGAGAGGAAAAAAAAAGGAATTCCTTTCATCTCTCACCTTAGTGTTGTTGTTAGTGATGATGGCATAATTAGCGCGAATAATGTCGGACTGTTGTTTTCTTGATGGGTTTTCGAAAATGAATACCTTTATTGTATAAATCTCGGCTTTTTTTTCTTTTTCTTTTTTTTATAGAAAAGGTTTTGAAGAGTTTTTTTAGATTTTTTCTTGCCGGGTGTTTTGTTTTAAGATGTTTCGGATTTGTCTTCCATTATAAATTAAAAAGAAAAAACAAAGAACTTAAATGAGATGAACTGTTTCAAGGATATTAAAAGAGATAAAAAGCATTAAACTCAAGCAAAATTTCAGTGAATTCAGATGATAATTAAAATTAATGAAATTGAACGAATCGCAGAATTTAAATGAAAAAAAAAAAACTCAACTTTTTCCTCAGTCAAAAGAAAAAATAACCCTTGAATGTGCAGAGCCGGAGTCCGAAGAAATTTCGGAGTAGATATTTTGCGCAAGAGTACAAGCCCTTGCCGTGGAGAACAGTGAAATTCAGGCAGTCCTTCATCCCTCGGACGACAGTGATGGGAAATTCATTATCAGGCAATCTCTTTCCAATGGAATACAAACTCCAACAATTTAAGAGCAACGTTCACCGCCACTTCACTTGTTTTCCCGTACCCATGTCGACTTAATTGTGCGCATTAAACGGTGACCCGCCTAAGTTATTTTCGATGGCCATAAAAAAAAATCTGGGCTATAAATAAGAATGGCCCTAGTACAGTGCTGCCTGACCGAAATTCTCTCACGTCTGAACGCTTCGACGCAAACACCTCAAAGAAAGGACTTCAGGTCGATTTCGTTTGACCTAATTTCAGCTGATCTATTCGCTCCCACTATTTCGAAGGGGTTTGTGGCTCCAACACGATTCAAATAAAAAGCCGAGAAAGAGTTCCGAATCATCCCTTTTCTAAAGTTTTCCGTTGATTTCAAGGACAGCAATTTTAACAACAAATGTTCATGACATGATTATTGTCTGGCTGGGATGCATTCGAAAGTCCTGCGTCGACAGTGAATTGCCGTAGATTTTACATGAAATTCTTGGAAGAAATTTCCTGTTAAGAGTATCTATCGGCGGGAATAGGACAGAAACAGTTCTCTATCACAAGGCGTGATCCTGTGTTCATACGCCTTTAGTTTTCGCCAGGACTTGTTGTATTTCCCTGATATTGATTAAAATTCAAAATTCGAAAAAAATGTCCATTTATGGGACTTTTTTTTTATTATTTTTGGGACATTTTAAAATTTTGTTTTTGGGAAATTTTTGTTGAGATTTAATTTTTCTCAAGAAAAAATCCACATCAAAGAAACCCTTTTTGGTCCGCTTTTTTTTCATTTTCCATTTCTTCTTTCATTATTTTCCTGTTCTCAAGTCTCTCCGCCTTTGTTTAGCAAATTCGAACCAATTAACGACGACAGCATTGCACAAAAATCGTCGTCCCTTTCCCCCCCTTTCCTTCCCCCCCTTCCGATAACGAATCAGAATGAAGCTCTTGTCTTTGAAGAGTATAATAAAAAAAACAACCCAACAAGAAATAAGAAAACCGACCAGAAAACTACTCTTAAATCAAACCTTACTGTTGCGCACGAAACGTAATTCCCTTGGATGGAAAATGCAAAAAAAGAAGAAGAAAACGAAGAAATCGCATAAGTCGAGACGGTTTTCTTCACGAAACGTAAAGATACATAAATGAAGATTTTTTTTCTTTTGTTTTTATTTAAGTCGAGCTGATGTGGAACATTACAGCCCCTTTTGCACACATTTACTTGGAAGTTTTGTCTCTTGCTGATGTTAAGGCAGTTTTTGTGTCGATTTTGTTTTTTTTGTTTTTTTTTTTTAAATGCAGGCGCTACATATGCGAAGCTTTTTCAATTTAGGTTTTTTATTAGACACCTGTAAGTGCAATTCATCTCTTCGCATAGCCCCTTTCTGTTTGAAATTGTAATGCTTACCGCATCGATGATGTAATCATTAATTACCGCATCGAAGCAGTAAACATTACTATAATCGGGTTACTTTTTAAGTGCCATAGTTTATTTGTCGCAAATAAATTTAATTATGAGATTATAACGTCTCGCAGGATTTAAAAGATGTTACAACATTTTTGTAAATGATTACGATTTTTTTAAAATATTTTTTTTTTGTAAATTTCGGTAAGAAAACGTCGGTACAACAAGTTTTGTGTTCTACTTCTACAATGACACTACAGATGAAGTCGGGCCTTGGCCTCGTGACCTTCAGGTTCTGTAACATTTTTCATTACTACATTACAACCCTTCCACAATGGGTTGTTAGCCCGTCGCATAAACCTCTACTCTACTCATTTTCGTAGATTAATGTGACCAAGGTATATCCAAGCAGGCAATGTGTTGGAATTATACGTCGATCGGGATTTGAACTGTCGACTTTCGCATTCTAGACCAACTCGCTATACGCTAGCCTACATCCAAGCTAAGTTTTGAGTTTGCATTATTATTAAACTTAACACTTATTAAGTTATCATGAATACAAAACCGGGGGTGGGGGTGTGAGGGGACGAAAGGAACCAACAAATTGAGACAGTTTCTTTTTTTTTAATTTGATTTTTTTTCCTTATCATAAAAATCCGTAGAATAAATAGAAAATATTAAGATTGAAGATTTTTTCCTCTTCCTTTTTCTTCAGATTTTCTTCCGTGCAATAAGAGACCTATTTTCCTCTTCTTTTTTTTAGATTAAATTTGATTTTTTCGTGATCTATATATCCAACAATAAAAAAAAAAGGACTCGCTCTTAATCTTATTTGTGTTTCGTCTTTATTTCGAAATTATTTTCAATTTGTTTTATCCTTCGGCAGGATAAGAGAGTTTTCTATTCAATATGACGGATAGTTTCAAAGAGGTGGTTGTCGGGAGTGGGAGAAAGGAAGAGTATTATGGGGGTACAAGAAAGATATGTACTGTTCTCGGCGGGACAGTGGGGAGAAAGATGAGCATAAGTGATTTTTTGCGATGAAATTTTTTCGTCCTTAATCCTAGCCTTTGTATCGGTTGTTGTTGTCTTTTCAGTCCGTTATGTCTCATCGTTTATTTCATGGGGTTTTTTTTTTTTAATTTATATACAAAGATAATCTGCAGATTTTTTTTTTTTTGGTAAATTATTGTTTTTCTTTTCTTTATTGAAAATATGATGGACTTATGTCGGTCATGATTATACGACTCCTAGATGGATCCCGCGCAAAATTTCATCTTTTATATCAAGAGTTTTCTCGAAGAGAAGGAAACCGAAATTAGTATCGATTTGGAATTAGGGATTAAATGAAGGAGATCGCAATTATAGATATTTTTCTTAGACATCAAATTCTGTTTGTACTTACTAGAAGCAAATTTCGAACAAATTAATGCATTCCAGCTTTCAACTAATCACAGGCTCGCTCTTTATCCTTCAGGTTTTCTATTACCCACACTTTATTTTACTAGACGGGAAGTATCAATAGGTCACAATGCTACCCTTGTTCACTGGCATTGGAAAACTTCGTTTCTGAACGTATTTTACGAGTAAGCCCTCAAGGTTCTCGTTTATCTCCTACACTTTTCTTAGTTTTCATTAATGGTCAACACTCAATCCAACCCGTAGTTTTGCAGATGATAGCACTTTAGATATGAATTTGACACAGGAGTTCTGTTCTGTCCAATCGCAGAAAGTCATTCGGTTTGCTGAACTCCGATCTCAACTGAATCCTGGAATGGAACAGGACGAATAGAGCAGAGTTTATCGCTTCTAAAATACAGGCCTGTTACCTATCTCTCGCGAACGTTTGATATTCCAGTGTGGTTATTTCGAAATTTGTCCTGGAAAGCCAATGACCCAATAGTTGGTGAGAAAGGGTTACTTAATAGCAAAGGAAGACGGAGGTTGACTCTCTTTAATGCGTGACGACATCAGAGCGTTGTATCGATTCCCACTGCAGACAGTGGATCTAAGTAGAATGTTTCTGTTCGCTTTCTATCACTCAGTCCCCCATAACATCTGCAAATATTCGTTAGTAGCAGCCAATATACAACTGAAAAATATACCAACTTCTCACTTCCCTTCCCAATCCTATTCCTTCCCGCCATGACTGAGTTTGTGCATTGCCCATAAAGTCCGAAATTGGCTATAACACAGATCATTCTGTAAAAAATGATATTTTGGAAAAAAACCCTAAAAAGATATCCCTCAAGAGGCTTCGCTAGGAAAATAATTTGTTTTTCCGGAAAATGTTTCCTAGTTGAACCTAAGGAAAAGTTTCAAGATTTTCCCAGCTCTCATCGTAGCTTGAAATCCTGTTTTCCTTACCTTCGTATAACTCCCTCCTGCCCCTGTTTCCTCAGAATTCCGTGCATTTTCCATTCGCATTCCTGTTGTCCGTATCGAAACGATAACGTACATCATCGTGTTGATTAACTCTCTTGTCATACCACTTATCAATTTCTTGTGGACGTTTTTCTTTCTTACTTTTCGAATTTTTCTTCGTACCTTGTTGTTTGCTTTGATCTTCCAGTCTCGAATTACAGTTTTGTTTTTTTTTTTTTTGATACAAAAAGCTCAATAAAAATAAGGAGCAAAAAAAAACTGTAGGTAAGAAAAATTGGTATGAATTTTCACTCAATTAACTCTGGATGGAAATACAGTCGGAAAATGTTCGTGACATGCTCTAAGCGTTTGAAGAAAAGAAGGAGAGTGCTTATACAAGATACGTTCATAATTATGAGCGTTTAATTTAATTGAAAATTATCAGAAATTTTCCGATTTATTTCGATTTTTCTTCAGATCCTTAATGGTTAACATTTTTCTAAGCCATTTTAATTCGGTTTGGTGAACGTTTTCACAGTGCATTTCGTATTGAAAGGAATTCTACACTGTTACGCTTTATTATTCGTGACGTTTCTTTCTCTGCTGAGACCTTTATCCACTGACTTTTAATGTTTATGCAAGATTTCATGGTATGTGCAAGAAGTTTTTCTGTTCTGGAAAGTTTCATTTCAATTTGAAAATGGTTTTATTTGATTTGAAAGTCCTAGAGCAAAATCGAACAGATCGAGAGTTTATTATAATTCAGGGGTAGTCTTCGGGTAAAACTGAATTGCAAGCCGAAAAGGATATTTTTTGATGGAAAAAAAAGATTAATTTGATTTGAAAACGGTTGTATTTGAATTGAAACGAGAAGACAAAAATAAATAAACCAAAAAAAAAAAACAAAAAATGAGAAGTATCATTCAGTTCAATCTAAAATCAAATAAATTAAATCTGTAACCAATAACGTTTCAATGAATAATTGAAATGGATTTCAAGGTGGAGTAAAATATTGTTAGACCCAAATAAACACACACATTTATATATCTACATAAGAGGAAGGTAGATCGCTACATTTATGTAGATTTAATCGATCAAATTTAAATTATACCCGAAGCAATTAACGTATTCATGAAAATAAGAGCTACGTTCTCGATATCTGTCCTTCTTTCTCGTCTCGGTCCCTCTACCCCACTTTTATTATTTATTTTTTTCTACAAATTTAATTCGATGATTCTTTTCAATCTATTATTTCAATTGTCTTCTATCTGTGTATCTGAAGTTTTTCATTTATATTTATATTTAATTAATTGCATCCCTTTTTTTTTCTCTCAACCTCATCATCCCCCCGATTGAAATGAACACAAGAGAAACAACAAATCGAAGAATCGTCACAATGAATGAGTGCGTTCATGTGTGTATGATGATGCGCGCACAAACTTTAATTAGTTTTAATCAGAAAAATAAAAAAAAAAAAAAAAGAAGAAGAAATAAATTAAAAAAAAAAATTGAATTGTATAAATCAGAGCTGAAAACTTGGTGTAATTGACTGTGACGATTAATTAAAGAGAGACACTGGCGGGTGGGAGGGAAGGGGGTCCGAAGAGGGAGAGGAACGCGTTCAATTGAACTATAGAGTAGATACTGTTGTTGTTGGTTTGAAATAATCGTTTTTTGTTTTTTTTTAAGATTAATTGACTTTGTTTTATAGTCATTGCTTCGAGGATCGGTTTTTCGGTGGTCAGATCGCGAATGAGTTTTATTTGGATTGCCCAGACAGTGTTTGAATTGAAATCTAGTACAAATTTCTGAGTAAGATTTATACAGATTTTTTTTTAAGGTTCCCATCATATAAAATTTCAAAATTTTGCCTACACACAAAAATAGTTGCCTGCACACAAAAATAATTGCCTGCACACAAAATTAGCGGCCAGCACACAAAATCAAATTGCCTGAACACAAAATTAATTGTTTGCACACAAATTTAATTGCCTGCACACAAAACTAGTTGCCTGCACACAAAATTAGCTGCCTGCATACAATATAAAATTGCCTGGACACAAAATATTAAATTGCCTGCACACAAAATTAAAATTGCCCGAACATCAGAGATATTTTCAGGCAAAACGTGGATTTTGATTGTTCGAAAAAAAAATGACTTCTTTAAATCCTAATATTTCAATTAAAATTGATCCCAAAATATCGAATAATTTCCTTTTTTCGTTTTCTTCCTTTCCATTACATGGTTCTAAAGAAAATGGTCCCAAAAAATTATGATGATGATGATTAAAACTCTCAGATCCTCTCTCCTACCACTATCATCATCATCATCTTCATCACCATCAACCACCACCAATCATCGATAATTGTCTTTTTTTTCTCAAACAACACGAGACACCACTTCAAAAAAACAAAAAATTTGTCGGTTTTTAATTTCTTTTAATTTGGACCTCAACATTTTCCCGAAAAGCGCCCAAATATTTTGTGGTCAGTCTCAGATGAAGGTTTCAACTAATAATTATAATAATTAAGAAGAAGAAGAAAAAAAGGAAAATTAAGCACCCGAAAAGAAAGAAAAGACCGCAAATGTTTTAAATGTGTCTTGGGTATGGGTACAATTTTGTTTTTATCGGAAATAATTAGCTTAATTTTTTTTTTTTTTTTTGGTTTCGTATTTATCCGTTGAATAAGAATTCTTAGCGCATCGCTTCGTGGGATATTCTTTAAGATGCGATAATTTGTTCTTGGCTTTGTGTTCTTGATTTGAAAATTTTATGGGAATGAGGAGTTTTTTTGGTCATTCCCTTTTCTTTGGAGGACTTTTTGCGGAAAGAAATCGAATCAGTACCGACACTCTCATAAATAAGTACTCTATGGATAGTGTAGCTAGGATCTAGCCTGGTGGGCAGCTGTTGATCTACAATGCGAAGATTGCGAGTTCAAATCCCGATCGACGTATAATTCCAGCACGCTGCCCGGTTCGGTATACCGTAGTCACCTCAAATTCGTAGATAGAGGGCTGTGCGACGGGCTAACAACCCTTTCACAAAAATAATGAAAAATGTTAAGGGACCGGAAAGCCAAGGTCCGATTTGGACTGTAGTGCCATTGCAGGATGGTGTAGAGATGAAAAAAATTTTAATCAAAACTTTCGAAGAAATCGAAAAATGTTAAAACAGAAGGATACTGTCGAGTCAAGCTCTACTGCTAGTAACGGACAAAAAAAAAAAAAACAGAACACTAAAAAAAGTACTCATAATCAATAATAACAATTTAATTTTGTTGCTAAGGAGTTTTGAAGAAAGAGATACATCGATTTTCCAAGTACATTGGCAAGATAACCCCGTCCTCCCCCATCAAAAATTCCTTTGCACGATTTACTTTTGAATGAAAGAACTGTATCACAGACAGAAAAGATTATAGACGCAGTGGCGGCTCGTCAGATGCGGTATGTGAGGTGCTATCTCTACCAAATAAAACTAAGTATTAATAATGAAACTATAAATCGTCAATAAATAATATTAACCGTTTAGTCTATGAATTTTTTTTTCTTGTACACTGAATCTATTGGCTCCGAGATTTTCCCATTCCAGGGACTATTTGTCGAACTTCAATTGATGTATTATTAGTATAATAAGATCGGTTCAAAAAAAAAATCAAAAATCTCCAAATTTTTGCAAACGATAAAGATATTCAAACTTTTTTTGAACAAAATAATAAATCTGCATCGAAATTCTCCGAAAATCGAAAACATTGTGTCCTTCATTCGTCTCTACAGACTGTGCGGGATGGGTGTCTGAACCACTGAACTACCTAAGTCACAAGCGACCCAACAACCAAAAAAAAAAAAAAAGACCCGTAAAATATACATAAAACCCCAAACAATAGGCTTTTCGTCATTCATCGAGTAGACGACGACGACGACAACATTATTCTTCTCCAAATGCTCGCAATTCCGCGAAACAAAACTTTTCTTCTGCGTCGTCTTCGTCTTCGCTTCGAAAAGATTTTGCCCTTAAAAACCGTCATTTTAATTAATCGTCTTCTCGAAATCTTGGAATATAATCAATAAGATTAGCTCCAATAATTTCAATAGATCCGTATCGTCACCATCTCTCATTGGGACTGATCTTTCGCATTTCTTCCCAAAAAAAAAAAAAAACAACAACAACAATAACCCCAAAAAAAAACCCCACACAAACAACAAAGAACTGCAAAGGCCAACAAGCATCTAAAATTCTTTTGATTCTTTCGCGACTTCTGTCCATCACTTGACTTGTAATTAATTAAAAAAAAATCCCAAAACTATACCCAAAAATAAAAACCAAAAAAAAAAACCTAAAAACAGTTCGAAAGAAACCTTTCGCGGCAAAATTTTACGAAAACCCTCGAAATTCTCTCTTATTTCGATCGTCGTAGTCGTTGTCGTCGTTTCTGGATTTCTTTTAGAGCCAATTATCATTCCACACTACACCCTTAAATTGCTCTTCGGAAAATAACCTCGCGATGAAAAGAACAATGGACAAAGTGTCTTGAAATTTTGCTGGTTTAGGCTTGAAAGAAAACAAAAAAAAAACAAAAAAAAAACGAATCTCAGCACGATGTCTTAAAATCCGCATCGCGTTGTTATGAGTGTAAAAATTTTCGACTCCGAAAAATTTTCGGAGTATTTCGGAGTCGGTTTTATTGTTATTTGTTTGAAGTAAATTAAATATGAGATTTCAAGATAAATATTAGTCTAGATGAATTCGGAGAGTGTTATAGGTTTGGTCTTAGCAAAGACCGAAACGTTACGATTAATTAAAGCAGAGATTTGATGTAAAAAATTTTCGAAAGCGATATGGGCTATAAGGCTTAGGTTGAAAAAGAGTGCTCTCGACAGGAGAACTCGCATTACACAGTGATTATCTAGTCTGGTCCTATTGTACCTCCACCTACATAATAATGGATGTTAGTTGGTATTGTGGAAAAAAAACCTACATAACAATTCATTTAATGGACGAATTCATATTTGGGACAATTCGTTCAATATTCAAAAAATTCGTTCACGGGATAATTTATCCATCTATGTTTCATTCTTATATTGTCGCTATAGGAAATTTCTTTCAAAGGATAAAATATCCTTCCATCCTAGGTGAATAGATAAAATTTTAATGGACAAATTTAACAATGGATCAATTTTTCAATACACGAATTGTAGTAAATAATTTATCCAAAATAAGAAAATAGTTCAATCCACTTCTCAATTCTTCTATGATAATTTCTCCACGGCGCTAGAAAAGTTTATGGATACATTTTCCACCGAACAGAAGAATTGTTTTATGAACGAAACGTGTGTCGGAGACGAATTGTTCAAAGCGATGAATTACCCAGTGAATGAATTGTTTTCTCTGTATGAATTGTCCAATCAAAGAATTGAATGAATTGTTGTAGCCGATTTGCAGTAATTGATGTGAAAAAATTAAAAATAAATTTAATACAATTCCGCCACTCCTGTTACCACCTCCCATATAAAAGTCGCAGTTTTCCTCACATGATTGGAGGGTGGGAGAGAGAGATTCGGACGCGTTAAGGTCGAGATAAGCCTGCAAATGATAGAAATCAAGGAAAAAACCAAACGATAGCCTAGAACTCCTTAAACTTTGATCTTTAAATCCAAAAAAAAGGCACAGCTACTGTTGCGAATTGACTGAAAATCAAACACAAAATGAAAAGGAATCATACAGAAAGCCATCCAGGTTCATAAACCTGGCGAGAACCTTCTGTTTGTATGGTGAACAACATTCTGTTTAATATCGCGGCTAGTCGTGCCCCCCTCCCCTTTCCCTCCCATCGACAACGGCAAGAATATATACGACTAAGAAGAAGTTTATGTGTGTAATAAGACGGGCAGATAAGGCGCGTGTAGGCTTTTAAGCCTGTTTTTCTGCGTGATCTTGAATTCTGGATTTTTGATCGTCGTCGTTGTCGTCCACACATTTACCGAATAACGCATCACCTGAAGCACAAAGAAAAACGAAAACCTAAATTAAATAAAATTCAATAAAAATAAAACAATTCAGGGACCGAACGCGCGGAGAGAAAGATCAATCACGAAAATATGTGTAAAATTTGTCACCCAAAAGGACGATGCGAGAAGATGACACATTTTTGTTTGTTTTTTTTTTTTTTGGAAAGAGGTGTTTTTTTTTCTTTTTAATACTGAACTTAGGTTAGTTTCGTGGGTCCAAAATGCGAAGGTCGTGAGTTCAAATCCCGGTCGAGATAGAATTCCATCAAGTTGAATGCGTGGGCATATCTGGGTCATTATAGTTTGAGAAAATGAAAACTTATAGGCACGGAGTTGGGCGAAGGACTGAAAACCCTTTCACAATAATAAAGAATTGTTAAGGAGCCTGTTGGTCAGGAGGGCAAGGCACAATTTGGGCTAAGGTTCTCTTGAAGAAGACAAAGGTTTATGGACACGAATGCACTTAGGCCCCCATCGGGCGCATTGTATGCCTCTGTACGGACGTGCGTAAAACCAAGTACATGCACATGGTTTCGAACACAAGCACACCGATTTTTCTTAACGAACAAGAGAAGAGGTGCAAGATATTTGTTATCTCGGAGGCATTGTCAGCATGGACGGCGGAGCTGAAAAGGATATTGAGGCTCGTCTAAATAAAGCTCGTCAGGCCTTCGGTATCTTTTCCCCTTTCTGGAGGTTAAGAGAGATCTCCCTTCGCGCAAAGCTGCGAATATTTGGACATAAGAACAACACGAAAGAAAGGAGTCGCAGGGGGACACTTCATTCATGGAACATTATTACATCCCCCAGCATTACTATTTTGTATGGGAGGTGGTACAAGGGATCATTCATATTAATTTGATAAGACCGTCGATATTTTGAGTTTTATAGCTCGCAAGCACTTCACAATCGTTGCGACCAGCTTTTAATAATCTCCGATTTTTGGGTCAATGATTTGGAAATTTTTGGCATAAAATCAGGCACACAATTCAGATCCAAAACGAAACACGATATCTTGCAATTGTTTCGAACTTTATGAACAATTCTTTAAAAAGTTTGTTCTCAAAAAAAAAAGGTGCATAAGTCATCAAAATGTACGGAAGGAAAAGGGTTGAAAAAAAACGACAAAGTCCGCAATAGTCGTTGTTCTAGCGTTCTAATTTCATCTTATAAAAAAAAAAAAAAGAAACTGAAATCTATAATTAAAATGAAAAATTATAAAATCAAAACCTCTCTAATTTAATGACATCCTAGAACTAAAACCATAATTTTTTTTTTAACTGCTTGTTTCAAACATGATTTTGTTTTTTTTTATCTTTTCGGTCTCTCTAATTGCTCTAAAAGTTGTTTGCGTGTGTGCACAGGTATTAATTAAAATCGGAATTAATCATCAACCGCCGAGGCAAGTGAATAACAAAAACAACATCAAGACTAATTCCTAACTAACGAAAAAGTCGATTTACGAAAATCTAACCAACAGGCAAAAAAAAAAACTCTAACTTTTTGCAGTACGATTAGCATTAATTGAGGTGAAATAATTGCTGCACCCGACTCTAAAATTGGTTGAAAAAAAAAAAAAAATCAAGCCCCATAAATAATTGTCTACAACGCGAATCCTTTTTTTTTCTAGGGTATGTGTTCCTCCTTGCCTTACCTGCAGATTTCTTCGAAATAGCTTAAAGGTACCAATAGAGCGCGCGCTACCCTCTATCATAGGCAGAAGGCGTCATATTTATTGATTTTTGTGCGTGTATGTTGAATGAAATGACCAGCAACATTGCCACCCGGACCAGTCCAAGGGGGTAATTAGTTAGGCGGGTAAACATGCATATTTAGTTGGGAACGAAATTTTTTCCCTTTCAATGCAGAATAAAGTGCAATTAAATGGCTTTTTCTCGTCCGGTTTTGGGGAGAAGAAAAAAAAAATGTCCCAAACTTTTCGAAAATAACCCAAAAATGTCCCTTCAAAATGTTTCGAGTCGCGAATTCCTGTTTAGAATGAAATTACAATGAAGTTCGGTTTCTGCTGAGACTTTTATCAAACTGCGGACTCAGCAGAGACCGAAACATTACGAATAATAGAGCGTAACAGTGTAGAATCGGGAAATCTTTTTTTTCAATTCGAAATGTACTGTGAAAACCAAACTACGATTGTAATTGTGTAGAATTCGGATTGTTTTCAATTAGAAAAATTTGCCGGCCAAATGGGGGTAGAGAGGTAATTTAAAAAAAAAAAAAACCCAAAACTAATCCTAAGAATCAATTATCTCAAAATGTTTAGAGAATAAGTGGGCTATTTTTTCGATCCCAAGCAAAAAATCCCCAACTCCAAAAAATTGATCATTTTTACGATGCTCTACACTACTTTACCATGACACATTTCATGATCTATTTGGGTAAGAAGCAGCCCCCAATTACCCTTTCCGTCTCCTTAAAATACTCTCAGATTTCATCTAGAGTATAAATAGTTTGCCACAAAGTTTGTAACGCTCGGAGAAAGATATGAATGATACAGAAGTTCATATTATCATTAAAAAAAATCACAAAACCGCATGTCCGCCTGGCTGTCTGTCCGTCAGTAGCCTCTCTACCTTGAGAACGCGTTGAACTAGAAAGTTAAAAATTTTGTTAACGTCGTTTTAGACAAAAAAGTAAGGCTAAGTTCGTGCACGAAAACGCTCGACCCCTTCTACCACCTCCCATACAGAATGACGCAAAATTCCCCAATTAACGAGTTTTCATTGCCTGCTTGGATATACCTTGGTCACCTCAATCTACGAAAATGAAAAATTCGTAGAAAGAGGGTTGTGCGAAGGGCTAACAACCCTTCCACAATAAGTAATGTTAAGGAACCTGAAAATCAGGAGGCCAAGGTCCGATTTGGGCTGTCCCAAGAAGAAGTTGAAGAAAGCGGAACTTGCATGCTTGGCAAGATTGAGGAAATTTTTGAAAATTTTGCATTGTCAAAATTTTTGTCAAAATATTTGTGATAAAAATTTCGTCGAAAATTTTCGTCCAAATAGGACGCAAGATGATCGAACTCTCTCTCTACTGTGGCCCGCAAAAATTCCA
This sequence comes from Chorisops tibialis, assembly GCA_963669355.1. Classification (NCBI taxonomy): domain Eukaryota; kingdom Metazoa; phylum Arthropoda; class Insecta; order Diptera; family Stratiomyidae; genus Chorisops; species Chorisops tibialis. Next base: position 1,893,488 of record OY770265.1, on the reverse strand, counting down.
AAACTAATTACTCTTTCAGCCAATCATGGACTTGTGTAAAACAGTCACCCCATTTTCAAAACACCCCCAACTCCATCCCAGCTCCCCTATATACAAATTCCCTGCACATATTTACTTCCAAATCAATTTCAAGCCCAATTGAAATTTAGCAGAATCCGGCGAATTTCTCTCATTGGCGTTTCGTTAGTAATTAATTGCGGATGTGATCTCTGTGTGTACATAGTGGTTGGGTGGATGAGTTTTGGTACATAACGAGCCAGCATCCCTTTTCGGCAGAACATATAAATAAACAAACAAACGAAACCCCCTTCGTGTCCAACAACATCGGGACTTGCTCTCGTTATATACACAAAAATAGGGTTGGATGCGCCACAGAAACACCAACGAAATGGGTTTCGATTAATTAGAAGAAGAAAATCCCTGAAGTTTAGGGGGCTAGTTACACGTTATATATAATGTAACCGTGCTGTAAGTTTCGTCGGCCAATCCAAGTGATAAGAGGGATGTTATCTATTTAATCCTATCGGTCATTATCCCAATCATCCCCCCGACACACCACCAGCACGATAGACTACGCATAGTGAGAGCGAGATGGATTTCATTGGCGACACATATAACCCCGAAAATACAATGACCAATTAGCAATCCCTGGATAACCGGGGCGAAAAAAAAACACCCCATTTTTCTTATATGTGTAACCAACATCAACTTCATCCCCGGATTTAAGGGAACAGAGCCCATCGAGCTACTAACTCCCACTATCGTTCCTTAATCAAGCTCCACGTTTTTCTTTCGTCTATGTACTTCAAGGAGAGAAGTGACTGACTAATGTACACGATTTTTTTTTTTCTTTTTTTTCCACTGGAGATGAATTGCAATAGTAGGATGGGGGTGGGAAGAGAGAGAAGATTGTGAAAACTATTTTCTTAGTTTTCTTTTGTCTCGATGAAGCAAGGACACACACGCCCACTCCGGAAGCTTACAATTTCATCCAATCGTAAGGTAATCAATTTTGCCAGGAAGAATTATTTCCAAGTAAAAATTCGTTTTGGTTTAATTGCATGTTCAAACCGCTCCGGGTTCGAGTCTTGGATGTGTATTAGGTATTTCGGACAAATTTTTTTTTTAAGAAGTATCTAAGAATGGATGAGAATAATATATCTTACGTACTTTTTCGCATCAGATGAAGTTGTTTAATATGGCACACAGCAGATACTTTCGTTGTGTTTTATTTCGATTTTTTGTTCAAGAAAAAAAAACGGTTAAAGGAACTTTTATTATTATTATTAAATTTTCTTTTTTTCTAATTATTATTAATACACAACGATCCGGTTTATTTAAATTGGAACTTTTAGGAACTTTAATTATTTTTTGAAAATTTCAAAATCAAAAAAGATTTTTTTTTTACGAAAGGAACTTATTTAAAAATTTACCGACACTAATTCGAGGATTTTTTTTTTATAATTATTTTTTGTTATATTAGATTAATTTTAATATTTAGGAACTTTATTTTCATTTCTGTCTTTTTTTTTTATTTCTATCGTATTCGCTGGAAAAAAGAACGAAAAATGATTTTTTTTTAATTAATTTTAGTTTGGAAATTTAATTAGAGATTTTAACTGAAGGGATCACCCTTTAATGCAATGCACAGCGGATTTGGAGTAGAAAGTGGTAAAATAGAATATTAAAGGGATTTGAGCCGCAATAGGATACAATAGTGAATTACTCGTTGGTGTTGTGCAAGTTTTGTAGTTGAAGAGATAAAAGATTGCCTGAATTTCACAGTACGGAACGATGTAGGTTTGACGGTATACTCGTATGCGCACTCAGTTTGACGGGAGGGAAGTGGAAAGAATTAGTTCTATGTTGCATTTATGCCAGGGTGGTTTCGTTTCTACACTTTTTTGCTTTCTACCCCAATCCACAGAATTGAATTGCGGTCAGAGTTCAGCGATGTAAATAACTCGCTGCGCTTGGAAGCCACCGAATGCCATTGGCAAAACTGTGTGATTAGATTGAGAGTGGAGGAGATTAGATTGAACCTTAAGGGACGCCCGAATCAACACAGCTCGCATAGTGCGCTCGAAACGAAAACTCCCAGCCGATGGCTGCTCGCTTAACTAAAATCCAGTGGCGTCAATCAATCAATATATCAATCAATTTATCAATATATTATAAATATTACTAAAACCTCTCTCGTCAGATGCTTGAAACATTATTAATGTTGAGAGCACCCAGGAATCACGAACGTAATATATAAGAAAAAAATCGATTCACCCCTACTACCACACAGGAGCTTAAAGCGCCTGAATTAATAAATTAACGAACAATCCATATTGTTCAATCCCTACAATAGATGGCATTTTATTTGCTAGATTGGTAACGGACCGAAATACGAAGAAATATTTTAGTGATGTCTTGCTTTGACAGACCCTTCAACCTTTTTGTTTTTTTTATTAAAAATTTTGAATAATTAATTAATTCAAGCCTTAGTTTACGCTTCTAGTTTTTATTTTCTTAAAAAAAAAAGTAAAGACGTCCAAAAAAAGATGTCGCCCGATCTATCGAAGCTTAAACCGATTCGTTTTCACTCAAAGCACGGCAAATATTGGCAATATTGACATATCTACCTCTTCACATTTTTTTTCCTGATCATTGATCGAGAGCCAGAGCTTGCGACTGAAAGTAATTGCGTTAACGCATCTCTTCTTCCTATAGAAGTCAAACTTGTGCTCGCCGCGAGCGAAAATTTTACTCGTATTGGCCGGCGGTCTCGTTCTCTTGTATATGCGACTAAAAGCGATAAGAGATAAGGTGGAAGCATTTTAATGCGACGCATCTCCTCTTTCTATTGAATTTGCGCTCGTCGCGCGAGAAAATTTTGCTCATATTGGCCGGCGGTCTTGTATATGAGTTTTTAAAATCGCATCTTTTTTCCTGTGGAAGGCTTTCGACTTTCGTTGATCAGGAAAATCGTGAGAAAAAAATGCAGTCCTGAGCACGTAAATGCGGTAGACGAAAATAATGCGCGGTTTCTTTTAAAGAATTTTTTAAATAAACTTTCATATTCCTGATGATTTCAGTTTAGCTTTTCTAAACAGAAGAAAGGGCAAAACGTAAGGGAAGCATTGCTTCCCTTGAATGGACGCCACGCCACTACTAAAATCGAATCATGCCTAACTCTGTCAAAAGCCTTTGCCATGTAGAGTGCATGAACTTGGTGAGGCAGACGAAGAATAGACTTTTCCGATTGCAATCAGACGAAAGCTTTCCACTTTTACGATCAACAGCTCTTTTCATTACTTACGAAAGTACAGAAGTAATGGCTATCGGGCTCAGCTTCGTATCTTGGCGATTGGTTGATCGTTCGTAACTTTTCACATTCCCGAAAAGCACTCCGAAGAGCAAATTAAATGGATTGCAAAGGGATTTGACCAGAGAGGCGGAACATTATTTTTTAACGGTAAATTTGAATTTGGACTATGATCAAATTTATTTTTTTTTTACAGATCTCTAAAACTGGTTATGTATGTGTGTGCTTACTAAAAAATTTACAATTTTTGAGAAAGCAAAGACCAATGCAATAATAACTGAAAAATTAAAACCAAGCTGAAATAGATTACACCGTTTCCGAATTCTACACTGTTACGCTTTATTATTCGTGACATTTCGGTGTCTGCTGAGACCTTTAGCAACGGTCTTAATCTTCGTACGACCAAAAAATATAAATAAAAAAAAACGTCATAAGACTGTTAAAAATCAGATTGAGTGTTCACAAATATTAGCAAAAATTTTGCCAAAAACAAGAATTGTTGTGTGTGCAGGCAATTTAATTTTGTGTGCAGGCGAATTCCATTTTGTGTGCAGTCGCTCAAGTTTGTGTGCGCTCAATTTTGTGGGAATGCACGAATGGCACTTCACCCCAACTTGGTACTTGGCCTCCTGATCTTCAGGTTCCCTAAAATTTTTGTTACTTATTGTAGAAGACTAGATAGAGGGTTGTTGTACGAAGGCCTAACACTTGGGACAACCCTCTGGTTTGATAGATTTTCTTGGCTGTATTTCAATAGGATTTGAACAGATCTCGTTTCGGTTTAGTAATGATTTTCACAGGTGCAATGCGAAATAAAAAGGAAAATTTAACGCAAAACCAAACGTTTCAAAACGAACTTTTCCAAATTTTCCTAAACTCTTTGCATTTTTGTTTTCTTTTCAATTAATTTCAAGAGAGTTTTTAATGGGGTGTAGCCTAGTGGGTTGCGTGTCGGTCTACAATGCGAAGGTTGTAAGTTCAAATCCCGGTTTTTAATATTTTAAATTTCAACGTTGATTTATTTTTTTTCAGTTATTAGCAGATTTTTTTAATTTTTGGGTTGTTTTCCCCATTCCCACGGTTGGAACACAATCATTTATTTAGCCGGTATGATGAGATAACTGATAAAAATGTGATGGAGAAAAAAGAGTTGAAACGGAGGCAAAACAGTTTTTTTGAAATCGCAAATTTTTTTCAAAAAAAAAAAAAATTAAACATTTTCAAAACAAAATAAAAATTAATTTCACTCGAAAAAAAAATATTTGCAGCAACATTTTTAACAGAAATTCGAACTGATTTTGATTAATTTTTTTTTTAAATAATATTTTTATTATTTTTTATCTTCTTTTTTTTAACACTAACTGCAGAGCCTCCTAATTAATTTCCATTCGAACGCGATAATTTCTTTTTTCGCGAAATTTCTAAGACATTATTTTTTTTTTTATTATTGCACTTTATCGGCTTCGATGAACTGCCTTGAATTTTGGTTAATTCCATCACATTTTTAGCAACAAAAAAAAAATAAACAATTCCACTTTAATTATGCACTCATCACTTCCAGAGATAACACAGTTAATTTATTTATTTAATTTTTTTTCCCATCACTCTTTTACACCAATTTATTTAATTTTTTAATTTCCGCAAAAATTCATTTCCTTAACTTTTGAATATCGCAAAAAAAAAAAATAAGTTCCTATAAAATTAATTAACTAATTAAAAATTAATTAAAATTTTTAAAATACCATAAAAATAGATTTTAATAATAATTAAAAAAAAAAAAAAATTAGCGATAAAAAAAAGGGCGCCACTTTTCACTTTTATCGTCGTGCACTAAAAATAAAAATTTTTTCAGTGTTTTTTTGTTCAAAAACCTTACGCGACAGCACCGCAAAAAACATTAACCCTAGTGTGTATACCGACACGACAAACGTGTGCACAGTAAAAAAATATAATTTAAAATACCCCTAAAAGCGAACCCCCCGAAAAAAAACAACAACAACCCCAACTAAGAATTGATGAAAGAAGAAAAAGGAAATTATTGTTGTATTGAGGCAAAAAAAAACAACAACGAAAAGAAAACGCAAATTACAAGACAAGACGACGATAACGAAGGAGTAAAAAAAAAAAAATAACCCGCCACCACCTCGACGACCACGTATTGGTGAATCCTCTCTCGTATTAAATTGGTGATGTCGTCGAACTTGGTCGTCGTCGTCGTTTCTTCCCTGTCTCTAAATTTTCCCGAAAAAAAGATTTTCATTAACAAGGCGCTTTTTTTTTCATCTTCTTTCTTTCACTCACTCAAGAACAACAATTATGAATGATAGGGGTAATTTTCAACGCGCATTATCACCCCATCCCTCCCCAAAAAAAAATTTTTTGAGACTTTTTCTCTCTTTTTTCTTTTTCGTTTTTGAAATAAAAGTTCGTTGATTGGTTCTCTCAGATTTTTTCCCAGAGTATACCTACTAGACATGCTCTAATTACAAAAAAATTCAAATATCATCCCTTATATGAAATTTCTCACCCCTTCATTTCATACATACAGAACCGCCATGCACCACATATACCGCGATTTTTTGATTTTTGCACATAGCAGTATGTTGCAAAAAGGAAATTTGTTTCATCGTCCTATCTCGTTCCATCTTTCGTGCAAAGGTGGATTTTGCACCACCACCACCACCGCCAGTCCGTGTCGTTCCGGGGTTGTTGTAATAAATGGAATAGTGTTGCACCACCACCACATAAAAATGGGGTGTGAGAAGGGTGAAAATGAGGTGAGAGAGGAGAAATACGGAAACATTTTTGTGTCTGGCTATCTCGCTCTTCGGGAAAATTTTTTTATACATATCCCACCAGAAGGGGGATGCTTATATTACAGAGATGCACACAGTGTTGAGATAAAATAAAAAAAAAAATTGCGCGCGACATCCCTTAAACAATGATGCAGAGAGGGTTCTTAAGGGATAATGACAAAAAAAAAATTTAACATTCCTTTTTTTCGATTCTTATTTACCCCCAGATAAGGGCTGCTGTGTTTTTTTTCGTTAACCATGGCTATACGAAAAAACCACCCCCTATTTTGTCGGTGTTTTTTTCAAACCCCCGGTAAGGCGCATGATCAAAACAGGACATTTCCATACTTTTTATTTTCACTTCTCGCAATAGATGTGCAGTGCAAAGCAGTTCTGCGGTAGCAGCGAAAGTGTCCTAATACCACCTCTTCTCTCAAAAAATTGTTCCTTTCTACACACACAAACGGGTTTTTGGAAGAAATTATACGGCAAATGTATTCACCGTTTCGTTCTCCAGATTCGCCACCCAAATCAACCCCATCTCCCCGGAATTAAGGAGTTCAGTTATAGCGAAGACTAAATATGCAGACCGAAAAAGAATACACTGAAATTGTCCTTGCGCTATATTTATACCAGGAATTTTCGATGGTCCTTATTCCTGTCTCATCATGAAAGAGTAGGTGATGAGGGGAGGGCGGGGGGTGAGAGGGAGGGTGGAAGGGGTTAACAAAAAAGGGTTGAATTTTCTGTTCGGTTTTTCGTTAAAAGGAAGGGAACATCACTTGCTATGTATTTTTATGTACTGTAAAAAATGGGGGGACGATACGGGGCTGATGGCGGTGGAGAGACGGTCATACGAAGATTGTGAAATTTTAATTTCGAAGCTACCCAGAAATATGGGGGGGGGGGGTTTTTTTCGTTGGAAAAGAACCGGGACGTTGTTGTCATCATCATCATCATCATCGTCGCCTTTTACTACGCTCCTCTCTCGTTCTTCGCGCGGGAAGCGGGCAAGGGGGGAATGATATTTTAGTTAGGTAAATTTTGCTCCTCCAATCCGGGACTTTGCCTGTTATAAGGGTGAATCGGAAAAGAGAAGCGAGATGAACCAATCAGAGTTGAAGTTTATGGGGCTTTTGGATATTTCGTGCATGGTGCACCCTTGTCGTCTCTCATACCCCCTTCCCACTCAGCGCCTATTCACAGCAGCAGTCGTTGTTTCCGACTGCTGCCTTTTTAACTTTTTCGGAAACGATTGTTTTAATTGGGAATTTCATTCGACCCCCACCCCGGCACTATAGCGCGCCCCACTCTAGGACGAAGCTGTTGGATTGAAGGATCTGGTTGGCAGAGAAAGAGAGAGAGAGACCACTACTATTCGACGATAAGGGAGTTTTTAATTTTAGAATTGTTTATTGTTGTTGGATTGTTTTTTTTTTTTTTAGACGGAAATGGAAGCTTTTTATAGGTTCATTGTTTCGGAAGTGTTTAATAAATGTTGCAGTTTTTGTTGTTTTTTTTTTAAAGTTAGGGGATAGTATTGTACAATTTTCATTTAGACTTTTTCACAGATATTGTAAATCTAACTACATTTTGAAAAATTTTATAAAAGAAAAATGTTTATCTTCGACAGCAGCTTTCAAAAATTTTGCTGGAGCTTTGAGACCGACTTAGTCGGGCCTGAGCCTCAACCGGAAAAGAAGAAGAAATGCCAGCATACGGAAAAAAATGGGTAATAAGGAATACACTGCAATGATAATAATGGCATCATTTTTTTTTTAATCTATTATCCTTGAAGAGTTTCAATATTCTTACGTAGATTTGTTGTTTTGGTAAAACAGTACCTAGCCGGCCTCATCAGAAGAGCCGCCACAGCGATATTACCATGTGGATTAGGAATAGAGAATTTTGTAATTACAGAGCCGCGATAATGGAGGAGTACTTTCTAGGGTGTAGACTAGTAGGTAGCGTGTTGGCTTACAATGCACAGTTCAATTCCCGATGGACGTATAATTTTAGCACATTACCTTGAAATTGGATTGCATCGAGACAGTCGTCACTAAACCCTGAGTCCTCTTTTGTAGCTGAAGGACATGAAAATCACAGATTGCAGGCTGTATCGTAACCGTTGGATGCAGACCACAAATTCGAATCAAAAAGTTAGAAAAAAAAGTGTAATTAGTTGTCTTAAGTTGGATTCCTTAAAATACCAAAACGATTCTTCTTGGAGGTTTGATTGCTGCCGAAAGTTCTAACATCGATACCGGTAGTTGTGCAAGAATTAGAAAGTTTTAAGTATGAGCAATTGATCTCGGCATTACAACAACACAATTTTATTAACAATTTGATTTTCCTGCACACGAAATTATTTGACTGCGCATAAAATTAGTTGACTGCACACAAAATTGATTGCATGTACACAAAATTAAATTGCCTGCAAAAAAAATTAAGTAGCTTGCACGCAAAATTAACTTGCCTGCACGCAAAATGAATTCCCTGCACACAAAATTATTTGCCTACATACAAAATTAAGTTGCTTGCACAAAAAATTAAGTTGCCTGGACAAAAAATTAAATTGCCTGGACACAAAATTAAGTTGCCTGCACACAAAATTAAATTGGCTGGACACAAAATTAAGTTGCCTCCACACAAAATTTATTGCCAGCAAATCAATGCTAAGATTTTCAAACTGGAGGACGCGGTCACTGAACCAAGATGGATGGAGGCAAAGTATTCATGTGGTCAAGATCCGATGTGGGCTGTAGCGCCTGCACAATATTTTAAATTTCGCATTCTTCTTCGATGGCACTACAACGCGAAAACGGAACTTGGCATTTTTATCTGTTATCGTGCGCAACCATCTGCCAATGAATTTTCATTTTCGCAAATTTCGGGCAGCGTGCTAGAGTTATGTGTCGATCGAAATTTGAACTCAGGACCGTTGAATTGTAGACCTTAACGTTTCACCGCTAGAATACATCTATTCGACAGCACCGTCATGAAGGATGATTTGTCCTCCATAGCCGACAGGTATGTGGTGGAGGACTCGCTGTCTACAACGCACGTCACAAAAAGGAACCAAAATAGCCAAACTAGCAACTTTAAGCTCCATGAGAGAAAACATCCTTCAAACCACTATTCGCAAGCATTTAGGCTATTTAACTCTGTTTCTCTCGTAAACAGCTGCTCTGATCGGATTGGACGAAATTGTTTTTCTCGTTCAGTGTCTTGTTATACCATATGTAAGTTTCGGTATTACCGGAAATCGCGTAACTTAAACTTTTCATGTCAGTTTCAAACTTCTCGGAAACGGTTGAGATCTCTAGTAAAGTTGTTTTTCTTAATAGCGTGGCATAGTGAATTGTAATGCTTTAGAATCGAATTTGAAGTAGGCTATCACCGGAATTTTTAGAATTTTTTTTCTAAGGACATCTCCCTGCCCCCCACCAATCAACCCATCTAACAATGGAATGGTGCATATTGGATAATCTCAAAGAAGAACTAAAAAATCCTCAAAGCAGAATTATTCCAGAAAAACTGAAGCCAATAAGACCCAAGACTCAAAACTCATCTCTTGATTGGATGTAGTCCGAAAATTTTTGCGTATCTACATTAATTAAAACTTTGTCCATTTCTATTGGTGGCTTCCTTATGTGAAAATGAACTTTTCGGGGGATAATAAATGAAAGTAAATAGGTAAGTGGAGCAGGATCGAGGGGGGGACGGGGGACGGAGGAGCACGACTCTAAACAAATGGAAATTTCGCGCGAAACCCTTTTCTTTTGGAGTAGGCGGGGGATTATAGCGCTCGAGAGTCACCATCGCGACTCGACATTCGTTATTTATTTCGCCTCATATAAGTGTGCAGATGATTCCGACGACCATTAGCCCTTATACTGATTAGGTACACCGAATCACACGCTCTTCTATTTGCGTTCATCAAAATCTCTCCTCGTTTCGCACTCTCCTTCCTCTCTGCTCTTATATCGCCACACAAGTATCCGGGAGTATATAGCCCAGGAAAAAATATTAGCCAGCCCTTTTTCTACGTCTTTCTCGCTCTGTCCTGAGCGATCTTAAGATTATCCTGGCGGTGATGTAGAGAAGAAGAAAAAACACAGTCAACTCCATCATCTCATTCCCGACCGAGATGGTCTTCCTCCCCCATACCTCGTACTCCTCCTGTGTTATTCGACGCTTCAGCTCATCCATGGGGACCAACAAGCTAATCTTGAAAATTGTGTCGTCGTATATATAGGGTCGTGTGCGGTATGTTATCCTTACAGTGCCCAGAGAAGAAGCCCGTGTCGCCCATCAGGAAAAACACCACACATCGAGAGAGCGAGACAGAGAAAGAGAGAAAGGACGGGAAAGTAATGAGAAGAACACAACCCTCTAACCCCATCCCGTCTGATCCCAACCACCTTCTCCCCCCTCGTCGAAGACATAAAGAGGATTGTCCCCATATTTTTCTTCGCAACACCAGCGGTTCTTGTTTATTCACTGATTGGTAGATGAGAGTTCGCTTTCCTATGTGTTGTGGGTTTTTCCTGTTTTTTTTTTTTAATTAAAATGTGGGTGCTCGATGAGCTAAAACATTACAGAGAGCGATGATTTGATCTCGACCATCATTAGGAACAAGAAGGTCGTTTCGTTTAGACGGGAGAGAATCGGAGTCCGCCCACTATGTATTTTTCGTAGAATCTAGAAGAAACTGCCGCTGGTAGTGCATTCAACATTTTGCATGAATTTCGTCTGTACTGCACTTCTTCTTCTACAATGGCACTACAGCCCGAATCGGGCCTCGACCTCCTGACCTTCCGGTTCCTTATCATTTTTCATTATTTATTGTCGAAGGGTTGTTAGACCTTCGCACAACCCTCTTTCTACGAATTTTTCATTTTGAGGTGACCAAGGTATATCCACGCAGGCAATGTGCCGGAATTATATATTGCGCCGACCGGGATTTGAACTCACGACCTTCTCATTATAAAACTAACACACTACCTACTAGGCTATACCCTAGCTTTTTATTTTATTATGCTGCGCGAATTTTTACGAACCACATTTTCACGTCAAATACCGCATGAAGAGGATTTCAGCTCATTTTTGTATGATCTGTTCCTAAAATATGTGTTTCGACTCCAGGAAACACCTCCACAATTTTTGCAAAGAACGTTCCAAAAGAATCGTATATGCAATTTTTCAATTTCTTCCTGGCGCCTTTTCCTGCTTGGAACGCTTTATAGTCAAAAATGAAAACAAAATTGGCCCAATATATGGGAAGCAATGCTTACTTTGCTTCAATGAACGCTTTTGATAGAATTTAGTGTATCTGTAACCTGGAAAAGTGTGACGAGAGAGGGCACTGCACAGGGCGGTAGCCATTCTAGGGTATCCCGCAGCTATACGTCGTATAACCTGCGCTTTTCGATAATATCAGCGCATACCCTCTGGAAAGCTTGACCAGAGAGGATAAGTAATTTGTATGGGAGGTGGTAGAAGGAAAAGAGAGTTCGTCATTCAATTGATTTGTTTTAAATTGCAGATCAGTAGCAATCAGTATAATTGACTTTTTGTAAAGTCGTGAAATTGTGTCATATTGTATGGGACAGGGTAGAAGGAGCTAAGCTATTCGTCTAATTTTATTTCGGGCTTACTAAAAATTCTAAGTAAATGCTTAGCCGAACAATTTCAGCTCGATAAATTTTATACGTACTGAGAAAATTTGTTTAGAGTATTTTATGAAAAAGTGCAGCTTGTGTGGGAGGTGGTGGAAGGAGTGTTGGGATTCGAATAATTTTTATTCCATAGCTTAAAGTCTTTTTAAAAATAATTTTTAAGAAAATCAGCTTATTGTCAATTTCTGAAATTGTGTGCCATTTTGTATGGGAGGGGTAGAAGGAGTCGAGCGATTTGGCGCGATCACGAACTTGTCCTTACTTTTTGTTTCTTTTTTTTGTTTTGTCAAAAACGACGTGTATAAAATTTTAACTTTTTAGCTCAACGTGTTCTCGAGCTAGAGAGGATACGGACAGACATCCGGTTTTAAAATTTTGGAGTGAAAATATGAACTTCTCTATCATTCATTTTTTTTTTGCTCCAAATCTATTATCGTTACAATCGGCAAACTTACAATACTCACAGATTGCATTCAGAGTACAACTATCTATTTTTATCTCACGAACGAAACGCTCTGTTTCGGATGTTCAAAAATATTTCATTCTTGTTTCAAATATAAATCCTATACAGCGTAAACAATATCGTAAGATTCCTAAAAGACCCCACTCATCATCCTCATACAATTCTCTCGTACTCTATATCTCCTTATTCCATATTCATCCTTTTAATGCGTACTTATTTTTAAACTAACATTTTTACTTTCGTCCTGCCTTATTTTCATTCTCTCGATTTGTTAATTCAGAAAATACGTCGGTTCGTTCAAGAGCACGCTCGAAACAAAAGCATACCAGGTAGACGTCATGCAAGGATATTTTTATAGGTAAATGTTTGCGTACTAGAAAACGTGTTCAGGACGCCGTACACGAACAACAACAACAACAAGGGAAAGAAAAACTGTAATCTCAGGAATTATACAAGGATTCAAATTACTGAACGAAGGATAAAGTCCGAAGTAGATATTATAAAACCGGTAAAAATCTACTTTTCGTATATAAAGGACTTCGAGAAATGGACACGTTTCTTATAATCTGCCGGGCGAAAAAATCAAAATGAAAATGGGAACAAAAAAAAAAAAATTAACAGGGTGATATTGGTTTTTGTTCTTCTTTCGCGCAGGTGTTCATTCGTTACTTCTCTTCTATCGTCGTCAATTCTTTTTGCTCGGGATCGAAAAGGGATCTTCTTCGACTGAATGAAAAGAAACACACATAGAAACAAAAAAACAGGATACCTATCAATCAAAAAAAACTAAAAAAAAAATCGTACAGAGGTTATTTTTGCACCTCGAAGAAGAGGAAAATAATTTTCCGGTGAGATTCTATTTAAAGAAAAGGATATTTCTGTGTGTGTTGTTTCTTTTCAAGGATACACACAACACCGTGAGCAGAGAAAAACAGATAAGCCCCCTTGTGCATTTAAAGATGTTCTTATTGTGGCCAGGTTTGCTTTGTTTTTTTTTTTTTTGGTTTGGTCCTGATTTTCAAAAAAATTACTACTTTCAAAGATATAACGGACTAAAGATCTTTTGTTTTCACGAAAAAAAAAAAACCAAACAAAACGAATACGAAGAAGGATCTGTTGCAAACAAAAGAATTTTGGTTTAAGAATTTTTGAATAATTTAAGCTACAGCTCCTTGTCCAGAACGGGTACTTTTTTGATTGATGATTTTTTTTTTATCAAGAGATTCATAAAAAGTGGACACGAGGACACTAAAAATGGGACCTTTGAAAGGAATTGTCTAAAAAAAAAACAAAGCTCGAAAAGGGCACCCTCTAAAAACTGGACATTAAAATGCGATTACTTAAAAAGAAGTCTCGAGCCTGGGTATAACCTAGTGGATAGCGTATTGGTCTGAAATTCGAAGGACGTGAGTTCAAATCCCAGTCGACGTATAATTTTAGTATACTGTCTACGTGGGTATATCTGGATCAACTCAATCTACGAACATGAAAATTCGTAGATAGACGGTTGTGCAATAAGTAATGAACATTTTTTTTAAGGAATATGAAGATAAGAAGGCAAAGGACCTATCTGGATAGTAGAGCCATTGAAGAAGATGAAGAAAGAAGTCTCAAGAAACGACTACGAAAAGAGAAACCCTAAGAACGGGAAGAAGGGTAAAATCGAAAGGAATCGCGAAAAGGGAAACTGTAAAAAGGAAAACCCTTAACGAATGGATCTAGGAATATTAAAAATGGAGCCCAAAAATGAATTCCGAAAAAGAAAATCCTTAGCAAAGGAAGACTGAAAAGAGATTTTTAAAAGGCAAATACTGAGAAGGGCGATTGAAAACGGGAGCTCGAAATGGGAAATCATAAAACAAGAAATACTAAAACGGAAGCCCGAAGAAGGAAGAAGTCTCAAAAAACGACCACAGAAAGAGAAACCCTAAAAACGGGAACGTTAAGAAGGGTAAAATCGAAAGGAATCGCGAAAAGGGAAACTCTAAAAAGGTAAACCCTAAACGAACAGAGCTAGGAACATTAAAAGTGGAGAAAAAAAAACCCAAAAGGAACCAGAGTCCGAAAAAGGTAGTCCTTAGCAAATTATGACTGAAAATAGATCTCTAAAAGAGAAATATTGAGAAGGAAGATCGATAACGGGAGCCCAAAATGGGAAATAATAGTAAGGAACAATAAAACAGGAGCCAGAAAAAAACTTCGAAAAGCGAAACGCTAAAAGGACCACTAGGATTAGGTTTTAGGAGATTGTGGAAGCTCATTCCACTGGAATCACTCAGTTGCTTCTATTGTACTACCCCCTATGTAAAAAAAAATATGATATGGATCATCTTGTGTTAGTTACCTTGGTAAGGTTTGCGAACCGAATGCAAATGATGCGTCCCTGAGGTCGTTTAGTTCGGAGGAGAATCTGGAACCTGAAGAAAGGACACGGCTGTTGGAGATTTGCGGATAAGGAGAAAGATAGGCAATGATTTGTGGCCAGACCGACAATAGTTACGATGTAGCGTGCTGAGCTGTGATGATTGTAATCGGTTTCTAGAATCCAGCTGCCGCCATTCCGAGAAACAACATCGACTGACTTTCTGATGGAGTTAATGTTTCCAGATCTCTGCCCGGTATCCAAATTTAAAACATTTCAGATTAAGTGTGCAAATGAACACTAGTTTGGTCCTGTAGTACTTTCATAGAATATGCAACAATTCCTGAAGCTGTTCTGCATATCTGAAAAGAATATTGTGCACTCGTTAATGGCTAATTCTTTGTTCAGGACGGATAATAGCTAGGTCGCTTCCAGAATGATTTGCCATCTAGAAATAGAAACCTAAATTTGTAATCTGGTCCGAGAGGACCGTAGTGATACCACGAATAGTTGGTATGGATTGAAGAAGACCAGAAGCAGGTCTGTTTTTTTTTGAGGTTTGATGGTAAGTCCTTTGATGATGCTCTCAAAAGCGTATTTTTTTTGGGATACGCGAGAAGTCGCAGTGAAGCTGATTTGCTAATATAGGATACTGGTCGGATATCGCTATAGAGCAGTATAGCCCGCGCCAGTCGGACTGCTATTTCATTGCATACAATTGGCTATAGTGGGATGGTATCCAGATTAAGGCTATTTGAATTGATTTCATCGGTTTAGGGGTTGGGACAACTTTGCAGTTATATACCACTGCTCAGGGCATATTCCTGGAACTATGGAAATTATTGAACAAAGTCAGTTCCTTACCAATTGATGGGAGCTTGTGCAGAAGTTCGGCAAATATTGTCTTCGCCTGGATGAAGAGTAATTGGATGCGGAAAGTGCTAGATGGAGTATGGTAGAAGTAGTAACCCATTTTTTTGGTATTTCCTGTCCATGATGTGGGCAGTGATCGACTAAATCTAGGATGTAGCTTAGTGGGTAGCCTGTTGGTTTACAGTGCGAAGGTTGTAGGTTCAAATCCCGATCGACGTGTAATCCCTACGATCTATCTCTATATTCCTTCACTTTACATTTTTTCACCCGAAATACTCGTCAAGCTAAACGTGCGCCCGAGTATACCACCACCGCCAACCATATTCCTACTCGTACAGTGAACTTTCAGAACGCATTGCCTACAAGAAAAAGCTCCAGCACTTCACACATGATGTTCACCGCTATTTCCGTCTCTCTCTCTCCCCCTTAAAATTCCCATTCCACTACCAAATTGTATCCTCTTCCTATACTGACATAACTGATGCAATGCGTTAAAGGGTAACCTCTTATTTTATACGCGAAATAAAACGAAAAAGGGAACCTGAAAAGGGAAAACCCTAAGAAGGGAGCCCCCAAAGCATTCCCATACCAACATAACTGAAGCAATGCATGAAAGGGTAACGCGGTGCCTTAAAAAAATCTTAAACCGAAAAAGGGAGCTTCCTGAAACGGGAAAACCATAAGAAGTTTCTCTTAAAAGGGAGCCCCAGAAGATTCCCATACCGACATAACTGATGCAATGCATTAAAGGGTAACCCTTTAATTTATACGCAGTACCTTAAAAAATCCTAAAACGGAAAAGGAAAAATCCTAAGAAATTTCTCTTAAAAGGGAGCCCCCCCAAAGCATTCCTAAAAATGGAACCCTAAAAGCTATCGAAATTTCCACCTTTTATTTCTGCTTAGTACTCCCATCAACTGCTAAAAATTAAAAAAAAAAAATGAATAATCATGAAAATCAAGGGACGACGATCATTAATATTTTTAGATAGAATCGAACTGGGAAAGAATCCTTTTGGAAATTTTTCTAATCGATAATAAATCGTAAATTTCAATCAATCAAAAATCATTGAAAATGATAAACGATGCAAGAAGAAAATCGTGTCAAAAATTTGATATTTTTCGAAAATCGTCCTGTTATTTTGTTTAGGCAAATATCGCATCACAGTGTGATCGATAGAGGTGCACAATCCCCAGGTCCAGAGATTTAGTTTTTCTTTTATTTAAAGGGGGATGATGATGAGATAAATGTGATAGGGTCATTTTAGATCACCCAAAATTTCTCTTTCTCTCTCTCTCTGTTTCATTCGCTCTCTCATTCTGTCCGTTTGTTTGCTCAGTAGACAATTGGACGACGATGATGATGAGTTTGCCCAAAAATCAAGGGATTTTTTTTTCTACTTCAAATAAAGGATACAAAAATTTCCAATTTCTATACAAGAAAAATAAAAAAATAACGCACACAAAATCCAGGAACTCATAATTCCAACAAAATAAAAAAGTAATAGCAAAAAAAAACAACGAAACAATCTTTTCTTAGTTCCATCTTTTTTTTTCTCCTGCATTTATTCGAAATTGAAGTGAAATAAAATAAACCGAGAGAGAGACAATATGGACCTTTTTTTCCATTTTCAAAAAAAAAAAAGGTTGTTTCTTTAAAAAAAAAGAAGACAACCATCAAATCAAAGGAAGGAAGATTTGAATAGGTGCAAGATTCAGAGTAGAAAACCGGGAAAAAAAAATACGAATCGAATTTTTAACACCCAACAAGAGCGACGCATAACCTGGTCAGGTAAATTTTCTGGAGGAAAATTTCAGGTTTAAGATTTTTTTTTTTAGCTTTGTCCTTTTCTGTGTTTTTTTTTTGGTATGAATGAATCTTATGTTTTCTTTAAGATTCGAGATTCTGTTAGATAAATTTAATTTTTAGAAAAAAAAAAATAGTTTTTTGGAAAAAGAATTGTGTGCACTCTGAGTATCTGTTTTTTGAGGGAAATTCTTCTCTGCAAAATAAAGTGTAAGTTTGGCGTTTCTTGTTAAAGGAAACTCCTGGCGATGTTTCCAAAGCTTTCGACAGAGTATGGCATGAAGCCTTTTCAGCAAAACTAGATTTTTTTTTACAGAATGACCTGTGTTGCAGACCTTTAAGAAGTGGAACTGTTTCACTTTTACACCGTTTGTCCCATTTTATTTCGAATAATTTTTCATCACCAGTAGCAACTGAAAATTCGTGCTTAAAAAACTACCACTGTCTAGAGTGGGAATTGAACCCACGACTTATTGACTGTGAAGCAAGCACGCTGCCCATTACGCCACGGCAGCTAAAAAAGGTTCCAGTCTCGCGCTCGTACCATCATGCCTCGTGAGCTCCATCTTTAATTTATAAAAATGTACGACTATTACGGATACTAGTATAAATCCAGGACAGTCCATCTCCCCTCCCCCTCCCTTTCCCTGTGAGTTACACGCCTCTGGCAGTAATGGCAATTGTCGGACCAAATTTCCAATCTTTAACCAAATGAAAAAATTTCCTAAACAACACGAATCCAAAAAAAAAAACGAAATGTATAAAATGTTGAATTGAATTAACGATCAAACGAGCCATCTTAGTAATATTGTTAAATTTTGTACGATTCCATATTTCCTAATTTTATTCTTTTAAATATTAAAAAAAAAAATTTGTGTAATTTTAAAACAACATTTTAACATATAGAAAAAAAAAAACAACAACAAGCAATGGACAAATTATTTGGAGAAATTCGGTCTCATTTTAATTTTTTTTTGTTTTATTTATTTCAATCCGAATTTCTCACAATTTTCTTAATTAGTTAAATTTTATTTTTTTAAGCCCTCCTTTCCAAATAGAAAAACCTAAACAATATTTTCATTCATACTTATTCACTCTGAAAATTTTCTTTCAATAATAGAATTCTACAAAAAAAAAATTAGGTTTCTGTCTTTTTTTTTTTTGAAAGAGCTACCAAAAATTAGAATTTTCACACCTGCCTATATTTTCCATTGCACACAAAATTGCACAAAAAATTAAGTGCCGGCACACAAAATTTATTGAGTGCACACAAAATTAAGTGCCTGCACACAAAATTAATTGAGTGCACACAAAATTAACTGCCTGAACATAAAAAGAATTGCGTGCACACAAATTTGCGTACAAAACTAAGTAACTGCACACAAAATTAAGTCCTTGCACACAAAATTAATTGAGTGTACACAAAATTAGCTGCCTGCACAGAAAATGAAATGCCTGATCAAGCTTTGAAAATTCGAAAAAAAATAAAAATTAAGGCAAATTTTTATATCTGACTCGGACACCTTTTTCTGGTGCGCTCAATCAATCAATTTCTGATTATCAATCCCCTGTATGGGCATATTACAGAAACAGTTCTCGTTCACAAGGTGCGATCCTAAGCAAGGACTGGTTTATTGCTCCACGTCAAATGTTCGTTTCATTCTCGAACAAAACAAGGCATCTTCCTTGACGGTTTCTCTGGCTTGTTCGAAGTGTGACTGATCCGCTGCCAATTTCGCCTTTAAATCTTAGTGCCTATCCTCGTCTGACCCGAAAATTCCTCGTTGGAGATAACATCAGGCCAGAGTATTGCGTACATGAAACAGCAACACAGGTTTGGCGAAAGCATCAAACGGTCGTCGCCCTCTTTTTATCGAGAGTAAAGGATACGTATCAATGCCGTACGACTATTTATTTATAGAGCGTACGACCTTCAGCAATTTGGTAACACCACTATTAAAGGTTTTTTCCCATTCTAACTTGCCGATTTTCTTCTCCCTTCTTCTCCCTGGCTCCTGTTTTCCGTTAAATTCGATTCAGGTTGGATTTTCCATCAGTTTGCAGGAACGTGATGAATTTTTTGCCGGTTGTTTCCGGGGCCGCTTTTGGAAAAAAAAAATCGGATTTGGAGGACTCATAGGACTCAGGGGTTGGACGAAGTGATTGTTCGAGAAGCATTTCTGGTTTTTCAGTTCTCCCCCCCTTGTATTCGATGGAGATTGGATTTTTCATCCGTTTGCTGGAATTTTGTGATTTTTTGTCCTGAAAGCGAGGATCCTCAGAAAAGTCGCAAAATTGCAAATTCGAGAAGCGAAAGACTTATTTTCGTGGAAATTCCAAGGCTTTCCGCCGTGATCGCAAACCCGGAGGAGCGTATGATAGCTTCGTCGACCTCAGTTCAATGCTGATTGGACTTTTCATCAGGTTTGCAGGAATGTGATGGATTTTTTTTTTTGCCTTGGGTCCTTGGGTCAGACAATGAAAATCGGATGTGAAAAACTTGTGAGAGTTTGGTGTCGAGGCGGCTACAGAAAGGCATTTTCATGCCTTTCCCGGTAAATTTATTGTGCAGATTGGATTTCTCAACCGTTTGCCTGAATTCAATGATTTTTTCCTTCGGCTCAGCGGATTTGAACAACGCAATGATTGGGCGGGCGACCGCCACACTGTCGATTTCCAGCAAATTTTTCAATTAAATGCTGAAAGTGTGTATTTTCCGATATGTTCGCACGGTCTTGAATCCAACCGGGGAGCAATTAATCTGCGAAAATTCCGGGTAAAAACCCAATCGCAAATTTTCGCGCAGCAGTTCCGAACTTTGACCCATCACGCAGAAAACACACTTTCCACCACCCTCTCCCCCCATCTAGCGAAATGCAACTTCACCTCATTATAAACACAGTTGAAATAAGAAGGATAACGATTTAGGGGCAAATTTTAGCCATCATTAACTCTCTGGATAGATAAAAAATTTCGCAAAAGTAGTTAGGGAGAATTTATCTCATTTCCATGATGCAATGAGATCCTCTACGACGATCAAGAGGCATTAAGCCAATTAGTTTGCGCACAGGATATCGTAGGAACGGCTTATATTAGAGCAATGTAATTCCAATTGTACAAATTTTGTGATCCTTGCAAACTTTTCAACTGAATTATGAAAATCTGATTTTAGCCCTAAACTACAGAACCTAACCAATAAGGAGAAATTATTTCCTCGAATCCATTCAGCGTAGCTATGAAGTTTAGGAAGCTGATTACGGAAACTGTCGAGAGAACTGCACTTGAATTTCGGTTACTTTGGCAGTTCCAGATCCTTAAATAATCAGCGAACCCCTAGCACGAAGAATCATTGCAATATCGCATTCAAGAAAGAGAAGCGGACGCCCGACGGGATCGAAATACTTTCAGGATAAGAATATCCTACTACTGCACCATTTTGAAATTTGAAATTCCTTCATCTCAAATACAAAATTGTTCGAATTCATGAGGTCAGGACTACCGCACAAGTAACTATTCTTCTTGCAGATAAAGCAATTCGGAACTGGAGAGAGAGAGAGAGAGAGCAGGATCCGTAAAACCCAAAAAATTGCAACGGAATACATCAAGGACCTGGCTAAGATGATATTTCCTTTCACAATTGCACCATAGCCCAAATCATATTTTTTTTCCATAACGTATTGTGGAAGGGTTGTTAGCTCTGCTTCTTTATCTACGAATTTTTCAATTTTCGTAGATTGAAGTGACCAAGATATACGCCCCGAAGCAGGCAGCAGAATTACACGTCGATCGCGATTTGAAGTCACGACATTCGCATTGTAGACCGAAACGCTACCAACTTTTTAGCCGTTCGCAAACAACCCACTATTTCCGAATTTCGCATATAGAATTGTCCTATTTTACGTCGGCCGGGATTCGAAATGAAACTTGGATATAGATCGATGCATTGAATTTGTCGGTATTTTAAAACTTGTGGGGCGGCTCGTCAGATGTGGCGTGTGAGGAACACTGCCTCACTAATTAAATAAACCAAACTGAATAATAGAAATAATTGATATTGGGGCGGATTAATACGGAGGGAAAGGGCGGGGGTAGTTTCGAGGTTAAGTTTAGTTTATGCTAATCATAGCATCGCACGGACCTGCAATTAGGTAAAGCATATTCAGAGGCTTCTCCTCTTTTCTTTTTTTTTTTTACGTAGCCGAACACAACTTAGGGGGTTATCCTCAAAATACACATCAATACACGTTAATTGCACTACAGCCCCCCCTCCCTCCCAAATCAGGTTCTTTAATATTTCAATTAATATGGTTGTTAGCCTTTTGCGCAACCGCTAATTGAATTTTATTACGTTTGATTGAGGTTGTTCAAATATGCCGATAAGCAGGCAGTGTGCTGAAATTATACTTCGACTGGGATTTGAAATCGGTCTTTTCATTGCAGATTCACCGTCACTCCTGTTTTTCTCCTCTAATTTTCCTTTTAACCGCACTTGTTTTCCATGTTTGCTACGCGCATTAAAGGGTAATACTCTAGGTTTAGGTTGAGTCATCTAGTTGGGCCCATTGCACTCCCCCATATTTATTCTGAGATGGATTTTATTCCTCATGTGACATTTACATCCACCGAAGCAGGCTCAAATGTTTGACGCCTCTGAGGTCGTCCAGTATTAAGAAGAAGCCTAAACAAAGAAGACGATTGTTGGAGATTTGCGGACAGTGACAAAGATAATGCTCGAAACCGTTCGGGTAAGCCTCTAAGTTCTCTGCTGAAACCTTTATCAACTGTTCAGTTTCAAAACACACGCTGCAACCAAAACGGTCCAGTTTCAAAATTTTAGTCTAAAACCATTAAGAATGAAAAATAGGGGGTGAGAGTGGGCACTGCATTTCAATCCATGCTGTTTTCACCATTTCCGCTCATTAGTTCTGAAGAATCTAGGGTGTAGCCTAGTGGGTAGCGTGTTGGTCTACAATGCGAAGGTCGTGAGTTCAAATCGCGGTCGACGCATAATTCCAGCACACTGCCTGAATGGGTATACTTTAGTTACCTCATTCTACGAAAATAAAAATTCGTAGTTAGAGGGTTGTGAGAAGGGCTAACAACTTTTTCACAATGACAAATAAAAAATGTTAATGAACCTGAAAGATATCAAACATGTGAAATCGATTCTATAAATTCAAAAAGTCCTGTGAAAACATTTCCAAAATCAACTCGGCCCACGTGAAAGTTGTGCAATTTTTCCCGTCCTGTTCTCAACGTGTTAATTGTATAGAGTTGAGCATCACTTTTAAATGATCAAATTCAGTCTGCGCAGTCAAATTCAAATTGAATTCCTGTTAAGACCCCCTACAGGGGAATAGGACTTAAACAAGTCTCTCCCACAAGGCTCGATCCTGAACATCGGATGTTGCCGGGATATTTTTGTCTGCGCAGTAAATAATGTAAATTAAAAAATAATAAAAAAAAGAAACGGGGTTCAGTTTCAAAATTTTTTCAAAAACGTTTCAAATTTAGCCGAAAACCAAACAGAAAACGGAGCACTGTATGTCCATATCGAAGGGTGACAACTAAGCTCAATCCAAAAATGTAGTAGAGGGAAGTTAAGTTCAAATCGGGTTAGGGATGCAGAGGAATATATTTTTATCATTCAACGAATTTTGCGAAAATCGTTTTGTATAGGGAGGGGTTGAAAGTGGCGGTTTTCGACAAAAACCGGAGTAGAAAAATTGATTTTTCCAGCTTTTCTAGCGGACGATATTCGATTTTTCTAATACAATTTAGATCAAAATTTCGTTCCGGAGCTTGAGATTTTTTTGAAAAAACCAAAACGTGTATCGTAGCTAGAAGCTAACGAACATACCGCCAGACAGACAGTTTTGAGTATCGAATTACAGACTTCATTTAGAGTATAAAACAAAAAACAAAAATTTATAGCGTCTAAAATTCTAATTTTGGTGATTTCTTTAATTTTAAACTTACACCTAACTGGATGAGTATAGGTTTTTTTATTTATTTTGTTTTATTTTTATTTTTTTATTTTCAAAAAAGAAAATTAGGCTCATAGAGGTGGGAGGTACTAATTTTTAAAACATTTACACTCCACATTTACACACACCCCTAAAAAACGAATCTCTAAGAATCTCTCATCGAAATTAAAAAAAAAAACAAAACTTTCTCTAGACTTAAAAAGATTTTTGAAAAAATCTAAGCTTTGTTCATTTTACCAACCTGTAGTTATCCATTATTTTTTCAAAACATTCCGAATTCGTATTGAAATCATAATTTCGGTGTTTTGGATGATGGTGGTGATTTTTTTGGCGTGCGCACAACTATTTTTTTGATAGTTTTTTTTTTTTGACAATTTTGAATATTTTCAATTTTTATTTGGCTGCCGTGTTGTGTTTTTGACGAAAGTCTCTCTTTGTATGTTGGTTGGTTTTGTTGCTCCTTTGTCGAGTAGGGTGCGTTGCCAAAAAAAAAAAATATTCAAATTTCTTTTGGATGTCCAGATTGGAAACGGAAAAAAAAACGAAAACATAAAACAATTAGGCTTTTCGGTGATGCATCACTTTTTTGATTTTGATATTTTTTTGGATTTTTTCATCAAACTTTTCACACATTTTTTGGAAACTTTTTTTCTCTCTTTTTTTTGTGGAAACTGATTTTTTAGCACTTTTTATTCGGCTTTCTGTTATAATCGAAGACGATTTTATTCGGCATTTTTACGGATTTTCTTTTTTGCGACATATTAGATTTTTGATTGAAATTTTGACGGTGATTTTTTTTTTATTTGCATTAGAAACACCAAGGATTAGGGGCAGGGGGGAGTGCGAAAAACCAAACGAAAATGGAACAGAGAAAAAAAACACAATTGTGGGGGTGGTGATGATTTCTTTTTGGGATTTTGATTTTTTTTTTTTGAAATTTATACGTAGAACTGATGACGACAAACAGAAAAACCAATGCTAACTTGCACTATACATCGATTTTGGAATTAACGCGCGCAGTTTTTTTTTTGGTTCGTTATTTATTTTTTTTTTTCAATTTATTGTGCGAAGTGATTTTAATACTTTTTTGATATTATTTAATTTTTTTTTTTTAACAAAATATACAATAAAATTATTTTCTTTTTTTATTCTTATTTAAATTTTAAATTATTTTAGATGATGTTTTAGGAACTACACATTTCAATATTATTCGGTTGTTGGGTGTTTTTTTTTTTTAGTTTTAAAAAAAAATTTTTATCTAAAAAAGAAGATTTAGGGTTTAGAAAAATGGTTTTGGAAATTTTCGCGAAATTGGCGCCAAACTAAAAACATATAAAAAAAACACAAATTTGAAAATTGTCTGTTTGAGCGCGTTATTGATGTGCGCTGCTCGGAATATCGAATGTAGAACTTTTCTTTTTTTTTGTCAAAAACAATATAAAACACAACATAAACACAATTCAATCCTTTTAGTTGCTGTTTGCTTTGTTTCTTTCTATTTTGCAAATATTTCACGATTCCGTATCAAAAAAAAAAAGAAGGAACAAAAAACAAAACGAAAAACCGCCCGCGTTTGGCGCCAATATTTTAAATTTTGACAAGAATTTTCAAAAAACACTGTTTTTTGCCGCCGATTGAACCGTTATTATGATTTTTAGCCGGACACAAAACAACCGCGATTAACACCGATTAATTTCGAATTTGAATCATTGAAAAGCAGAGATGCCTCAAAACGGCAATTATTATTTTTTTAATTATTGTTTCCGTGGTTTGTTTTGTATCCGTATGAAGTTTAGAAAAAAAAAAAAAACAGAAACTTTTTTTTTAACCAAAAATTTGATAGTAAGAATAATAACAATAAAATCTTTGAAATTAAAACAAATTGCAAAAAAATTATTATTATTATTATTAATATTTTAATTGTTAGTTGTTTGTTTGTTTGTTTTTTTTTTCTCTCTTAACGTTTATGAAAATTACATGCGCTCATGCCGAGCGATGACCGAAGACTGTTACTCGTTTACATATGACTGTACGACGACGGAGAGGAGATAAATTCGATTGCGCGCGGTCGTTATACGGCAAGAAAAACACGGCAAGTAAAACACAAAAAAATTTAACGAAAAAATAATAACAACACGCAGTGTGCTCGGTTTGCGAGATATGGACGAGTTTTGTGCCGCGTGACTGTTGAGTTGAGAACGTGGTGAGCGAGATAGGCGATATTTTCGCAAGGCTATGAAGAGGATAGCTAGAGGGCACAGTGAGAGAGAAGCAAATTTGTTCTCTGCGGGCGCTGGGTTTCGAAGTTATTGTTTCTCGCGTTTTTCTCGGACGCATCGCAACGCATTCGATCGCAGGGATTCTTACGTTTATTTTTTTCCACAAGGATTGCGAGCGAGAATAGAGGAAAAGATTTTCTCTCGGTCAGGAATTTCGGTTTTCTCTCTCGGAGCGAGGAATGAGGTTCTGCGTTAAAACCAGTCCGTCGCCGAACTAAAAACCAGTCCAGCAGTTTGTTTGGTTCTCTCGCGGTCACACACAGCAGCACAGTACCAGGCAGCGAAGGTAAGAATATCGCGCGCGTTGTTCAATGGGATCCGGTTGTAAGAGCACCACCTCCTATTCGGGGCGGTGATTAGAGCACTCTCCCATAATGTCGGAAGGAAAAACCAACAACAACATAACACAATCGAAACCAACATATGAAATAATCCCCGAGACTTTTAGACTTTAGCAGCAGCAGCAGCAGTAGCACTGCACATGGGCATCATCTTTGCTCCCAGCTCCCTCCCTCCCTCCCACCCAGCCCTGCACCACTACCGCATGCTCACCCAGATCAAATGTTTGCTTTGAATAATGAAAAAAAAAAAAAAAAATTAAAAAAACTTTTTAATTCCACCCACCTTATTAGCAAAGAGCATACCCCCATCCCAGAACCACCCGCCATTAACGTGTTAAATTTTTGTATTTAAAACAAAACCTGCACATTCTTCTCGCGTAAAGTGCATTAAGAATCCAACAACAAGTTGATCAACATTATCGGTTGTCGTGTGTGTCACGGGGGTCCTCTCGCTCGCTACGGTAGACTCCCGGTCTCTGACATATTCTAGGTGGATAGTATCTCCTGTCGGGCAACAACAACAGCAACAACAACAACTCGTGCTGATGATGCCCGATAATGAGCGCGCGAGAGCACTTAATGGTTTTTTGTTTCTTCGCACTGATTGGACAATTTGGGGTGGTGGGTGGATGAATGGTTTAGTTGATGTTGATTGGACCAAAAATATTTCTGTATGTATAAAAGCCGGGGAGAAAATTACTTTGTTTTTGGTTTTCGACGGGTTGCCACGAGCGAGACAGACGACGGAATTTGCAGCGATTCTTGCGCGTTATTGTTGTTGGCAATGATGGTGAGTGAGCGGGAAGCAGTAAATTCATCGGTTCGGAAATGAATGATGCTGTTAAAATGCGCTCGGTTGCAATATTACTAGTGTGGTTTTAGTTTTAGCTGATTTTTATTTTTATTATTATTACATATTGGAAATGCTCGATTAAATCGATCTATAGATACACAGTTGGTAAGATATGAGATGTTGATAGAGAGAGAGAGAGAGAGAGAGAGAGAGAGGAAGATGAGGAGGTGCTTCTTTTTCGGAGGATCGGGCTATTTTTGTACACAAAAGGATGATTGAAAAACGGGCAGAGTAATTATTAAATATAATGCGGAGCATGACTATAAAAGCAGTCAAAATATGCTCATAATTGCAATTTATTTAGTGAAATACCGGTATGTTTTAATTGATTATGAGAGATTAGAGAGAAAGAGTAGCAATCAAAATCAATTAGCAACAACTGATCGCTGTATTTACCGTTAATTACATAAAATTATTTCCCTGCACACAAAATTAGTTGCCTGCACACAAAATTAATTGCCTGCACACAAAATTAATTGCTTGCACACAAAATTAGTTGGCTGCACACAAAATTAGTTTCATGCACACAAAATTAATTTCCTGCATGTAAAATTAGTTGCCTGCACACAAAATTAATTGCTTGCACACAAAATTAGTTTCATGCACACAAAATTCATTTCCTGTACACAAAATTAATTCCTTGCATGTAAAATTAGTAGCGTGCACGCAAAATTATTTGGGTTTACAAAAAATTATGCCACAAATTGCCGCATTTGAAAGTAATGACAAATTTTGAACACAGGGGCGGGCGATATTTTAATGGAAGTACAAAAGCCTAACAGTAACACGTATATAATGCTCGAGTAGTCCAACAATTTCGGTAGAAATTTAAAAACACTTTTTTTCCCGTAAAAGCTACAAACTAATTCTAACCCAGTTCTAAGGGTTAGTTTAATGAAAAATGTCGTACTACGATACGGGTTAAAGAAGAAGCTTACTGCCCTCTGAAGTAAATTGGGAGTCATTTTAAAGAATTTCGGTAAATTCGGCTAAAAACGCGACTAGAAACTATATTTGTGATGTCTTAAGGGTAGCAAAAATTTCTGATCTCCCGCACGTACTATCAGAACTATATTGTCCTTCTTCTTCTATAATGGCGCTACAGACCAATCGGACCTTGGCCTCCTGACATTCAGGTTCCTTAAAATTTTTTTATTACTTATTGTGGAAGGGTTGTTAGCCCAACCCTCTTTATACGAATTTTTCATTTTCGTAGATTGAGGTGACCAAGGTATGTATATCCAAGCAGGCAATGTGCTGGAATTGTATATTGCGCCGACCGAGGAGGGGGGGAGGGAGAGGGATCGCTTGGAGTTCAAGATATTTACAAGGAAATTTTCGACCTCTTCTTGATTTCTATGATGGCCGAAGCGAATGCAAATTTGAATAACTATAGAAATCGCGATTGACTTAAATTGATATTTGCATTTTGGAATTATGTACTAGGCTTGCACCATATTTGTCAACATTATAATGTTTTTGTGACGAACAAATTAGAGAATTCGCGTCCTACTGCATGGAGTTTGAATTTCGAAAAAATTCTCCAAAAATCACATTTAGTCGCGAATCGAAGGGCCCTCTAGGCGAAAACGTTGCGAAGATACGCAGTGATTATTCAAATTGAAAGTTTCCCTGGATTCACTATATGAAATTCCAAAAGACAGTTTTGTTATGTTAAAGTGAGTTTAAAGTATCTGAATTTAACGAAAGTCGGTTCGAAATTCACTTGATTAATAGACGATGCATTTAAAAAGCTCGAAATGAATTTGGCAGTTTACTTCGCATAAACGAAACGTAGTTGCTTTTGCTGAAAGTAGTGACTTTCGTTTTATGCAGAAATCTATTTACTTTCGACTTGCTTTCAGCCTGTTCACCAAACAGACAATTTATGCCGCCAACTCAAGCTGTTGCAGGAATACCGTTTAGAA
This sequence comes from Chorisops tibialis, assembly GCA_963669355.1. Taxonomy (NCBI): domain Eukaryota; kingdom Metazoa; phylum Arthropoda; class Insecta; order Diptera; family Stratiomyidae; genus Chorisops; species Chorisops tibialis. Next base: position 1,864,807 of record OY770265.1, on the reverse strand, counting down.
GTTTTCGCCTTTTTTACAACTTAAATGTCGAATTCGAAAAATTCAGAAATTACTTTGGACCGCGCTGGCCAAGAGGATTCACTATGCCGAAAAATGTTATACAGGATCATTCCGCAAATAGGGGTTTTCTCCCCCTATTGCACATCATTGGAGTCAAATGTTTCGCAATATATTATAAATATAGATGAAAACATTTCTAAATAAATATCTAGACTTACCAGCAGATGTTGAGTCTTGAAATTAAATCTGAAAATAATAATAAATATCAGCATTATTCGTGCGGGGGATGTAGTAGGGAGTAGTAGCTTCGTTAGGCTTAGCCAGAAACTCTAAACTTTTATGAACCAATACCACCTCCGATGCATTTTAGGGATTTTCTGGCCAAATGTAATCACCACTGACGAACTTTGAATGTACAACAACCGACTAAAGTCTACTTATACAATGGCACTACATCCCAAATCGGGCCTTAGCCTCCTGAACTTCAGGTTCCTTAACATTTTTTATTATTTATTATCGAAGTGTTGTTAGCCCTTCGCGCAACCCTCTAACTACGAATTTTTCATTTTCGCAGTTTTAGGTAGCCCAGATCTACCCAATCAGGAAGTGATTTGAACTCCCGACCTTTGCATTGTAGACCAGCGTGTTGGTCCACTAAGCGATACTATAGGACCTACTAAAGTAGGCAGTGAGATTCGAATGCGGAAATGGCAGTGGATTCGTCACACTTTGTGGAAACCAGAGCGACACATTGCCGAACAAGAACGGGATCATAATTCCCGAGGAAGATGTCGGGTTGGTCGATCATGTAGCATATGGAAGCGACCAGTTGGGCAGAAGGCCAGAAGTCCTCGCTTGTGGAAGACCTCTGCTACTATAGGTGATCTAAACTGGATTATTAATTGTTATCGCAAAATCTTACTTTTGATATTCCGACACACTATGCTAGTTTTTGTCGTCTTGGGAAGAAAGGCTCGGGCAGGAATCACGGCAAAGTATAAAAAAAGCCTTTCCTTCCTGTTGTTTTCCTTTTCGATTCAACTTTTCGTATACAGTTTCGTACAATAGTAAGTACGAGATATTATGCCGGCTATCTTATGGAAGGGTGTTGTTGAGTTCGGTGGTTTTTTGGGATTCCGCCGTGACCGCCTGCTTATCATCCCACTCTTAACATTTCCGAATGTTTTGTTTAAGTCGATTCGATTCGTTTTCAGTTTTTTTTTTTCCTGTTTAATGTCCTCCATCTTCTCGTATTCTTCCTTTCTTCTCAAGTGAGTAGAGTATTGCCCAAAAAAAAAAAACAACTAATTTTTACTTTGCACGCCTTCAGAGATTCTCCAAAACCATAGTTATAATGCGCAACTGTCGACCCTTCGCGCCATCATCTCCATCACCTCCTTCTCTCCTCTCAAGATGCTTCCAACCATCCCTAAAAGTCCCGTTTTGCTGTAAGACTATACGCGCGCGGATTCTAAGACGCTGCCATATTTGTGCCTTTTTTCTTCCGTTTTTTTTTTTCTTGGCTCCTTCGTCTTGTGTTTTAATAGACACTATGTGTGGATTGTAGAGTATGTGGACACACGTGTATGCCCGATCTAAATATACATATGTGTATATTGGGGGGATGTAGTGATATGTGATGTGAGGAGAGGAGCCCGAGCCAGGGTATCCCATCAGCTTTTCCAGCATCGCGCTGTGTGTACCTCGGACTACTTCTCTTCTGTGTCGCGTCTCGCACATATGTGAAGACACATATTTAATGTGGTACTATGGGCTCACATATGAATGAGATGGGCTCACCAATCTCCAAAGCCTGGGAAAGGGCGTGCGGATAATGATGATGATGCTCTTTAGGGGAATTTGTTTCCCTGTTTTTTTTTGTTTTTTTTTCATTTTCCTGGTTTAGTTTTTTGCCTTCTTTTCGCTGCTAAAATGGAGACAGAAGGACGTACCAAAAAATACATAATCCCTCCATTTTATTTAACGTCATATATGTGTGTGCAGTATCTCGAAGGAGGTGGTTGGGGGAGGAGGGGGGGGGGGGGGTGAAGGAAAAGGCTCGAGTGAGTAATCAAGACTAAAACACATAGAAACTTATTTTCCTAGTTTATTATTTGCGTTTCTTTGCTACTGGCAATAATGGGAAACTAGAGTAGAAAGGTTCTACTTCTGAAAATCGGTAGCATAGTGGGAAGCGTAGGGTCGAAAGTTCGAATCCCGGTCCGACATTTATCGGATTTTTCGCAGTATTGAACTTTCTCCGGAAGGGAACTACTTCCAAAGTCGTATCGCTAGAGTTCAGGCCCCAAACTTTCTTCGGAAGATAGCTTAAGACTTCCTCCCCTCTTTCATAAAATTTTGCTCAATCTGATTTCATCATCAGCGCATTCCTCCATTGCTTCGCAAGTGTCTTTATTTTTGAGACGACATAACTTTTCAAAAAAAGAAATGAACCTACTTAAAAAAAAAAAAAACCGCAACCGCAAAAAAAAAATAATAAAAGAAAACCCAACAAAATTTTCCCTTACAGAGAGAAGGTGCCAGCCAAGGGTTAAATGGAGGTGGTGAATGTTACGTTCGATGAAAACAACAGAAATCATCTTGAGAAAACCTTGAAGAAAAATTACATTCGGCGGACGAAAGATCCCCAAAAACAAATTCACCCACACGAAAAAGTCGAGGAAAAAAAAAGAAAATGGGAAAGAAAAGAATCTACTAGAGACTCCTTCATACAATGTCGAATACAGCAGCCGAATTACATGACAAAAAGAAAAACTGCAAGAAGGAACACATGGTAATGGACAGCAAAAAAAAAAAACAAACACCACCGAACCCAGAAACCTTAGACAAACCCATTTCTCTTTCAAAACGAAAGGGATATGACCAAGGGGGTGATGGAAAATCCCGAAAGGGAGAATATTTCTGAAGGCCGAAGAATTTCAATTTCTAGAAATGTGTGGATTTTTTCGGACTAATTTTGGGTTTTTTTTTTTCATCAATTTAATCGAAAATTGGATTTTTTTTTTAAAACTTTTTTGTCGTTATTTATTATCGTTTCGAGTTATTGAACTTCTCGAAAACGAGATACAACTGATATTTCGAGCACGTTAACATCTCTTGGAAAATAGCGCGAAACTGGAATTGCTAGGAAAAACCAACCTTTGTGAAATTAACCCGAAAAATTGGCGAAGAGGGTAGTAGACCCATTTCCTCTTACCCACCCCCATAAAACTTTCAGTTCCTGCTCAAAAATCGAAATTCCTTTGAATTTTCTTTCTTATCAACGATATTTATGAATCTTACTACCCCGCGTGTTCAATCAAATATCGAAGGCATGAGGTGGTTTTATAAGGTGGTGAAAAAAAACAAACCAAATAAAAATGGGCTTAAGACAACCCTTAATTTTTTCTCTTTTTTCGTCATTTAGTCCATTCGTGATTTGAAGTGTAGTTGAAGGATAACGAGAGCGCTTGTTGTTTGCAAAACTCTACACATACACCACCACCACCGCCCCCAGTTCAAAAAAGGACTCTAAACAGCACGATAGGGTTACACAGGTTATTCAAGTCCTATCGAAATTTTCTATTTCGTGGATGACGGGGTTGAAAACTTGTCTACTAAATTGACTTTCCGATATGAGAAAGGATGATGTTATGTGATATTTAAAAAAAAAAAAAATAAGAAGAATAGGGTTTCATTGGTTGTCTATGGAAATGGGGGTGGTTTGTTTCTTCTTCGATGGCTCTACAGCCCAAATCGGATCTTAGGCTCCTTAACATTTTATTTGACATTGTGGAAGGATTGTTAGCCCTTCGCACAACCCTCTATCTAGGAATTTTTCATTTTCGTAGATTATAGTGACCAAAGTAATACCGAAGCGGTCAACGTGCTGGTTTGTTTATAACACCCCTATTCTCACTACTTCCCATGCAAGCATCCTTTTTAACAGAAAAGACAGCAAAGTGGTGGTTTATTAGTTTCATCAGTTACACTTAAAAAAACAAAAATTATCTTCAAAATCCCAAGACCAAAAAAGTTCCCTTTTTCGATCCTCATCCCCCATCTTACGGTGCTGTTGGTGATTATTCTAAAACTCTATGTTACCCCCTTTTTTTTTCTTCATTTTTCCTTAACCCCCAACGATTTTTCTTTTCTTCCGCGCACTTCTAAAACTCCCTGGAGGCTCATTCGTGTACGAAAAAATTTCCTTCGTCGTTTTTTAACTTGATTTTCAGCCCTTGAATATATATGGGGAGAAAAAAGAAAACGCAAAGAACGAAATGCAAAAATCGATAAGATTCGATTGGAAATATTGGCATAGACATAGTTAGTGTAAAAAAATACGAAAGGAACGGGGTGGAAGTGGTGTTCGGATCCCGAAAATGAAGGGTAATCCGGAAGAGAGTGGAGATAGGAAGGGAGTGAGGTTGAAAGTAATTTCATTTAGGGTCTATCGTTTTATGTATGAGCCTTTTTTTTTTCTTTTTATTTTTAAAGTGTGGTGCATTAGGGGTGGTGGTAGAGCAGCAATAGGACACCGGTTCACTAACCTTTTTTTTGTATTTCTCTCGTATCCATTTCGTATTCTTAAGGATCTATTACTTAAATTTTTGTTTTGTGTCATTGGGGAACGAAGGGGTGGGGGGGGGGAGAGAAAGGTGGTGGATGTGAGGGTGGTACAATTTTTTTCCATATTTCCTCTTTTTTTCTGCACATATTTTTTTTCCGAGTATTTGTATGATTTTCGTTTTTTTTTTTAGTCCTTATGCGGAAACTTATAATTGGATTTGGGACGAATTTTTAATGACAAAATATCAGAGCGAGAGAGAGAGGGAGGAAGTGGGATGGAGAGAGAGGAGAAGAGGAGCGTTAAGGGATAGATAATGAATAATGGTGAGGATGAGGATGTGAGCAAAATAAATGAGATAAATATATTGAAATCGATTTGAGAGGGAATTGAATTATTTATAGGAAAAGAATTTTCAGGAATAGTTTGGGGTAGTTTTTTTTTTTTTAACGTTAGAGCAAATGTTTCCGAATTAAACACGACTTTTATTATTCTACTAAAAAGTTCAAAAATCTAGGAAGGGTAATGATGAAAAAAACTCCAAAAATCACAGGAAGCAGAACGAAACCCTCCACAAATCACGGAGTGCGGACTAAACGCATACTACGCTCAACGGCTTAGCCATCGAAATCATATTTCATTTAACATACATCCTCTACCTTGAGCGAGCAAAATGCGGAATGCACTAACCCTAGATTTCATAGCAAAGAATTATTAACCACCGAATTCTTTCATCCTTTCCGTAGTTACTTAATTAATTCGTTTATTTGTTCGATTTCAATTCGTTTTATCTCTTCCCTAAGCCCATTGTCAGCACGGACGGCGAAACCGAAAAGGATATTGAGGCTCGTCTAAATAAAGCTCGTCAAGCCTTCGGTATCCTTTGCCCCGTTTCTGGAGGTTAATAGAGATCTCCCTTCGCACGAAGCTGCGAGTCTGTTTCCAAGAAATTGCAAACTTGCCTCCGAAGTATTTTAGGGATATTCTGGCGTGATCTCCCACGACGAACTTTGGAGTACAACTAGACTAAAATAGGCATTGAGATTCAAAGGAGGAAGTGGCATTGAATCGATCACACTTTAAGGAAATAGAGCGAAACATCGCCAAACAGGCCACACTCTGGATTGAGGATCGCGCCTTATGGAAGAGAGCCTTTTCTGTGCAAAGCCCCTATAGGGGGTCCCAACAGGAATCCGATCAATTGAAACCGACTGGACTGGACTGCTACAGTAAGCATCGTCTGTGCCGTACACTGCCACAGTGTGGTTGTTTCACAGTAAATAGGTCGTGGATTTGATTCCCACTACGGTAGGCAGTAGAATTTTTTGAAGCAAGTATTTTTCAGGAATCAAAAATTATTCGAAATAAAATGGGTAAGCGATGTAAAAGTGAAACAGTTCCACTTCTAGAAGGTCAGTACACTCAGTAAATGGTTCCTGTTCGCTTCCAATCATTCAGTCCGCCATAACATCTGCAAATATTTGTCAGTAGCAGCCAATACAACTGAAAAATAAACCAACTCCTCCACTCGTTACGTCGTTATCATTCCCCTTCCCCTACCTCTCCAATCCCATTCCTTTCCTCCATGACTGTGTTTGTGCATTGCACATAAAAGCCGAAATTGCCTGCAACACAGGTCATTCTGGAAAAAAAAAATAATAATTATATTTGCCAACTGAAAAATATACCAGCTCCACCACTCGTTACGGTCGTTCTCACTTCCCTTCTCCTACCTTCTCAATCCCATTCCTACCCTCCAAGATTCTGTGCATTGCACATGAAGGTCGATATAGCATATAAAATCAGTTATTCCGTGCCAAACAGTATTCAGTGCCGAGTTTTCCCCAACACACCAAACCTACCCCCCCACCAAATTTTATAAATTAAATTTACCTTTTCCACCATGCAACCCATCGCAAAGCTTCTCCCTCCTAATCCTAATTAAACTCTCATAAAATCGTATACGTTCATTGATCGCAATTTCGAATGAAGACGAAAAAAAAAAATCGAAATCTTAGTTAATTTCATTCTTAAGTTTAGCTAGCGCTACCGAATTCACACTGATCAACGCGGAAAAAAAACAAAAAGTTATCACTTGTAATGAAATTTTTCTTAGCAAGATCTCAAGACCGAATATGAGAAGATCGTTTTTCTTTTCCTAGAGATTTTGGTTGGTTTTTTTTTAGAATATCTAAAAAAAAACCAACAACTATATCTTAGCTGCTCCATTCATAACAAATCCGATTCATTGATGATTTTTTGAATCGCATACAAACGCGATTATATTGATGATCATTATCATATATGAGAGGTTCAAAACTTTTTTTTTTGGAAAAAAAAACCCTCAGCTAGAAAGCCGGAAAAAAAACCCCCCACAAATATTATGGGATGAAGATCAAGAATGAAGACAGGAGTAACGAGAAGAGAAGAAGATGAAGAAAAAGAATCTTAAGACCTGTGGTAGGTAGCCCGAAAAAGATACCTCATCAGACCATCATTAGATCATTTTCATTTCATCTAAATTTATTGGCGCGGAAGATCGGCGGAGGGTTTCTTCGAATGCTTCTTTCTTGCGATCGACTTTATCTTCTTTTTTTTTTGAAGAAAAACCTACGATGTTGAAGAAGAAAAAAAAAATAACTTGCGTGCGATAAACTTTTTTTTTTTAGAAGTAGAAAATATATAAAAAGATGACTTCTATTTAAGTGAAGAATTGTAGGGGAGAATTGTGAGGAGGTGAGATAGGGAGGGGTGATTGCGCGCGATCTTCATCGCGGCGGTGTCCACTATTTTGATAGATTTTCGAGAGGTGTTAAAAAGGTAAATAAGAAATTATAATGTTGTGATAGAGAGCCAGAAAGAGAGAGATAACATTAAGAAAAAACTGAAGAGAGTGAAGATCGATCTTCATCAATGTTAAAAAGAAGTCTTGAACAGATCAGTACAGAGACACGATGATGGTTTCAATTTCTTTAAGATCTTTTTCGAGATTTTTTTTTTTTTTTGTTATTATTAATCTTTTTTGGTTCAGGTTTCTTGAGAGGGGGGAGGGGGGTAACGGGCGGGAGAGGAAAGGGGCAAAGATAGTTGTTATAATCATCAGAGAGGTATGAGTATATCGAAACGCTAATTGACCGTGAGTTGTTAATTATGAATTCATTAGAGGTACTTACGTGCTGAAGATGATCGAGCGGTTCATGAGATGATCGAGAAGACTACATTGAGATGCGGAAGAGAAAGAAGAGGCTTAAAGCGTTTCTTTGAAAGTGCAAGGGACGGAGGGAGAGCACCGGATTAAAAATGAGTAGAATGCTTGTTCTTGAGTCAGATAGTGAATTGCTTATGTCTTCAATAGTGGAGTTATTGAAGATCGATTTTTGTTTTTGTCAAACCTAAAATGGTTCAAATTTGATCGTTTTTAAGTGGGGCGCGAAATGAACCCTTCGAGAAACCGAAACTGTCGAAAATCTGAAAATCTTTTTTTTTTCATTTTGACTCTAGAAAATACGAGGTAAAGTCATATGTTGTATGTCGCTTCTTGATGAGGTCATACTAGATGCATTCATTGAGCCATACAACCATCAGTAATCGACGTATTCCTCGACAACAACAACACAGCACTAATGAAAAATCTATCAGACGAAGGAAGCGAGCAGAGGAGGGGAGTCGTCGCTCACGTCATCGTTACTTCATCGTCATTGCAACATCGTCGTTACTTCGTCGTCGTCGTCATTTCATCGTCCACGTCGATTGTGCGAGGTATAAATAGAGCAAGCGTTCGTGAAAGCATTTAGTCGAGACGCAGAAGCTAAACAAGGGACAGTCAATAAGAAGTTGTGACTGAATGCCCACTTTCATTGAATGCACCCAAATTTTATTGAATGCACACAAATTTGATTGAATGCACACAAATTTGATTGAATGCACACAAATTTGATTGAATGCACACACACGAGGACTGTTTGTACCCCTTGCACATATAGTGGGTCTTAATAAGAAACTCAGCCTCCCCACTCTTCCTCAATTGGAATTTTGAACTCCTCCCTCTCCATCGAATTGATCCTTACAGGGTTCTAATGTTACTCGAAAGATGTTAAACTCAACTTCTTAGCCGCACTTACATAGAGCCCAATAGTTTTTTTTTTCTAAAAAAAAAAAACCCCCACCACCAGCACCTGTCCACACGCACAGTACACCTGAAAAAAATCAACAACAATCGAAAAACCACTCAAACATGAACCGAAAACCTTTGAACCCGGGACCAGCTACCACACCGCACCAGCAACAACCAACCAAATACAAATCATCACTAATATGATTTATCCCCAATAATGGTTTTAGCATTGAGCTAGACTCGCGCCTAAATCATTAAAATCGAAATAAATTTATTACAAACTCGCACAATGGAAGAGCACAGCTATCTCTCTGCAAACACTGCATTGTAAATTAGCTCTAGATACCGTCTCTATTTTTCGCTTTGCAAAAAGCGAGATAGATCGTGGATTAATGGTACTGTACTGTGGTTAAGTTCATTATTTGGAACACGTCTGTCTGACCACAATTATTATTATGATGATGATGATGATCATCATCATCATTTCAAATCTTTGCGAGACCTTTGAGAGTATTTTTCCCTCCTCATCGTATTCAAGACTCGTGCTAAAACCACAACATTGTTTTTCTTTCGAATTCTTTTAATCTTTTATTAAAATAAAATAAAAAAAAATAAAAATTAAATTAAGATGATGACGATGCTAGTTGGCAGTGGTGGTAGCGCGATTTTGTTCTATAAAGAGATCGATAAAATCAATGCGATGAGGAGAACGACTCGGAAGGGGTTAAAATTTTCTTTTAAGATCGCATTTTAGACGAATAGCTTGATTGAATCTCGGTCTAGATGGATCTATTATAGATAAATTGTCTGAGGAGTCTCGGGTTAATTGTAAAACCACAGAAATTTCAATGCCGATTGGGATGCAGTTTGTGTTTTAGGTGATTGCACTCGAATGGTCCAGTTTTCAATTTTTTTTTTTGCATATCAATTACCAAACAGCTCCTTCCAAAATAAACCACTCAGGAATTTCTCTATGACGGTTTCAGCGCCATTTCCAAACAAAAGGACCCATTACACTCGCAACTCCTACCACCATATCGCAGGCATATCTTTAAATAGGATTTTATTTCTCGAAATTTTCGTACATCGTTCTCTCATGTCCTCCTTCCCCCAGGTGGTCTCTATGTCCACAATTTAATTCCATAAGCTTGGAATTAATTTGCTCGATAGTGCCATGAAGGAAAATTTAATGGGGATGCAAAAAAAAAAAAGAAAAAAAAAACAAAACAGAAAGAAAGGATATAAACATCTCAAAGAAATTTGAAAGGAGAGTGAGTTCTTAGTAGAACATCTCGAAGGACCTAGGAATACGATTTTTCTCGGTATACTGTTAATGAAATTGATTTCAATGAATCTAAGATTATTGCCGAGGATATTTACAATCCGGCCCTCCTCCCTCCCTTTTTCCGTTTTCATCCCTTCGTCTTCCTAATCACCAAATTTTCTTCATGCCATCGCAAAGAAGTAGAAAACGTCCACCTTGAAGAAATGGAAATCGAGATAAATTTCCAATCGAGTGCACTTAAATTAATTGACGGGTATTTCAAGGACCCAACGGATGGGGGGTAGTGATGAAGAAAGTGAAACGGAAATCAAGTTGAAAATGAGGGCGGGTCGCCCACCGCTTCCTCATAAATGTGAAACAGAACTTTGTTTTATAGACAGTAGTCAAGTTGCCAGAGCAAAATTTTATCTTGAATTTTTACTTTGAATTTAAGTTAGGCACCAAGTTTCTATTTAGTATCGATAGCCGAGATATTAACCCCCGGAAACTGTTCTCTTCATAAATTTTTCTCACATACAAAATTAGTTGCTTGCACATAAAATTAATTGACTGCACACAAAATTAGTTGACTGCACATAAAATTAATTGCCTGCACACAAAATTAGTTGCCTGCACACGAAATTAATTTCCGAGAACCGGGAAACTTATTTTATGGCCCAGTTTTTTTTTGATGGGACATTTTTTGGGTAATTTTTTTGGGATAAATTTTTTTATTTTATTTTATTTCAAAAATTCTAATAAATTACCCTTCTTTCTAAAGATCATTTAAAAAATTACCCGTGAAAAAGTTAAGATTGAATTTCAATGAAAAATTATTGCACGATCGTTTTTTTAATAAATTTCTTCATAATTTTGTTTTTTTTTCTTTTTGAATTTTTTTTGCTATATTACGAGTTAAAGAGGGCGGACAGACAGTTGATCTGTGAAATATTATGGGTGAGTTGGTCAAATAAACCGATGGTTTTATTTTTTCTTTTTTAGTTTTGCTTTTTGTTTTTTCTTAAGACGATCTTCACTCCGAAATTGTCTTCATCATTATTTTCGCCCTGCTTACTGTGTCAGGTAACACGCGTGCGCGCGCTACTCTCGCAAGAGGTGTGTTTTCTTTACACGTCGGTTTGGGTCAATTTAAGGCGTTCGAAATGTCAGTGTTAAACGATTTTGGGCGATCTTCGTATACACAAGATATTTCATCTTGTTTCTTACATCGTTTTTTGTTTTGTTTTTTGTTTTTTCTTAGTTTTTTGTTGCTGTTATCAGCAATAAATGTTGATCTTAACTTTGGGTTTTTTTTTTCATCTTTTTCTTAATTTGGTTTTTATACCTTTGATAGTGCTGATCGCAGACTTCTTGTACGATCTTCAACTTTATCTTCTCGAAGACTGGGCAGGATTGAATTAAAAAAAAAAAAAACTGATCACCTTATTAGCTGGGGAATAATTAAATTTATTGGAGTTGAATTTTCACATCCTTCCGATTGATCATGACAACGAGGATGATGATGATCGTAAATAGGGCGCGCGTTCATTGAATATTAGATTAGGAGCCAAGATACACCGCCCAACTCCGCCCAACTCCGCCTCTCTCGTCTTATTTTAGTTTGAAAAAAAAAAACGATGATAATTTTAATGAAATCTTTATTTGCAATCTTCGTCACCTTTCTTGGCGCGAATACTTCTTACCGAAGATGAGATAAAGGGCTGATTTTCGGAATTCGAAAAACTGATGTAATAAGAAGGAAGGCTCAGAAATTAACATCTCTTAGTTAAGGAGATCCATTCTTCAATGGCACTACAGTCCAAATCGGGCCTTGGCATCCTACCCTTCAGGTTCCGTAACATTTTTCATTATTTATTTGATTCGTGCGAAGGGAGATCTTACCCTCTTACAGAAACTTGAGGAAATTTTTTTCCGAAAAATTTCTTTCAACGAAAATCGTGATTTTTTGGTTTCTTAACAACAACAAACGGGGAGGCATCGCACATTAAATTAACAATTAAAGGAAATTCATCTTCGCCCGAAAGAATTCTTCTTAATTGACCTCTCGTGAAATTATTTGGCTGGATGGAGAGGAGAGGAGGGTGGCGGGGTTGGTTCCATTGTCGCATCTTCGAAAAAATCAATGACTACCAGTCTCGGATCAATTACACGAATATTTCTGTATAATTTGTTTTTTGACGGATACAGGGATGGTGGCGGAGAAAGAGGTCGAACAATTCACCAAGCTATCAATATTCAATCAATTATTTCGATATGAATCGAATATCTAATTGGAAATTAATTGAGTGATATTGCCCTTGAGAGACGAATAGTTTTGATTTTAATTCAAAAAAGCTATGACGACTATGGCTACAATTAATGCTTTGATAGCATGTAAAATTTAATTAATTTAATTAATAAAATTGAAATTAATCAGAAAATATTTGATTATTAAAATTCCGCTCGACGTATAATTTCACCACATTGCCTACGACGTGGGTTATATCTGGCCCATCTTAATCTTCGAACATTGAAAATTTATAAATAATGCGATGGGCTAATATCTCTTCTACAACTTTTTCATACAAATCTTTCTTTTTTTCAATTAGGTAAAAACAAAAATAAATCTTCTGGCTTAAATGCTCATAACTTTTGCTTCCGCTTGACGATCATTTGCAGAAAAAATAATGGGCCGGTCCGGCGATCTGCACGTTCTTTTGCGACTACTGACACTCTTTTCGGCTAAGGCGTACTTGAGTTATCGCCGAGACACACAGACAGTGACGTCAGAACGAGATCGTAAATTTTTTCTTTTAATCCTGCTCATAGCTTCTGCTTCCGGTGGACAATCATTTGCAGAAAAAATAATGGGCCGGTCCGGCGATCTGCACGTTCTTTTGCGACTACTGACACTCTTTTCGGCTGAGGCGTACTTGAGTTATCGTCGGGACACACTGACGTTAGAATGAAATCTCCATTTTTCTTTGGGAGTCCTGGGAACAGCGAGAATTAACGTAAGTTTTTTTTATCAAAGCCAAGAAAACGCTGGGAGGATTCAATCGACGACATTTATAATGTTTTACTAAAGTTGGAACAATTTGTGAAATTTTTATTTTTTTTTTCAGCACCAAACATAACTGAGGGGATCACCCTTTAATGCACTGGACGCACAGTCAAGTCGGTATAGGGTAGGTGAGCGATAGGCTTACAAGGAGGTTTCGGGAGTTGAGAGTTTAAATGGTCGGTGAAAAAAAGCAACCAAATTAAATTCTGCAACTTTTGTGTATCACTAAGAGTATCCTTTCTGCGCCTCGTCCCCCCACCCTCTCTCCCAAACGAAATTAATGCTCGGAAAAGAAAAAAAAAAATTTCTCTAGATATTTTTATCCTGTAACATTTTCATTTCCATTTCTCAAGAAAAAGGAAAAAAAAAAGAAAACGCCGTAGCATTTTCATTTCTGTTAAATGATGAGGAGAAAATTTGATGAAAAATTGCCGTAAATAAGAAGGAAAAATCAAAAAAGAAAAGAGAAAATCTTAAGGCTGTAAGGTTTGTTTTTTTTTTTTGTGACATACAAAAATTGTTGTCGACTCTTCGGTTATGAAAAAAACTTCTTGTACGCTATACGCTTGAAATAAAGGAGTGAAGGGGGAGGGGGCGGAAGGTCGTTAAGAGTTTGAAGGGATGAGAAGCTGTGCGGGCGTTTTTTTTCTTATTTCGTTTTTCTAAGATGTTATATGTGGGGAGGTAAAGTAGGTTTGTTTTTGGTGTGAGGAGAAGATTAATAGGTTTCGGGCTGTTGTTTGGGAATTATATGTGTCCACATGTGGAATTAAATGATTTGTGGATTTGTGTTTGTTCAATGGCGCTACAGCCCAAATTGGGCCTTGGGCTCATGAACGACCGGATCCTTAATATTTCATTTGTTATTGTGAAAGGGTTTTTAGCATAAACCTCTATCTCAGAATTTTCCATTTGCGTAGATTGATGTGGTCCAGACATACCGACTCAAGTAGTGTGTGTGCTGAGATTCCGGGATTTGATCTCCCGACCTTCGTATTGTAGACCAACACGCTACACACTAAGCTGCTACTTTCTCATATGAAGTTGAAGGAACGGGCCCGATGAATATTGAACGGAAACAAGTAGTTTGCAAAGTACTGAGCAGAATATTGAAGGGGTAGGGGGGAGAGGAGGGGTGTTCGTACGATTTTTGCCAGGGAAGGGCAAATTTTTTCAAGGCCTTAATTAAACAAGTGCCGCAGAAAGTTACGACTATCTCGAAAATTAGCGGCAAATTTTTTCTTGATTATGACGGTCAAAAGTTGACGACAACCAAAGGATATCGCCTTGTGAAAGTACCCAGTTCCTGTCCAACAGCAGAAAGGCAGTAAAGTTCAACGCGAAACTCTATTCGTCTTCGAAAAATTTCAAAATTGTTAGCTTTGCATATGCACAGTCCGATGCACATGAAAATCCACCCTCGAAATTTGTTAGATAAAAATGCTTTCTTAGATCACAGAAATCATCGTATTTGAGGGGTGGGGGGTTTTGTAAGTACTCGAGGACGATTCTTCTATAAGGTACACACTCATATCCTTCCATCTATTTTTTTTTGTTCCCCATATTGTTCTTCTATCGACGAAGGAGAAGAGGACGACGCTGTTGTATGTGGGAAGATTTCCATCTCATTCACCTCAACTCTTTTTTTTTTTTTTTTTGTGTTTTTTTTTTAATATGTTACTTTACATTTCTTTTACATCCCCTTGTCCGTTTCGCAAGCAATCCTTCCGATGATCCATTTAAATGAAAAAAAAACACCGTCTATTCAAACCCCTGCCCCGAAAAAAAAAGAAACAAGGAAGAAAATCACCCCATTCACCCATTTCTCTCTTTTTCAAATAACGATATATTTTCGCTAAAAAAGAAAAGGTCCTTCTTCGTTTCTTGGGGGTTTTTTTTTTCGTCGATCAACATTTTTTCCTTGGCGTCTTTCGCTTGGTCCTTTCACTTGAAAAATGGCGAATCGAGTTCTTCCAAAAATTTCCACCCTCTAGCGTTCGATTTCTTAACATTATTTTCCTGCTAGGTTGATATGTAGGGAGAGAGCAACGCAAAAAAAAAAAACACATATCCTTACATATTATACGCAAGGATATGTAGATTCCCTTATATCCTGTGCATTGCTCCACTAGTCCGAAAATAATGATTTTTTTCTTTTTCGTTTTTGCGTTGCCCATACTTAATTTGGACGATGAAGAAAATAATTTTTTTTTTTTTGGGACTTTCTTAGGATATGAAATATATTCGTCCGCGACCAAAATGATGGGGAGAGAGAGAGAGAGAAAAAAAGGACCTTCAGTGTTTCTTCGAGTGGATGAATTCAGGAATTGAAAGCGTCCTCTCATCTATGCCCATTTCGTTGGGTTTTTCGTTGTTGTTGGGGTTTTTTTTTTTCTGACCAAAATCTGAACTCGAAAAGTGATACTTGAAAGGGTCATCGTTGTTTTCTAGAGAGACTAGAGAGCAGCTTGTTAGTTTGAGCTGGATTTGTGGGGAAGGGTTTTTTTTCGCTGCATGATTCCTGCCTTCTTCCTTGTAGTGTATCACTGTGTATCTATAGGGTAGTTCATCTTAAGTCTGCCTCCTTACGTGTCTCTATATCAGTTGTCCCCAAAGTGAGTTCCGCTGAGCCCTGGGGTTCCACCAAAAAAGTAAAAGGTTCCGGCGGCCAGTCGTATTGATAAAGAAATAGGGATTACATTTAATATGTTCACATTTTGCTCTCTCAGTGTCTCAAGCCTTGGCTCCACGACACTCTAAAATAAACAAAAGCCGACCATGTTAATCGCAATCTAGTCAGTTACCTTGAAAATTACCATCTTATCCAGATTGTAGAGCTATTTAACCTTTCTTCTTTTTCAATGACGCTACAGCCCAAACCCTAGATACATATTAATAATTAATTAATTTTTGAGTAAAGAGGTGTAAGGTGCGGTGTTCACTACACCAAAGCACACAAATTTGATTGAAACATACCCGAAGGCAATTTTAAATACCAGGCACGCAGAACTATGAACACCAGATTCCTCCGATTCGATTCCGTATGAAAATTATGAAATTTTGGCCCGGATTTTTTTTTCTCTCTTGGCTAAGTCGATACCTAGACTTTTGCTTGCTAGTGAATTATGGGTAGCCCCCTCCCTTCCCCCCCCCCCCCAAAGTTTTATTTTCTCTGTTTGGAACTGGATTGCGACCTAAGGATCATTTTCTACCAATTTCACAGCCGCATCCAATTTCTGCGAATTCCTTGCAAAACGCCTTAATTAACCACGTTGGATTCTTCGGCGAGGTCTTATGGTTTAATATCGTGGGTGCGTTTTACGCGAATGTATCGAATTTTACGTACGATTATCCTCTGGCAATAATGTCATGTCCATTCAAACCCACGCGTAATACATTTTATTTTTGAGAAAATCTCAAAAACAGCTGCTCCAATCGGCGTAGATTGCTATGACATTATTTTCTTTGAATCTTTCTTGATGTGATGGACTGTGATTTCTCAACAAGAATTTAATTAAATAGACGATACGAAAAATTGGCGTCACCAACGTCTTTGCAGAAGACATTCGAAATTTTGATAAGAAAATTTTTGTTCTTATAATTCGAAAATAATGAAAATTTATTTTTGACGTCACATGGGATATCCTGTGGCTTACATTACGCGGAAACATGAAAAGACACTGTGAAATATTGTTCTTGTCAAATTTTGATTTTCTATTTCGCATTATCGAAAATAGCTAATCACATGCCATACACTGGATAGGTGAAGTCCTACGGAGAAAAATCGTCAATTTTCTTCCTTTTTTGTGCGTAGTTCAAATAAAGAAGGGCCTCCGTCATCGTCAGGTAAACGAAATTAAAACGATTTTTTTTTTCTTTTTTTTTTCTTTTTTTTCTGTAGATATATCGCCAGCTCATTTAGACCAGAGTTCCATATTTAGGCTCCGAGGGGCCCTCTGTACAAACACAGGTGTGAGATTTTTTCTATGCTAATCTGAAATATCTACAAAAAAAAGAAAACCAAAGAAAAATACGAAAGAAAAAAAAATTAGTCAGTATCGGAAGAGATAAGGCAAATATAGAAGAACAAGAAAACGGAGATTGTACTTTAATGAAGAAAAACTGGAAAAAACAGTCTTTGAATGTGTCAAGATAGTAGTTTCTTGGAAAATGATACACGTAACGTAAATTACATTAAAACGATAAATCAATAAAATTTAAATCGTTTTTTCCTGCATTAAAACTGGATTAGGGATGGGTAAGAGATGAATTATTGTTAGGGATAGGCAAAAGATGGATTAGATATGAAAGAGAAAAAGACTGAGTACATATATGGAGATAGGTCCTAGACTAGAGACATACAAGGGCTAGACTAGAGATACACTGGAGGCAGTGCTCAACAAATGGATCTCCACTGTACGTGCAACATAGTTGGCTCAATTTGTTTAAAGTGTTCTCTACAAGTTTCAATATTTTTTTTTTCTATAAAACTGCAATGTAATTTGGGCGTAAAGCCCAATATTGCGATACTCCAGATGAAAGAGAATTTTTTTTTGATTTTAAGAAATTTCGTATGGGGAGTGGTAGAGAGGGCTCTGAACCAATTTTTTCAAATCATGCAAGAATTGCTATGACAATGTTTTATACAAAATTTAAGCATTAAAAATTGAACAGGTACTGAGAAAATTAGTGTACTGGATTTAGTGAAATTGTGCAATTTGTATGGGAGGTGGTAAAAGGAGAGGGGAGACTTCATGACATCATGCAATTGACATGTTTTAAATTTCAGATCAGTAGCATTCATACTTTTCAGGAAAATTGACATTTTGTAAAGTTGCGAAATTTTGTCGTATTGTATGGGAGGAGGTAGAGGCAGTATATTGTGAATACCTTGAAAATGCCTTAATTAACCGCGTTGGCTTCTTCGGGAATTTTTTATGTCTTAATAGCGTGGAGTGCATTTTTTGCGTAAGGACTGAATGTTACGTACGATCATCTTATGGCAATAATGTCATGTCCATCCAACGTCATGTGTAATACATTTTATTTTCGAAAAAAATCTCAAAAACAGCTGCTCCAATCGGTTTAGATTACTATGACGTTATTTGCGATTAATTTCTTTGGATCTGTATTGATGTGATTGACTGCGATTTTTCAACAAGAAATTAATAATAGACGTTACGAAAAAAAATGATTGACAAATTCGCGTCACCAACGTCTTTGCAAAAGACATTCGAAATTTTGATGTTTGTGTAATTTTTCTTTTTCGCAAATAATGAAAATTTATTTTTGAATTCATCACCAGACGTCACAGAATATATCCTGTGGTTAAGACATTGAGAAGTACTGTTTTTGTCACGGCAATATTCAAATTTTGATTTTCTATTTCGCATTTTCGAAAATAGCTAATCAAATGCCATTTAATGGATAGGTAAGGTCCTACGGAGAAAAAATCGCGTATGAATAAATTTTGAGGAAACGCACACAAATTTGATTGAATGAACATAAATTGCACACAAATTTGTGTGAATGCACACGAATTTTGGTCGGATGCACACGAATTGCACAGAAATTTGAGTGACTGCACACAACATTTGAGTGATTGCTCAAAAATTTGAGTGAATGCACACAAATTTGAGCGAATGCGCAGAAACAATATTCATCTGCACTTTTCAGTGTCCTCGGAACTTTATTTTTGTTTTTCATCCTTATCGCAATGTTATAGCAATAGGTATGAAGAAAAAACTCGGATTTAAAAATTTTCAAATTGCTTACTTATTGAATTCAGTTTCGTATTAGTTCTATTCAAAAAGCAACAACGGATTTCTTCAAAAACTCAATTTGAATAATTGTTGTATTCGTCCTGTAAATTTTAGGAAGCTCATACCCATACACTTACCTGCCGTCACAAGAAACCCATCAAATACCCATAAAAGTCTAAACAAAACTGCCTACCGAGTAAATGAAAAGAAATTTTCTTATTCATAACCAGGACCAGGATCAGGACCAGAATCTCCTCCAAACTAGAAATTCTCTGAAAAAAAAACGAGAAGAATAAAATTTTGCCGAAATACAGCAGGTGAGAAGGAACATTTCCGGCCAAGTTATGATGCGGTATTGAAGGCCGCAAAAGGGTTTTTTTTCACCTTATCCTTGTACCTGTTTCGACTATCCTGACCAGCACCTGACCAGCTTCCGACGTTTATGATTTCTCGACGAGGTTCTTGTGCACATATCGTACACACGACTCTTTTCGAAAAATTCAGTTCGTCCTTTCGCGCAAAAATTTTTAAATTATATCTCAACCGAAGATGCATAGTACAGGTAAAAGTTGGTCTAGTGAGCCATACAAACAGGTAGATAGGAGTTTGAATAATTCGGACAGAGATTTTATGTTTAGGGAGTTTTTTTTTTCAAAGAGGAGATATTTAATTAGTTAAAAGGCTACTTTACCTGATAATTGAGAGAGAGGGATTTTTCAGAAAACCTGTTTTACCTTATTAGATGTGTTGAACATTCAGCAGGTCCTAGAGAGATCGTTTTGAGAATTTTGCACAAAAAATTCTGTTGTTTTTTTTTGAATCCTGTTTCTGTTTGTCGTTGCCGATCTGCTACACACATTTGATAGACATTTTTAAATTAAAGTTTTCCCCGTCCCTTTCCATAAGTGATCTTCTCTTCTACTTCTACAAATCCGGCTTTGGCTTCCTGACCTTCAGGTTCCTTAATATTTTCATTACTTTTTTATTGTGGAAGGGTTGTTGCACAATCCTCTATCTACGAATTTTCATTATTTCAAATTGAGGTACTCAAGCAGGCAGTGTGCTGGAATTATGCGTTGACAGGGATTTGAAGTCACGACCTTCGCATTATAGACCAACAAGCTACTCACTAGGCTACATCCAGGATAAGTGATCTATCGATTTTAATTTGACTATTGTAATTGTAAATATTATTTTCGAATCCAGTTTTCTTTTTTTTTCGATTTTGGTCTTTGGCCTTCTGACCATCAGGTTCCTTAACATTTCATTTATCATTGCGGAACGGTTGTTAGCAATTCGCACAACCTTCTATCTATGAGTTTTCCAATTTTCACAGATTGGCTAAAAAATACCCAAGCAGGCAGTGTGCTGAAATTATACATCGACCGGGATTTGAACTTATGAGCTTCGCATTGTAGACCAGCACGTTACCTACTAGGCTACATCCTAGCTTGAGAGATAAATTATTCGGTTCCATTTTTCGATATTTGTAATCGATGTGAATTGAAACTTTGTTCGGTAGTACCGGAATGTGGAATGTAAAGAGGTGGTATTCAAATTTCATTATGATTATTGAAAAAAAAAAAAAAAATAGAGTAACGACTTGCGACGTATTTCAACGAAGAACTAGAAAGTACGATGATTTCATTTCATTTCCACTTGTCTCTCTCCATCCCTCTAAACGCTTCACTAAGATTCTTCTTGCAAACACCTCCCAACTACTCTCAACTTCTCAACCGGCTTTCTTCTCAGATAAAACTTTATTGCTTATGAGCTCTTCTCGGAGTATCTAACATGTCCTTTGGTTTGAGTCCTTCTTTTTTTTCTTTGTCGTCTTTTTCTATTTCTTGTCGTCGTCGTTATTTTATCCAGAGCCACCTTATACCGAAATCTCCATACTACTCATAGGTCTTTCCCTTTTTTTTTTTTTTGAACAAGAATCGGGAACCCATCCACTTTCTTCGCCCTTCTGCTTAACATCCTTATGTAGAAAAGTAAAGAAGAGCGTCAGGCAAAACGGCGAAAAAAAAAAACGAAGGAAAGTATGAAAACGAAAAAGAAATCCAATTTATCCATCCTCAAGTCTACATCTCCATATATTTAAATTTCTTTCTTTCATTTTAGTCGTCCTTATATGTGAGAGGGATGGGGAGGGGGGTGGTTTAAGATATCACCCTCATCTGATTCCCGGGACAAGAAAAAAGTCCTATCCTCCCCCATCTCCCACTCCCGTGCCACCGACCAACCTCTTCGTTTTTTTCCCGGTGCTGCTTTATATGTGTATCTTTGAAAAATGAAGCTGCCGCTGATGCTGCTGCCGTCGTCGTCCTTTATATGCCATCCCGTAGCCATCATCAGGATCGAAATACTCCCATTCCAGGATACCTTTGCAGAGCGCCTCAAACCACCCCCTTTAATCCCTTTACTTTATAGCACGGCTTTTTTTCTTTTTTCGTTCGTTCTTGCTTCTCTCACTAGTATCGTGCCACTGCTTGGGATACTTTTACTGCCGCATCGTCATCGTCCTTGCTTGCTACTGTTGCTGCTGCTGCTGCTGGTGACTGTTGCCGGGTTCCATTGTAATTCCATCGTCCTTCTAAGATCCTTTCCTAGACTCCGGTTATCGATTTACACTAAAGCCTCAAACCCATCGACGTGCACTCACTAGGCTGGACGAACACACGGATAGTTACGGATGACATGGACTGGGGCTCACGCCACCGCCTCCCCCCCTCCCTCCACCCCACCAGTATGGAAAGTGCATATGAAATTTGCACAGAGAAAATGTTTTAATGTATTTCGAAGGAACAGCATCATCTTGAGGAGGACGGTTATTCGTCTTCTGGAGGTCTTGTTCGCTGCTCTTCGAATATATCATACGCTCCTTCTACCCCATCTTCGGATAGAGACGAAAATTTTAAATTCGACGATATGAGGGAATGCATTTGTTTTTTGCGATACACACACCTATCTATACCGTGCTTCGTACGGACACATTAGGACATTTATCAAAGTAGCTCGTCCAGTATTGCACGAAATATGTTTTTCCTTTTTTCACAATTCAGTTGATTGAGAAAAATGAAATTTTGAACCGCTATTGAGTTTTTATTAAAAAGATTTCCAAGAATTGAGAGTTTTCCCTTGCATTTATCTAACAGCCAAGCGGAATCTATTTCATTAATCAGGCATTTTCCTCTTATTTCGCCTCATGGCATCAAAAATTTCGAAAAATTCTATATCTCCGTTGATCTAGAGTTACGTTCGGTATCCTCACCTCTTTCTGGTGGTTAAGAGAAATCTCTCTCTTCTGAAGAATTTCAGGGCCGGCCAGATGTGACCTCCAACGACAAACTTTGATGTATAACTGGATCGACTAAAGTAGGCAGTGAGATTCAAAGGCGGAAATGGTAGAGGATCGGTCACACTTTGTGAAAACCAAACATCGCCCAGCACTGAGTGTAACTTAAAGGGTCACCCTTGAAATGTGCTCTACAGTTAAGTTGGTAAAGGAAGTGGATAAAGTTTGAGTTTCGAGAGACGAAAATATCCGCTCTGGATTATAGTCCTCAAGGAAGACGGAAGCGAGCAGTTGAGCAGAAAAACAAGGCGTCAACTAGCGGCCGATGCCAAGAATCGTTTCTTGTGGAAGAGAACTGCTTCTGTCCCTGTGCCCCTATAGGGTGTCTTAACAAGAAATCGATTGATTCAAAGTCACGTTAACCCTTATGAAATTTTGACACGCGTCCTTACTGATTCGAAAAAAAAAAATGATAACCGTCTGGAAATAGTTCCTATTTTTCGATTATTGCTAATTTCAGATTATTCTAACAATAAAAAAAAAAAACATTTCAGCTCATTTATAGACAGAACAATAATTCATCGTGTCGAACTAGTTCTGTAACAAATCGTCACGCTGAGAAACATGAATCTATCGAAATAAACAGATACACTTTTTACGGATAATTATATTTAACTCATTCCAAGGAATGTGTGGTATTCGAGCTTTTTTTTCCGATTCCGTCACGGGGATGTTAGCGACAGATACAGACTCCTTGGTAAGACATGTGCAAGATATTTCTGTCGTAGACACTCAGGTTTAGTCGTCGGATTCAACCTGGAAATTTAGAAACGCAAAACGAGCGTGGTTCCCACTGAGATACCTACGTATTTACCATATGCAAACAGCACGATTGATTCGGGCAAGGCCTTCTTCTATAATTATCAGTTACGGATTATAAACTCAATTGCTTTTCTTAGGTTTTCAATCAATCAATTTTTTGTTAAGGACCCCTAAGTCTCGCGGCAATGACAAATTTCAAGGATTAGCGTATCTACCTATCTCTGACTTTCTAAGTATATCATTAAAAAAAAAAATTTAAAAAGAATAAACTCAGTAGGATACTGAGCTGTAACGCCATTACTGCTCAGTATCCTATTCAGCAAATCAACCGGAAAACTACTTCCTTTCATGGAAATTTCTTAAGAAAATGCCGCATTTCCGCATTACATAAGTTCAGTTCCATTTTGCGAGAGTTTTATCACATGGAATGATGAAAATTTATTTATCGGGATAGAGAAAAATATTTCTTTTCTTTTCGAAAAAGTCCAGTATCCTTGGCAAGAAATAAAGTTTTTTTTTCAAAATTTAATAATTTTAACTTCCTTGTGTTTCCTTTTTTTTTTGTCCAAAAAATTTGCCCAATTTTTAAGTAGTTTTGTTATGACCGGTTGAGATCGTGGTTTCGTATCCCACTTCTGACACCATTTAATGTCCGTTTAAGAGAGTAAAATAATACACGACCAAAGTGTCAATAAATGCGCCTTAATTGACAGTGTTGCCATTGATAGGCATGTGACACTCTACTTGGTTGCTAATTTTCATAGGTAGCGTAGAAAAGTAGATCTCGAAATGGGGCACTGGGAAAACTATTCACGAAACCAGCAGTGAAATAGTTTGAAGATGAGCAAGATTGTAGATATCGTTCATTGCGATTTCCCTTGGAGATGGCTGTCTAAGAATTTATGACGGTCAGTCAATCCCTACTATCAATCCCTCCACCATGAATTGATTATCGATTTTTTTCGATTTTTTTTTAAAATATTTTATTAAATAAAAAGAAAAATTCTTCAAAAACGGCGCTACCGATGACTTCCGTTTCTGTTTTTAAATCATTCAGGACACCCGTCCAAATGTTTTCTACCCAGAATTCCATAAGTGCCGGAGCTTTAGGGGTTGAATGAAATCTTTCGAGAACACATATGCCTAAATTTCATGGCTATAGATTGATGCTGGAAACCACCTTCCTCTGAGTTTAGTTTGACGTGAATTTTAGGGACGAAGCCATCCTCCGCTAGGGATTCACTTCACGGTTGTCTTTAGGTGGTTGTTTTCAAGATGACAATCATCATCACGCCCCTTGGTCAGCAGTAGTTTATACAAATTTGAAGTTTGCTGATAAATTGCGCACATTTCTTGGTGCTAAGAATGTACCGGAAAAAAAAGGTTAAATTTAACTCTAAATTCAGGACCTAACCTTTGATAAAAAAAAAAAAAAATGAAAATGAAAACAAACTATTTCGAATCTCTACACCAAAGCTTAAAAAGGAATAAATACAAAAAAAAAAAAAAATTGAACATCCCTAAAAAATTCATCATTCCAATAGCACCTACCGAAACTCCTTTATCAAACATATCCTTAAAACGAAGTTCATGATGACACGATAATGACAATTTCCAGCGTGTTTAGTAACGAAAAACACATTCAATGCGACCGTGTAAGCACTCGACACGTCCTCTTTTATTTCACATCTCTTCCGGATTCTCCTGGGTTTTTATCACCACTCCTTACCCCCTCCTTCCACCCCCGGGCTTCCTTCGCTCCGGGTGTACAAAGTTCACAATAAAATCGTCGCCACAAAATGATGGGACAAGTAAAAAAAGAAAAAAAAAAAAACTCGGGGTGGTAAAGTATTGGCAAACTAAAAGAAGGGTGTTCCGGTATTGCTTCGTATCAAGATTCTTAAAGATATTCTATCCACCTTCTTAAACACTCCCCCTCCCCCCACCTTCGGCATTTTCTTCGTAAAATACCGCAACGTTCGACGAAAGGCTCTCTCGTTAATGTCGATGGTTGGATCGATTTAAGGATTAAAACACAAGAGGTTTCGAAATAAATTCAATTCGTATTGAAAATCGCTGGAAATCGATGACAGGGTGGTATATTTGTGGAGAGGTAACATCTAGTTGCTCCTCTACACATCCTGAGTTCCGTTAATTTTCTTGGTTTTTTTTCCAGAGCGTTCCCTTTGATTTAAAAAAAGTTTGAAAAATATCCTCGAAATTCATCAATGGCGGTACTATAGCTCTTGGGTCTTGCCCTCGTGACCTTCATGTATCTTAACCTTTTTTTTTAGTTACAATTGTGGAAGAGTTGTTAGCACTCCGCACAACTTTCTATCGCCGCATTTAAATTTTTAATTAGGGTGTGGGAGCTGTGTTGGCCTGAATGCAGCCTAGTAGGTAGCGTGGTTGGTATATAATGCGAAGGTCGTGAGTTCAAATCCTCATCGAAATATAATTACAGCACTCTGCTTGCGTTGGCTAGTTAGAAGGTTGTACGAAGGGCTAGCAACCCTTCCATAATAGCAAATAAATGTTAACGAATCTGAAGGTCAGGTGGTCGAAGCCCAATTCGGGCTGTGGTGCCATTGAAGAAGAAGTCTACGATTCGAAGGTCGTGAGCTCGTGGTGTCTTATACTGCAACACTACATCCGACTAAGCCGTGGGGGCCGCTTTGCAACTCGAAAACCCCGGTTTCGAATCCTACTACCTGCAAGGTATTCCCTTAGCGTCTAAGGCAGGGCTTGCTTACACAAGATTTACTGACGAGTCCGTCAGGCACGGGACGAAACGCAACAAACCGGAGTAGCCACTCACTCGTTACAAACTTAAATCCTGGCCGACGTATAGTTCCAGCATATTGCTGCGTGGGTCTCTTTTCAGAAGGCCAAGCCCCGATTTGGACTGTAGTGCCATTGAATAAGAAGGTAATTTAAAAAATAATCCCCTTGCTGAAAATTGAAACCCAAAATATCTTTAATTTTACGACTTGCGGACACTTAGTGTAGTTTCCCTTACCTCTAACATTAGCAATAATTTTGTTCAGATCCGATAAATCCTTTTTCAGAGTCAGGACATGACTTCCACTGAGAAACATCTCTCATCCACCCTCAAAAAAGAATGATGGCTACGCACAGAAAAGATTTTTACCTAGCGAATTACGAGGGTAGATTCTTGTGCAGGGAACTATGCACAAGAAAAGTTAACATTCTGGTAATAACTTAGAGTACAGAAATATCGAAGTTAATTTAAAATTGAATCCAGGATATTATTCTCATCCCAAATATCCTTCTAAGATTTAAAAGGTCCTTTTCGTAACATTTCTAGTCGACTTGTAAGGCAATTATATTGCTTATTCAATATTTGTCACCCCCTCCGGTTTAGCGGTGTGAAAAATCATTGAGACTGCTCCCATTTTTTCTTTCTTGATAATTTCTGAGAATGTCCTTTGAATGTCAATGGCATTACGATTTTATTTTGCGTGGAACCATTTTCTTTCGTTTAGATTGCGTGAAAATGTCTTTCGAACCATTAAATTTTTAATTTGTTTTTTTTTTCGGCTTTAATTGTTTTTATTTTCATTTCAAATTTAATCAACGATTGAAATTTACTTAGAGATATTTCTCCCGGCTTAATCACGTTTTGGAGTCAGGATTTCGATTTAATTTTAACGTATATCGCAATCTTCTTGTTTGCCTGATTTGGGCTTTGGGGCGCAGGTTTAGGTTTAAGGAGGGTGGATTTGAAGAAGTACTGGGACCATCTAGTTGGGTCCATTGTACAATCCCTATTGTGAGATGGATGTTAATTCTCTTGTGTGCGAACCGTAGCCGGCTCGAATGTTTGACGCCTCCAGTTGTGAGAAGAATCCAGACCCTAAATAAAGGAGACGACTGTTTAAGATTTGCTTTGGGGGTCACTCTTTAATGCATTAGATGCACATTCAAATGAGACTACTCCTCCAATTCTGATCAGATCTTTTGCAAAGTGCCAAGAAAATGTCCTCGATGATTTATCCCAAATTGCAAACAAATCCTTTTTTTGGCATGAATGAAAAATTGATTTTGAATTCGACAGATTTGGCAACTTTCGAGATATTGATGTTAAATTTATTCAATAAGGACAGCTTTTCAAATAGTCTGAAGAATAAGTCGGAAAACAAACTTTCAACTTTTTATATTCAATCTAACCCCTTCCTCCCCAAATTTCCTAACATTTTGTTCTTTAAATTTTTTTTCAACTAAAAAGCCATGGCTATGTACTGAAGCTCAAGTTTTTAAGTTCAGATAGTTCAAAAAATCATTTTTTTATATACCAAAAAAAAAAAACAAAAAAAAAACAAAAAAAAAACAAAAACAAACAAAACCACCAATTAAACCCCTAAACGACAAATCATCACTGAATTAAATCCGGAAACTGTTTTTTTTTTCATCGCGCATTTAAATGTCCCTTCACTAATTCCTCTGTCCACTAACGACGAAATTTTTTAATCTGAATTAATTACACTTTTAATTTACCCAGTCATAAAAAAAAAACTTCTTCAGGGACAATTTACTTTAAATCCCTTTTTAATTTCATTTCAAGAACAAACAACCCAAGTGACAAGATGACTCCCAAAAAGAAAAACAAAAACCAACCAACTGCCTTGGCTACTACATCGGTATCATAACTTCTTGTCCCCAACCCCAAAAAAAAAGGAGCAAAAACCAGGATTTCAAGAAATCTCTCTCTCTTAAGAACAAAACCAACAAATTACCGGCAACCATAACGTAAACAATTATCCCAACAATTACGAGCAATTAAAACAAAAAACTTCTGATAAGCCCACGCGAAATAGCGGACGTTAAAAGTCCTTAAGACAGGTCACAGCAAAAAAAAAAATACCCAAACAAAAAAAAAAATCCCACCCCTAACACGTTTCCATATCCGGCAGCTAAGAAATTATAAACTTAATTACACAATTAAAGTACTAGAGTGAAAACAAAACTTCTCGACGTCTTGAAGAAAAACCATCCGCGCTAAATCCTCCTCCGCCCTCTCCATCCACTTCCTTCCTTCCTTGTCTGCTGGTGGGACACATTATTTCCCACTGTCAGTAATTAAATCGCCGTCCAACAGGATGCTCTGCCTTGCCGGACACTTTTAATTGTTTTGTCGAAGAAAAGTTCTTCCACCCCTCCCTCACCCGCTCAACCGAAATGTCCCACAACCTATGGGACTAAATAATGGACACAGCCGGAGAGTGAACTGAAAGCGTCAGTGTCCGACCACTAAGATCTAATTAACTGGGGGCTCGTTTGAATTTCATTAGTCCCAGCGAAAGGACAACTTTTCGGTGTCCTGTTGCATATTTCGCCACACCTTCCAACCCCCAAAAAAACAAGAACGACCTTCAGCTGTTGACGATGACGACGACGGGTATTAAAACACCCGCGAATTAAGTTCTTAAGTAATTAAATCTTGGCATCGTTTAAAATTAAAAGCATCCATCTCGCCCCTAATTTCTCTTTCATCGGGAACGAGATGGCTTAATTGTGTGTGGTGTAAATTGGGGAGGTGGGGGTGGAAATGGTGATTTTTTTTTTTGTTTTTTGCTCTGGCGGTTGCAGATGCCATTTAACCCCTTCAATCAAGGGTTGTTGCTTCACCGCTTTACATACCGCCTGTTGTTTCTGGCTTTTCGCTCATTTGCATCCCTTAGGGGTTTTATTTTTATTTTTGGTTTCTTCTGGGCTATTTTTTTTTGTACTGTGTAATCCTTTTGAGACGAAAAAAAAAAAAATTACCCGTTCAATTGTATCCAAAAAGAGTGCGGTGGAGGAGTAAGGGTGGTGGTGACGATGATGATGATGATGATAATGAGGTGCTTGAATTTTGTTAGCTTTGGTGTTAAGTACAGAGATTAATCATTGTTGTTGTTTTTGTTTTCTTCCCTACGCCGAGTAATTATCCTTGACATTTTCCACAATTGAAATTCAAGTCGGTGCGGCGAAGGGGGTCGTTGATAAACGCAAAAGATGCGATGGGGTTAAATTTGATGCAACAGGTTTTTGTCTGTGATAAGCGAAATTAAGAGCGATTTTGGGGGGAGTATTTTAGTTAATTGTTTTGTAATTTGGGTTGTTTTCTTTTTCAGTTTTGAGTTTTATTGAAACAAGTGGTTAGGCTGGAAAATCGAAAGGTAGGTGCAGGGAGGCACGGCACTGTTAGCTGAGATTAGAAGAGTCTAAGAGAAGAGTTGAAATGGGAAATGGCTTGAATTGAAGGTGAGGGAATTTTAATTATTTGTGATCATATATGAACGACCCTCGCTGTATGTAAGATTTTACCCAGAAAGGACAATTTTCAAGCCTTATTGGAAAGTCTTGAGAAATAACCCGCTGTACTGGAAAAAGTCCCAGAGTAATTTCCAGTCCATTTTTTACACCAATTTTTTGGAAATTCAACTATCTAAGTGCATAAAAATTCCGGTTAAGATCTCCTAAACGCAGAAACAATTTTCTTTCACAGGACGTGATCCTGTGCTTCATTATTTATTAAAATAAAATTACAATCAAGTCAACTCCCTACTCGAACAATTCTTAAATTGCTCGCTTATTTCTTCCAAAAGTCGTTTACCTATATACGTATATCTTTAGATATTAGATAACGGTCAAATAAAGAGCCCGAAAAAAAAACCGAAGATGAAAATAAAATAATAATCTAGAAAAAAAACTGGAAAAAAACAACAACATCTTATTACGTTTCATTACAGAACTACCTTGATTACATTAAAAATATCTATATAGAGCCCCCCCCCCCCCTTACACCCCCCTCATTCCTCTTCTTCTTCTTCTTTTCAACAAAAATTGCCCCGAAAAAAAAGCCCACAGATAGATCACACATTCACATGCAGTCAGCCTCGGTCATTTACCTCCGTCGTCATTTAGCTCCGAACCATGCGATAGATAATTACATTTTAATTTTCAACCATAAACTAATTACACGCGTAATTATATTTCCACAGAGTAGATCTCTCTTGTCTACTTACCTGAAAAAAATGAATTGGAGAGCAAAAAAAAAAAAACGAAAAATTATCAGCACTGAACCAAACCGAAAAAAAACCCAGAAAACATCTAATTCAATGGAATCTACACGTACGGTTCGGGTTCTTAGCTTTGTGTGCCTTGTGAACCCCTTCGTACACGGCACCGCACCCCTTCGTCGTTTTCATTGTCAAATTACAAAACTATCAAACATTTGGGGGGTCAATCGAAAAGCGGGAAAAAAAAAATTACGACGGCCACAATTATAATGCACCTTCTAGTTTTCGATTTCAAGAGCAATTATCTCCCTCATTCACCTGAGCCTCCGGAGTAGTTGTGCACATGAAATTTGTTTTTTTTTATTGGTTTTTTCTCCTTTTTTTTTATTTAAAAGATTTAAATTGACCGCCGACCGGTCAAATATAGTTCTCACCAATCACATAATAACATCGTCATGGATTTAACTTTAATTTTAATTATCCGTTTGACACTGTTGATGCGACGCTATCTATAGATATTGTTATCAGTAGAACAGAATTTGGAAAGTTTTCCGCGGAACTTCACATAGAGATGGCGGTAGAGTAGCGATTCAAACCGTGGGTCTAGATAGCTTAATGGTCATCAAATTGAAATTTGAAAATTGTATCTTTTACCAAAGCCCTAAGAATTTTTTTTATATTTTCAACATTTTGGCTCAACACCACCACCCAATGCACACAAAATTGATGGCCTGCACACAAAATTGATGGCCTGTACATAAAATTGAGTGCATGCACATAAAATTGAGCGACTGCACACAAAATTGAGCGCCTGCACAGTAATTTGATTAAATGCAAACAAATTTGATTGAATTCACACAAATTTGATTGAATTAACACAAATTTGATTGACTGAATACAAATTTGATTGAGTGAACATAAATTTGATTGAACGAACACAAATTTGAGTGAACGAACACAAATTTGATGGATCATTCAAAACGAAAACTTTCAATCTATTTGATAAAAGTAGTGTTACAACCTCGCTAGGATGTAGCCTAGTTGGTAGCATGTTGGTTAACATGCCAAGGTCGTGAGTTCAAATCCCGGTCGGCGCATAGTTTCAGTACACTGCTTGCTAAAAATTCGTTGAAAGAGGATTGTGCGAAGGTCTAACAACCCTTCCACAATAAATAATGAAAAATGTTAAGGAACCTGAAGATGAGGAGGCCGAGGCCCGATTTGGGCTACAGTGTAGAACTTTGTGGCAATCTCTATCAAAGACTTTCGCAATTTTCAAGAGCGATTACTTGTCCTTCACCGAATTTTTGAAAGCACACGTTCCAATGTTCAGTCATAGTGGCTAGGAGGTCTCCAGTAGAATGCAAATAAAAAAAAAGTTTTTGAAGATCCTTTTCAGGTCCTTTTCAGCACATCGCGGTATATCTCCAGCATCTCAAACTATTATTCTTAGAATTTTGCAGCGTTAAAGGGATATTAAACGGAAAAGGTCCCTCAACTCCAATCTAGAACAACATAGCTAAGCTACTACGATTTTTTTTTTCTTCTTCTTCTTCTTCGTTTTCTTATTCTTTTTGAGTAAGACCGCACAAAGACCATTTTGACTGTGTGTCCCCATAATTGACGCAATCTATTCTCGAAATTAATTTTCGCATGCCCACACATTCCTTAAGAAAACACAGAGCTATTGGAAAAAAAAAATAGAAACGAAAGAACAGCGCCAACAACAGCACGACAGAAAACATAAGCCATACAATAAGGCTCTCATAGATAAAACCACTTGATGCTAATTAATAATCCACTCACAATTCGGTTTTACCGTATCGCTCTTTTGTGCGTTTTAAACTTCTTATAATTAATCACACACGAAATAGAGATGGAGGCAAAAATATCTCTCCGCCACCATACCCCGCACTAAGTGTGTACAAGCAAGGAGGGC
This sequence comes from Chorisops tibialis, assembly GCA_963669355.1. Classification (NCBI taxonomy): domain Eukaryota; kingdom Metazoa; phylum Arthropoda; class Insecta; order Diptera; family Stratiomyidae; genus Chorisops; species Chorisops tibialis. The sequence goes on along the minus strand of OY770265.1, from coordinate 1,832,952 downwards.
ACGATTTTATTTTATGTAATCTTGTACGACGCCGACCAAGGAATCGGTCGAGGGGGGCGCGGTATTCGGGCGACGGGAGAAGTAGGGAAATTTAATATCAATTTTTATATTACACTTTAATTTTTTTTTTCTTTTTTCGACTTCTTCTTACATCAAAAAATATACACGAAAAAGTATGCGACCGGCATAAAAGCCGTTTGTCTACACAGTGGAATATCTTGGCGAATAGATGAAAAAAAACCCTCACCATCGGTAAGGAGAAGGCATAAATGCCCCAAAGAGAAAGATACAAGATAGTTTTTGAACTATGTGAAAATTATATTGCAATGCAATTCAACGGCATGTGTGAAATGTGTTTTGCATACGAAATTAACGAAAAAAAAAAAGGAAAAAATTAAAATTATACCTCGGCGTTTCAAGACACGACGAAACAGCAAGAAGAAGTTCAATCAGAGTCCGGGATTTTTGAACCGGATCTTAACCGAAATAACGAATTAACAAATGGCAAATTTGAATTAAAAACAAAAAAAAAATAAAAAAGATCTTTGATTTTTCCTTGCGAAAATTAATTAAGAAAAAATTTAATTCAACTGTGATAACCCCTTAAGCCATGAATGTCGCTCGCCCCTTTTATACTCCACAAATTTAAGATTTAACTAAAATCGTTTTCGTGTGCGCCAGAACGCGTACAGTTAAAAATATCTAAATTTCTTCGGTATCTTCGATAATCCAATAAACCAAACAATTTTCCATTTTTATCACAATTTCCCGGTCGCGATGCTTCGGGGATATTTTCAAAACCGTTTTCAAAATTAGTTATCTATTGCGGTCGAAGATTTTGTTCGAGCTGAGCACGATCTCTGAAATGGACTTAAGTGAAAGCCCCCTCTAGATAAAAAGGGCATTTTTGCGATTTTTTTTTTTTTCCGAAATTCATTTAAAGTAGATGCAATTTTCGCGAAAGATCACCCCGAAGGGCAATAGTGCAGCGTACAAGCCGAAGAAGAAGAAGCTGCAAAGAAAACTCCATAAGACCTCATTTTCAAAGACCGTCGTAATTTCAAATGATCGGAATAGGCCAGGGTGGGAGTAGGGGATGGAGGGAGGCGACGTGAGTGGGGCCGGAAGATATTCTCAATCTTCAACGAACCTCCACCAAAGAATCGTTGTGAACTAATTTTATTTCTCACGCAATTTACATGATGATCGGGAGGCGCGCGCGATTTACAAGATTTCAGTGAAAAAGTGAGAGGAAAAGGGATGAAACAGGCTGGCGAAAGAGAAAGGAACAGTGATTAATTTTTAATCCACGTCTTTTGATGTTTTATTCCAGGTATTTTTTCGCGCTGTTTTTTTTTTTTTATTTTTTCGATTTTCTTGCATTAAACTTGAGCGCATCTACTAAACCCCCCCTTCGAATTCGAATCGGTGCGTTTAAATTTGAATCGTTTCGTTTTTTTTTTTTCGTTTCTTTTTCGTCTTAGAGATTGTGCGGAGCACCTTTCGCGGCGATGCAAAAATAATGACTCGGACACTCCAATTATCCATAGTCGCCTCGATTGGCGGCATACAGAATAAATATCGCGTTGGAACTAAACGGACGGAGAGTATAAAAAAGTCCAGACTGATTCATCGATTTGAAAAAAAAAATAAATAAAAAGGATAAAAAAGAAGAAGAAAAAACCCCATAAAGAAAGAAAGAAAAAAGAAAATCATGGAAAATTTCGGCAGCGCGCACAGAATGCCGTGTACGGCTGAAAATAGGCGCGTAAAAAAAAAATCAGTGCGCAGGTGGCAAGGACAAGGAACCGCGATAAATTCAGCGCATAAGATCCATCTTACGAGTCGAAATAATTGCGAAGAATTTCAAGCATTTTGTCTCCTTGGTGGGTTTTTTTTTTTTTGTTTTATTTCAATATTTCACCAAAGGGTCTTGAGTATGTAGCTAGTTTGTGCGCTCACATTCGATTATCTTTTCTTTTCTGTTTTTTTTCGTCTTTCGCGTCCATAATCTTAAGATAATTGCTCGCGCACGGTATGGATCCCGGATTAAAAAGATAGTCGTGGATTTTAAGGTCTTGAGGAACGATGGCGAAAAAGAAGAAGATGAAGAAAAAATAAATGCAATAGCCTGAAGGGATGAAATATCGTAATTTCGCGAAGAGTACCATGAACTCTATTGCAGTTCTTTGAGGCAAATGAAAAAGACATATGCATGTATATATGCAGGAAAAGATAACAAACAATTCAAGTTTATGTTCTCGTTGATCCTGAAAAATTCTCTTAATTTGGAGAATTTTCAAGATTTCCCGAATTTGAACAAAAAAACAACTTGCCCAAGTCGTGTAAGCAACATTTTAAAAGTTGCGCAATTTTTTTTTTTTTTACTCAATTCGAGAGTTTCACACATCAAAACGTACGTCGTCGAGGTCAGTTTTCATGAAACTGCATGCTTGGAAAGATATCGGGGAGGGGGGAGAAGATTCTTTTTCTTAAAGCCCAGTGAATGTTCAAATTAGTTTTTCAAATTTATCAGATGTGTGAGTGGCTCTTCGTAATTAGGAAAGCGCTATGTGCCCCCCTTCTGCTAACGGACGAGGACAAAGCTTAATTACTAATTAGTTAATTAATAATTAGGGCATGTTAGATGCTAAGTGCAGCTTTAAGCTCCCTCACCTGCAAATTAAATTTAAATTCATTATCATCATGAGTCACAACAAAAAGAAAAAGGATGAAGACAAAAAATTGGTTCAAATCAAATTTTTTTTTCCAATCCTTTTTTTTTCTTTTTTTTTTTTGGTATTCAAATAAACTCCCGATGAATCAAGTCTTAATATCTTGCTAACCAACAAATTGTATATCGTTCAAAATGAAAAAAAAAAAAAGCTCGATAGTCCTTCCAATTCGAAAAGGGTTTCATTTCGGATAATTAGCTAATTTCCGTCACAATCTCTCGATCAGGATCGGCTTTGTCGTTTAACCCAAATCTTCCTTCTTCGTTTTTTTTTTCGTGTTCTTCAGTTTTTTTTTTCTTTTTTTTCTTCTTCCATTTTAATTTCTTGTGTTCAAATTTTTTAGCAAAGGAGCTCTGGTTTATGCACACACACACACACATACAAAAATTAAATTTTTCGATTTCAATCTTTTTCCTTATTTCACGTAAATTTTTATGCCAATTGACCGCCAAAAGATTTAAAACTGCGCACATTTAAGTAAGCGCAGCAGAACAGCAGCACTAACGAAATTACAGAGCGAAAGATACGTAAATGAAAAAAAAATGAAAAGAAAAGAAATAAGAGAAGAAGAAAGATTGAGAAGATTCCATCGGTTTCGACTTTTGACCACCCTGAAATTTAAACCAATTCAAATTTGTTTTTTACGCGTGTTATTATTTTCAAATCAAAAGGTCGCCTCGCCGAAGAAGAAAAAAAACGACACCGGTAATTATGTAAGAGATCAGGAGTAAGATTAGATTAGGCCTTAAGATTTTCAGTCCAAATTAGATACATGGTTTAAGTGTGGGTATTTAATGCCACACTATGGCGGCTGTCTGCGTGGTCCTTTTGAACGAAAAACTACAAAACTACCATCGTCAGCCACTGTCGACCATCAAACGCCATCCTGGCCAGCTCAACTCTCCTCTCACTTCAAAATTTTTTTTTCATACTCTAGATGAAATCTGAAAGTATATTGTGTTTGCCATACCGTTTGTAATGCTGCTACGGATTCGCTGTCGCTCAAAAACCTTGATTCAGAGTGACCGTCTATCTACAGCATTACTCTCAAACGCTTTGACCTATTATGCTGAAATTTGTTGTACGTTATTTTTAGTAAAAAGTTAACTTCAAGCTCGTGAACGAGCCACATACTCCTTTAACCCCCTCCCATACGAATTTCATGAAATTTCAAAAATTCAAGAAATCGATTTTTCTCTGAAACTATTTAAGTTATCGACATGCAAATTAGGTCAAAAAATAACAATGAGAAAACCATTTTATCTCAAAAAGTATTGATCCGATCCTCGGACCTCTTCTACCCCACCCCAATATAGAAGCAAAATTTTGAAAAATGCATTTCTTCGTTTTTCATTGTCGAACCAGAAAAGCTTTAAAAAAATTTTTTTTACAGAACTATTTTCATTATAACTGCAATCAATTTTTGAAAAAAATTATCAATTATTCATCCAACTCCTTTTACCACCTCTCATATAAATTTTACGAAATTTTTTCATTTAAATTATTTTTCTTCGAAACTGTCCAAGCTATTTGCAATTTTGACGGAAGTATACTGTTGGAAATATTATTGATGTCAAAAGTTTTGGTTTTGATTCAAATTTCAAAAATAGGGCTTAAGGTCAATGAAGTGGAAACTAAATACTTGACCCAGACACGAAGGACTGTCCCAGCAAGGCAGAATATTACTATGGGTGAATACAACTTAGAGCAGGTGCATGAGTTCATATGCCTGGGAGCCCTTCTCAGAAAAGAAGTATCACGGCAGCTAACAAAGCAGAAGGTCCATCGAAACAATAAACTACGCATCTGCAAGATATTAATTCGTCGTGTGCTGCTACATGGGATGGAATAGTTAAAAGGGATGAAGGATGAGGTTGGATAGTTGTTCGCTGCATATACCGTGGAAATATCGATAGTAAACGCTGAGTACTTCGGCGTTTCTTCGATATTCCAGTGAATTCTTAGAAGCTGTTATAGTCTCATCTCCAACTAGAGGGAATGATGCATGCTTTTGGATTCGTTTACAATAACTCGCTCCGCTTACTCGCTTACCGCTTTCGTAGAGAGAGTGCGAACCCTTCCAACAATAACAATTAAAAATGTTAAGGAACCTGACGGCCAGACGGCCAAGGCCCGATTCGGGCTACAGTGCCATTGAAAAAGAAGAACTATTCCGCAATATTGAGCCACCACCCCTGCGTTAAAAAGCAACAACTACAAACTCCCAATTAATTTATTTTCCAAATTACATCTCCATTAAAAATCCATTTCTGTGCAAATAAATCATTAAATTCTCGTTGCTACTGTTTTCCGATTCGGACAAAAAAAAAATTTTTTTTCTTAAGCAGAAGCAAAAACATCAACAAGACGCTTCTTATCATTGTGAAGAAAAAGGCAATTTTTGAGGAGCCGCTGCCGCCCGGAAGAAATCGACCCGGAGGGAATCGCACTGATCTTCTCTGAAAATTCGAATTCATTCATTAAGACGTCGTCGTCAAGACGATGCTGCCAAGAACTAGCGTTCATAGCTGAGGAGCACTAGTCCCCAGATGCCTAGGACGGCCCAAAAACTTGCCCAATTACCTTCCCATTCACACGGATTCGCCCGGCCACTAATACAAAACTGGTGTGCTGGCGGTGATCATGATGATGATCATCATCATGCGGGCTGGAGCATATTTTTCAGCCCATCATTAACGCTTAAATTTAAAGCGGAAATTCTTTCATTAAATTCTTCACTTTGCTTTTCATCCGAGATGGAAAGAAGTTTTTTTTTTTCTGCTTCTTCTCTCTTCATCTTACGTCCACCACGTCTTGAAGAAGTGAATTAAAACCTAATTACGTAACACAATTTAATTTCGAAGCAAAGTCATTGCGCACACAATCGTCTTCGAATTAGAAAAGATGAAGGAAAAAAAAAAACACAACAAAAACTAAGAAATAAGAGTTCGTTGGGCTTCTTTACACCTTGATTTCTGACTATGGGATTCTTTTAAAGTAATTCAAATACTCGAAGGACTGTTCTACTCCTTGAGAATCGACCAGAACGGTCCGGGATAATAATAATAAGCCACATAAGAGATGCACTAATTAGGCGCACGCTATCCCGATACCTAAATTCAATTGAAATATGACTCCCGTATATGGGAACGAGGCACCTTATAGGATTTATAATTGGGCGCTTCCTATAATCTCGGGTTCTATGCTGATCGCGAACAGAGGTCAAACCCTTAATAAGACGGTGTCGTACCCACTGCCCAGTGTGTTTGCGATTATCATAAAACTGAATAATAATAAGACCGAGTACTTGTCTCGTAGGTGCATTGAAGGGGTGTGGAGGTCCGGTTTGACCAAGTACGAACTGGGAGCTCCATCCAAGAGTCGATGCAAGAAATGCCCGCGCTTCGTACGAAAATAAGAAATCAAACCGGTGACGGATTTGTTGTTTTCGGACGTCGGACAGATCAGAGTTCTCCTCCTCCCCCCCCCCCCCCGCCTCCCCCACGTAACAAGGGGAGCTCGTCGTCGTCGTTCCATTTCTAGAGAATCTCTCGCGTAGCCATCCTTCTTAACATTCATCTCGATTTCGATTCGGTTTTATACATATTTTGATTACTTCAGCAATTTTAATTGAGTTACAATGGAAAACTTTCACGCTATACTTCCAAAGACTGTTTGGCGAGTCCCCGCCGGGAGGAGAAGTTGAAAGCGGGGAACGGGGGGGAAGGAGAGAGACATGGGTAAAAATTTGCATTTAAGACTTTTAATAAAGAGTTTTGTTTGGTGTCTACGACCACGGACACTTAAGGAAAAGGCAACAAAATGATGATGTTAGGGAGGGGAGGGGGGAAGGGGAAAGGAGGAGAGGGGAACCAAATAAACGAGAACAAGTAATCGAAAATTGCCATTTGCTAGGAAAATAATCGTCATTGCTAAGACGAAGAAGAATTGCTGCCAAGAAGCGCATCATCTCTTTTTGTTTATTTATGAGCACTTGTGATTGAAAAGGTCGAAACTCCTGGATAATTTACATGTACTGTGAAGTTAATTCGAATTGTTGTTTATTTTCGCGATTTGAACTGATTTAGAGCAAGTACAAACAGCAATCTTAAGTGCCGTAATTAGATACACGCTCGTACAATTTGTGGAAGCGTTAAAGAGGTGAAATGTAATAGGGATGCCTGTTCCGCATCCAGGTCTTCGGTTCGATTCCTACTCCAGGTAGGACTTATTCAACGAAATGGACGAACTATATGAAACACTATTCGTGTAATTCACTCGGCTGTAATCTGGTTGGTCTGACTGGTCGTCTGTTACAAGACCGCGAACACTATGCTACTAAGCGAATATTCAAGGTCTCCAACAATACCGTGCTAGAAAGAACACGTGTGACCAATAACGAAATATACGCGTGATCATCGAATGTTCAAGGACTGAAGGTCTAAGGACCTTGAACATTCGACCAACCAACAATAACTACCCGGGACGATGTAGTGAAGCGACAGGCAAGGAACAATTCGGACGAGAAGAAAAAGATACAGAAGACAAGATAAAGATTTATAGAAGCGATCAAGTACATTCCGATACTATTCCGCTCCGGCGTGCAATTCTGCAGTACTGAGGAACACCAGAAAGCTCTTTACCGAGAAAGTAACAACAATGTGTTTGTGACTCGGTCGACAGGGAAATGATTCGGTTGACAAGAACGATATAAAAGAAGGCAAGCGTTATTTTCACTCATTGTCTTTTTTTTTTAAAACAACAAAATACGAAACAAACCCGATGTAGAAAAGAATTCACCGCTTATAATTAGGAGGCCTGTGCTGGCGATAGTCTGACTCTGATTTTTTTATGTTTTGTTTTAATAAAATGATTGAACTTTTATGACAATAAAGAGAGATCTTTATTACAGGCTTAATAACTTTTGAGTTCATTCACTCAAATTTGTGTGCAATTTGTATGCATTCACTCAAGTTTTTGTGCAATTCGTGTGCATTCACTCAAATTTGTGTGCAATTCGTGTGCATCCACTTAAATGAGTGCATTCAGCGCATGCACTTGGGGCATCATTCTCTTGCAGTGCTGCATGCGCAAAATTGAACAAAAAAGCGTAGCATTTGTTGCATGCGCGTCATTCAATTTAAGGTATGCGCTTTTACTCTGGAAGGCATGCGCTTAGCGCTCGAAAATGAGTCATGGTCGGGACATACCTTAACTATATGGTTACGCACCTAAAAAAAACATCTTCATTCAATCGAACGACACGATATTTAAATTGAATTCGAAATTTCCTAAATTTTTCCAAAAATTTTAATTTTTTTTTCCCCCCTGCCTCCAAAATTAAATTAAAATTTCACTTTGTTAAATAGATATGTGGCTTAGGCGGTTATTTTTATTTATTTTTTTTTTTTTTCTGGTTCATTTTGAAATTTAGTATGTTGGTGCGAAATGTTTTCTCGATGTTGTATGTTATTTTTTTTTCCGGTATATGATAATCGACAATAAAAGAATAAACAAAATTTTTGAAAAAAAAAAAATGTTAGATAAAGATAAAGAGGGGCTCCATGCTTAGGAGGATATCTGTCTGTGTGATAATTTGTTAGAGAAAATGTTGAAAGTTGAATTTGCTGATGGCGTCTCTTATTAAGTGTATCTCGAACTTTTCTGTTTATTTCTTTTAATGAGTTATGTGTATTATTTGGAGTAATAATTAACTTGGATTAGATTTTTTTCTGCTGGATACTTGTTTTTTCGCAATAGGAATTTGTAATGATTACCGAATTGATGCTATTGTAATCATTATTTGTTATCGATGCTTGCGACTGTTTTTCAGGTGACAGAGATACTAGAGAAATTATTGGGGAATTTATCTATCAAAAGTGGGTGACAGCCTAATGCGTAATGTGAAGGTCGGAGATCTGAGCGATCAATTAGAGCTATAAGAGAGAACAGTAACAGGGCGTTTTTTTTTAATTAAATTAAATTATTTAACAAAATACAAATTTTCCGCTAACTGGGTTTTTTCCCGATCACATAAGAATCTTCTTAAAACTACCGACATGATTGGAGCGCATCCTTGAGAAAATTTGCCAAAATAGAAATTTGAGCGGACCAAAAATGAAAAGAAAAATTTCCATGCCTTTCCGGTTTGAATTTTTAGCAAAAATAAAATTCGTGAGAAAAGTATTCTTAAGGAAATTTTCCGGGCGACTTGAAGAGATTTGCGTACACTTTCCGTAAATATCGGAACCCATCTATCGAATCGAAAATTCAAAGCCCTCTGCTAATGTAATTATCAAATTTTTTTTTAATAATTATAAATTTTTTTTTTTTGTTCGTTATCCTCGGCTTCGGTGCTAGCCAGCAGCACCTGACTCTCGGATCTTGGAAATGTTGTTAAGATTTCGGGGGCCCATTGTGTGTGCAGTAATTAGATAATTATGGATTTGGTAGTGCCGGTATCTTAAGATTTGAAAGTTGTTTGTTGGTTTTTTTCCGTTTTTTTTGAATGTGTTGGTGTGTTCTGGTGGTAATTCAACGAAACACGAAACATCGGAGATATACTTCGTGTATAATTACCGGAAAGATTTTTTTTTTTGTTATATTTTTCTTAAAGGTATTTTTCAGATTTTTGTTGTTGTTGTTTTTTTTTTAAAGTCTCGGTGAATAGGATAAAGATGAAGAGAAGAAGGCGATTTTTGATTGTGCACGGTTTTGATTTGGATTTAGGGAGACGATTCTTAAGACGCGTGAGGTAAAGGAGAGACGGCGGCGGGGAATTAATTCTTAAGGTGGGTAATTATGTCTCTCGGTGATGGTTGAAAGACGGTCGAGAATTGTTTATTTAATTATTGGGTTATCGGGATGGAGTTTGGGGGTTTTTTTCGGGCTTTTATTCGAGATAATTTACTTGGTAGTGGTAGTGGGTTTTTTAATTGCCTCGAAAAGATGAAAAACTAAAATTTATAAGATTGAGACTATGATGATGATGATGATGCTGCTGATGATGTAATGTCCGGTGTTTGGTAGAATTTTTTAAACTATGATGATTTTTTGGGATTGAAATCGTTTTTTGTTTTGCGAATTGATTAAAAAGGATGCGAAAAACTTTTGTATTGAGACTGAGAAATCTTCAAGATAGCTTCGTTTTTTTTTTATTTCCAAGTTCAAAAATAACGAAGAATTGCAGCAAGATTTATTCCAAGAAACTAATTTTGTTCAATTAAAAAAGATCGCTTAATTTTGCCAATCGGGAGAGGAGAAGGGGGTCGGAGCGATAAGAAAAAGAAGGCATAGTATTCAAAACGATCCGCAAGCCTCGAGATGATCTTCGAAACAAGAGACGTCTTGAGAGAATTATTTTGTCGAGCAATTATCGTCCGGGCTATAATTACCACTTAAGCGTAGCATACGTATATTTTATCGGGGTTTTTTTTTTGTTCTTTTGTTAGTTCGATCGAGGGCTTTAATTTTTCTCAGAATTTATAAAAAAAAAATTTGGTCGCCACGACAAGCTAATTCTAAATTAGCACTAGGGTGTAGCCTAGTCGGTACCGTGTTGGTCTTGTAATGCGAAGGTCGTTAGTTCAAATCTCGGTCGGTTCAATACATAATTCCAGCACATTGCCTGGTATACCTTGGTCACCTCAATCTACGAAAATTAAAAACTCGTAGTAAGAGGATTGTGCGAATGGCTAACAACCCTTCCACAAAAAAAAAAGTTAAGGAACCTGAATGTCAGGAGGTCAAGGCCCGATTTGGGCTGTAGCTCCACTGTAGTAGACTAGCAGAAAAACCTACGAACATTCACAGGACAAACAACCCTTCCACAGTAGCAAATAAATGTTAAGGAATCTGAAAGTTAGAAGGCTGAACTGTAGTAAAAAAGTGGAAAAATTACACCAAAAAACTATACAGGGTAAATCTTTAATTGATGCGTCCAAGTATCCCGTATTTGTGATTTTCGCACCGAGTCCTTTCACGGCCCTTGCATACAAATCGAAAGCACGAATACTGGATCCGGTATTACCAATAGAAAGTACCGTAGGGTAATCGAGCTGGGGTTCCACAAGGTGCCCATCTAAGCCCTACGCTTTATAAAATCTATTTATCTGACTAGAAATGGGAACAATTGTAGCCAAACGTTCGGATTCGAAGTTATCTAATTTTTTGTAATTGATTAAAGATTTTCACGGAGAAAATCACAAACCGATCACAACGAAATGTGCTCGTGTGTGTGTGTGTGTGCTTCACCTTTAAAATCTAGATCGCTCCACTACCGACCAAAAATGGAAATCAAAATCTCTTTTCACCCATTTACCACCCAATTAAACGCTCCAATTCTCAACTTAGCGCGCTAAAACTCTTAAAACTGTCAACGCCGATTACGATTATCATCGTTGACGAAGTAGTAGCAGCAGCGGAGCGCAATGATGACGAAAACCCATCCACCTGATTGATAGACCGAGCTATCTTTTTTCTCTACAGTTTCCACTTTGGTAGATTTTTGGGCCAGCACACCTGTACGGATTGAAAATGCCGCGCGCGGTAGCCGAGTCATCTCTAAGCTCTTCCGCCCGCGGTGGCATCCATCGATGAGAGGAGTGCGAGCTAGAAGGGTCACCTCACCATACACCGAACGCCAAGCAATTTTCACCCAGGCTGCCGGAGTAAAGTCACCCGGAAGTTGTCGATTAGCGCGGCGGCTTTTTTTCGGTGGGTAATTTTTTTTTTGTGGGTACGGCTAGGTGGGACTTAATGAATAATTATCAAGCGTTAGATACTAATTATCTTTTTTCTTTCCCCGTTTGTGGTTTTTTCCTCTGGACCTCCCCACCCGTCCAAGCATCTTATATTCTTCAAGAGTACGAGAAATCTATTGTCACAGGAATTTTCGACGAATACAAGATTTTCCATCTAAGATATTTTCGACCGAACACATCGCACCGAAGACGTTAACAGTTGGAGCAATTTAGATTCGTCGAAACTCATTAACTCATCGCCGGTAAATTAATGCGCGCGAATGTTTGTCTCCCAGAGCGTTTGAGTGTATTTTAATTTTTTTTTTTTCGGGGGGAGGTAATTTGTGAAACAACTGAAAGAAATTATCAAAACTAATTTCTTAGGTTGTTGTTGGATTTTCTTTCACGTCGCACCAAGAAGAGGAAACCGAAAAAAAAGGTTTACTAGAGGTATGCAGACAAAGTTGTTGATTGCTGAGATTATATGAGAATTGGGGAGAAAAAAAAATGGCCAAGAGGTTGTTGTACTACTTATGTTGATGACTTGACTAATTTATCGGCGGATTTATTTAATAGCAGAAGAAAAAGATTTTTTATTAGTGGACTGTATCTTAAAAAAAAAAAAAAAAACATTTTACAAAGTACAGAGTGTATATTGTTGCAGGTGCACTGGTGGGTGGGCGTTTTGGTCTATAATGCGAAGGTCATGAGTTCAAATCCCCAGTCAGCACACTATGTGCATTACGCTTTTAACACCGCAATCAGTTTGGTAAGGTTAGAGTGGCGGTAACCTTAGCCCTCAGAGACTCTTTGGGATCCATAGTGATAACGAGCTCCACCGTCTCCTTCTCTCCTAGCTGTTTGCAATTCCTGCACAGATCAAGACCGCCAATACGGATTCCGTTCCGGACGTTCTACAGGTAACCTCTTGGTATATCTGACTGATCATTGGAACTCTTGGCGAAGGTCAAGCTCTGGCACTTGACATCGCTAAAGCGTTTGACAGAGTTTGGCAGTTTGTCTTCTAGTGAAGCTCAAAGCAGTCGACTTTAATAAAAACCTCGTAAAATAAATTGGCATCTTCCATCTTTACCATAGATTCCGGAGTCCCCCAAGGCTCTGTTTTGTCACCCACATTCTTTCTTCCACTCTTCCAGAAGTCGCTAAAAATATTAATTTAATTTTTTTTTTATTAAAAATCTTTTTACGAAAGAAAAAAGAGATTACACCCCAGTAATAATCTCATTCAGGGATTTCGTTTTATTCATAATTGAAATCCGTTTTATATCTCATTAATATCCTGGAAGAGCATAAGTAGCAGTAACATCAAAATAAGTGAAGAGCGATGGTGGGGGAGGGAGTTGGGGAAAGAGAAGCTGAGTGAGGGAATTGTATGAAAGGACGAACAATGAAAAGGATTCCTGTTTATTTTAAGACACAATAAACCACTTTTATCTCGCATACTTCTATAGCGAGCTAAGAAATAAAGAAAGAGCTCCCCGATGCCTGGCAAAAATATTTTCTACGTATCTATTTTTTTTTCTTCATCCGTGGAATTAGGGGCGATGAAGGGCTGAAAGAGAGGAGACTGTAAGGTGCGTTTAACTCCACACCAACTAAAATCCTTATCATCCCTTTAATTCAAGATTTCATTTATATTTTTTTTTCTTTTTCCATTCTACCGTAATTTTGTTTCATTTTTCCAGATATCAAAATTCTTTCCTCACCCTTATAATTATAATTATATTCGTTGTAAGGGGGGGTGGGGAGGTGCATAGCGTAATTAAATCGCAGAAAAAGAGAAGAAAAGAAAATTTTATTGAGACGACCACGGTAAGAATAAAATAGATTTTTTTTGTGTAATCCATGCGTCGATGATGATGGGGGTGAATGTGCATTAATGGCGAAAATAATAATAAAGAAAAGGAAAAAAATGGTTTCAGATATTCTGAAGTGAAATTGAAGACGTTGTAGGGATAGTTGATTGACTTTAATGAGATATTTTTGTCAATTTTGCTTTTTTTTTGGGTGGTTTGTGGTGGTGGGTTTTTTAAGAGCGAAACTTCGCTTCATTTAACTAAATGGATGCAAGTAGTATGGAGAATTGTTATGAATGGGATAATTTTTTGGGGTGTGTAATACATTTCGTTGAGGACAGTGAATTCTCGATATGTTGGCCGGAATAAATGCAAGAGAGGTTGGTTATTATTTTGAGACCAATGGTGCCGTTCGCTAAGAGCTGCGAAAATTCCTTAGGACTCATGTCCATTGGGCCTTACTCAAAGGATACTTCACTAGAATCGCACTAGAGCTTCTCGTATGACGAGATCTTAGTTCAAAAAAAAAAAATAGAGCAAGCAAGTGTAGCCTAGTAGATAGCGTGTTAGTCTACAATTCGATGGTTGGGAGTCCAGGGAACATGACCCTCCACTAACCGATGGAGCAGACTGGGACTATTTCGCAATGAGCCACGAAACTTTTAAATTTATCTCCCCTTAATTGGCTGACTCCTTGAAAATATATTTTTATTCGTTATCAATCGTTACATTGAGGATTGAAATTGAATTGTTTTAAACTCACTACAGAATGTCGGTATGTTCTCTCAAAAATGACATTTATACGGGAGGTGGAACTATGAAAATGATATTTTTCTAATTAAATTACGAATCTTTTGGTTTTCCCGATAATTTTACTCCATTTTCAAGATCGAAATTAACATTTAAATCGGATTCAATAAACCAGAAAAAAAATTCCAATCGTGTCTTACAATATCGTAATCAAATCGAACGCAAAACCACAAAATAAGTTCGATAAAATAAAATAAAAAAAAAATATTTTCTGCTCAATTATCTGCTCGTTTACTAGTGGTGGTAGTGCTGGTGATGGCAGAGATCCACGCACGACAAGATCCACTTTTCACTAAGTTGAGATTCTTTCATTTATTTCAGATACAAATTTGCATTACTTCTAGACGAGATGCGAGAGAGAGAGGAAGATCATCAGCCCCAATGATGATCACCAAATGATTATTATCTTTAATGATGATCTGGAATGATCCTCGATCATTCAGAGCATCGACATGATTTTCAATCAAATCCATAAGACACGATTTTTTTTCGTAATAGTATGCGGTGGAAAAGAAATTCAAATTTCAACCTTCAATTCTATCCTCGCCTCCTTCCCCCCTCTCTCTCCCCTCCTTCTGCGAAAATTCTCAAACAACACCTTCTACAATCCCGGATTTGTAGATTCACATTTTATCGAATGTGAAATAAAAACCTCATTTTTTTGAAGTAATCTGATAAATCCCTCCACTCCTTCTACTCCTCTCCTCCCCCCAACCAAACATTGCCGATTAAAATCTGTTTTTTGAATTTGCCGCCAACTTTTGTACACACACACACAAACACAAACGCGATCCTGACGACTCTTGATGTGTTTTTGTGGTTTCGGGTGAATTGGCCATCACACGCCAACCGAACACTATAACTCTATATACGAGTAGGGAGTACCTCTAGCTAATATCAAGAAAATAGAGTGCAGCATAAGATCAATATCTTCTGATCGATTTGATCTTGCGTAGATCATTAACAATACACCACCAGCAATAATAATAATAATAATAACAACAACAACAACAGCAACAACGCTAATAAGAAAGTTAAATAAGAAGATAACGCGCAAGGATGAAGAAAACGAAGAAGATGAAGAAAATAGCATTAAGGCGCGCGCGCGCATTGGAAGAAATCGCAATCATTTGTTCGCCAATTCGAATTTAATTGAATTAGAATCGAAATTGGAGTTGAAATTTCATTGCGTTGGAATTTCTAGCAGGACGGGTGATGAACGATAAAAAAAAATAAAAATAAAAATAAAAACGAATCATCATCATTATCGATCCCGATATAATAGTGCCAACAATGTCCTGGAATTCGAATCGGTAGGAAATTTTCTTTAATTGAAATTAAGAAACGGCGAATTCCAGCCCCGGATTTTAATCGCTCAAAGACGAACCCAACCATTCCGGATTCCTGGAGCCGCTCAAGCATCTAATCAATCTCCGTCCCCCCGCCTACCCGAGAGTTGCTCTCTTTCATCCCTGAAATTTTGCCCGAGCATTTTCCTAATCCACTTAAGAATCAACTTGTTAAAGATAGCGCAGCAGTGCTCGCGTGTCCAGAAGAAATTCACTCTCGTCAAAAGGACGAAACGAACGATAGCAGTCTGTAAGCCAATTCCCCGAAATACCAGAGACCTTTTGACCAGCGAATGCCTTGAAGCCATCATTACACAATCCGAAAAGACGAAAGTGCCACCCTTGCGATACCTCCATCCGTCCATTCTGCTAGTCACACTCCCCTTACAACAATCCTTTAACCCAGCATCAAGCCTTATTCCGCCCGGCAACATCATAAAGGGTTTAAAGTGAAGCACTAATTGCCGACGATTATTTTAGTGTGATATTGGCCTGATATAAGATGACGGGGGGTTGATTTCATGATACTGTCCATCTTGCACCCTCGTATTGAAATTGAGTTGTCCCCTTCCCGCGTGGCCTGTCCACGATGGAATTCCGCTTTGTGAATTTGATTGAGATGAAACAGGATTATAAAAAGGGACCGGGCATCGGGGGGAGGGTCCAGTTTCTTCTTCAACAGATGAGTTTTTAAATCTTCATTGTTATTTTTATTATAATGATGACAATAATTAAGAAAAAAAAAGTCTCCCTTCCCAGTTTAGCCATATTTCCGACATTCAGAAAGCATCCCCATTTTTTTTCTTCTCCCACCCGAACGTCACTCCTTTCCGCAATTCTTCCGTTCGGTATCAATTTGCGCGAACAACGGATAAAAAGGGTTCTCGGTCTTGTGGACGTTCAGCAATTAACAGGCTCTTCGGGGCCAGCATAAGGCGATGAAATCACAAGATTCCCTTTTGATTAAGACATTTTTCTCTAGACCCCAAGTCTTTAGCGCGAAAAAAAAAATATATATATAAGACCAGGAATGATAGGAATTTCGAGGGAAGAGTTGAATTAATTTACGAAATCCATCATCATCATCTTGAAGACTCTCAGCACTCGTCTTATGGTCTCATCCATATTCATGTGTAGATAAGTTCGCGTCCTCGGATTTGATCTGCTGACCGACTCGTTACCGGGGCTAAGCTACAACTTATTTTCTTCGGCGAGAAGAACAAGACGATCAAGAAACACGTCAAAGGCACAGGGGCCCCCGTGTGACACAAAACGCCTTGAAAGACAACATACACAACATGTGCCAGAAAAGGCGCGACGAGAATCAACACTCATAAGACGCCCGCACGCCCGACGACCATCGTTACACTTAATTACCGCTCAAAAAGATTGCGCGCGTGGTCTTCATCTTCTCGCTCTTCATTAAGACCTTAAGATCCGTTGAATAATATTAAAAGGGATTTTCCTTGAGACTCGGTTCTGTCTTGCTTCTTGGCAATCGGATAATCATCGGGAATAACACAGAATCAGGGCTGTTGCTTTTGTTCGCTTTTTTTTTTCTTAAAAAGATGACTTGCAAGGTCGTTTTTATGAATCCATCTGTTTTGGGATGGCCTGGAAAGTTTAGATCTTAAAATTTTGTATTTTAGACGGATTTCATAGATATTGCAGGATTCTGGGTAGGTCCTTAATTTACTCTTGTATTCATTTGATTAGCCTGGATTTGTGGATGCTAAAAATGGATGTAGTGGCTTAGCGCAGGTAGGGAACAAATCGATTCGCTCCAAACCTAATGCAGAAAGTGTACCAATCCTGGACCCAATAGCAGAACTGGTGGAGCGCACCCACTCAAATCGAAGAATTTCACCTTCAAAACAGCTTCTTTGGGAGCGGCCCAAAGGCTTCTGAGTCGGAACACCTCAGAACTGAATCTGGAGCTTGGGCTATCAAAATGATCGTCGAATGCGCAGACTTCCCCTCGGTGGGAAAGCGGAAAAGATCTCAGGATGAGTCCCCGAAGGAAGCAAAGATGCCGAAGATAGCCAGAACCGGTATCGGAGGTTTGTCAAGGCCGACATTCTTAAGGATCGGATGAAAGCATAATTTATGAGCGCTGGCGAAAGGTTTCAGCCAACTTGCTAAGCATAATGCGTAACCATCGTGATCCTCCAGACTGTGGATGGCACCAAAGCCATGCAAAACTGATGCAGTGTGGCGATCAAAGTTCCGCGGATTTGTACAAAATCGCAATCGCTAGACTGGAAGAATTGTGGCCAGGTGCCCAACTCGAGGTTGTCTCAAGGGATGAGATCCCAACCCGTGTATGGTAACCATCAATATTCGGTCCTGCAACCGAAATCTCTCTACTCATAATTGGAGGCTTGGAAAGCTGGAGGAGATTAAAGGAAACTCTAGATGCGCCGTGATAGTGATCAACAAAGAGTCCCTAGCTCCCAGCTGGCAAAAACCGGGTTCGGTACCATCACAATGAAAGTGTATAAAAAGGACGGTACCCATTACGGACGCATAGGGGAAAGACATCACGTTGAACCCAATCCAGCCCTTCACATGGCCAGTTAATCCATTAGCCAAAAATGCAAAAACTTGTGTCAGATATATCGGTCCCTTCGAAGCCAAAACGAATGAGGGATTCATACTTTGTGGGTACTGTGAAGCCAACTTTAGCAGACGCCCATCCTTATTTTTATCTATGATGTTTTTTAGAAGCGAAACAAACAAATCTGGCGTTTTTGGAGCCCTCCGCCACAGGGGTGTCGGGGGCTCATGCAGTTGCAGTTGCACAAGAGACTATCGTCCATTGTGGCTTTCAGGAAGTCATCCACCGATAAAGGAGTGCCAACCGCGGAAGGGGGGAAAGGGAGGCCCTACAGATTTTTAGTGTGATTAGTATGCAACGTATGTGCATCTTCGAGTTTTTTTTAGCTCCCTCGCCTTCCACCCCTTTCCAGTCGTAAAGTATTCGGCTCGCTTCTGACCTTACAGCATCAGGCTCCAATTATTATTATTTCCAAAATCATCATTTTACAGACAAGTCCTGTGAACATCATTCTTAGGGTGTGCCGATGTTGATTGGACGAAGCGTGAATCTTAATCAAAAGGACAGGAAATAAAAATTTTTGATGATATATTTTACAAACCTTTCGCCTCCCTCAGGTCGGAAACTTCTGGACCTAAATACGTAGATTCGTTCAAATTTTTCTTTTTACCTTAGATTTATATTTGAAAAAATAAGAAACAACAACAAACAACTCTGTTGCGCAGATATTTCGGTATATAAAACGAAATTGTTTTCGTAGAAAATTTAATTGGACTTGAAAAAATAATCCTGAAAACAAGTTAATACGTAGGTACTTAGAAACAAAAAAAAAAATCCATTTTGAAGGTCCTTATTAGATGTATTGAGAATTATTTTTCGTACACATATTCACTTCATTGCTCATTTAGAAAATATTGTTTTAATGCGAGGAAGAAAAATATTGTCAAGGACATGCTTAGCGAGCATGTTTATTTTCAATTCTTGAAAATATTTTCAAGGACTTGTTCTTCAAGGTTTGCTAAGGATCTGTGAAAGAAATTGCGTCTTAAATTGTTCAAATTTAGTAATACATTCAATCAAATTTTTGGGCATTCAATTAAATTTTTGAGCATTCAATCAAATTTTTGAACATTCAATTAAATTTGCTTGCATTCAAACAAATTTGGGTGCATTCCACTGAAGTGTGGGTGCATTCAAACAGATTTGTGTGTATTTAATCAAATTTGTGTTCATTTAATCAAATTTGTGATAATTTAATCAAATTTGTGTTCAATTATTCAAATTTATGTTTATTCAGTTAAATTTGTGTTCATTTAATCAAATTGTTGTTCCTTTATTCGAATTTTTGCAAACAAATTTGATTAAATGCGCACAAGTTTGATACAATCCTCACAAATTTGATTGAATGCACACAAATTTGTTTGATTGAATGAAATATCGGCAATCTTTCATTTCTCGAAAGATGTATAATCTTGAAATGATCTTGAAAGTGGTGTGAAAAAAAAACTAGTGAGCTAGCAGCTCGAACTAAATTATTTTTTTTTTTTCAATTACAACTTAATTAAATGCAACCCCCGGCCATTAACTATAGCTCCCAAAAGGGTTTCGACTGTTGTTATGCACATTTTAATAACCATAAGAAAAACAGGAAATTAAACAATTTTTATGATAAAAATTTAATTTACGATGGGGATGCCCTGAATTTAAATCTCCTTTGTTCGTACGTTCGTACGTACTGAAGGAGTTATTGGCACAAACTCAACCGAAAGATCCCCGAATTTCATATTTCGTTCGTAATGGAGCGAAAATTTGAATAATACGGACCGAGTAGAGGAGGAGGAGGAGGAGGAGAAGGAGGACTCGTTACGTTAACAGGAAATAATCGAGGAAATTAAAACAATAATGAAAACGACAATGATAAGGACGAGATAGGAGCGGTCTGTCTTGATTTATGTATTAAAGTTTTGTAGCGTAGCCCTTCGTTTACCTTAAAAACTTGGAAATTATCAAAATCCGAATTCCGAATTTCTTTTTTCCATTCCGTGCTGCTCTTCTCGGCTATTTCTTACATCGTGTAAGGGCAACGAAAAGGTGTCGCTTAACATCCAGGACCATAAGGTTAAATTAAGCGAGTTGGTGTTGTTGTTTTTTTCCGGTCAACTTTTTTCTTCTTCTTTTCTTTTAGTTTAGTAGTCACCAAAAGAGTCTCATGTTCGACAGGTAGTCAACGTTTTTTTTTTTTTTGTTTTTTTCTTTGGTTTTTCGTTTTTGCGATCCCAAGATAATAATAAGATGTATTTTTCAGGGCTTCTGTTTTTCTGTTCGGAGACAAGCCAGAAAACCCATGTCCGTTCTGGGGGTTTGCGGTCTCATACAAAAAAAAATACAATCTCCTTTCTATCCACTGTCTCTTCTCCTTGGTCCCATCATTACACAAAATATTCCGTCCGATTAAGGAAACAAAACTGTAACCCTGAAGAGAAAGAGAGACCTGACCGCAAGACAGTTTTAGAGGGTCAAATCGTATCTTAACATCTTTTATAAGCAGCACACGCTTCACCAAATAACAAGGCGGGAAAAAAAATTTTAAATCGATAAGAAAAAAAAAATTGAAAATCAACTAAGAAATCGACCTCAAAGGTGTGCGCTCCTTGTGAAAATGTCTTTAAGAAAAGAAACGAAGCCTCTTCCTAACCAAATGACCGAAACGCATATTTTTTTCTGTCTCGCTCCTCGTCTTAGATAATCCGCAAAGATAATCAGAGAAAAATTAGTTTTAAGATGTTATTTCTCATCGAGATGTTCAGTGAACATCACATGGCACACATTTTATTGCCGTTTCGTTTGTCACACATGTTACCGGCGACGAAAATTTAAATTGTTTTCCACTTTTAGCGGCGGCGGTAGCGACATATGTGTAATCAAACGGTTCAATAATTTATTGTCATCGGACTATTAATGCGTAATTATATATGCAAACTACTCGCTCCTGTAACCAACAGTTTTGTAATTTCCGGTGCAGAGGGTGCCCACCACCATCAGAAAAAACAACCCCGTTCCACAAATTTTCACTTTTTTTTTCGATTTTCTTGCAAATTCCCAATGTACTCGTCGATGGAGTGGTCCAGATGGAGCAAATTTTCATTAAAATATCCAAATAAAAATGGGATCACCATCCTGAAAACGGACCCAAGTGAAAATTCAAATCGTACAGATCGGATATCTCGGTTTTTTTCTTGTCACGGAAAAAGCTAGATTGAATAGATACACCGGAAAAGGAACAGTGAAGGCTAGAAGGAGGGAAAGATGTTTGTATGGAAGGTGGTAGAAGGAGTGAAGCGAAGCTGATAATTTTTTTTTTTAATGTATTGCAATTTTTACGGGAGTAAAGTTTTAATCGCAATCGATATAATGCATTTATCAAAATTATGCATTTGTATGGGAGGTGGTAAAAGGAGTATACAGATCAAAACAAAAGTTTTCGTCGTCAATGCTATTTCTATTATTATATCAATATTTTGTGATGTTAATGAGTTATACATTGTTCTACTTGGACCAAAATTTCAAGTCGATACTTCAGTTTCGAAGAAAAATCAATTTTTTTAAAATTTCGAAATTTCATGAAATTTGTATGGGAGGGAGTAGAAGTAGCCCGTTCACGAACTTAAAGTTACTTTTTCGCTAAAAATGATGTACAACAAGTTTCAGCACGATAGCTCAAAGCGTTCGAGAGTTATGTTGTCGACAGACAGACAGACGGTCACTCAGAATCGAGATTTTTGAGCGATAACAAATACTTTTTGTATCTTGGGCGGCTCTGTGCGAACATTATTTCTCAACGTTTCAAACGGTAAAGCAAACACAATATACTCTCAGATTTCATCTAGAATATAAAGATGTATCTTCCTAGCTCTCTCGCCTCCGCCGAAGTAGTCGTAGTCATCCTGCCTAGAATGAACTTTCAAGAATTCAGGACTCGAAACGATTACGCGTCCAGAGGCAGACAACATTCGTATGCACAAAAAAAAAACAAACCAACAAAATAAGCTCGAAAATCATTGTCAAATTTTGTCGAAATTAGGTCATTTCGGAAAAAAAGTTAAATTACCCAAAAACAAATTCCACCTGCGTGTACTTTTCAGTTATGATTTCTAATTTTTTCTCCCCAAAAAAAAAAACAAAATAGCGCGTTTCTTTTATTTCCATACATTTTTACAGAGTCGTTTATTTTTCTGTTTTTTCATTCATTTCTCACATTCTACCTATATAATTATTTAATGAGGTACTAATGAATTGTGTTAAATACCAAATCATATGTCGAAAATTTGAACGTTGTTTTGTGCGCGCTATTCGAAATAAGGAGGGCAGGCGGGCGGTGCGGAAGGGGTGAACGAGAGGGAGGTCAACGAGGCCACCTCTTTCTCTCTCCCTCTCACTCAACGTATGTACACATTTGAAATATTTTAGGATTCATGGGGCGCGCAATGATGATGATGATCATCATCATCATCATGCTTGATAATCATCACCATAATAATAATCATCGCGTCTATACACTAATACTACTCGCCGAAAAAATCGTATGCTCATTAATTATAGATTTGTTAATTATTTGTTCAAATCTTGTGTGCATTTGAGTCGAGTAGAAAAATCCGAGAGCGAAAAAAAAAAAAACTCATCTTGTTTAATTTTTTCATCAAAAACTTTGTACGAGATTTTTTTTTATCTATCCGTGGTGGATGGATGGAAAGAAAAATTGAGTTTGTAAATATCTATCTTAAATATACGTATCTTACGAAATGAAATAACCTAAGATGAAGATGCGAAGGGAGAAGGGGTGAAAACAAGCCATAATGAAATGATTGCTCTACGGACTGTTATAAGCAAATATCAATTATTTGCCGCTCCTCCGTCCCCAATGAGCGATAGATACAAGATACAAGTTGTACAAATCTCGAGCCCATCTCAGCGTTTTTTTTTTTTTTTCAGTGAAAATATAAGAAAAAGAAAAGAAAAAGACGAAGAAAAAACAACCTGGGCATATTCGTGTTAATTATTAAAATTGATGAAGGAAAGAAAAATTTAAACAGTATTACTAATTATTTGTATTATTATGATGGGTTTGTACTCGATTGAATTCTGCTTGTCTTTGTTACGTGGAACTGTTGTTGTTGTTGCTGTTTTTCGTCTTTAAGATTTTAAATGTTTTTTTTTTTTTTGAAATAACTTGTAAATTAATTTTGGGGGTCTCTAAACAACAAACGATTTGGAAAATAACAAGAAATTTTTTATGAGTCAAATTAAATAAGTTTTTAGATTTGAAAGGAAAAATTTCCAGATTCTATAAGCTGTTACGCTTTATTATTCGTGACGTTTCGGTCTCTGCTGAGACCTTTATCAAAACTGATCGAGAATTACAGAAGACTCTTGTCTTATGCAGAAATTAACTAATTCGATCAAAAATTATTTTTTTCACAACCCAAAAGCACTCAGTTTTATGTGCTTTAGATCTGAAATTTAGAATATATTATTTTTATAAAGATATCAATCCATAGAATAAAAGTAATTTGAATCGCCCTACTCCTTCAACCACCTCCCATACAAACTACACTTTTTATTAAACTACTATAAACTAATTTGCTCAGCGCGAATAAAAATTATCGAGCTAAAATTATGCACTAAATATTTATTTAGAATTATTAGTAAGATTGATAAAAATTAACACTCCTTCTAACACCTCCCATACAGAGTGGCAAATTTCCAGAACTTTACATAAATTTGATTTTTTGAAGAGTATGAATGTTATTGGTTTGAATTTCGATAGATCTCAATTGCATAATCTTCATAGTTATTACTGAAAATAACAACTGTGAAACCCCCCCCCCCGCTCCTTCTACCACCTCTCATACAAACTGCAAAGTTCCACTAAATTTCATAAATTAATTTTCTCAAAACCTATCAAATTTTTGAATCTTAAATTTTGTATAAAACATTTTTGTAGCGACTCCATCATGATGTGAAAAAATTAGTTCAAAGCTGTCACCCCTTCTACCACTCCCCATACAATTTTTTTTTTAAAATCAACAAATTTCAGTTTTATCTAGAGTATCGCATGATTGGCCTTTATACCTAATCGTAGTCATGTTAAGTGTTTTTGACTAAAGTTTGAAAATATTTCAATTTTACCGAAACTGCGTAAAAAAAAAAAAATTGCAAAACTTCTTACAAAGAAAGAAATTTCCGTTTTAACTGTCTGAATTGCATGTGGGTGCTTAAGTATAATTTCTTCGAAATTAGCATCACTTTCAACGCAACACATTCAGTGTTTTTTTTTTCCTTTTCTCGAATTTAAATAATTTACGATTTTATCGAAACAATTTCTGAATGAAATTCCTAACAAAATACCATTAAATTCGATTTAGGAAAAGGAAAAAAAGCTACAACACACTCCATTCAAAATATCTCGCGTGCGGTACGGTTTTTTTTTTTCGATTCCATCTTTTCTTCTAGATTTTTTTTTTTCTTAATTTCTCTAAAACGCAAAGCAGTATCAAAAAAAAAAAAAACATATAAACCTATCAAAACTCTGCCTTAATCACAAATAAATTGTCATAAATTTAAAACCTAAATCGTCGTTTTTATGACACCTTAGATGAAAAAAAAAAAATCTTAACCATTCACAACTTTTCATATTCTCATTCTCCTTCTTCATTTTCATCCACAGAAAAATTTTTATTTGGGCAGTAAGAGCAAAAACGAAAAAAAAAACCCAAAGTTTTTACATAATTTTCAAATTTTAAATGTCCAAACAAAGTTGAAGAAAAAATCTCAATAACTGAATTAGATAGAAAGATGATTATTTAAAAGAAAAAAAAAACACCATCAAATCAGATACAAAATCAAAGAGCCATCAATTCGATAGAAAACACACTTTTCAAAGAGATTGGAGATACGGAGTCCTGTTCTTTTTTCTTTTTGCCTTTTAATCGAGATATCAAATTTGAAATTATGGTCAAGACTGACAATGAAAAGTATCCGGTTTCGAGAAAAAATTCAAATTTTTGATTTTTTTTTTCAGCCGAGTTTTATGTGTATCTGGGGTGTTAGTTTAGAGTTAGAGTCGTTGTTTTTTTTTTGGTGAACTATTAAAATTCTGATCTGAAATAAAATCCACCTTCGTTGTGTTCTTTTTTTTTTTTTGGTCACTTAGTTGGTGTCGAATTAAAAGAAATATCGATAAATTAAAAACCGATTAGAACACACCTAGTTGATGCCGTTTTATTTATTATTATTATTTTTTTTTTGTGGAAGATTAGGAGAAGATTTTTCGAAATGTGATGGAATTTAGTAATAATAAAAATTGAAAGAGATAAGAAAAATTATGGATAGAATAGTCGTCGAACTTAGATTAGGGGTGAATTAGATATTGGAAGTAAAGATTACCAGATTTTATGCTGATGTGCTTTATTATTTGTTATCCATACGTATAAATATATCTGTAGTGTTTGTCTGTTATTTGTTTAGAGATAGCTTTAAATTAGTTTTTTGCTTTATTTTAGCAATAACTAAGCAGAAATTCACGTTTTTAAAATTCTTCTCTGTCTGACTGTTTGTCTGTCCGGCTTTCACGAAAACACGGCTGAACCGATTGTAATAAAACTTTCACAGCTTATTAAGTATGCTCCGAGATGTAGTCTGCTTTTAGTTTTATTTCCCTCCCCTTACGCCTTCTACCCCCTCTCATACAATGTGACACAATGTGACACAATTTCACCACTTTTCAAAAATTGTATTTTCTTGAAAATGCAGAAATAAAGGCAACTTCAGTCCTGGCTGTGAGCCGTCTCTGGAAAGAGCGGATTTTTAGTTACGCATCTATAATATTGTCGATCGCCTTAGTGGATGGCTTTTTCAATTTCAATTCAAATTCCTGTTAAGACCCCCTATAGGGGCATAGGACAAAAACAACTCTCTTCCACAAGGCGTGATCCTGAGCATCGGCCTTAAGGTGTTGCCAGGACTTGTTAATTCCTCTGACCTCCTGCTCAACTGCTAGCTTCCATGTGTTACATGGTCGACCAACCCGACGTCTTCCTTGAGGATTATAATCCAGAGCCTGTTTGGCGATGTTTCGCTCTGGTTTCCTTAAAGTATGACCGATACACTGCCACTTCCGCCTTTGAATCTCAATACCTATTTTAGTCTGGCCAGTTGTACTCCAAAGTTCGTCGTTGGAGATGTGGATGGCTTGAGCAATAAAAATTCCGGAGTCTAATAAACATTAAATCAAAACACACACACACACACAAAAAGCAACATCTCATTAAAATTGCCGTTTTATCCCCATCTTAAAATTGTTTCGATCAAAGGCACCCACTTCAATTTTAGCTTAGTCATTATTTCACAAAAAAATTAGCTCAACATTCTTTTCTTCCATCCAAACACACCCTTAAGACTTTCCAATCTTGCCGGCTTCCTTACAGTTTTTCGCAAAAAAAAACAACAACAACAACACACGTCTCTAATTCCACTACGCATTTCAATTTTTTATGCGTTCCATTTTTTTTTTTTTTAATTGAACGATACTGGCAACCCTATTACTCACCCTCTACATACCCTCAACCAAAAAAAAAACCCCATTTCAGCACATAAAAAAAATTGTAATGAGCTTTAATTTTTTTTTTTTGCCGTTCCGTTCCGTCTCTTCTCCTCCACACCAAAACAACTACGGTCTCATTCTTGCAACCCTGTGCAAAAAAAAAAAAAAAAAACATATACAAAAAAATTGAAATGAAAAAAAATCCGTACCCTTAACGATGTGAGGGTAACTCTCTTGATATTTTCAGGGACGATTTTTTTTCCCTTATGTACATGGTGGAAAAAAAATTGATTGACTTGCACCCCTCATGTTTTTTAGCATATAGCCGAGATGTAGCTGGAGCGAAAAAAAAAGTAGCCACCCCGAAGACACCACCGAGACAGAACACAACTCATAAAAAATAGCAGGGTTCAAAGTGCAAAATACAGGCACATTCGCTCTCCCTATCTATCGTTCAAATCTTTCCACCTTCTCCTCCCCCAAAAATTCTTGAATAACCAAAATACAAAAAAAAAGTAATTAGAAATTGTTGTAAGAAGAGGGGGCGTAGAGAGAGGGGTTAGGTAGAATTTATAAATGCATCATCCCTTGGAAAATTCAAAAATTCGTTACGAACTTAGGAATCGGTCGCATTAATCCGTTTATGCACGTCACTAATTATTTCGCCAAAAACCAAAGAATTTTTAGTTTACCCACGGTTTCATGAATTTCTTCTTTTCTTTCTTTTTGAGACGTGGTTATAGTGGTGGCCGTATCCTCGTACAGGATCTGGACCCTAGGGCCTCTCCCAATGTTAAGTTCAAATTTTAATTTTTTTTTTTGCTCTCAATTAAATTAATGCAGTCTTTCCCTCTTCATCATTAAAATTTGTCATAAACAGCGCAATCAATCGAATAAAATGGGAAAAAAAAGGATAAGCGAACCTGCCAGTATCAAATCAAAATGAGCAGCAACCCTTCTGAACTTTATCGAAATCCATCAATGATTTTTTTTTTCCAACTCGTAAAGTTTGGCTGGGGTTTAGTGTAAGGACTTGAAAATTAGATAAAACAGTCATCGGTCCGAACTACCTTTTTCTTTTCTTGGCTATTCAAGGCATAAAACAACAACAATAAAATCAACGAAATTCACCCCCATCAAACCAAACCAAAAAAACATTTCTAAGAAAACAAAATAGGAAAAATTACCAAAGGGTTAAATAGTTACGGAACAATAGGAATGGGGGGGCTAGAAGGAAGGCAGAGAATAAAATCGCTTGTTACGCAATCCGAAAACAAATACGAAATCAGGAAAAATCGCACAAATAAAGGCTTGGGTGGTGGTGGCGAAAAAAAAGGGTTCATCAGATCAGATAAAAATCAAATAATAGGGCAAATTAATATTCCTGTGTTGTTGTAGTTTGTTATCCGTTTCACTTCCGTTTCAGTGCTCCCCTCGTCAGCCCGTTCCGATAGAACAAAAAAAAAAAACAGAAAAGGATTTGATTGGCATACACACTCGGTCCTTCCCGGGGGGGTTTATTGGAGGCGAAAAAGAATCCTATGGTAACTCAGATTGTTCGAATTCGTTGATTCGAAGTCAAAGGATTAAGCTCATTCTACAAATCCGGAACTTCGTACACGTGGACACACTTACCTATTCGGTGGCGAGGGATTCCATTCTGCACCCTTTTCCATGCGAATAGCCTGCAAAACAAACGAACTTAACGGAGAATCTCTAAGACAAAAGAAACGACAACGAAACATGTAAACGGAAACCGAATAAAAGAATTCGAATGAGCGAATACATAGATACCCCTCTACCCTTATCCCCTAAAAAAAATTGCGGATTTTTTTTTTTTGTCGCCCTTTCGTGGCGTCGTCTTGAAACCCTCTCGCATATAAACAAGAAAAAACCTTTGAGACATGATGTCAAGGAATATAAGAACAACCCCATCCTCCATCCCAACCATCTCTCACCTCATAACTTTTTTTTCATTTTCCAGCATTCAGCTAAGTTCTTCTACACAATCCATCACGACATCGTCATACCTATTCGATATCAAAAAACGAAAAAAAAAAAAAATTATGGAAAAAACCACCCGCTAAAAAAACCAGCCCCCAACATACTTGTTCTTGCCTTCTTCTTCTTCATCACAAGAAACAGAACAAACAATGTGATATATCGCGATACAAAAAAAAAAACCGTTCAAGATGAAAAATTCTATTCCTACATTTTTTTTTTTTTACAATTCCTCGTACAGAATCATCAAGAACGAAAAAAAACCACCCCCTTTCGCTCAATATTTTCTCGGAATAAAATACGGAAAATTAACAACACAACAGTCAGGAAAAATAACAACAACAAGCACCGTCTCCATCGACGTTTTCTCTTCCTCCGACCCGGGAAAATCGTCCCGATTTCTTCATAATGCAATGAAGAGTAGTATTAGTGAAAATCCTCACCCTCACCCACACACACCGTCTTTCCCTAACCCGTGTGATCCTATCGGGATGAAAACTGACGACACATACGCGCTTTTCCTCATCTCATCCTCAATCGTAATTTTTCTCGTATGGAGAATGGAGTAACCAAAACCAACCTCACCACCCCCCGAATCCCCCTTCTTCGACCACATCTCAAGGATATCATCCTGGCCGTCGGCGAAAGCCTCTATCATCCCCCAACCCCCGTTAAGAAATTGGGAAGCCATGTAATAAAGCGGGGTGCTGATGTAGAATCTACCTTGTATCTTAACTATAGTACTTACAGCTACATAGGGATGAAAAAAAAAAATAAAAAAAACAAAAATATGGAGGGGTGTTAAAAAAAAATTTGCACAAGGAATAAAAGCCGAAAAAAAGTGAAGATATTAAGTGGTGATAGTGGTCGATGGCATTGCACAACACATTTTAAGGCTATCGGCGTGCGTTTTTCATCCCCTACGATTTTATTTTGTTGCGAAATTCACTCCGTAATTGCAATTTTTCTGGGGGGGGGGAGGAAAGGGGGGTGGTAGGTTTGAAAATTTTCAAAAAAAATTCTGGGTACCGATTTTTTTGGGCAATTTTCCGGAAAATCTTGGGTGATTTTTATGTTTTGGAAGGCAGACTAATCGGGAAATGGCTCACGGTTGCGATGACCACCATAATCTTTAAAAAGCGAAATTTGTAGGTAGAGGATTTTCCAGAAGCATCCTTTTCGACGGTTCATTAACTAAATGATTCGGAATCGAAAGTTCAGGAGAACAACGGACAATTTTAAATAAATAAAAAATACTCTGATGGAAAACTTTTCCCCAAAAATGAGTTTTTCAAATCGCAAATCGAAGACGATTAAAAAAAACCAATCGTTCTCAAAAATAGGCATATCCCGTCGATTCTTCTTCTGCAATGGTACTACAGCTCAAATCAGGCTTTGGCCTCCTGATCTTCAGGTTCAGGTAAACTATTGAAACGAGTTAATTTCTGAAATTGTACGAAAATGTTTTCGTTCCAACATGGCATGAATGGCAAAAGTCCGTGATTTACAAAAAAGCTTTTTTAATTAATTTGTGAAAATCTCGAAAAGAGTGAGAGGGTTGGTGGAGGGTGCAGTTCACGAAATATTTTAAAATTAACTCCAATTTAAAATAAATTATGAAGAGCTTGTAAGTGAATTTCTATTCACAAAAAATCGCTTCAAGAAAAATATATCGGAAGGGGGAGGGGGGTAAATATTTACAGGGGCGAACTTGGAAGAAAAATGAGTGCAACATTCCATGAGTGGGATGGCGAAAAATATACCGATACACTGCCTAAAACAAAAGCAGGAAATTTGAGTGAAATTGAAAGTACTTTAATAAATAATATATTGGGAGATTGGAGGGGGTGAGGCGTTGAAAAATTAGGGAATGGCTGCCCTTCGAGTATAGGAGAAATAAAAGGCGAACGTAAGATGGGCACTTAATTATTCAGTCATAATTTCTAAAAAATTGTTTAGTCAAATTTTAACCTCGATTATCTCAAAACTAACTGCACACAAAATTATTTGCATGCACACAAAATTGTTCACCTGCACACAAAATTATTTGCTTACACACAAAATTGTTCACCTGCATACAAAATTATTTGCCAGTACAAAAAATATAATTCCCTGCACACAAAATTAATTTCCTGCATACAAAATTAATTTCCTGCACACAAAATTAATTGCTTGGGCAGGCAGCATTCTGAAATAATATGCTGGCCGGGATTTGAACTCCGGACCTTCGCATTGTAGACCAACACCCTAGCTGGTATCCCATTTTGAATTTCAACTTTCCAGGTTTAGCAGCAGCGAAAATACTGTAACGCATCAATTAGTATTAAAATCTGCCTGTTACTTAATGAAAACAGCATATTTAGATGCTCAGTGCTCTCCGTATTAAGGATGAAGATGCCATCATGGCAATTAATTCTTCAACCTCTAAACCTAAATCAGGCTGAATCCGGGGCTAGTACAGTGGGTCAGTAGCTCTTAGGCCTGAGCACCTTAGCACCCCAAATCCAAAAACCAGCAATAACAACAAGGTCAGGAGGCCAAGGCCCGGATTTGGGGCGTAGTCGAGCCGCTTTCTTTGTTTGTTTTGCAGCCAGTTTTTCTTGATAATCAAACGAAAAAGATAAGAAGCCGGACTAAAGTGTTATTTTCGTAACTAATGGGTCGCTTTAACCGGTTCGCTATCAGGACTCCATCGCATATGTTATTAAAGTTTTTCGATAATTACGAAATTGAATTGGGGTGGGTGGGTGGGTGGAGAGTTTGCGATCTGGTGATCTTCGTCCCCAGGGAAGAACATCACCCTCCTGAAGCTCCTGTGCGCTCAAAAGTATCTCGGCTTTTTCTCATCTACATAATTTTTATTGATTTCTTAGCTCGTTGAGTATCGTATGCACAGCGGAGACAACGACGGATAATAAACCGCACCTTAAAAAATGGATTTTTGCTGTTCCCGATCAAACTTCTTCTTGAGAGTGTTACCTGTTCTTTACGGTTTTATTTTCATTTTTTTTTTTAATCATGACAATAAAAACCTTTACCTGAGATTCTCTTAGCTCGATGTGGCTAAGCCGAAGAATTAAGAAACGAACCAGAAAAAAGTAAAAAAAAAAAAAAATCTTTTACATGTCTGTTTTTATGAAATTCCATTCGATTGGATCATAAAATTAATTACTCACGGAACGATTAAAAATATCCACACATATACATACCCGGACATTTCGAAAAAAGTTTAAGACATTGTTGAAGATCAAACTTAAGACCCCACCGATTTTTTTTTTTTTCTTCGTCTTCGATATTTTCTTTCGGAGTCTCGAAGAATAGAGCGCCTTAAGGCTTGAATTTGACGATCGTCTTTGGTATGAAGTGATCTTAAGGCTCAAGCATACGATTAATTAACAATAAGATCAATTTTTCTTTTTTTTTCTGTTTTATTTATCTTGATTTTTTTCGTTTTCTTTTTGCTCCGTTTTTTTAAGATGATGATTTCGATTCTTAATACAGGCGAGTAAGAAATTTTTATTTCTTATATGCAACTATTCAAAAATTATACCGGATATACATCTGTAGATTTATGTAAATTAAAAAAAAAAAGAAAAAAAGATGTACCCCTTAATTCTCCCCCTTCGAACTTCTTTCAGTTCCCTATCTCACACTTTCAGCGTCTTTCGATTCAATTTTACGAAAAGGTGAACCGTGATTTCTTTCTTCGGTGTAGGCGGAAAGTGATAATTAATGATTTTTTATTTCTTACTTCTCAATTTCAATATTGAAAAAAAAAAAAAATAATAAGAAACAGATTTTAGGTGTGGAGATCTTAGGGCTTTTAATTCTTTAAAATGGTGCTCGGTGTCTTGGCTCAAAACTGGAATGCCTTGAGAAAAAATTAACGAAAAAATTTGAATATTAATTGCTTTCGAGATGGAAAAAGACGATGATAAAAATTATGGTGAGGTTGTTTTTCGATATGGGTTTCAATTTCAAAATTTATTGTCTTTAAATAAATTAAACGATTGTGGTGTTGTAAAGTATTCGTAGCGAAGTAGAAGATGACGGAATTGAGCTTTTAAAGTTTCGAAGAAGTAAAATCGGAAAATCTAAGATTCAAAAATCTGGGTGCAGTTTAATGATCTACAGTGCAAGTCTCTACTTTCTCTAGAGTAGTCCTATAAGAAAAAAAAACGGACAAAAATGCCACAGCCGAGCACAATCAGTAGCGGCTCGTCAAATACGGCAGGGTCGCACAGTATGCCACGGAGGCGGCTCTATTCATAAAGGAGTGGTGCAAGGCGGAAAAGGATTCGTAGCCATACATACGCTTGACTTTGCTTTTTCGACAATTCCCACAGCAATAAAATTCTAACCTCGTAGCGTAATAAACTCTCAAGCGGACAGACATCCAGTTTTCAAGTCGCATTTTTGTAATTTTGTCGGAGCAAATATTCTTGAATTTTTCAAATCCCTCATCAAATTTGATTGAATAACACACACACACAAAGAAAAAAAAACAACAATTCGAATCGAATTTTTGTTAATTATTGCTTATCTTCAGCAAAAAAAAAAATCTATGATGAAGATGACTAAACTTATTCAAAAAACAAGACCAATGATCATTAAAAAAAAAAAAACAAAGAATCCCAAGAAAAAATTTTTTATATTATATAAATCGAACCTCTTAAGAAAACCACACCAAGAAATCGAATATAACAAAAAAAAAGATCCAAAACAACAACAACATGCCTCTCTCATCCATCGAAATCTCATTCAACTTCGTAACGGACTAATTAATGACCCAAGGTGTGTTTTACAACGTTGTAGGTGATGCTGACTAATTAATTATTTATCAGACAGATACAAAAAAAAAAAACAAAAAAGTGGTTTTAGATTTTGAGTGGTTCTTTTTGTCTTACGATTTTTTTTTTTTGTCTTTTATTTGAAATTTTCTCTAATTCAATCTTAAGTTTTGGTTTTTTTTTGTTTTGTTTGATACATTTTTTCCTTAACGTTTCAAGATTGAAGACAATGTAGATTCATCTCGATGAAAACTGAACAGGCCACACGGTATGGGAAAAAAAATAATAAAATTCTTCTTCTTTTTCAAAAAATCAAAAATTTTTGATTAAATTTGAAAGAATTTAGTATTGAAAACTTTCACGGTAATCATAATGAAGTGTGCAAGGGGTCGCTGAATTTCAATTAAAGAAATAAAAAGCCAACAGTCTTATTAGCTGAAACAAAATTTGATTCAATGCACAAAAAATTGAATGAATGAACACAAATTTATTTGATTAAACACAAATTTGAATGAATGAACACTAATTTGATGGAATGAACACAAATTTGATTAAATGCACCCAAATTTGATTAAATGCACCCAAATTGAATTGAATGCACCCAAATTTGATTAAATGCACCCAAAATTTGATTGAATGCACCCAAATTTGATTCAATGCACCCAAATTTGATTCAATGCACCTAAATTTGATTAATTGCACCCAAATTTGATTAAATGCACCCAAATTTCGTTAAATGCACCCAAATTTAATTAAATGCACCCAAAGTGGATTGAATGCACCCAAATTTGATTGAATGCACCCAAATTTGATTGAATGCACACAAATTTAATTGGATGAGCGAAATATCGGCAATCTTTTATTTCTCGAACTACAAAGCTGTTGGTGTTTTTCCTGAAGCGTATAACCCACAATGCTTTAAGAGTAACGTCCACCGACACTTTTGTCTCTCTTCGCCGAAACTCCTTTACTGTCCATTATACTCCTCGCTATTTCGACTCAACTGTATACAGCATTAAAGGGTAACCCCCTGAGTTGAGCTCGGTGCCTTAAGAAAAAAAATTATGCTGTTTGTAGGTTTGCAGGTATTTTACCGCCTAAACAACGCAAAAGAAGTTAACCAGCGAAAAATGATCGAATTAATAGGCTTCAGCTTATATCTCAGATTCACTTCCACCACAATCCTTGGAATTGTTTTATCCTGCTGAAAATACAATTCGTATTTCAGTGAGCCTATTACTCCTTGAAGAACTATAAAAATAAAACCCAACGGCTCCTCAATCCTTCGGAACAATAAAAAATTGCAACAAAATGATAAATCTGCTGCCGAAATCCATTCAATCGTCCCATCGATACCGAACGGGAATCCATCCCCATCACCCTGGCAAACTCGAAATATCCTAAAAATGCCAAAATCCCTTCGAAACGGTCATCATCCTTTATGTTGTTTTTTTTTTTTGCGCCCGTGCAAATGCAATTTTTTGCCTCCGTCTATACCACCATTAAACCGTACTATGGGGTCGATAATGTCCGTCTGCCGAACGACGGAGTCCTTCCCGGAACGACTCGCACAGGAGATGGAGTGCCGCTTCATCGCTACACACACCAGACACGGGGCGAGAGTTACATAAGGCCAAGTTGGCCTTGAAATATCGTAGACTTGGGCCAGTCGATTTATCGGACAAAGTCCAGTCTCGATTCAAGGTGTTTTCGAGGAGGGCAGTAACCTTTTGGGTTCGTGACACACATATCGTGTGTACCTCCTTTTTGCCCGGAAGCAGGGGTTGTTCGTCGGTCTGGACGAGGACATTTTTACTTGACCCACTCCCCCTCTACCTCCTACCTCCTTCGCCCCACTCCCCACGCATTTGACCATCACGGATTTCTTGTGCAGCCACACGAACAGAGATCCCAAGGAGCAACAGGTGGAAGAATTTCACCGATATCTATCTCCTCGATTTCGGGTGGATGATTTTATTTTTATATTTTTCAAGGCGGTCGAACGAAAAAAAAAAAAAATAACTCACAGAGAAAAAAGGACATTTATAGGCTGCTTCGTCGATTTCGCTGGACGAGACGACGTGATGGTGCTTTGTGTATAAGGAAGGACATCAAGCGAGGACAACGTTGGTTTTATGTCAAAACGGAACGAAACTCGGAAATCCCTCGAAATAGGTGTATCGATGTATAGTGTCCTGGATTCAAGGACGAAAATCAACCGGCAAACTGACAACTATATCAGGCCAATCGATATATCGATTTAAAAAAAAAAAAAAACATGAAAATAAAAAACCGAATCAGACACACTTGAAAAAAAAACCGGCTTGAACTTTGCTTCCTGTTTTCCTTCGGTGGTAGTCACAAGTTCCGTGTCCTTTCTGTCTGGCAACCATAACAACCCTAGTGAAAATAAAAACAAGAAATTTTTTCCAGGTTCCTTCCCGGATTTTTTTTTCGTTTTTTGTTTTTTTATGCATTGTGGAGAAATAAACCCAACTGGAGATCTCAAAGGAAATGGTCAATAAAAAATAATAAAAATAAATAAATAAAGCGATTTCAGATATCCTTTGACTACTTGAGAAAATTCCAAAATGATCGTAAAATACGTCGAAAAAAAAGGATAAATCTGTTTTGCGGTATTAATAATCGATACGAAGAAAATTATGGAATATCTTCACGTTTAAGTGTGTTTTTGGGGGTACGGGGAGAGAGGAGGATGGTGCAGAATTAGGACAGGACATGGTAGAATGAGTGTAACTTAGTAGGTGGCGTTTTGGTCTACACTACGAAGGTCGATCGATGTACAATTTGGATCCAGCTTAATCTGTGAAAATGGAAAATTCGTAGACAGAGGGTTGCGTGAAGAGCTAAAAAAAATTTGTTTAGCCAAGGAAACTTTGACTCCATTAGGAAGTCAGACGGACCAACAATGCTGAAAACAAAATATTTTGGGCTGCTTCTCTCCCTTTGGGAAGTACCGAATAGAAACTTTGCAGCTTAGCTGTTACCAATCAGTTGGTATAGCGGCCGAACTATTGGCTGCTCCACGCTGTCGAACACTGCCGTTGTCACTGTCCGCTAATCTCCAACAGACGTCTCCTTTCCTTAGACACCAGATTCTTCTCAGAGCTGGAGTACAACTGGAAAGACTAAAATAGGCATTGAAATTCGGAGGCAGAAGTGACAGTGGATCGGTCACATTTTGAGGGAACCATCATCAGGAACGAAGCTCTGGATTATAATCTTCGAGGAAGATGTCGGGTCGGTCAACCATGTAGCACACAGTCCTAAAGGCTAATGCTCAGAGCTACTCCTTGTGGAATGGAACTGTTTCTGTCCTAAGCCCCATGTGGGGGGTCCCTAAAGGAATTTTATTGGGTGGATTAAATTAAAGCTACGCAAAAGTACAACCAACAATTATATTTCGTAATATTAAAAAAAAAAACTCCTCAAAATCATTCAAATCGATTTTCCACAGAATTCCAAAAGGCCCAATTAACCGACTATTAACCCGAAATTTCTATCACCCAAAAAAAAAAAGAGTTCTGTTTTTTTCTCTCGCTTTTTTTCAATTCAAAAAGATCTTAATCGTGTGTTTTCGAACATCAATATAAATCATAGCCAAAACACATATCTGATATCCATG
Source organism: Chorisops tibialis (assembly GCA_963669355.1). Classification (NCBI taxonomy): domain Eukaryota; kingdom Metazoa; phylum Arthropoda; class Insecta; order Diptera; family Stratiomyidae; genus Chorisops; species Chorisops tibialis. Next base: position 1,795,907 of record OY770265.1, on the reverse strand, counting down.
TCGATAAGCTTTGCTGCCGTCAGGACGATTTAAAACCGATTAAAGAAAAAAAAAAGAAAGAAAAAAACCATAAAGCCATATAGTAACTTAAAGATTTCGTATGGAGGTGGCAGCAGAAAAACCCTGACGCGTTGAATCATCCGTAGCCCACCTCAATTCAAAAATCGCCATAAATCGTATCTAACTCATGAAATGATGACATCGATAAGACGAGCCACAAAACTGTTATAGATTTAAAAATTTAAATTTTTTATTTTTTTCCGAAACGAAAATCGCTTTTCAATTTATACTTCTACGAAAAAGGTGTAAAAAAAAACACCAACAACATTTAATTTCTAATCAATTTCTTAAGATACAGACAAAATCTCGCCCAAGATCTTTTCTTTAATCACCTTTACGTATTCTATTCAAAAACTCACACACCCATTAAACTTTCCAAATTTATTACGATTTTTTTTTTCAGTATCTTTTTGGTTTTTTTTTATTTTTAAATCAACACAGAAAATACAAAAAAAAAAAATGAAAAAAAAAAAAACAAATAACATATTTCTTCGCCCACACATATTTAAAAACAATTTTTGATAAAATCGAAAAAAAAAAAAAGATTTTTTTTTTATCTGCAGCTAAAAAATTATCCGAAAAAATTTGCATAAAAATCTCTCAAGAAATCGAAAACCATATTCTTCAAGCGATCAGAAATGATCATTAAGTGCTTCAATCTTAAGAATCAAAAGAATGAGGAACTAAAAGGTAAAGAAAAATAAATCCGAAAAAAAAAAATAATTTGAATAAATTTCAGTGCAAAGAAGAAGAGGAAAAAAAAAGATTTTTGAAAAAAAAAAACCGCCGAAAAAGCCCAACAAGGTTCAAACTACAAATGAGTTCTCACCCGCGGACATATGTAACCTATCATACATGTGCCACATATAACAACAACACTGCCCAATCCAATCCCAAAATTTATTTGATATTCGTTTCGGGCATAAAAATAAATTCAAATTAATTGCAGACAATTAACAGAGACACTTTTGGAATGAGTTGGAGCGCGCGAGCAGATTGGTTTTATTTCTTTGAGGAATTTGTCACATTTTTATACGCGACAGCTATCAGGGTTTTCGGAGTTCAATAACGTTAAAAAGTGAGTGAACATTTTGGCTTTTTGTGTGTGAGGGGGTTGAAATTTTAGGTTTGCAAAAAAAAAAAAATTCATCAATCGAATTCTTGTTTGTCAAACTTTTGGTTTTTTTTCCAAAACATGTACAAAGTCAACTTAGGGGTATGTTGAACTCCTAGCTAATTGAACAATTACAAGGTCATAATGGTATGTTTAACTCGGTTGCAATATGCAATTCAGATAAACCAAGTTAGCATTTGTTATTAATTATTGGTGGCCAAAAGGTAGTAAGGGTTACAGAGCGTAATCGTGATCTGGTACACACCGTAGCGTGAATTCTGTGAAAACCCACTGTAAATAACATCAACAGCTCTGCTACTGGATCCTATTACCACCCCCTCGCGGTGACCACCGGATGTTTTGCATGATGAAGCGAACATCAAGAAAAACAAATCTTTTTTTCTCTAACGACGAACACGAGCTAGAGAGGACAACTATTAGCGGCTCAGGCGAGACGCCACGAATTAACAATGAAAAAATTTCGTCACAGGACGAAAACTGTTAATAAAAGCCGCAATAGAAAACAAAGCTTGAGTCAGGTCTCAAACAAATGGCCCGCCTACTCTTCTACTTGATGCTCGAGTATGGCGTCAGGAAGGCACAACTTTAGTAACCTCAGTGGATACCAGAGGTACGATACTCGTAAGATCCGCACAATTGGTGGCAGTACACAGACGACGTGGATATTCTGGCCCCCGATCAATAATTTGTGTTAAGGAGGTATTTGAAGTGTTGGAGTCGGGAGAAGGACTGCCCCAGCGAGGCAGAATATTACTATGAGCGAATACAACTTTGAGCAGATGGATGAATTCGTAGACCTGGGAGCACTTCTCACAAAGGACGGTAACGAACGACATGAAATTCAAAGAAGAATCACGGCAGCTAACAAGGCATTTTATGCGGTTCTCCTCATAATGAATACAAGGAAGGTCCATCGAAACAATGAACTACACATCTTAATCAGTCCAATCAAATTCCTGTTAAGATCCCCTATGTCCCTAGGACAGCTCTCTTCCACAAGCATCGACCTTTAGCTGTTGACAGGACTTGTTTATTCCTTCAGCCTTCTGCTCAACTGCTCGCTTGCAATTGGTCACGAACGACTCACCGTCTTCCTTGATGATTATAATCCAAAGCCTGGCCTGTTTGGCGATGTTTCGCTTTGGTTTCCTCAAACTGCGGCCGATCCACTGCCAATTCCACCTTTGAATCTCAATGGCCCTATTTTATTCCGTCCAGTTGTACTCCAAAGATCGTCGTTGAAGATCACTTCTGACCAGAATATCTCTCTAAAATGCGAAGGAGGCATTGGTTGAGGAAAGTTTGCAGTTTTTTGGTTGGCGGAACGGTCACTTCCATGTGGTACAACCATATAACAACACAGATTTGACGCAGGTTCGTGCGAAGGGGGGATCTCTCTTAACCTTCAGAAAGGGGAAATGATACCGAAGGCCTGATGAGCCTCAAAATCCTTTTCGGCTCTGCCGTCCATGCTCACAATGCTTCCGAGATAGCAAAAATCTTACAATTCTTCCCACATCTTGTCTTTTAAGAACAATTGGTATGCTTGTGTTCGAAAGAGAGAAGAGATTGGTGACCCCGTCCAGACTCGAAGTTCGAGAGTCGAAAAAAAACCAAAATAAATCGAATTGGCCTAAGCTATCACTTAATATCCTAGATAAATTTTTATCTCTTTTTTTCTCTCCGATTTGATTTTTTCTTTCAATTTCATTTAATAACCTAATAATGCGTTCACAAATAAATGACGAGTCATATCATTGCGCACGACTATATGAATAATGACGAATGAAAATTTAATTTATAAATCATCATTAACCATATACTACACTCATACACAACAAGTACTTAATTTCTTCTTCCTTGCGTCTCTTCGCTCTTTTTTTGATTTTGGCGGCATTTTTGAAAAAGATCATCACCAAAAAGTTGTATGATCTTTTTTTTTTATCTTTTTATCTTTTTTCTGTGCATGGCACAAAAGTATCGAAGAAAAACTTAAAGACGATTGAAAATTAAATAGAAATTAAAAAACGGTATTTTTTTTTATTATTATTATTATTATTTTGCGTCGTTTTGTTTGTTTGTTTTTTTTTTATGTCCTCTCTCTCTTCTCTATGCTGTCTGATTGATTTCACTTGATCTTATAGTGTTACGTGCCTGTCTAAGAAAATTTGACGGCTTCTTTTCATAATCTCGAGATAATCGAAAGATCGGTTTTTACAGCTAAATTCAATGGATCGGTGTGATTTGAAACGACGACGTTTCCTTGGTTAATTACTAAACATTTTGAATTTTTGGGTATTGTTGTTGGTGATAGTGTGTAGGGCAATCGGGCGCAATAAAGAAGGACTTGGTTTTAAGATGAGAAAAAAAAAATTGAAAACTTAAAAGAATTATGATTGGGCATGAAGCTCTATCGTGCGAGACTCTCTAGAGTTTAATGCACTAAAAAAGTGTTAATTTTTTTCCGGGAATATTGAATAGTTAGGGTGTTGCCTAGTGGGTAGCGTCCTCTACTTCGACAATGGCTCTATATCCCAAATCGGGTCTTGGATTAAGGTGACCAAGGTATACCCAAGCAGGCAGCGTGCTGGAATTATGCGTCGACCGGGATTTGAACTCACGACCTTCGCATTGTAGATCAGGATAGGGTACACCCTAGCTAGTGAATAGCGTGTTTACACCGTTTGCCCATTTTATTTCGAATAATTTTCCATTGCCAGTAGCAACTGAAAATTCGTGCTTAAAAAAATACCACTGTCTGTGTGGGTGGGAATCGAATCCACGACCTACTGACTAAGAAGCAGGCACGCTGCCCACTACGCCACGGAAGCCAATGCCTTCAAATTTGTGTTCAATTCAATCAAATTTGTGTGCAGTTTGTGTGCATTCATTCAAACTTGCATGCATTCACTCCTATATAGACAGGAGGAGGATATAAGGAGTGGTACGATACAGTGTAACGATTCTTTTGAAATTGAAAGAATGGTATTCTCTCAATCGTTTAAGAAAATCAAAAACTAGCTCAATTGAAAATTTAACAGATTTCTGTTGTCGCCCACTAATGAAACAGGCTAATGAACTGGACAAAGATTCAGATGATACTGAGGGCAAACTTTCAAAACTGCCGAGGTTCATCTTCAATTTTTTTTTTTTTCTTAATTTCAAATCGCAGTCTTACTTTTGACATTTTTTTTTTCTTCGCCTTCTTGTAACATTTCTCTTAGACATAAGAATCATTGAGCGATGAATTCTGAAGAAAATAGAATAAGATCTGATCATAACACAAAACCGATCAAAACTCCTTTTAAATTTCATCGATCACGTTTTTAAATCTTTGATCGCGACCGACATTTTTTTTTCTTAAGAAAGCTCCGACTTTGATCTTTAGCACTCTTTAAGTTTCTATTTAGACACAAATGATAACCAGCGTGGTGGACACAAGACGTAGCAATAGTTTAGTGAATAATGTGTCGAAAAGAATGAAAAATTTATTAATGAAAGAAATTTAATTTTTAGGTTTTTGGGTAGGTCCTAAGAATTGAGAGGATAAGATTGGGGTCTTGTATTCAACTAAAAAAAAAAAAAATCTTCGGTAATTTTGTTTAATTTTTGGTCAGAAAAAAAAATTGGGCCATAGATTTCGAGCTGTAGGGGGAAGAAGCTGGAAAGCATAGATGTCGAAAATTTTTAATAAAATATTTTTGGAATTTTCTTTGAAGTCTTGCCCTCCAATCGCAATGCATTCCCACACCAAACTCCATCACTTTTCCCAATATTCTGCGGATTTCATTTTCCACGGATGCGTTTGAATTTTCATGATAAGTTTCCATCGAAATCCTACCATATCGCAGATTTCAGGCCCTAATCCAGGCTGTACGTCTCAGATGTTTTCCTATCTCATATCTTTTTTCCTTGCAAAAAGAGGCTGGAAAACACCAACTTTTTTCTGAAAATTTTCCCCCGTAAATTCGAATTCTGCATCGTTTTCTATCCAAGAAGAGAGAAAAAATTCTGAAAAGAATGAATTTGACGGGATCAGGCGTTTATGGGGGGGGGGGTCGTCAAGGATCAGAGAGGACGAGTGTATATATGCTCAAATATGAGCACCTTAACTTCCCTATGCGAGAGTTGTTTTCTTCATCAATATCGTCGTCGTCGTTATCATCAGCAAAAAAAGGTGTCGAGGGTGGTTATTTGTGGGACGGTTGTATGGGGGGGGGGGATGGGTAAGAGGTCCTTAAATACACTTCTTATTCATGATTCTGTCAAGGCAAGATGATGGGGATAGCTGGCGTATTACTGTGACTTTGTTTGCCCAGCCACCCACCCCAATTCTATCGAATTCAATTCCACCTTAGGTTTTCGAGGTTTTTATTTTCTTTTTTTGCCATCATTTTCAACCCTCCTCCCGTCGAAATATCCAAGATGCAAATTTTTTTCGCCTTCTTTCTTACTTTATCACAAAAAGAAAAAAAAACATATACAGCCGCAGAGTGAATAATTTCGATGGGGAGAAGGGTGGAATGATATTGGAGGAGAAATCCTACCTCAGAGATGATAAAATGCTGTTTTTTCTGAGGAGATTTTTTTTTTGGTTGGTTGTATTGCTTTTTGTTCGAAATTGAATTTTCCCTGCAACTCTCTCGATGTGTTGGATAACGACGAAAAAAAAAAAACAGATTATATTAAAAAAAATTTACTTCATCCCTCGTTTGTTTCTCGTATAATTTTAGACCGAATCGAATCGCACTTTTCGAACAATAAGCGACTAATTTCCCACAGTAATAATAACAGTAAATAATTGATGCAGCACCCGAGGGAATTTTACATCCCCCTCGAAAATATAAACCCAGCACTACCGTGTCCGGTTCGCACTCTTTTGGGATTTCTTCGGCCGATGATACCATCGAAACCCCGGGCAAAAGAAAAAGAAAGACTCCGTCGCACGGTGTACGTTATACATTATTCCGCACTATTCATCCTTCTCTCCAGCCTACCATCGCATTCTGAAACACCTGAATCTCATTTAACGAGCGAAAAAACCGAAATAGTTTTAACATTATGAATACGCACCTTATACCCTCCCCCTAATCCCACCCTGAACATCACATGAATTCTTTGGAAATCACGGAAAACCGTCTTCTAAGGATTTTCGATTCTGTTACGACCAGGAATCATAGGGTGGCTGGATTGGGCCTTCTATAGACAATCAAACACCCCCCACCTCCTCACCCGGACCTCCCAACCTCACCCCACATCTTTAACTGTTGTTTTCCTGGCCAATTTCGGGGTACCGGGGACGGGGTAGAAGATCATAAAACACACATCTTTTTGAATTATTAATAATTTAATCAAGAAATGACGGGTCGCCCACGTCGAAGGAAATGAAAAAAAAAAAACGAAAATATTGAAAGCCCGGGGTAGCAAAAGAAAATCGAAACTCCCTTCTCCCGGCAAAATACCAGGATAGATGAAAAAAAAAAAGAAGGAAAATAGTAATAAGCGACCGTTGCGTTGTGGCCAAAAGAAAAGTGAATTATGTCCGGATAGGACAGATAAGGGGATGGTTGGGGGGGGGGGGGGGGGGTGGTAATGGAAGAGACTGTGTGTGCGTTATTATACCGAAGAAGAAGAAAAAAAAATGAAAATAAAAGAAAAGACAAGGGAATCATCTCTATTGTTCGTGGTAATTTTTCTACGTAATTTTCTGCTTTCTCTCGGAAAGAATGAAAATGTAATTCTTTTTCTCTCGCTGGTATTCTTCTTTTAGAGATTCAAGAAAAGAAATTTCCTTTTTTTTTCCCTTGGACTTAAGATAATACATTTTCCGTAGAAAATTCCCGAGTTTTCATTTCGAGTTGTGGCAAGAAGAATTTTTGTTTTTTTTATTTTTCGGAAAAAATTGCCAAAACTGGTCCGTTCGATCCTGCAGGATTTTTTTCTGTGCTACAATAGTTTTCAAATTTGAATTTTCAAGCCAGAATTGTGACGAAGACTGTTTGTTTTGCCAGTTTAGTAGTCACCATGATAGTACTGGAAATTTGTAAATGCAGATTCAATGGCAATTTTTATTGTGGATGGGTTGTTAGCGCTTCGCACAACCCTCTATCTAAGAATATTTTCATTTTCGAAGGTTGAGGTAGCCCCAATATACCCACGCAGGCAGTGTTCTGCAATTATACGTCGACCGGGATTTGAACTTCCGACCATCGCATTTTGCACGCTACCCGCTAGGCTACACCCTAGCTAAACTGAAATTACCGCTTTGCCTTAAGATGATAGAAGAGATTGAAGAAAATACGGCGAAGGGGGTGAGAGTCACCCCGTTACAGCGGAGACCGAAATGTCGCTCACTTCACTTCATTCCTATTGATCCTAATAATGGCATCACTAGATCTGTATCTCGAATCGAGTTCCTAGTCTCGCGTGCTCTTAAATTCGATTCGAGTTTGCATTGGTATTACCAATCTTGATCGAGCTGTAAGTCTAGAAAGTTCGTAGATGCAGCTGTAAATTATGTGGCCCCCTGTGAGATAGGGGCAGTAGACTTCACTCACTGTCAGTCTTATTGGCCCTGAAAATGGCATCACTAGATCGCGAGCGTATTACCCATAATGTTAAAAGACTAACTGATAGGAGAAACGTATGCAGTGCCTCGAATTCTACGGTAACGCAATTCGCCAAAATAATCTATGACTAAAGAGTCTTGGCGACATTCCCACGAAGTAAGAAGAGAACTGCTTCTGTCCCATGTCTCTGTAGGGGTCTTACCCGGAAAATTGATTATTAAATAGCAAGGATCTCATTTTTAATAGATCAAGAACAAAATTTAGTACTATTTCTAGATCGAGTACAATGACAACTCGAAACGAGATATCAAAACCACTCGAAAACTTCAATTTGATGCTCGATTCGAGCTACGAAATTCCGCTCATGTACAGATTTAGAGTTGTGAAAGAGGCAAACAATTACTTGCTAGCTTCGGTTAAATGATAAAACTTTAATCTATTGTATCTGCGATTCAATCTCAAAAAAAAAAAAAATAATAAACATAAATCTAACATCCATTCGCCTTAAAAATCAATAAAATTATCCCTTTATTGCGCATCTACATGTACTCACATACGTACACCTAGCAAGGACATTTTTGCAGATGATACACAATGTTTAAATTTGAACTGAAAAAAAGAAATTCGACTCCGTTCATTTTTTTTTTTTTTCATCATCATATTCTACGCGATTTCTTTTCAAATCTCTAACCAATAAAATTGTCGCCATAGTCATCAGACGATTTTCGCTACAAATAAAAAAAAGGGTCTTATTTTCCAATTAGGGGTTGATATTTTCGATAGCGAGAGCGGGACAGAGCACAGGTTTGTTAGCACAGGGTTCGAAATGTACATTAAAAAAAAAGAAAGAAACCAACGCTGATTTTTATATAAAAGAAGGGCGACGAAAAACAATGCACCTCTAAGGGATATTGGAAAATTCGTTTCATATATATATATACGATAAATTTCACCCAGGGTATTGATTTCGTCCTTGTATCAATGGATTCGATGTCCTAATAGATATACAGCTTAAATTGATGTATTGTTTCATTTTTTTATCATTTTTCGAAGGGACAATTTGCAGAGAATGCGGCGGCGAACACAGAATTTTAGGAGCCGCGGAAAATTCAAATGGAGAGGATACTGGCTTAAAGCGAGCCTAGAGAGGCGATATAGTTTTTGAATGAAGAAATTCGACTTCATTTTGAAATTTTTCTGCTGTTTGTTGCGTCATTTTTTTTTTCTTGTAATCTATTCGTACTAAATAAACATTTTTTTTTCGTCTTATTCCCAAAACGACAAATTCCAGAAACATTGCAGGCTTTTACGGCAGTTTAGCTAATCTTTTCAGACTGCTTCCACCTTTCTCTGTTAAGTTTTACTCGAGTTAACGTCGAGATACACAGACAAAAAATTTCCGATTTTTATTTTACGATAATTCCTAAAAGAATTCAAACCTAAACCTACTGCTCACTAATACTCAAACAGCACAACAATCCCATCCTCAATTTCTTTCCGAATAAAAGAGCCTGCCGACACAGAAGTCCAAGTACTCAACTTTTCAACAAACAATCGTTGCTTAAATTCGAACGTATTCTAAAATGGTAGTTCGCTAGCTCAAAATTTAAAATCTCTAAAATTGCGAAATTTTCAAATCAAAATTAAAAACGACCCACATTTACGCGAAAATATTCAGATCTATGAGATATAATAAAAAGAAAGTTAGATAGCTTATCGGATATCCTGATACCGAAGGAGCTAAAGGTCATGTTCACTGTCGCCATAAGTTTTTTTATGTGACAAGTAGTAAAATTATTTTCGTCATAAAGCTGAGGTCGGGACTACTGTGTTCCAGGACATGCTACCACTTTTATATCATAAAAATTGAATTTATTTTATTTTTTATTCGGTTGTAAAAAAATTTCTTCAGTTTTAAGCAAATAAATTTTATTGAATTTCTTCTTAATTTAATTTTATTTAAATAAAATCGAAAAGTTTGATACGTAACAGGAAAAGGAAAAATTATTTGCTTTATTATGCGTTCCGTTTCGGTCTTCGCTGAGACCTTTGATAAAGGTCCATTCAGCAGAGACCGAAACGTTACGCATAATAAAGCAAACATTGTTGGATCCGGAAATCATTTCTTTTAATTTAAGTAAAGTTTCCAATTCGCTATTAGTCCGTAACTAGTTAATTTGAGGCGTTGAACATTTTTAAAAGATTCCCTTCCAGGTTTGAGATATCTAAGGACATGCTACAGTTGTGTTCGATTTTTACCCGCTATCGAATGGGGTAAGTGTGAACCCTTAGCAATGTGACTAGCCAACCTGTCGTACCTGCCCCGAATAGAGTTTTATTATTGCTCTGAAACCTTTTGGATCCTGGTTTTTGAGAGTAAAGCCTTCTGTATCAACGAAGAAGACTCCAAGAACCTTAGTTGGGAGATTTTGTCGACGTCTGGATTGGATGGCTCCCAGTATTGATGTGTTGGAATTGAACTCCAGGCATAAATGAGGGAAAAATGTTGCTCCCACCCTCTATCGTTCAAGGATTGATGGGTAGACCGTCGTCCTATTCCGCAAACTTACTTCCCATGGGGAGAAAAAGACCCTCGCCTTCTCCAGCTCTACCCGAAATGAATTCACTTGAAGCACCATGGAAGCTACGGTGCAGCCTAGTTGATAGTGTATTGGTCTACAGTGCGAAAGTCGTGAGTTCAAATCCCGATCGGCGTATAGTTCTTGCACAATTCTGTCTGCTTGCTATACCTTGATCACCTTAAGCTATGCCTAAGGAAAAACTCGTAGATAGAGGGTTGTGCGAAGGGCCGACAACCTTTCTACAATAAGTAATGAAAAAAAAATGTTAAGGAACCTGAAGGTCAAAAGGCCAAAGTTTGATTTGGGCTGCAGTGCCAGTGTAGAAGTAGAGATCATGGAAGCGTAGAAAGAACTCCACCCCTCCTTTCGCGGTCTTACCATTTTCTCAGAGTTGTAAGCTCATGAAGTAATTTCTCTCTTTAAATGCAGGAGGCCAAACCATCCTACTAGAGCTCTACATTGAAGGGGATAAGGATTGTGGTGATTCAGAACGAGAGGTTTGGGATAACGCAAGTTATAAAATAGGGTGTAGCCTAGTGGGTAGCGTGTTGGTCTACAATGCGAAGGTCTTAGTTCAAATCTCGGTTGAAGCATAATTCCAGCACATTGCCTGCTTGGGTATACCTTGGTCGTCTTAATCTACGAAAATGAAAAATTCGGAAATAAAGGGTTGTGCGAAGATCTAACAACCCTTTCACAATAAATATTGAAAAAATGTTAATGAACCTGAAGTTCGGGAGGCCAAGGTCTGATTGGGGTGCTGTGGTGCCATTGTAAAAGTAGAAGGAAGCATAGCCAGCATGGAAAAGGATATTGACGTTCGTATAAATAAAGCTCATCAGGTCTTTGGTATACCGTCCCCGTTTCAGCAGATTAAGGGAGATCTTCCGAATATTTGTTCCATCAAATCCGTGTTGGTTTGTGGTTGTACTAACATGGAAAGTGACCGTTTGGCTTACCAAGAAACTGCAAACTTTCGTGAACCAATGCCTCCGATGCATTTTAGGGAGATATTTCGGCCAGAAGTGATCTCCAACGGAATACAACTGGACACAATAAAATAGGGGCATTGAGATTTAAAGGCGGAATTGGCAGTGGATCGGTCACACTTTCAGGAAGCCAGAGCGAAACATTGCCAAACAAGCTCTGGACTATATTTCTCAAGGGAGACTTCATATGCCCCTAGAGCCCCCTCCTCCTAACAATTTGATTTTTTTTTATGGAAGGAATTGTAACAGGATAATTGCTTAATTGCGAATTATGGATTAAATGGGAACACTTTTTTTTCTGTCCCCCCCGAAAGGGAATAAACCAAATTTTTTACGTGGCTGCGATCTGAAGAAAAACAATTAAGAAATACCATAAAGCTCTCTGATATAGTGAGGTCTTAGTGATGAGGTTCGCATAGAAATAAAATACGTGATGCCTTATTTCAATTTATTGTCGCACGATGAACTTATTTCGTCCACGTTTAAAACATGATTTAATACATTTTGCATACTAATTACGGATTTTTTTTTTTTTTATTATTCTGTCAAGAAAGACTTGGGGAGAGGGTAAGACAGAGAGAGAGAAGATTACGAAAAAAAAAAACATCTCAGGCAACTTAAAAGTAATTTACCTGTCTTCTCATACGGTGCAAATACGTGACCCATAAGTCTAATGAACGTTGAGCTACAAGGAAAAACAGGTAAAGTTTTATAATGGCGCAAAACAAGAATGAAATTCGTTTTTATTGTTTGGTATGGTTTTTTGTATAGTTATAGTTTTTTTTTTTATTATTTTTCGCTTTTTATTGGTTATTGCTCCCGTACAAGACCACACGATGGCAGTAAAATTCAAGAAATCGTCAACATCATCATCATCATCCCAAGGAGCTGAGTATGTAGATTCTGTTTTTTTTTTCGACCTAATTAAAATGTAAGACGCGATTTTTTGACCGTTTTCAGTAGCTGAAAATAATTAACATAAACGGAGCGAAAGAAAACTTTAAGACAATGTGTGATAGAGGCTTAGGATTAGATTTTAACCGATGATTTTTAAGTTATAGTCAACAATAAATTTTTTTTTTTTTTGCATGGTAACAGAGAGAGAAGACAATCCTGAACGTTAAATTATAGGAGCAGGTAGGTAGGCAGTTCTAGTGGCCTAGTAAGTAGCGTTTTGGTCGATAGTGTGAAGGTCGGGAGTTCAAATCCCGATCGACGTATAATTTCAGCACATTACTTGCTTGGGTATACCTTGGTCACCTGAATATGCGAAAATTTGTAGATGAAGGGTTGTGCGAAGGGCTCAGGATGACCTACACTTTTAAATTGAAGCTAAAGCAGAGTGCATTCAGGATTCGGCAGAAAATTTGAAAAATTTCTGTAAGAAATAGTTAAACTGATAAAAAAAAAAATTTTTCAAATCCAATTTCAACGATTATCCATAACGTAAAGGTTCAAAAATTATGCGTAAATTATTAAGAAAGAAAGAAACAGTCGTTACTTTAGGAATACCTTTGGCATTCTTCTCATTTTCTTTTGATCTCTAAGAAAAAAAAAATTGTTTTCGATGATTTTCTGTCGATTCATTCTTTAGGATCGTATACACACACCATTCGGGCCACCACCTTAACAATTTCTTATTAAAATCGTTGATCGGATCTGAAAGATTTTTTTAAGAATTAAAAAAAAAATAGGAAAAAACTAAAAAGAATGACACAAGTCTATCGTTTTCTTGGTTTTCCATAGAGTACATAACGCGATGAACTCTGATCGATTACCGCGATGGCGAAGAGGGCGGAGACCCTGCCCCGAAAACTATCATTATCGAGATTTTTATAAGAATTTAATAAGATGAACAAGAAGAAAAGAAACTAAAAAAAAGATTTAAATTCGAAACAGACTGACTTGACGATTTTTAAATTTTTTTTTTCTTCCTATTCATCTCGAACTTCCTGATCTTTTTTTTTTGTTATCTCGTCGATCGGGATCGGGGTTTAAAGAAATTAATAATTAAGTTAGGGTATAGCCTAGTGGGCAGCATGTTGGTCTACAATTCGAAGGTCGCGAGTTCGAATCCCGGTTGACGTAAAATTCCAGCACACTGCCTGCTTGGGTATATTTTGGTTACCGCAATCTATGAAAATGGAAAAAAATCTTAGATACAGGGTTATACGAAGAGCTAACAACCCTTTCAAAATAAGCAATAAAAATGTTCAGGAACCTAAAGGCCAAGAGGCCAAGGTACGATAGTAGTGCCATTGATTCTTGGGATGAAAAAATAATTAGATTTAGAATTTCTTAAATAATATTTCTGTTATTTTTTTTTTTTTAGTTTAAGACCTTGGTCCTAGTCGAACTGAAGCGCCGTCAGAGAAAAACAGAAATCAACATCACTTGCATCCTCTCCGACCGCATTAATTCCCACCCGACCTAATGAGGAAGCATCGTCCGAGAAAAACAACCAACACCCACACACACAATAGCACTACTACCCCAACCCATTTTCATTTCCCTCACACCTGTCTCCACCCCACCCCGTTTTCATTTTCTATATTTTCTTTACAATATCCTCGCCCCAAAAAAAAAACCATCACCTTCTTTTTCATTTTTTTTTCTCTGTTCATCATCATCGTCTCCAATCTACCTACCCCCTAATTTTTTTTCCATTTCTTTTGATTCAACGACCCCTCATATTTTTCTACCACACCCCTCCGCCCCCCCCCCCTCCCTGTTCCATTTCATATCCGCGCGCTGCCTTTTCTTAATAAATACACATACGCATATATGAATACTTATCCACACATGCAAAAAAGCCTTATATCATCTTATGAAGTTTTCTTCCCAAAAAAAAAAAAACCACCCTCACCCTCAATTAAAAAAAAAAGGAAAACAAACCCCACACATATACAATGTCCAAAAAAAAAACCGAAGAAAACCCGAAAAAAACGCGCGGAGCGCTAAGATGCATGGAAAGAAGATGAAAAATAATTTTCCATCACTCACCCCGGAAAAGCAACGGCAAAAAAAAAAAACGAAAAAATTCTACGACCCTCTCAAGTATAAAACAAACCAGCACTCCCCAGTCCACCCCATACCCACAAATTGATGGGGTGATCAAATGAAACACGAGCAAGTAAGCAATTTTTTTGTTGGTTCCTTTCCTTGTGGGTGCTGGAAAATAAAAAAAAAAAACAAAAAAAAAATCCCAAAAAACCTTGTGTGTAAGAACAATCGAACTAGGGGTAGAATTAAATTTGGAGATTTCCACCCCGCATTCCAACGTAAATAATCGAAGACGAATTTTTATTTGTTTTTTTTTTTTCTCGCTGCATTCGCCAGCAGTCCAGGCACCACTTTTCTTCCGTTTAATTTGCAGTTCTAGTCATCCCCTCCTCGCAATTGCACTTCTTCCCCCAAAAATTTCTTCGAGAACGCAAATTTCTTAATGTTGTTTTCGTTTTTCAGTTTTTTTTTTTTTTTTTGTGTAGGACACACAATTTCTATCTCATTCTGCTTGCTGGAAGAAGACGAAAAAAAAAAGGAAAAAAACAACAACGAGAAATTCATATCAGGAAGAGAACGGGCAAAAAAAAAATTGAAATGTTAACTTACAAGTGACCGACCCTTAAAATATCTTAAGATACTGTGACGCTACTATACTGCGTTCAAACAGAAAAGGTTGCTTTTGATTTTGAAACGGTTGTATTTGAATTGAACCATCTGATTGAACTGCAGTCCTTCCTGTTCCTAATTTCATCCTTATCCCGAGAACCTTACTGTCCCGATTGTACAAACGACACATATGTGTCGTATAACGTACTGTGTTGTGTCGCTTAAAAAAAAAAAAATTAACCACTCTCTTATACAGTTGGAGTGGAGCAGAGGGATGGGGAGTTCAAGATAGTGCGGCCGACGCAAGAGTGGGGGGACGGCGCACATAGAACGAAAGAAATTAATGGATATAAGTTGAGAACATCGTGGACGTTTTTTTTTCTCGTCCTTTTTTTTTAAATCAACTGAGGACCAACAATTTTTTATGTGTACAATTTTCGGGGGTGGAAGTGGGTTTTTTTTTTGACAGTTTTTTTTCCCTCCTTTTACTGCTGCACGGAGGGTTGATGCAGGAAGAGGGTGATGATTATACATGTATATAAAGTAGTGGTGGAGAGGGGTTGCTTTTTTCGTTTCTTTTCTCGGTCGTTTTGTATGGGAGCAGAGGCTGCTGAATGAAAAAAGGACACCTATTCGGAGTGATTTTTTTTTTTTTACTTTATCTTTATCGTCGTCTTAAGAATTCACGTTCGTAGTCTTGACTAGTACGGATGCGAGGGGGGGGGGAGTGCGGGATGTAGGTGAGAGGGGATAGAGGGTTAATATTTGAGTATGTACCATATATGACGAATATCCTGGATATACGTGCTTTTGATTTTAAGCCCAAGGATAAGGAAATCGGTTGTAGTTTTTTTTTTTTTTGAAGGGGGGGGGGTCCTTAGAGAATTGCGAGTGATGGTATGTAGATGGATGGTTGGGTGGCGGGGTTACTTTTTATTTCAATTTAAACGAACGAATCGGAGTGTCATGGTGGCAGATTTCATCGGCGAGCGAACGCGCTATTTTTTAAGGGATGCTATGAAAGAAGTATGTGTGGCGGTGGTGGTATTTTCTTCTTTTTTTTTGTAATGGGAAGGATAAAAAGGTGGTTGTTAGGAGGAGGACGGTCTAGGTGGTAGATATGGTAAGAAATCGTGGCCACTCAAAAATGTTTTTAGGGGACAAATTTTCGATTTTTGCTTTTCTCTCGTTCTAATTTATTTTTTTTTTTTCGGCCCTCGTTTAGTTTTTCTTATTAGAGGAACGAACTTGAGAAGATGACGGGAAAATTCGAGAAAAGAAAATGCGATAAGGGATGTAATTTTGCAAGGAGTAGTGTAGAGATTTCATGATTTTCAGAACTTTGGAAAAAATATTATTTCAAGGCGAAAGGACTGAAAATAAGGAAAAAGAAAGAAGTTTTTTTTTTTGGATTTTATCTAATGGTCTATGCGTTATGGGGTGCAGAAAAAACGGGGTGGAGAAGAAATGGTGAAATGGAAATGACTAGCGAAATTAAATTTATCAGAGTAGAGTGAGACGCAACGATAAATCGAGAAAAACTCATGAAGTAGTGCGATTTTATCGCGATTAAACAGCAAAGGAAATTTCAGTAGACGGCTGAAGGCAAAATCCAAAATTACCACTTCAAAAATGACTCTCCTCCTCCCTTCTCTATCAATGAGCGAAATGAACATAAACTACCACCTTACGAATTCTTCGAAATCAATCGCAATTCAAATAACTACCATCTTTCTAATTCTTCGAAATCAATCGCTAGTAAAATTTCAGTGTACGACCGAAGGCAAAATTCACAAGACTTACCCAAAATCCTACGTTTTCTCTACAGATCTATATCATCCGTTTCAGTTACGAAAATTAATTTTAATAAAATTATTCCATTCAACAACAGTAGTGTATAACTAATTGTTTATTCATGTATGTGATAAAATGTCGAATTTTTCGGGAATTTCCCGAACCTTTGAACAAAAAACAAAAATGAATTAAGACAAAGCAGAAAAAGACATTGAAAAAAGGCACAAGATATAAATGTACAAACCGATAGTAACACACTAGAAAAAAAAACAACAATAACAAAATAAAACCGAGAAAAGAAATTAACGATATAAAACTTAATAGTCTTCACGTACGTGCTATTTAAGTGGTTAGCGGGTCGCACATTTTGAATGAGGAAAAAAAACAACAACAAAAAACAAAAAATAAATAAACTTAAGGTAGTTCTGTGCTTTTTGGATTAACGACCGAACGATGTTTACGGTGACTGACTGATTAATCTAGAGAAGAGAGACTGACTCGATGTTAAGATTGAAGTTCTCAGGACGCCCTTATCAGATAAGCAAACGGTCATTATTGGTTGCGATTGCAAGGACTTTCCTGCTCCAAGAGACAGCACTGAATTACACTGATTACTGATAGTATCGCAGCTCAGTACGTCAGACTGATTGAACAGAACCAGTCAAATTAAGCAGCCAAGTAGATATTGCCGAACTTTGTGGGATCCACTCACGAAGCGAATCGGATAGTGGCCTAGGGTACAGCGAATTTTTTCCACCTGTCCTTATTTGTTCAGGATGCTGGGATATACTAGCTTTTTAAGTAACCGGCTTATCGTTTACCCGGACGAAATCGAAGCAGACCTCTAAAATTTTGCGTATGGAAGGTGAAAGATGGTGGTTGTGGTTTTTGAGTGGATGGAAGTTGTAACGAGCAACAAACGCCCAAATCGGATCTTGGCCTCCGGACCTTCGGGTTCCTTAAGATTCTCATTACTTATTGCGGAAGGATTGTTAGCCCTTCACACAACACTCTATCTACGATTTTTTTCAATATCATAGATTGAGGTAACCAAGGTAACCAAGATATACCCAAGCAGGCAGTGTGCTGGAATAATACTTTCGGCCGGGATTTGACGACCTTCGCATTGTAGACCAATTTTCTAGGCTATGTAGCTAGGGTGTTGTATATAACTAACTAGCTTAACGCAATTCTATGAACACTTTCTTCCCAGCTTTGTCAAGGATACAACAAAATACCCCCTTTCAAGTTTTTCACTCTGGCCCAGAATCCGACTCAACAAGAGCTGGGTCAAGGGGTAGCAACTCTTTTTTTTCCCTTCATACGCGATCCTGTAAGACTTTATGATACCTCCTTCTGAATAGTGCGATAAAAATAGAAGAAAAGGAAAAACAAAAATGAAACAATAAAAGGTATAAGTTCACATTTCTCGTTCTCCAGCTCAAGAGTATCATAAAATATCTCGAGATTGTGTTTTGCTGTTGTTGTTGTTGTTGCTGTGTATTTCTTCAATGTTCTAAGCATGTTGTTGGTGGTGGTTCTGGTGGTGGAGATAGGTACTCCTCGCTTATGTTCGGTGCATATATCATAGAAATAATTGAATGAGTCGACAAAATCGAAGTAGGCATCTCATAAATTCAAAGCTTAATCACCTCTCAATGGGCACCTCGACTGCCTCCGCTCCTCCTCTTCCTCCTCCTCGGTCGCCTCCCCCGCAGCGGATCGGTTGGAGCACCGGTATGGTCGGCGTATTAAATGATTTAGTCGTATGCGCTTCGAACCGATTGTATGAGCGATAGTGCACAGGTATGTCTTGTGTATTCTGTGTGTGGTGCATTATCAAGGATATACGCGCCGTGAACCCATGAAGACCAAGATAAAAGGGGTTTTCGGCTCCGGTCATGTATTGTGCGCCTCAATAATGCAAAAAACCGATTCCCGAGACAAACAACAAAAGAAGACGAACGCAAAGAAGATTCAGATCACCGAACCAACCGATGGTATTCGAAGGAATGACACAGACTTTTAAGTCCGATGGCCAACATCTTGGGCAACGACGTCTTCGCGGTAAGCAATTTAAGAAAAGTTATGAAACAAAACTTAAAGATGTATGGAAAACGAAAAACGAGAGCACAGTGACGGCGGCAACCCAAAACAGAGCCCCGGTCGGGCACACCACCTATCAAATCCGAATTGGAATATAAACACATCTTAGTAAAGCGTCTTAAGACTTGAGCATTGCGCTTGGATTTCTTTTTTTTTTTTTTCCTTCCACGATGATGATACGATTTTTTTCTGGTATTCCTTTTTTTCGAGGTGATTGAGAGTCTCTTAATTGGCAATTCCAAGATGAGGAGAGTATCTCAAAGATGTTGAGGTGAGGAAGAAAAAAAAAAAGCAAAAAAAAAGGGTTTCATTGGGATTTTTCTTTCTTTTTTTTTTTATAGGTAGCTGAGATTCTTTTTACGTTATGCTAGACTGCATGACGCGCACCTTAAGATTCTTCTAGACATCGTCGTTGAGTTTGATGTTGGGACTTTTTTTTCGGTGGCTTTTACACGAAACGAAGAAAATTTCTTGAGCTGTTTTCTACGAAATATCTACAATGGTAGTAGATCACGAATCGGGCCTTGGCCTCCTGGCCTTCAGGTTCCTTAACACTTTTTTCATTAGTGATTGTGGAAGGGTTGTTAGCCCTTCGCACAAATCTCTACCAATGAAATTTTCATTACCGTAGATTGAGGTGACCAAGGTATAGCCAAGCAGGCAGTTGGCTGGAATTATACGTCGACTGGGATTCGAACTCACAACCTTCGCATTGTAGACCAACACCCACTAGGCTACACGCAGGTTGCGCGCACACTCGTCACAGAAGGACCATGATTACGATCAAAATTTACTCGAATTTTGCGCATAATAAAATTCAACGATTGCGTAGCTTTCCATGGTAAATTTTCTGCGTTTAGAGTTGACAAATCTCAACAGCAGTCAAGCGACCAGCGGTTTGTGGTTTGGCGAGATTTCAATTTAGTAGCTCTTACAGTTTTCACAGTTTCCAAGCAAAATTTGATGGGAAGGGATGGAGCAATTTGACCCGTTAACGAACTTGACCTTACTTTTTCGTTAAAAACGACACGTACGAAATTTGTACTTTCGAACTTAACGCGTTCTTAAGGTAGAGAACGTATGGACAGACGGACGGTTTTTCGGAGTTTTTTCAGTGAAATTTAATTTTTTTTTAACGTTAAAAACTTTATTACAAACTTATAATACTCCCAGATTTCAAAATTCCATGCTGGACACATGCACAGCGTATTAACAAATTAAAAAATACCGATTAATTTTTTTTTTTTTTACCCAAATGCCTAGCTTCAACAATACTACCCATTATATAAATATCCAGTGTTTGCATACCGACCCCCTGATTCACCCATACGCGTTTTCTTATGTTATTGCCCCGTGTTTCTTCGTTTCTTTTCATTTTTTTTTTGTTTTTTTTCTCTTAATGTAAATGCGATTTCATTTCAGTTTTTTTTTTTTTTTTTTTATAGATTATAACCAGCTTCGATGAGAGTAATCAATTTAAAAAGCTAAAATTGTTATTTGACTCATTAGCCATTTTGATAGATCATACCTATAAGTACTCGTATACAATTTTTTCTAACCGTTTTTTTTTTTTCGGCGAAAAAAAAATCCCATCATTAAAAACCTCAAGAGCTCAATAAGAAAAGCACGAAGAAAAAAAAAAAAATTAATAAGAAATCATTAAAAAATCGTCGCATTTCTGAGTAATGTTTGCCATACTGTCGATTTGTGTATTAAATTCGACGACGTAAAGAAGCGAGAGAAAAAAAAAACTAAGATCCTTATCTTAGGTTGAAAATTCGTTAAATTATTTAGTGATATGTAATGTGTGTTTATTTACGAGTGTTTCTTTAGCTTGAAATTATGAATTATTATTTTTTTTTTATTTTGTATCATTATACCCTACCCCTTGGTTCTAAGAGACTGAAAAATATTCCAGGTGATTATTTATTAAGTAAATTGAAAGAGAAAAAAATTTGTGTATTTTTTTTTTGGTGGAAGTTGTTTATAAACGAGGGTAATGAGAATGAAGTCATCGATTTATGAACTAATTTGTATGATCTAGATGGGGATATTGCGTTCACTTCGATTTTGGATGAGGCTTAAAAATAAAAGATTAACGATAGAAGGTTGATAGAGAATCGTTAGGGCAAAGGACAGTACACTAGACAATGTTTGTACCCATACCCACCCCCCAATACGAGAAAAAGTAAGATTTTCCATTTAGAGGGAACTTGAGGGCCATTTATGGTTAAATAAAACATTTAAACTGTTACATGCCAGCCCTATTCGCTTGTCGAAATTGTTCGAAATCTAAAAGAACACCTGCAAGCTATTTTCCACGAACGAAAGCAACAACAAGCGCAAATCCCGATCATTTGCATTCCCACCAGCCCACTAGAGATGGGGTGTGATTGAAATTTTCTGTCACAGCTCCGACCTGTGATGCTCTGGATAGGCCGCTGTGACAAAATAGTTGTGATTTTCTTATTAGGATGTTAAACTAGGGGCAGTGCATTAGATAGATACACTGTTTGACTATTGAGTCATACTATGGTACAATCGTATCTGAACAAACAGTTGTGTTCAAAATAGCACAACATTCAAGATGTTCTGATTCTCGCCGTTACAACTCAGGACGAACGTGAACGGTTTCGAAACCTCGTACAGGACTATCACATCTCAATTACCCAATTTTCAATCCATCCAAAAACGAACGTCCTATCTTTGTGGCAAAAACGCCACCTCTCCTATTTATAATCCCGATGGCCCGCATCATGATATCGCGCATCCGACTAAAGGCAGGATATGTCCTTGTAACAAAAATTGATTATTTAACGCGAAAGCCTCCACCGCCACCGTTTGCAATACAATTCTGACTATTCAATAAATCTACAAAAAAAATCCCTCAAAAATCTTGAAGGGCTTGGGAGTTAATGTACAGCGTACAGACAGACGGATTTTTTTTTTTTTTTGCATTTTTAGGCTATTTTAGTCATGAAACGTAAAAATACAAAATCTCAAGGTAGCAAATTTTTTACTTTTTTTCAAATACTTTATTATTAAAATAATAATGTAAGAGGAGGCTATCAAAGGGGTGTTACGCATATAGAGGCAAAACAATTACAAATCAGCGGATTTTACAGGTCACCTCAAAATCCTAAAAGATTTTGATAAGATCGAAAGCGCGGTTAGTTTAAATTTGAAATTCCGTGTACTTTTTGAACATAGTTGAATGATTTTTATATTTTAGAAGTAGAATTCTTTCTTTTTTTTCTAAGCAAGATACAAAAAGAATGCTTAGAAATTGAAAAATTACTTTTAAAAAAAAAATTTTTATTGAGATTTAAAGAATTACAGAAATAGATACAGAAGACAGAAAATATCTAAACTCTTATTAAATTTATAAATCCGCATTGAAATTAAACTTTTCAATTCCTATTTTATTTATTATTTGTAGTTTTATTATTATATTTTTTTTTTTCATTTTTGCACATTTCATTCATCATCTTTTCAGTTAATTTTTGATCATGTTTTTAATTTTCATTACTTATATAGTTAATTTTTTTTTTTTTAATCTGAATTATGATCGGAAAGAATACTAAAAAAGAAAATCTTAAGTGAAATTTGTGAAGTAGTTGTTCAAGTTGAATACAAAAATCAAAAAAAAAAAAAACAACACGTCTTATAAGCGGATATAAAATAAAAGATTGGCCAGCTTAAGATCTTTTTTTTTCAGGAAATTTAAGATAGTCAAGCGAGATAGAGAAGGAGGGGGAGAGAGAGAGAGAGAATAGTTGTGTATCGATTTCTTCGTTTTTCGGTTTTTTTTTTTAATTTTTTTTTTTTTTGCACACACAATACATAATTGCGTTAATGCGGATCTACAGAGGTCTTAATTGTACAATGAACCTAATCATGATGATTTTTTTTTTTTTGAGTATAAGATGAAGAAGAAGACGGCGAATAAAATGGACTTAAAGAGTGTCTGAAAATTTACTAGACACATGTACATACGCTTTATAAGTGCAATGTGCTTTAATTAGTCGACTTAATCGGACGAATTACTTTCAATCATTACGAGAGTTTTGGGATTGGGCAGATTTTTTTTTTAATGTGGAGTTTAATTTTATTTGTATGAAATTTTAGAAAATGGTTGTGTGTAGAAACAAACGCAGCATACCCGAATTTGACTATT
Organism: Chorisops tibialis; assembly: GCA_963669355.1. NCBI lineage: Eukaryota > Metazoa > Arthropoda > Insecta > Diptera > Stratiomyidae > Chorisops > Chorisops tibialis. The sequence continues at coordinate 1,772,883 of OY770265.1, read as the reverse complement.
TGCTCTAATCAAGGGAAAAATGCAAAAAAAAAAATTTCTTAAATCTTGTGCAGGGTCGGATCAGTCATATGAGCACATGGTACAATTGCACAGAGCTCCAAACTTTTTGCACGATCCCTTAGATACAAGTTTTAGGTCTCGGTAGTTAGAGGATGGTCTCGAAAGGAGAACCAGAAAAAACTAAAAAAAAATTCAAATCTTCTTGAAAAAGGGATGTCTGTGCAGGACCAGATCAGTCATTTGAGCGAAATCCTTCACATGCACGGTTTAGGTCAAGGTAGTTGTAGGGTTGTCTCGAAAGAAGAACCACATTGCACTGGTACCGTCTAGTTCGGTCCATTGTACTCCCCCTTTTTAAAAATACGAGATGGATGTTACTCCTTCTGTACTTGCCACTTGGTTGGGTTTGTGAACCGAAGCAGGCTCGAATGCTTGGAGCCTCCGCGGCAGTCCAATTCTAAGAAGAATCAAGGGCCTAAAGAAAGGATACCAGACTGTTGGAGATCTGCGGGCAGTGACAAAGATAATGATCGATAGATTCTTCGTCTTCCTCGCAACCTCTGCAAAGGCTGTCGCTCGCAATCCGCATGCTGAATGCGTGCAGCTTTAGCAAGCAATGACCTGTGGTCAGGTCTGGTATGAAACCTCCTTTTCTCAATCTGTGATTGCTTAATTTTTTTTTTTTCGAAATAAACTTAGGGGGGTCACACCCTGGGTGTAGCATAGCGGGTGCGAAGATCGTGAGTTCAAATCCCGGTCGAAGCATAATTCTAGAACACTGCCTACGTGGGTATATCTGGGCTACCTCAATCATCGAATATGAAAATTCTTAGATAGAGGGTTGTGCGAAGCGCTAAGAACCCATCCACAATAACGAATGAATGTTAAGGAACCTGAAGGTCAGGGGACCAAAGCCAGATTTGGGTTGCAGTGGATGAGATGCGGCCTAAGGCCCCAATCTCAAGCCGGCTACGGTAGCTTTTCTTTCTCGTTCATCGTATATTGGCCTTTCAAGATAATTTGCAATCTAGTGATACCCCGAATGGTTGTTGGATTGAAAACGTACGGTCTTCTTCTTCTGGAGAAGAGGACCAGATCTGTTCTTTAAGGGTTGAAGGTAAGTCCTTTACCATGTTCCCAACTGTCTAGAGTTGTGGAGCGGACTGAAAAGGTCACCGAGAGCTTGCAAGATGATATTGTTCCCATTCCAGCTTAAAACGGAAAGGAGTTCATTCATGGTGAAGACCAACAGGAAAGGCGATTTTATGCCGCCTTGTGGCATTCGTTTCTGAACCGGAACTTTCCTTGACTCATCACCCATCCGTACAATTAAGAAAGGGTCCAAACTATGGCTCTTGTGGACCTACTTTTCAGATGTGTGGTGTGGGCATCTGACCAGCTTTGCGCGTAGCTAGGTATAGCTGTCCACCGGTTAATCCAGCCCTTCAAGAAGGAACGAAGTTAGGCGGATAGGTCGGAATGGGATGTTATGGGAGGCTCTACCTGGTTTAGGTATGAAAACTACCCTAATTTCTTGGCATAACTTCGGCGTTCTTACTAGCATTGTCGGACTTCTGAGGGAAGAAGCATTAAAATGTCCATAATAAAAAAAAAATCCTTTAAGCTTCCTTAATTTGCATCATCCTTGAAGCGTATTCCTTTTCAATTACATTTATGCAGAATTATTTATTTGTTTTTTAATTTTTTATTTTCTCTCGTTATTTTCATGCTATTGCGTTGTCTTTTGGGTTTTTTTTCTGATTTTTTCTGTATTCTCCTTATTTGCTTTCTGTTACATATTTTTGTCGCCATTGTCGTCGTCGTCTTTTCCCAACACTTAGAGTGGCCATGAATTTATGATGCCAGACAATGACCAAGAGATCTCGCGACGACGACGACGACGACTTGTATCCTACCCAGGGCCCCGGCACATCCAGAATGGAAGAAAAATGCGGAATAACCATATCACCGTCGTCGTCGTCGTCGCCCAACTCTCACCTCCTATGTACACACACGGCGCGGCGTGGTACCCCGTACGCTGCGCTCCTTATCCGCGCACTATCGAAAATAAGAGGCGCTATTGTACGGGAAAAAAAAAAAACTTTAACGGGGGCCCTCTCTATAAACTAAAAGATAGTTGGGATTATGTGGTGCACGGTGGGCACCTAGCTTCACACAAGAGATCGTGATAATGATGACGAAGAGAGAACGAAAAGATTTTCCTTCTCGCTTCGTTTTTCCTTCATTTTTCCCTCGTTTTGTTTAAACAGAATCCAGACGGAAGAAAAAAAAAACAAAAATAAAAAATTTAAATCTGTAGCCGGGGCACTCTCGTATATTTAAGGTAAAATGTGAAATCGATAAATTAACGTATTTAGGACAAATAGATACGATACGAGGGTCTAATGTTTATGGGGACCAGACGATCTTTGGCGGGCGAGTTGGGGCCGCTTGGATCGTAATTTTCCTAGTAACCACCATCGGTCAGCTTTCTCGATCTCGATTAATTTTTGTTTTGTTTGCAAAAGTCTGCAAAAGTTTTATTTCAGACTAAAATAGATACGCTTTTGATTCGGAAAAAAGTTCGGAATATTGAATGATGAGAAATTTTGTACGGGGGGTGGTTGAAGGAGTGGAAATGAAATCGAGCGTAAGAAAAAAGTTTGTAATAAATTTAACTGGGGTAATGGAAAGTCAGCTGATGAAGCCCGTACCCAAAAAAAACAAAAACCGGAATAAGTCACTGCCAGCGTGAGTGAACGGTCAATTCCGGTATAATCTCTAGGGACTACCCACCCCACGTTTCCCAAAACGGAGTGCTACAGTCACAGGTTAGGGAGCTAAGCTGGAAGTAATTTTCAAAGTTACGAAATCTTACCGGAGGCTTTCTGGTACCAAGCGTGTCCGGGAGCCTATGGAAGGTTGCTTCCACCCCCGGCAATGGTTCTTGGGGAAGATCGTGGTTGCTATGGTTACCGTCCACATCGCGGACAGAGGTCTTAGCAGTTCAGCGTAGAGTTGCGCTTGTTGGAATCATTGCCTAATGAAAAGAGAGGTGTACCACCAGGCTCAATCTTGGGTCCACTACTTTTTAATGTATACATAAATCAGATTAACTCGTGTGATGCACAGCACGAATGGTGCGAAGAATAAAAGCGATAATGTGTGAACAAAAGTCTAAAGTGATTAATGAAAAACAAACTACAGAAATTGCACACAAATTTCGGTGAATGCACACGAATTGCACACAAATTTTAGTGAATGCACACAAATTGTATACAAATTTTAGTGAATGCACACAAATTGTGCACAAATTTTAGTGAATGTACAAAAATTGCACACAAATTTGTGTGAATGTATGCACATTGCACACAAATTTGAGTGAATGCACACAAATTTTAGTAAATGCACACAAATTTTAGTGAATGCACACAACTTGCACGCAATCTTGAGTGAACGCAAACAAATTGCACACAAATTTTATTTTTTAATGCAAACAAATTGCACACAAATTTGAGTGAATGCACACAGTGAATGCAAACAAGTTTCAGAAAAATTTGAGTGAATGCGCAAAGTGTCCTGAAGAGAATAACAGGTAAAATAGCTTGCGAAAGACTTTAGCCAGAGAGGAAAAACATTTCTTAAGGGTAAAAGAAGGGATGCCATCAGGACCAGCAGATTTTTTTTTATATATTCAGTTCCTTGAGAGATAAGACGTATTCGAATGTGAATAAGTGGAAGTGAGAAACCAGAATGCGGCGGTCTCAGCAGAGACCGAAACGTCACGCATAATAAAGCAAACAGTTAAAAATCCGGAAATCTTTCCCTCAATTCCACTGTATTTACAATTTAATATTTCGATTCGATTAAATCTTTTTCCAAGCAAAATTAATCTTTTATTTGTAATTTCGAATTAGATGAAAAAAAAAAAAATCTTAAATACTAAAACTTCTCGAATTTCTTCATTTAATAAAAATTTCTGACAAATTTTTTTTTTTTTTTAAAGCCAATAACAAACAATTGAATTAAATTACCCTTAATGTGCGATTAGATCAAGAAAAAAAAAAAGAAAACCTAATTCCCGTTTCATAGAAAAGAAAAGAATTTAAAATTCTCAGTTTTGTACAGGAAAACAAAAATTAAAATTACAAATTTATGCAAGTTATCTTGGGGTTTTCGTTTCGTTTGTTTTGTTTTCTTTGACTGGCGAGAATCTTAAATATCGGTTACAGAAAAAAAAAAAAAAAACATTCACAAAATTTAGATAAGAGAAATCTTGAAACTATCGTTGTACTTACTTTAAGGAAAACATGTAAAAATTGAACTCATTTGTGGGTGAAGAATCTTAACCCTCTCGACTTATCGAGATCAAGATAAAAGTTAGTTGGGGTTTTTTTTTTATGGTAAACAGTATTACGAAAGGGAAAATTCAAAATCGGATTCTGGATACAGAAATTAGTTGCCAGGTTTGAGGTGGGTTAGAAATCGAACTGGGTGTAGCCTAGTGTGTCTACAATGCAAAGAGCCTGATTTCGAATCTTGATCGAGTCAAAATTCTTCCACACTGCCTACGAATGAGTACCTGGGTCACCTCTATAGATAGAAGATAGAAGGGCTAACAATCCATTCGTAATAATACTTCAAAATTTTAATGAACCTGAAGGTCAGGAGGCCAAGGCTCGATTCGGGCTACAGTGCCATTGAAGAAGTTAGGGCTGAATCTAAAAACCAAAACATTGAACATCAACTACAAAGTCAATTGCATTGAAAAAGACGCGCTATTTCCCTACTCGAAAATGATTTCCAATTAATCGTCCTTGTTCGCTCCTATCACCAAGTCCTATGAGAAAATCATCAAGACTATCTCGGAAAATGATTATCTCTCGATTTTCTCTCTTCTAATCTATAGAAATCAACTCGTTGTCATTGTCAGTTTTGATTGCGTAGTCCTTTTGTCCGGTTTTATGGTCAGAAAAGCGGTGTGTACAGTTTTCTTTTCTCTTTCCGCAATCTTAAGTACATTCCCTTATAGGAAACACATGTTTTTAGCACCCCAACCACCTCTAATACCCCTTAGCGCTAACACGGTACAAGTCCAGAGAGATATCCCTTCGGTTATAAAACTACTTAGAAGTTTTATCAGGCAGCTTGTTTTCTGTTGTCGTTGAGTTTTTTTTTTTCGCCAACTTGGATTTCACACCCTCTCTTGTTCACCCTGACCGGCTGACCAACACGGGCGTAACGTTTCGAGTGAATTAAGATGATTTTAAGTCCTGTTTTAATGGACCTTGGATAGAAAAAAAAAAACTTCTTAACTTTTCGTTAACTTTATGGCCGATTTTTTTTTTTTTTGGAGCTGCAGTTTGGGGTGGTCCAGAATTAAGTCCGAAGATCAACAGAAAAACAAAAATTTTAAGAAAAATAAAACAACATTCAAGAATAAAAGCCTACAGTTACCAAACGTTAGGTTAAGAAAAAAATAAAACAGTCGGGGCGATTTTATCCAGTACTTAACGCTCGAAGGGTAGAAACCCTAAAAAAAAAAAGTTGGAAGGAATCAAAGGTACCGTGCCAACCAAAATTGTAGATACTGCCAAACAAGGCATTCCTTCCGCTGACCCTCTATGACCAGCAACATACAAGATTCTAACTTTCTACCCTTCATCCCTTCGGATTTCTTCTCGCCCCGTTTATAAACGTGTGGTATAATCCAAACTCTCCATCTCGTCCAGCTTTAATGTGCGAAAGATAATCTTGTGTCGCCACACAAGATAGAAACAAAAAAAAAAAAGTAAAGAAAAGGTGTACGAACAAACTATGACCTTCCTTCATGTCCTGTGTACTTTTTTCATGGGATTCTAGTCCTGATAAATGCGATTTTATTTGACCGATTAGAGGTGTTGGGGGTTTTTTCTGTCTGCATTTCTTCTTTTGTACCTTGTTCAGGGATAAGGAACACCGAACGCAGATAACTATATAAAAAGGAAGTTGATTATGGGTAGAAAACTACAGTGCTGAGTGCGTATTTCGATCGGAAAAGGATAGTGAAGTGTAATTAATAAGGACATAGGTACGGTTTGTTGGGGTAGAATTGCTATCTGGTGGGAAATTTTGATCGGATTTGTTTTTTTTTTTTTTTCTTTGAGACAATTTTCGCACCTAATGAAAGCGAGCCAAGCATTTTGGAACGAGTTTGACCGGAATTTAAGGATCTTAGAGAGGGTTGAAATTCGTTTTAGTAGTGAAGATTTAAGAGGGATGAGAATCAGGATTCGTTTATAGGACTGAATTTCGTATGTAGTGGTAGCGAACTTGTTTGATTGTCGTTTTATGTCAGTTGTATTTAATTACAAGGACTTGTCCCGTACAATTCTTTCAATAAAATACGAAAAAAAATGGACGGATAACATTTTTCAACCGCAATAGTGCGATATTCCGTGGATACGAGATCGTCACTGAAGCCCAGTTCACACTATGCTACTTGACTAGCGCATGTACACTAGCAACTATTATAGCAGAAACGAGCGTTGTGCTGCAAGCGGTACTCGCTTTTCAAATACGTCTTCCGGTTGCAGGCCAGAGACCCTTTTGAGCTACAATCGAAATTCTCCGCCACATCCTATTACCATTCAGGTCCACCCAACTAAGAGCATACACTGATGGCATTGAAATTCTGGCAAGATCCTTCCCTAGTGCTAAGAACGCATTCGAAAGAAAGGTCCTCCGATGAATTTCGAGATTTGTGCAGGAAGGAACAACTATGAGTTGAATCAACTCAACGATGAACCAGAAGCTTCAATGGAAGATAGTAGAATTCGCAAAGGTGAAGCAAAGCGAGTGGTAAGAGGCCGGTAGCGATGCGAAGACCATCCTAAAAATTAGCCGATGCGGTCTTTGGATCGGAAGGATTGGAGGCGACGATTTCAGGAGGCCAGAACCCGATTGGGGCTGTCGCGACATTGATAGTTATGAAACTCGGAGAAACTTACTGCCAAAACAGTTTTTGGTCGGTTATATCCAGAGATGAAGTTGGTTTGGAAAAATATGGGACCGATTACATACTTGCACTACAAATTACGAAAGCTTTTGAAAGAGTTTGACACGAATCCTAACCGAATACCATCGAAACTCATAGAATTTGACTAAGACGTGGGGTCTAGATAGCTCAGTGATCAGCACGGCTGCTTCAAACCCAACTATCTGCACAGTATTCCCATAGGGTCTAAGGTAGGGCCTGCTTACTCAAACCTAGCAGGTCGAGGACGAAAAGCAACACAGTTGCCGTTCACTCGCTTCCACTATAATAACGCAACCAGTATTATATGGCGGTTGTTAGTCCCTATTTCCTATAAATTTTGACGTCCCTCAAGGCTAGGTTTGGGGGGAGAGGAAGGAAGGCAGTCTGAAATTCTCCAGTGCGCTAAGTTGTGCCCCACCAAAAGTTGCATTGTGAGACAACAATGGAATATCACGTCTGAGGGATAGATGGTAGGCCTGTGTTTTAGATGCGTTGAACACTACTCTCCTTTTCCTACCCCATTCCCGAATTAAGTTAAGATCCGGATTCAGTGAACTGAATAACTGCCTACAATTGGAAGCAATAGAATGATTATTGGATTCCGCAGCAGAATTAAATTCATAGATGCTCTGTCATTAGGATTGAGAGTAGACGACAGACGGTCGTTTATGAAAACTATAAAAAGTCTTGGAGATAAAACAGAACCTTGAGGGACGCCGAAAGAAAGAAGTAATGCCATCTAATACTACTCGTATAGTACGTTCAGAGAGATAACTCTCAATCCCAATTTTGTATGAAAAATCTAACCCAGAAATATTAATTATGCTTATTTTTACTGCAATAAAAATAAAATCCTCTTCATCATGAGTTGAAATGCGGTTAATAATAATCATTCCGCCCACTCAAATTTTTTCCCATCAACTTAAATATTCTGCACAAAATTTTTTATTCAATAAAACGAAAAGGCAAAAAAAAAACCGAACGAAATCTGAACATCTTAACAGACCTCCCATTACGTGAATCGAGTGAAAAAAAAAAAAAAAAACAATTTATTGAAAATATTTCAAACAGAAATCTTGTGTTTTTTAACGACCCAAACAAACATTCATAAATCGGAAATGATTATGACGAAAAAAAAAAAAACTCGCATACTTCACACCTTGGATCGCATAACCAGATCTCGCCCAATTATCCACACTCATACAAACAAACAAACCCGATATATAAATCTTTATCGGTTTTAATCTCTAATATGGGATTTCTGTGATTATTTTTAGGTGTCCGTTCCTCATCTCTCTTTCTCTTCTAAGATATTGGAGACAGTTGAATTTTCTGTGCTATTAAGAAAATAATATAAGAAATGTCTTTAAGACAAATTAATAATAAATTAAGAATGTGTATTGCCTTGAAGTTGGTTCTGGCTTGGAAGATTATTGTCATAAAAATTATTGAAAATTATCGCACACCACACGAGTTATTTCGAAAATCGAATAATTTCGTAACGATCGAAAAGAAGAATAGCTTGGGTGTAGCCTAGTAGGTAGCGTGTTGGTCTTGTAATGCGAAGGTCGTGAGTTCAAATCCCGATCGGCGCAATATATAATTCTAGCGCCTTGCCTGCTTGGATATACCTTGGTTACTTCATTCTACGAAAATGAAAAATTCGTAGATAGAGGGTTGTGCGAAGGGCTAACAACCCCTCCACAATATGTAATGAAAAATGTTAAGGAACCTGAAGGTCAGGTGACCAAGGCTCGATTTGGGCTGTGATGCAATTGTAGTAGTTGTAATTTCCATTGTATATAGTAACGATACAAATGGGTTAGGAAGATTCAAATTCGTCTATGCAGTAAAAAATGTAATGCTTACCGAAACAACTCTGGTAATGCATTACCTTTACTGCACTATCAGACATCAAAAATTTCTCTCACTACTTGTGCTCTCTTGAATGAGTGAAAAACTCTTAAACCTGTTTTTTTTTTCAAAATCTTAAAAATCTACTACTCACTATCATTTCAATTCATTGTTGTTTTACTCACCCTTAAAATCATTATCGTTAGGTCGTCCTGACACTCCCTTCATTTTTTTTTGTCCTGATCATCATATTAGGTTTTTTTTTTATCCATTTTTATGAATGATGCGACCATCATAAATATTGCTAATGCTTTTACCGATAAAAAAAAAGAAGAATTGATCTAAACTAAAGGACTATTCATCGAGGCATATTATCATCATCCCGAAAAAAAAACTATACATCCCCGAGTCTCTCATATGTGATATACTAAAAAAAAATAGCTACCCCGGCCTTAAAAGGACACACAAGACCGAGAGCGAATGATATTAATTTTCGTAATGCAATACGCCAATATGAGAATTAACAAAAGACCATTAGGGGTTGGTGTGTAGTGTTTTGTATCTCTCTAGAGGTACAGAGCGTTGGAGATGGCAAAAATAAAATACAACAAAAAAAAAACCCCGAACCATATCGCATAATGTCGAAAAAAAAGGAATAAAAAATAATCGGCGAAATCCCTGACTTCTTGCGAATTTTCTCTGTCTCTATTTTCAGGGTGCTCAGTTCCACATTATTTCATTTTCGTTGTTGTATTTCTTTTTTTCCAACGACCCCTAAAAACTAAACACACAACCTAAATCGAATGTGTTTTATCTTTTCTCTACCCTTAAAAAAAAAAAATTCCCGGGAAAAATTAATGTGTATATAAATGGTCCTCATCTTGAGTCCTCCCCCTTCCCCCATCTCCCATCTTCGTTTTCTCATCGTCTTATTCCGAGCTACTGTACCGCTCTGGTCGAATTAAGGAAACCACCTTACTCGAACCACCCAACCACCCCAGATCTTTCGAAAAGAAAAGAAAAATTATAATTCTGTGTATGAGAAGTTTTTTTTTTTTATTTTTATTTTTTTTTTCTTGTGAAATACTATTCGTCGAGTCTGAGAGATACTCAGTTTTGTCGAGACGTTCTGCGTAATATAATTAATAATGTCCATTCAATGTGGAGTGCTTTTAAGGGTTTTTTTCTTATATATATATGTTTATAGGAGATAGGGTAGGTATTCTATGAATATACTGCATAGCGGAGATAAGAGTAAAGAAATGGTTTCTAAAAATATCTCGAAAAATGTCTGAAGAGTTATGTCCTTGGAATTTTTGGCGACCTATTTGATATATCTTGCATTTTTTTTTTCTTTTTTTTGTTTATGTTTTAGGTAAAATTAGCTTTTTCTGGGATCAAAAATTCGGAGAGACATTTTGCTTAAAAAAAAAATTGAAGGAGAGAGTGCATTAAGATTCGTGAAAAAGGGCAAATTTGAGGTTTTATTACTTCCTTCATTTATTTGATATTTTGCTTAGAATTATGCTTCTACAATGGCACTACAGCCCGAATCGAGCCTTGACCTCCTGTCCTTCAGATTATTTAAAATTTTCATAACTTATTATGGAAGAGTTGTTTGTCGTTCGCAATCACTCAAATTTGTGTTCATTTACTAAAATTTGTGTGCAATTTCTAAATTTGGTTTGCATTCATTCAAATTTTTGTGTACATTTCCGGAATTTCGTGTTCATTAATTCAAATTTCGTGTGCATTCACTCGAATTTATGTGCATCTACCTACGTTTTTTTCAGGCAGCTTGCTTGAATCATACATCGATCGGGATTTGAACTTACAACCTTCGCATCGTGGACCAAAACACTAAGTACTAGGTTACAAATAAAAATGAATTTAAGCAGAGATATTTCCTTAAACAATATTCCATAGTTGAAAGGAAAAAAAAAATTATTTCCATCTCTAATGATTTCGCGACCAAAAAAATATTCAAAAAGCCACAAAAAAAACCCCCCTCGATTAAGTGCAGTAATCTTATAAAATATATAACCCTCATGTCACCTAAGGGTTCGAAAAAAAAAAATCAAAACCTATTAAATACATTTCTTTCGCTTTTGTTTTCTTTTCTCCATCTTAAACGCAGAGCAACATTAATAATGATCGCCTCCTCATGATGATCTTGATCGCTTCTTGCACTTATCCTTCGAAATTTTTCTTATAAAATTTTTGCCGTTTTGTTCTTTTCCCGGATTTTTCTCAGCGCTCGTACAAGAAAATCATTATCATATCCCTCCCCCGAACTTCTCTTTTCTTATTCTTTCGCGATCATCATTCACAAAAATTTATGATCATTTTGAGATGATCTTTCCATCTCATTCCCCTCTTCATTCTCTCCATCTCCCTTTTTCAAGTTTTTGGTGCGAAAAAATACAGAATTCATATTTTTTTTTTTTTTGCACCAATAATTCTTCCCCTCTTGTCCCGATACTCCCCCGTCAATTATGATCGTGATCAGGGACGTGTTATTTTCGTTAATTACGAAATAAAATACCACAAGGTATGGAAAGAAAAGAAGACGGAAGGGGCAAGTAAGAAAAAAAAAAACAAATCCATCGTCTTCCTTTGCATCTTAAAAGAGAGAAAATAAAGGGCGCCTAGTAATTTCCATGTTTTTTCCCGCTCTTTTTTTTTTTTGAATTAGGCTTATGATTATCCTTTACCGACTGAGCGGGACTACGATCGATATTGCACTCTTAAATTATTGAAGTATGAGCTACAATTAATAATGGACACAGACGTATATGCATATATTACCGTCTTCGAGGATGGCGATGGAGAGGGAGCCCCGCTCCCACCCTGACCGATCGGGCGCATTCCTTTGGACACGATTATTACCACCGAACATAATTACTTTGAATCTTATGGTTCGAGGCGATGATATCATCCCGTTCAACGGTCCCCATCGATTATGTTATCGGCTCTCTGGGCCGCCCCGGTCTGTGCTCCCCCCCTCCCCCTTCACCCTTCGGCCCTCTCTGCTTACTTTTCTCTTGTAGAAGTTTACATCAGTTTCAGATACGCGCTAAGTTGATTCGTCTTGGTTTCTTAATTTTTTTTTTGTTCGTCTTCTGTTCTTAGCCGGGGACGGGACTCTGCAATTTTGCATGATAATTGCGGTGTGATGTTGTTTGAAGGAGGTGGAAATTACTCGAAATTACTTTTTTGAACTAATTTTGCGATCCGCTATAGCTTTGTGGAGGTGGATATTGGAGGGAAATGTGCCGTCTTGACCGGTGATTAAGGATTGAAATTTAGCCCGAGTGGATGATATTGATTGAGATTTTTTGATTGATACTCTGCAATGGGACCACTACAATCGGGGCTTGGCCTTCTGAAGGAAAGAGGTTGTTAGCCCTTTGGACATTGAGGTGGCGCAGATTTAGATAAAGCGAATTGAAATCATTTACTGAGCATACAGACCTTGTAGAAGTGGAACTGTTTCAGTTTTACATTGTTTGCCCATTTTATTTCGAATAATATTTCATCGCCAGTAACAACTGAAAATTAATGCCGAGAAAATCTTATTGTCTGGAGTGGGAATCGAAATCGCGACCTATTGATCTGTGAAGTAAGCACGCTACCATGGAGGCCACTAATATCATTCTGTCCGTAATCTGTACGTTGTGTATATTCCTTAAGTGGTCTCGAATGTCTCGTCAGCCTAACATTGTGTCTGATTTTATTGGAAATGTGGTCAACCAGAATATCAGGACTAGATCTAAGGCAAAACAGGACATAGTTCTTCTAAAACCGAGAGATAAAAGATTGGCGATTATTCTGCCTCGGATTATCTCTTCTGCCTTGGATTTCACTCCCTTCAGATTTCTTACTCGGTTGCTTTTGTCTCGAATACTATCTCCCCCGTTTATCCGTCTACTTATCGCCTGCTTTTCATTTGCTTTTCGCCTGTTTTTCGTCTAACCGCCTTTCATCTGTTTTTTTCGCCTGCTGCCTGAGGTTATGAGAAGTTGATGATCGCTGATTGTCAGTGATCACCCGACGAACGACCATGCCCCTCCCTCTCCCCTTCCCCGAATCGAACCTTCATCTCCTGACCGCCACATTCCCGGATATTTATCTCTATTATTGTGAACGGAGTTCTTAGGAGGTTGGGTTCCTCAGATATAACCAAGCAGAGAGTATGCTGAAGTTGGGCTCCGACCGGGATTTGAACTCACGACCGTAAGTCCACAACAGGCTACACATCCAGAGAACACATGAAGGGTCAGTTTCACTGTCGATTTCGAAACGAAATTTTCGATTTGAACTTCGACTGTGAGAAACCGGCCCCAAATGAGTTCTTTTATTCTTAATTTTTTTAATGCATTTTTATTTATAGTTTTTTTTTTGTGCAGAGCATCTTAATTTGGTTTTAACGTGCTCCACGGGACCCAAATTTTTTAATGTCTTGCGTTAAGCCGTTGTTTCTGTTTTTTTTTTTTTACCTTAAAATATTTGTTCGCCTCTCAATTTTTTTTTTTTTTATGATTTGTAATCTTTTTCTTTTGCATAATTCGCGCATTAAATGGTCGTTTTTCTCATCGTTTTAATCGAATTAATTCAATAAGAAGTCACACCTTTTTCGATTAAGAAAAGAAATGGCTAGGAGAAAAAAACTTGATTCATTTTTTTGTTTTTTTGGTTTTTAAACATTCAAGGTATCAATTGGTGTGACACCTTCAATTTTTAAGTGTGAGAAGTCAGGTTTTTGGTAACCAGGGACATGAGTGGAGTTTTTTGTTTTTTTTTGGTTGTTCTTCTTTTTTTTTGTTTTCTTTTATGCTTTTAATTTCTTACAAATTATGATCGAATCTTTTGAATAAATTCGATTTGAAGGTGTTTTTTGGAATTGACTTAAATATTTGAGTTGATCGGGTTTTTGTTGGTTTTTTGACCACTTTATTTATTTTTTTATTTTTTTTTTTAATTCATGTTAAAAAGTGTGGGCAGTAGGTTTTTTTTTATGTGTGAAAAGATGTCTTCTTTCCGGTTTTGGTTGAAGTGATGCTTAAAGTAAAGAATGCGAAAAAAAAGATAAAGATAGAAAATAAAAGGAAATTTGAAAATAGAAAGGATCACTGTCCTAAATTATCGAATTTTACTCGCATAATTAAAATGTTTTGTGTAACGTTCTAAAGTGATACTCAGTTGGGCTTACAATTGCAATCTGTCTGTCAATGACTCTATTCCAAAAAATTTTGGCAAATTTTAGCCGGTAAAGGTTTATTTTTGTTTGGGCTAAACGTGAAATCTTCTCCGTTCTACGTCACACTGCTAAAATTGCAAAGCTATAGAATAGTCTACCCATCGCTCCCTCCCTACCATTCTAGATTTGGAAGAAAATCTGAGAAATAGGCGAATTTAGTTTGCCAAAATTAATTTTCAAAAAATAAAAGAATAAAACTCCATGTTTTTAGATTCCGAAATGACTTTTGATTTGATTTCTCCTTCCACCACCTCTCATACAAACTGCACTTTTTCATGAAACAGTCTAAGTCGATTTTCTCAGAACATATTTTCTACTAAATACTTAATTAGCATTATCACTAAGATCAGGAAAAATTAAGTGATTAGCTTTACTGCTTCTACCCCCTCCCATTGTTAATACTTCTTATTTTCAAAAAGAAGACGCAAAAAGTTTCTTCATCTGTAACTCAAAAAAAAATATAAAAAAAGAACCCAGAAAAATCTTAAAGAAACGCGGAACAAAAGATATAAACACACGCGCAGGCGTGATTCCATAAACTCAAGGATTTGAACATAATTTTATTCTTTTTTTTTTTATTGCTCTGACCCATTGTGTTGTGTTACTTCGGCAAAAGACTTGGAAGATCCCTTTTAAGAATAAAATTAAAAAAAAAAGACTTTAAGATCGCTAAAGAATAAGTGAAAAAAAAACAAATAAGGAAAAAACAGGAGAATATGTTGCTATACGTGGAAAAATAAGGAGGTGATGGTGAGACGTGGGTTAAAGGGCCACAATCGCGCGCTTCTATTTCTTCTTCTTATTCTTACGGCGCAACTTTTAAATCTGATAATTAACGATTTGCTCGAATGCAATAAATTCACTGCTCATAAACTATGTCCAATTTTTTTTTTTTTTGGGTTTTTTTTTTGCAGTTCTTTTAAGACATACATATGAATGGTGTCTTAAGATCACAATTAATGTGGGTTGAAGAAGGTGACGGAAAGGGTGATGTTTTTTTTTTTGTGACTTATATTATTATTATTATTGGGCCTCTACAGAAGCGTCTTAATCCTTGGACGTGGCTTTTATCCTTGTTGGATCTGGAGTGACCCCGTTTTGTTCAAAATGAGAATTCATTAAAGTGTTTCTTCAGGTACAAGAGCGCGGCCCACACAAAAAATTCATTACTTTATGCATTGAAATTTATTTGTTAGTTTGTTTTTATTTCATTTTTTTTTTGTATCTACTTTTACTTTTGTCATTTAGATTTAATGTGTTTTAATTTTTTTCCTGTGTTGGTTTTTTTTTTTCCTCGGATTTCTTTATATCATTTTTCTCAATCAATTTCTTAGTCAGCATCTTAGAGGTGAGTATATAGTGCGTAGGAAAGGTGTGTCGTCTGTCCAAGATATTGGACTCGGACACATATATGATAATAACAACAATAAGGAACAAGCTCATCTCTTGCTACGTTTCAAGGCAAATTGATCATGAGTGTGATTTTTATGCGCTTAAGCTTTAAATGATCATAAAATCTTTGGGGGTTTTTTTTTTCTTCATCTTTAGTGATAGATGTATCCCACAGAGCAGTAGTGTGTGGTGTATCCATGGTGATTAGTGTGTGAGTTGTTTTAATGAAAGCCAGATTTCAAGATATATGGTAAACCGTCATTTGTTGTTGTTGTTGTTTTTTTCGAAATAAATCTTTTAGTAGTGAGGAGGAGGAAGAATTAAAGTATCTATTTTTTTTTAGTAGTTTTTAATCTTTTGATTTATTAGAAAATTGATCAGATATCGGATTAGGTGTTTAATGGGTTTGAAATAATAATAAGAAAAATTTCTGATTTTTTTTATTTGTTTGAAGTGGTTTTTTTGTTTGTTTTTTTTTTTTTGTTTGTAGATGAATCTTAATGGTTCCAGTTAAAGAAGGAAGTTGTAAAAATTAGATATTGTTTGGAAATTTCTTAAGAAATTTGTTTTATTAATATGAATTGGTTAATTTGAGATGTAGTGTAGTTTTTTTGCGAGAATGTTTTAAGAGGGAGGCCAAAAGAAGACCAATATTGTGGCGTCTGTTGAAGCAAGCGAAGAATTACTTCTAGACAGAAACAGCTCTCTTCCACAAGGCACGATCCTGAGCATCGGCCTTTAGCTGTTGCCAAGATTTGTTTATTCCCCTGGCCTCGTGCTCAACTGCTCGCTTCCAGGTGCTACATGGTCACGACCAACCCAACGTTTTCCTTGAGGATTTTAATCCAGAGCCTGTTTGACGATGTTTCGCTCTGGTTTCCTCAAAGTAAGACCGATCCGCAGCCAATTCCGCCTTTGAATCTCAATGCCCCCATTTTAGTCTGTCCGGTTGTACTCCAAAGTTCATGAAGTTGATAGTTTCTCCAAAATTGGTTATAATTGTAATAAAATTAATTATGACAAAAATTGATTCTTTCAGTTTTGCTAATTGCAATGCAAAACGAATAAATGCATTTTGAAGCAAGCGAAGCATTACTGCTTCATGTGCTTCACCTGATAAGCCGCCGCATTCAACAAAAAAAAAGTGGTGCATGGAGAAGCAACAAAAGGGATGCGAGAAGGGTGGGAGGTTATTTTTATTTTTTTTTTAATTTTCCAGTTTGTTTCTATAAAAAACCAAACAAACCAACAAAAAAAAAAACAAAAACCAAACATCTCTCATCGCAAATTTAATTTATGGCATTAAATTATTGTCGATTTAAATTTTTGATCGACATTTAATGATAATCACATCGTTGTCGTCTTCGTTGTTTTACGAAAACAGCATTGTTTTGTTTTCTCATCGAATTTGATCGAAGGGAATTTTATTTCTTGATGGATGGATCGGTTCAATTCGATCTGTTTCTCTCTTCTGATCCGACAATGAAATCGAATTCAAGACAGTTTAAGAAAAAAAAATTAAAATAAACAGAAAAAACCACACAATACAAAATCAAACGGAGACTAAAACTTGACGACTCACAAAAAAAAAAATATAATAAAAAATTGTATATTCAAAAATTTCCAATTGTTTTTGATAATCTTTGATCATCTTTAGATACCAAAAAGAAAATTAAAAATTCGAATTTATAAACAGTTGCTCCCTCAGGAAATTTTTTTCCCCATTTGCGATTCAAAATTCTGAAAAATATGATAAAATCGAATTTGGTTTACATTTAGGGGTTTTTTTTTTTTTTGCTAAGGAAGTCATAAATATTTTTTTGAGGCAGCAATCAAAAGACAAAAGAAAAATGTGATTTGAAATTTGCGGCAAATCGGAGATCATTAAATTTTTACGAAAAAAAAAATGGAAAACCGAAAAAAATGTTTTTCCTATTCTCCGTTTGAATGATTGAAATCACAGAGAAAAGTATCAAAATTCATATAAGCAAGGTGACCAAAGATTTTAAACAGTCCCCACCTTTACCACGCTCTCAGCTGCCAGTGTAGATATCACGATGTCATACCGCTACCAGAAACAGGTCCGGTGATAATATGGAGGCCTGTGGGACACCTGTTTGCATAGCACCAGTCGTTCATGGAGTATTCGCAATCTTCAGCTATCTTATGTATTCTGCTTACACATATTTAATGACTCTTCGACTCGGTGAAGGGTTGGACAACGGCCAGAAATGATTCATAGAAGCAGCATGGAGGGCCGACAAAAACCATATGAAGAGCGCGAGCGTTTGCGATGAAGAATCAGTCGGGATTATGAAGCCGATCAAGTCGTGTGTTGTGAGGGTTGAGGCGATATATTGTAGATCTGTCGAAATTTTTTAGGCGTCATTTTTATTTGAAATCCAGCGACTTCTAGTGCACTTCAACAGTGAGATATTCCATGGCTCAATGGTGGAAAATTGATTCCGTGACCTTGGGCAAAGAGAAGTTATTGGGCGAGCAAGATTATTGTGTTCACTTTTTTTATAGCACCGAACATAACTTAGGGGTTACCCTTTAATGCATTGGACGAACAGTCAAGTTGGTATAGGGTAGGAATGGGCTGTAAGCTACAATAAAGTAGGTACTGCCAATGAGCAGGCAAAAAAGGAAATATCGAAAATCTTCCATAGAGGCTTAGCACAGAGAAGCACAGCAGTTTCTTAATGACTTTCTACTCTTCTACAATGGCTTTACAGCCCAAATCGGGCAAATTTTTCATTATTTATTGTGGAAAAGTTATTAGACCTTAGCACAACCCTCTATTTTCGAATTTTTATTTTCCTAGATTAAGACGACCAAGGTATACCCAAGCAGGCAGTTTGCTGGAATTATGCGACGACCGGGATTTAAACGCACACCCTTCGCATTGTAGACCAGCGTGTTGGCACTAGGCTAAACTCTAGCACGCTAGTTTGTTAATGACAGTCACATGATAAGAAATTAATTAACCACAAAACAACAAAATCTTTATTTCAAAATAACGATCAATTGAAATGGATAGCTTTAGTAAAAAAAATATTTTTAGTTTATCGCACAAAGATTGTGTCTTACCACCAATGGCTCGCCACCCCCCCCCCCTTCCTCCCCCTAAAAAAACCATTCCGAAAAACATCATTCCTGTTCGAAAAAGACCACACAAAATTCAAAATTGAAAAGAAAAATAAAAAGGCAAAAAAAACTCTTAACTAAAATCAATTTCTAAAGATTTGCTGGCATATATGGATGGCCATCGACCAGATTAATTCAGGTTTGTTTTTTTTCTTTTTTCTGTCGTCTTTTCTTCACAATTTTTTCTTTTTTTTTCCATCATCATCTTCTTGTTCCATAAAACACGACGAAAAGTCAATAAGCAATTAATTTGGTAATTTATTAGCACCTTTACAAGAAAACGATGATACTTAAAATTCCGTCTTTGGCTGTTTTTTTTTCTTTTCTTTCTTTCTTAGTTATTATCTTATAGAGAAAAAGTGTGGAAAATAAAGACAAAATCGACAAATTCAAAAAAAAAACATAAAAAAATTAATTCTAATCGGTTATAAAATTTTTTATCTTGTTAGTTTTCAATAATTTAGACAGAGAGTAATGCATCTTATAGATGGTCACAGATATTTAAAAGATATAACACATTAAAAAAAAACAGGAAAGAGAGGAGGCTAACACCTCGGAAAAATACCAAGAAATAAATCTTTTAATAAATTTTAACATAATCTGCATAAATATGAAAAGATTTGTTTTTAATGTGGGCGTACTACGAAAAAAAAAAAAAATAAATCCCAAATTATATTTATGCCTTTTTCAATGATTATTTTGAATGGGAAAGAAAAAAAAAATTGAAGGGAATTTTATAGTCTTTGAGATTAAAGATTGATGTAAAGATGATTGTTTTAGATGGCAGAAAATTTTTGGGTGAAAAATTCCCAGAGATGGTAGAAGGGGGAGGCTTTTTATTGATTTTGAATCCACTATGAACTTTTTTCCAATGGGACTTTTCAGGGGTTTTTTTTTAACGTTTTTTTTTTAACTCCCATTTACTTCCCTTTCAACCTGCACGTAAGTATGCTGAAATTTATAACTCAAATATTACGACCATTTGAAGTCCCACAATAGAACTGTATATCGTTCAATGGGATTTTTCTGAAAGGTTTTTTTTTTTGTGTTCTTGGATTTTTTTGTTTATTTGTTGTTGTTATTTTTTTTAACTTTTTATATGCATATGGCTGTGAAAAGGGTAATTTGAAATGTTCTGGGTACTAAATGGGATTTTTTTTCTTATGTTTCGACTCAAAATTAACCATTCCTACCCAAATTAATCATTTATCTTCAATTAGATTGCAATATAATTTTTTTTACTGTCGAGATTCTTCCGATTTCATCGTGAGATGTATAATAAAAAAAAACCCAACCAAGTGCGAGGTCTTCTTCTGTGCGATAAATGCAAAGTTTGACTGGTTCCATTTAATTAACTTGATCTGGTTCTTAAAGAGAGAAGGCGCAAACTCATAAGACTACAATGACCCCCCAAGGACCTGAACTATGTCCGTCATACCTGATCCTCAACCAAAATCATCATCACCGTCTCCCTCTCTCTCTCTTAGACCTCCCAAACCATAATTATCACTATCTCTCGGCGGGATAGGGGGTCCCTTTCCAATACATACCTCAATTAATATCTTCATAAAAAAAATTTTTTTTTTCTTAATATCGAATCACCCCCATCTTCTCTTCACAACACCTGAATCAAATAAAATACCCAATAATTATATCTGAAGAAAAACCAAAAAAAAAATCCCCCACCTGGACGGGAGGAAAAAAAATAAAGTGCGCGCGCCAACGAAATAAGAAGGTGAGAGAAAATATGCGAAAAAGAATGCGCAACGAACGCGTCTCAAGAAAACCGAAGCAACCGGTCAAGAACTTAAGGTGTCATCTTTATTGTTAATTTACTTGGTGTAACTTTTTGTCACGCACTCTTCCAGACAGGGGTCTCCCCCGTTGAAGACCCCTTTGGGCTCCACAAGTGGTAGTTGCCGAGCAACGATTATTGAAAAATGAAAAAAAAAAAACCCACGAGTAGTCTCGATGGTAATAATAACCAGAAAAATTGTGTGGGTGGCCAATTATCATAACGATCTTGGGTGCGATTTATGCACACATATACTTGAAGCTGTGCTTCTTTCGAACTAAGCCTCTGCTCTTCAGGATTGTCTTAGTGGAATCAATCCTCGAATCGATGTAACTATAATTATGAGATCACTGGAATGGATATCGGGATCCGGTAGTTAGACACTGCTCGCATTCATTTGCTATCTTCCTTGAAGTGTGACCGATCCGCTGCCACTTCCCACGATATATCTTTCTTGTTCTTCCAAAAAGGAGAAATGATACCAAGGGCCAGACGAGCTTGACTCAATATTCATTTCAAATCCGCTTACAATGCTTCCGAGATAACAAATATTTTGCACCTCTTCCACATGTTTCCCAATTTTTCCAGGATTCAGCCTGAACGGTTGGGGTTTTTCTTTTTCACCATTGACCGAATGGCGAAAACTGTTTCTTCCTTATCTGGGGAAAGTCTACTGTGATCGGGTCAGCTCCCTTTCTGCGAATCAACGTTGATCCGACTAAGCCCGGATTTTAAACCAGGATCATCACTCAGTTCGTTTATCATATAATCTACCCAATTACTGATCTCATCTTCTCTATAGGTTCCCACCCAAGTTAATTCTTGTTTTATTCCATTCCATGCAATCTTAGATACATATGTCCATATGCCCGAAATGACATAACTACACATCCTGAGAATTCCTTTTTTCCCGCACACATTTCTATGATAATTCATTTTTTTTTTCTGTTTCTTCTCCTGCTATCACGAAAATCTCCCAATTTATTCCTTAATTTTCGATTGAAGATAGTGCAACCAATCTAACTAAATATACGTAAAATATTCCATTTAAGAAAACCACCCCACCCAGGAAAAAAAAATCTACAACTCACGCAACTCTCTTATAATTGATGCAAAATGATATTGCGAAATTACCGAGATAATGAGGACGACAACGACGTCATGAAGACAAGATAGCGACACACACAAATATGACTTCTTTATTCTTAAGACGTTAATGGATGTTCAATCAAATCCCACTCTCCATACGGCTATCACAAGCAACCCTCAAGCTTATTCATTTCCTTCTTTCGTTTTGCGCATCATCTTAGAAAACCGATTCCCTCAAATTTCTTTGTGTAATCGGGGAATATTAATCGTAATTGTGGAATTGCGTCGATGGATTGAGAGGTGGATGGCGAGGAGAGGGGGGGGAGGTGGTCGATTAAATTACCGACTCTATCGATATGTGATATCGATAAATTCGTTAATTTCTGTCGAATAAGACCCATTTATATGCATTAGAAAAATGTTAAGAGAACAATCAAATTCGGGGTGGAAGATGATGGTTTTTTTTTGTTTTTGTGGAGGGGGGGTTGGTAATATATCGGGCGCCTGTTTCTTGGATTTCTATTGGATCGCATGAGTTATCCTTTCTGTTTTTTCATATTAAAGGATCGTCGAAAAATTGAACATTCGGTTCTTGGCTATTTGCGGTCCACGAAATTTGAAAAAGCTGCTCTATTTGTGACATCCGTCTGTGTGTCTCGTCAATAATCCGCGTTAACCTGAACATAAAAGGTTCGAAGTGATCGCATAACATCGTGCACATCGTCGGACATACTGGTTTTGGGTATGGTCACCAAAATCGCAGAAAATAGGATCAATTAAAATTTTTACTTTTGACATACAAATTTTTTAGGCAAAAGTTATAGAACGGCTAAAATCAAATTTGTTTACTTACAATTATTGTTTTTTTTTTAGATTTAATGCACAGTTTTCCAAATAAATGACAAAATGGCAGATCAAAGATCGTAAATCCCCCCCACCCCTTCAAATAAGTCTCTGAATAGAATTCACCACAGTTCGATAAAAGTTCCCGCAACAGATCGCCAGACCTCATCACCATAAAATTGTTCGTTGGATATTAGAAAACCGAATTTCATGAGAAGTCACTGTTGCTCTGTTCGTTTGTTTTTCTTATTCTTCTGATTTGTAATCGAATCTTAAAGAAAAATACCGAAATCAAATCAAAAACAGAGATAATAAACTTCAAAAAAGAATAAAAAAAAAAATCAGAGAAAATGCGACTTCCATTGTCGTCTTAAATATAACACACAGATCGAGAAATACAAAAAAAAAACGGCTAAATAAGAACGCACAATATGTATAAGATACGGCGATACCATCACGTCGTACCTACAGCACAGACACACACACACATACATACATCTGCTACTGCTCTACCTTGCGCTAAAAGATCACATGTCAGGTAAAAATGAGATCGTCGTCGTCTCGCTGTGTACAGTAGTGATCCTTCTTGATCATCATTATCATGATCTTTAATGATCTTGTCCGTCACTCATCAAACAGAATAAGAAGGATTTTTTTTTGGGCTATTTTTCAGGGTTTTTTTTTTCACTAAATAGTTTTATTTTAATTTTGTTTTTAATTTTTAGTTTTTTTTAGGGACACACAAATTTGAGGGAATGCAGATAATTCTAAGTGAATGCACACAAAT
Organism: Chorisops tibialis; assembly: GCA_963669355.1. NCBI lineage: Eukaryota > Metazoa > Arthropoda > Insecta > Diptera > Stratiomyidae > Chorisops > Chorisops tibialis. The sequence continues at coordinate 1,749,695 of OY770265.1, read as the reverse complement.
TTCATTGAATGCACACAAATTGCACAAAAATTTGAGTGTATGCGCACAAACTGAGATAGATAAGATAATGCAGACAAATTGCACACAAATTTGAGTGAATGCACTCAAAATTGCACACAAATTTGAGTGAATGCACTCAAAAATGCACACAAAATTTGAGTGCACTCACTCAATTTTGTGAGCATGCACTCAAAATTTGAACTTGCAAACTTTCGTGACCTGATGCCAGTTACGCATTTTTGGGACATTCTGGAATCATCTCCAAAACAGACTGAGATGTAGATTCTTTGAGATTCAAAGGCGAAAACCTCAGTATATCTACCAACTTCGATAAATTTATTACGAATTGAAAAACCAAATCTTAATTAATTTCAACAAACATAAAGAACAACCAGTCTCATAGTTGTGATGATTTGTGCGAATACTTTGTATGGATAAAAAAAAAAAAAAATAAAGATAAGAGATTTTTTGAAAAACTAATTTCCATGTACGTTAAGTTCATGCAAATAAAATTGATATTTTATCGGACCTGTTTACGAGCAGCCAAGAATCTGCGCTGTTTTAAAGGAGAACTAAAAGAACGCGGGATATTTTTTTTTTTCATCTTCTTTCTTTCGTAACAGCTAAGGTGTTAAATACAAGAAAACGAAGTTAAAAGTATTAAAAGAAAAAGAGAAACAAAGAAAAACACGGTTAAAAAGGTACCCAATCTCATTTATGGTGTAAAAAGGAAATATTACGCCATCAAGACAAGAAACCCTCATAAAAATATCAACATTTTATTTTTTTTTTGCACTCACTTTAAACTGCCCACAGCTTGAATAAAACTTAAATGAAAAAAAAAAAACAAATTGTATATTAAAATTAATAATAATAAGAGATGATTTTTTTTTTTATTATTATTATGACTGGAGGAGATAAAAACTCTTCTACTGCGTTGGATCTGTTCTTAACACCTACATCGGCATTAAGATCCGGAATCGGATGAGACTTTTCTTCGTCGTCCTAACTGGGCTCAAAGGTATGCGCATACCTGAATCATTGCGAGACTACAAATCTCTTAATTGTTCAAATGATTGACATTTATTGCATTGGTATGGTGATTGTGTTATTTTCGGGGAAAAAACTTTTACGGATTTCATTTGAACAATAAATAAAAACGAACAATTCAAAATTCATTCAAGGAAAACTTTCTTCTACATGAAAACTACTCCAGAGTTTTTCATGGAATTCTCAAGAAGTCGGCGTTTTTCTTATGCTTTTATGATTTTTCGCGGAAAAAACTCAGACTCAGACTCGATTCTACCGGTTATTCATGCGTACGAAGAAATTATGAAAACAATCCTGAACAATGAAAATTTCATTCCGATATTTTGCCTTCAATTTTCGTTGAGATTTAAATGCGGATGTGGCACTGGATCGGTCACACTTTGAAAAAAACAGAGCGAAATACCGCCACCAAACATACAGTGGAATATAGTCCTCAAGGAAGACGTTGTTCGACCAAGGAGTGAGTAGTTGAGCAAGAGCCCAGAGAAATAAACAAGTCCTGGCAACAGTTGAAGGCCGATACTGTCTCAAAGACACAAACGACACACACTCCATCACTAGAATAAAGAGAAAACAAAGTGTTCTTAACGTCTAATTAATTAGAGCATAGATCGTTATGAAAGCCAATATTCTCTTGCTTTCCTAATTAATTTTATTTCCCGCCATAATTTCAGACACTTTTTCTTCCCTGACCATTTCGATTTCCGTTTCGAATTCCATTCTTCTTCAACGTTGGACTAGGCCAATGAAAATGAGACGTCCAGATGATATTGTGTGCAACCATGTCAGCTTTATCGCACAGCTCTTCTGTATTTAAGACGCGATATCTCTCAGCAAAAAAGGATAATTACACCCCCTCTATATAACCATACAGAAATTTCCATGAAATTATTAAATTCATAGCAACATTCGATCATTGTCCTAAGCATAGTTAAAGGTTCACTTTCAACTGGAAACCATACAATTAAGTTGCAAGGTGTTGTGAAAATTGAATGGCTCTCCTTCTCCTTTTTCTTCTGTCGGGAGTAGTTGATGGTGGTGGAAAACGCGAAAATGAGGAGGTAGTTAAAAGGGTGGAAATCAAGGCTAACAAATATCGAGCTGCAAGCCTACAGCCCAGCAATTAAACAAAACGGACTCTCCATGTGGCAGCGCAACCGGACAATGAAAAAGATCCCAGCCATCACTGCCCTGACAAACTTATTGGAGGAAGGGGTCGGGGAGGGGGTGGTAGTGGTAGTAGCAGTGGTTTTTATTTCGAAGAAAAGTTTTCCTTTCTTGTCAGTAGTTAATTGCCATCTAATAACAAAGTCTCGGACATATATGTGAAATAACACACGGAAAATACTACCGTCCAACATAGTTAGCTCTGGAGAGCCCCGGACAGGACAAGTTAATTGGAGAAGTTGTATTCCTAGGGGGGGCGGGAGAGGGAGCAGTTGTTGGGGCAGTACTTTCTCAATTTAAATTTGCAAGAAATCGGTCGTCACGCAAGAAAATCTTGCTTCTGTATTTAAGATGTCTTAGGAAATTCTATCCCCGGCTGGAGACGAATTAATTGTATGGTGCTGGAAAACTGTGGGGGTGGGGGTAGGGGGGCAAAAAAATAGTTTTCTTCCTTGCCTCCGAAGTAAATCGTAGTTCGCTGAGTATTAAAGCCGGGGTAATTGACGGCTATCAAGTTGGAAAAGCGAGTCCTTTAATTTTCTATTAAGGGGGTGGCTGTTTTTCAAAAAATTTTCAAACATCGATCGTTAATACTTCACTCCTCGTTTATTCATAAGGTTGTCAGTGATTTCTCGTCAAGGAGAATTCTATTTCAAGTGCCGATAAATAAGGGTTGAAATCAATTTTTCAGTTTTCTTCCATAAGCCGCAATCCGAAACATTGACTTTTTGTTGTTGAGGACATATTTTGGGCGCATTTCAATACGTTAATTCCTTAATCTAACGGTTTTTTTTCGTTATAACTAATCCGTGTTAAGTTTTCATCTATTTTTTGTAGTTTTCTGTGTAACTCTTGCGGTGTAATTTTTAAATCTTGAATACAATTGCGACGTAATTCCCATCAGTCAGATCGAAATTATGCCAATTGCATTGTCAATATAACTAATTCAAGTCAACATTGCCCCCCGACCCCCTCCCACATGCCCTACTCCGAAACTAATATCGAAATCAACAACCCCATACTTTCCCATATGCCTCGCAAGACATGCAACTCTCATCCCTCTTATGCCTACAACTGAAATGCCATTTATAACGAATTCAACGTCCTCAATAGCTTACACACACCGCTCCCCCGCCCCCTCTTCATAGAACTACTGGATCTTTTTCATATTTTTCCACTAATGAAGGGCACAATACGATTATAGGAAAATCAGCTTTAAAAGTTCTCTCGGTAGAAAAAACAAATCGGACGGTAGTGGAGAAGATCAGTAGGGGTTTGAGATTGGGTGGTAGTTCAAGAAGTAGATATCCAGACTTAAGTTATTTTTTGTTTTTTTTTTTCGTTTCGGTTGTTTCTGTAGCATATGTAGAGAGAAAGCTTCCACTCTTTCCCCCCCCCCCCCCCCCCCTCCTTCCTTCCTTCCCTTTAACACAAATCGTGTTCCACTATTCTTGACAATACTTTTCGACATATCATCGGTTTGTGACTCATTAGTTCAAGCTTTCGTGATGGTGATGGAACTGCGTGGTTGGAGGGTGATAGGACAGGACGGAATAGAACGGAGTGCAATCGATTGTTGGTTGCCCTTAATTAATGAAAATTTGCCATCGCTCATTAAGAAAGGCGAGAATCTTCATATCTTTGTGATAATTTTTTGTAGATACTTTGGTTTAAGTAAATTCGATGGATTTTTTTTTTCACTCGGAATATAGCTGAGGTTGTCACCCCTTAATGCAATGCACAGTTGTATTGGTATAAGAAGTGGAATGAGGCTTATTAAGGTGGAGAGAGAGAGAGAGCCGAAAATGATGACAGACATTTTTCTTGAAGCATCGCAGGTTCTATTTGTTGCGAAAGGTCGAAAAGAAAGGCAGCTAAAAAAATGTTCGTGAACATTTGGAAAGCAAGAGCTGAAGGATAGCGGGCTATCAGTTAAAGGAACTAAGACTGAATTGAACATATTCGATTAAAATTGTACAGGAACAGTTCTTTGCCACAAAGTGCATTAGTTACTAACTTGACAGCCTTTTTTGAACTGGTCGAACGTCGTCGGTAATCAACTTCATCACAGAGTGACCGATCCATTCCCATTTTCGTCTTTGAATTTCAATGTCGAACTTCGCCTATCCAATTTGCAAACTCATATTTTTTTTTTAATTTGATGAAATGCCCAGAAATTTGAGTGAATGTATCTCGTTGGTTGACGAAAGTCCATCACTACTCCTCAGAGTTCCTGAGATATGAGCTGCCGAAATTCAAAAGGCCCACACGTAAAACCCGATGCATTTTTTACTTTTTCCAGGTTAGCAAATTGTTTTTTTTTTTTTTTTTTTTTTTTAATAATAAAATAAAATCAAAGTTCTGTTTTTTTTCTACATTCTTTCTTGATGAATTGATACGCCTACTCATTACTTTTGGATTATCTCATCAGAACTTCACCTAAAAATCTTCTTTAGAAATACAAAAAAAATTCCACAAAAAACAAAATAAATTCATATACTTATTCAAATTTTATTAAAAGAAGAAAAAAGAATAAAAAAGAAAAACCAAATATCTCCAAAATACACAAAATTTATGATTATACTCTCGTGTACCTCACAAGGCGCTTAACAACACCTTAAGAAAAATTTATAATCCCTGAAGCGATATATTTTCTTCATAGTTGTCCAAGAATCAAAAAACCAAAAAAAAAAAGAAAACCATCAGACTGAATTAATAGCACACACAGTTTCCCAAACACTTCCCCACTCAAACGAACGTGGCACAAGATACCTCCGTGTGCTAATTAAACGGAAAAAAAAATAGCCATCAATTAGTGACTAACCAGAAAAAAGAGAAAATCTACATTAAGAATCGATATATCTCTCAGATTCTTTCTTATAAATAAAATGAAAAGAAAAAAAAAACATTAACATAAGTAACTTTGCCTAAAACAAATTTTTCCGAGTAGATAGCGATCACATAAAAAATAAGTTTTGTTTTTTTTTCTAATTTCTGTGGTATTTGGTGACGATCGTCATGATTATAATGATCATGATCATGATCGTGATCGTTCTGATGATGAGCATCATCATCATCAATAATCATCTCCTAAATAACTTGTTAGCTTATTAAGCTATTTTTAACATGTTTCTAAGTATAATAAATTAAACGGGGAGGTGAAAGACAATTTTCGGTTTTTTTTTCCTTTTCCATGTCGAGAAAGAAGACGAGATGAAGAATCAGAAATACAAGTATTCCTTCGCAAAAAAAAAAAAACTGAATGAAGATGAATTTTAGAAAAAAAAAAAAACAAAATTGTTTGAATTAAAAGTAGAAAAATCAAAAATTCTTTTCCGACAATTAACAATTTTTAATTAATTTGAATTCAATCAAAAATACCTTAGAATCGATACGCACAATGGACAAATTACCGGAAAATTCTGCATTCAAAACTACCCGCCCACCCCTTCTACACAATCGCAGTTGCCTGCGAAAAATTCAAATTTCTACACTATTAGAAAACTCCCCATTTTTTTGACCATATCCATAACCTTTACAATGAACCAACTTATCATCATCTTCTTCACTACAGCCTTCCAAATCGGGCTTTGCCCCTTTATACGTACTGAGTAAATTCGTTTTGGAGTATTTCATGAAAAAGTGTCCAGTTTGTATAAGAGGTGGCAAGAGGAATGAGAGGAAGGAGAAGGGGAGGATTCGAATAATTCTTGTACAGCGGATAAAAATCGTTAAAAATATTTCAATATTTCAATATTCCAAATTACAAATCTTTTTGAGAAAATCCGTTTACCGTCAAATTTCGAAATTGCGTCATTTTATAAGGGAGGAGATAGAAGGGGTTAAGCGGTTTGGCTCGTTCACGAACTAATCCTTACTTTTCAATCAAAAATGACGTGCACAATATTTGAACATTCTAGGTGAACACGTTCTCGAGCTAGAGAGGAGACGGACGGACAGACGGACAACAACTTCTGTATCATTCATTTTATCTCCGAGCCTTTGTTTTTAACGGTAAGAACTTTATGACAAACTTATAATACTCTCATCTCGAGTATAAAAATAATAGAAAAATCATTAAATTAGAATTACATACCTTGCTCTGTCCAATTTTTGTCTTTTGTCTTTTTTTACAATTTATCTGTAAAAAAAACACTCACACGTCACTAAATTTTAGCGCGAACTCTTTATTTGTTGATTCTATTGTTAAAATTATTTTTAAATTTTTTTTTTTTGGGTTTTTTTGTTGTCAAAACTGTGTTCACCACCCAAGTCAAAAAAAAAGACGTACTGAAGACCCTTAGATACAGAGCCGCCTGATGCCTAACTGAAGGAAATCCGCACAATCTGCAAAACGAAAAGGAACAATTGAATCGGACATTCATAGAGCAAATGGATTCAAAGCTAGCCAGGAAACAGAGAAGCGAGACATCGAACAAGGGTTAAACTACCTTACACATCTAGGGTGTCGAAGAGTGGACTGCTCCAAGTGGCCATGCAGAGATCCTTCTGGGAAGGAAGGGGGGGGGGGGTGGTGCACCTGGGAAGGTGCAAGGTGGCGAATTCTCTCGGGCACCGTACACATAAGCCAATATGTTTCAAACTTTCAATGCATGGGAAGTAGGGTAAGGGTGTTCAAGTTTTTAATTCCTTTCCGAGCTGATTGACCATAAAAAAAGCGGACTGGTGAAACCCTAATGGAAGGAAATAAGAGGGAAAAATCGCGGCTACCGGCGAGGGCTCGGGGGGTGTCAACATTTTCTTAATCGCCAGCGGCTACAAACGAAATTGACGCAGGTCGTATGGAATATGGTACTACTGCTAACTCATCCGGATCAGCGAGCGGGTCAGGCTGCCCTAACTTCTGACCAAACACGCAATCGCAAAACCTCGGAAAGCTGGACACTGCCGACCCAAATTCGAATCAGGAACGTGCCGAAACTCTAAGAGAAGACGAAGAGGAGTGGCTACTGCGGTCAATCACCGAATGCTGCAAGTCCACGCTTAGATACAAAATGAAACTTGGCAACAAGAAAGAGCTCTCCAAAGGAGATGAAGGATCTTTCATGGGGTAAAGAAACCATCGAAAAAGGCAGAGCAGCGCCCAAACGGAAAATCGGTCTTGAAAACAACAACAAACCCGAATTTTTGCAACAAGGTCGAAGAAAGCGCAGAGATCGGAAGAGGAGAACCAACCCCCATCCTGTCCAAAACGGTCAAGCCTAGTCACATACCTCAAGAACGCAGAAGGGGTCAATGGCAGATGTCGCCAAAAAAAACGCACCACTCTTGTCGGCCATAGGGACCCACTCGGAAGCATGACTCTCGAAAAGTGGAAAATTGTGGAGATGGAACATGGAAACCAAATGTGTGGGGTGGTTCAACGAAATCAAGATTGTGAACTGGTGTAGGAAGGCAGTGAGCACCCTAGTAAACACGTGGGAGGGAGCGAAACTGGAGAGAGTGGATAGGGCGAGTCTACTTTCAATACCTAAGGCCAAAGTATTTCTACCAAGGGTGATGCCCGCAGAAACCGCCCTTAAGATGCTCCAGCGGCAGAATCCTGAAATTCCAACGGCCGATTGGTGAGTTGTTAAGGTCAAGTTTTGATTCCGAGCCGAGGGCTTACTTTACCCGCGCTTTGGGAAAATGGCCTGGGGAATCGCGGGAGTGTCTATGTACGCCTGAAAAAGCGAAGTCCCGAGGACGACACGGATGAGGAGCGCAGAAATGAGAGAATAGATCCTGACGTTATTTCTACACCGTTCTCAATAGCGAATCTGACTCTAGCTCCTCAAGATGCTGATTCAGATTATTCTTCATCACAGCTCCTGCTGAACCACTGCTCACCCTGGAGGAGCGAAATTTTCGATGTGGCACTAACACAAGGGTGTAGCCTTGTGGGGTAGCGTGTTGGTCTACATTGCGAAGGTCGTGAGTTCAAATCCCGGTCGACGCATAATTCCAGCACACTGCCTGCTTGGGTATACCTTGGTCACCTCAATCTGCAATTTGTATGTTTGTTTGGGTTTTTTGCTCTAATTCTGCTGTTTTTTTTACTTTTGAACATACGCGAACGTAATTTTGAATTTTGACGGTTTATTTGAAAAACTCCAAAATATATTTTTTGGATTTAATTTGACTACTTTGTGACTAAATGGATGAGCTAACTCGATATTTCACAGAGTAATTTCGAACAAAAGGGATAAAAAAAATATGGCGGATAATTCTTGAAATCAAATTCAGAAAAACTTAATTTCAGTTCGATCAATGGTTTTGAAATATTAATCAAATTTTTTTTTTTTAGTTTTACCTGAAACGTTTTGTTTGTTTTTGTTTTTTTTTTTTGTCTCATGCATAAATATCTAAAGCAAGAATAATTATAGATACGACTGCGGTTGACGTCGTGTGCAACACGTTCAACACACTCTGATGAAATGTGACGCCTAACAAGAATGCATACACATGTCGCCGCCAAATAAATACCAGACAAGTCTTATAGCACACAAAACTTACGTCACACCCTTCAACCCTTTTACATTCTTACGCATCAGCATGGATCATATGCATGTGCCTCCCACAGTCTAATATAGAATTTTCGTCTAATTCTATTTATTTATTTTTATTTTTATTTATTTATTTTTTTTTTTCACGTGCAAATTTTTCTTCCAAGACACAATAGCTATAAGAATAGTGACAAGAAAAAAATGAGAAATATCTAAGATTCAGCCCACACGCACACACAAATATCACAGACGACGACGGTTGTATAGCGAGGGAAGCCTAAATAGACTGCGAAGAAATGTTGTAGAAGAAAATGTCACCGTTATCATAGGGAGAAGGGTGGCGGCCCAATAAAATAAAACGGGGATGATATCCATTTCAAATCCGTCACCCATCCACCTCCACGTCAAACATATCATCCGTCCACCCACCATTCAATATGTGTCGCGTGATATAAGATATTCACACTTTTCGCTCCTTGAAGAAGACGAAGAAAATTGATAAAGTGTGGAACGAAAGCGTGGCTTCCTTGTTCTTCTAAACTCCTCATGCGGAGACTTGGGCTTGTCGCCCTTCCTTCCAGCATTAACAAGTAACTTAGGTACTTACTATCCATAGTTACTAATTTGCCGGAACTCCAATCAAAATATCGCACCTCATTTCGATAAATTTTTACTAAAATCGAAACATTGTTACCGAAAAAATCATTTAGTTACCGATTTCCAAAACATTTCGAAACATCATTGAACCGTTAGTGTGTGTTCATGTTTCGGAAACATCGAAATTTTGCGAAGCTTTTCTACTGTAAAACATTGCTACTAAACCGCACATAGTTTCTAACAAAAATGAAACACAATTTGTTACTGTTTCGTCGGAAACTACCCCCCCAACCCCATCTTACTTTACTATCAAATCTCCACACAAAAATATAGAAAATCTGTACCAAAAAATTTCAAAAACAGAAGAAATATTTTTCAAGCCGGAACACATTGTTACCAAAATCTGTCACATTGTGACTGAAACGGTCACAAAAGTGCACACAATCCGGTAACAAATTAAAAATCGGATTACAACAAACCCATAAATACTTAAAAATAGCACCAAAAACTAAATCAACGAATTCGTTTCGGCTTTATAGATTTTTTTTTTGCGATTTGCCGACGGCACAGAAACCGAATTTTATTTCCGTTGTATGTTTTTATGTTTCGCGTTCTTGGACACATGAAGCGCGCGCACACACGTGAAATTGTGCCGCTCTGGCAAAATATTATAAAATAGTTTTTGCTGGGTGTTTTTTTTTTTTATTCGAGCGCACTGTTTTGCACACACGTTACTGCTCGTATGTTGGGCGCGCGCGGCGTTCGGTCATCACAACGACGATGGCAATCAGATACCGAGATTCGGTTTTTTTCTTCTGTTTTGGTCGCTAACTGGAAACCAATCCGTAACAACAAACATGCATCACATTTATACGATGTGAGCTAATAAACACCGGAGGCGGGAGAGAGAGAGGGGAGGGTTGGGGGGACAAAAACAAACAACGGATGAGAAAATAACAACAAGGAGAAACATTATCATTCCTATGCACACACTGGGGTGTGAAAAATGATTCGTGACGATTTTGATGATGATAAGAAATCATCGTTTCGTCAGAGAGCTGCTGCTTGACCATTATGGAAACAATCATCATATGTGTAGGACTAACTCTCCTCCATCCTCCTGCATCCTGAGAAATTCAGGAGATTTGAAGTGGTGAAGGGAATGATTGAAGCTAGAAACGCGTAAAGAATATTGGAATTGAATTGGACACACCAGTTCTTTGAAGTGTTCGCAGTCCAAGGAAAAATTGCAAGGACGATGCGTTGGACCCAAGTGCAAAGGATTTCTGAAATGAAAAAATAGGTAAAGGGAAGCTAATGTTGTAATCAATGGACTAAGGAGAAGAACTTGGAGGCTGGACTGAACACACCTGAAAAGATTTCTGAGCAAAAAGTTGAGAAGAAGTCTTCACGTGCTCACCGGAAAAAAATGGAAAGAGAATTTTGGGATTCCATGGAACATACTCCCCCTTTGAAGGGTATCCAAGCCAACACAGAATTAAAAAAACAAATACAAAGAAGCTCGCGAGCATCTACGAGCCCAGCAGAATATGCGTTGGATCCCATTTGAAAAGGATTTTTGGGATGAAAAAAAATTTGTAATAAACGAGCTAAGGAGAAGAACTTCGAGGCTGGACTAGACACACCTGAAAAAATGTTGAGAAAAAAGTTTAGCTCACCGGAAAAAAAGTGAGAAAGAATTTTCGAATTCCATGGGACACACTCGTCCTTTAAAGTGTTTGAAGCTCGCGATCATCTACGAGTACTAATCCATCAGAAGAACTTCGGCATCTAACTGGTTCGGAAGATATTTTGGAAATGAAGAAAAGGTAAAAAAGAAGCTCAGCAGTGATCTACGAGCGAAGGAGACACACTTAGGGTAGATTTTTCGGTAGAAATTGCGAAAAAGTTCACGAGCATCAACGAGCCCGACCGGAATCAGCTCGTACACAATCTAAAGAATCTCCAAAGTAAACTAAAGGGAGAAATTCTTTCGGAGCGAATATCAAGGAGAAAGGGATTTCTGGGGCTGGATTCAACTCACTTCGATCGTACGGACGAGCTGAGTAGAAAATTTCGAAAAAAAGCTCGCGAGCAAGTACGAGCTTACTGCAAGAATTCTCGGGCTGAACACCCTAAAAGATTTCTGGAGTAAAAAAAAAAATGGAGTGAGCAGAGGGTGACTGACGAGCTTAGTTCGAAATTTCTAAGAAAAAAGCTCGTAAGCCAAAACGTGCTCTCGCTGAAAGAATTCTCGGGCTGGATTTTCGGAGGAAACAAAAGGAAAACCTCGGGCTGGATTTTCGGACGAAACAAAAGAAAAGCCTCGAGCTGGATTAAACACACTTGAAGTAATTTTTTTAAAAAATAAAAAAAATTTAGAATGAGCTGGCTAAATTTCAGAGGCAAAAAAGGACCTTCTAAGTCATTACCTCGTAAAAAGCTCGCGAACATCCACAAACCGCCCATTTCGGTTTAAGGGAATTTCCCGGTCTGAATTGGACATACTTGACAGAATTTTTTTTTCCCCGAGAAGCTCTCAGGAGCTTAGCCACGACTTTCAATCTCGAAGGAGATCTAAATTTCAATGGACTGTCGCTGTGTTCGTGTCAGAGCTTCGCCATCATCGTCTGCTTCTTTGATGTCCTTATTGTTGTTGTCGCCGCTCCTAGTCCTGTATGTCCCGCTGACTGGTCATATACAGCTTAGGCTACATGTGTTCAACATGTTGCCAATAAAAACAGACCACCCACCCTCATCCACCAAGTCGTCCGTCTCGTCCTCGTTCTTGCGGCCGCCGAAAGTCCTGTCTGTCTATTTCGGGAGAAGTGTTAAGTTTTTGTTTGAGAGCTGCTTTGTGGTGAACAGTGCACGCCGGGGGGGGGGTTGAACTAGGAGGCATCTTTGAAGGTATCTCTATGCTGCTGGGCAAAGGTCATCATCATCTGAATGGGTGTGGGTTGCTCGGAAGTTGTGTCCGTATTTTTCATTTTTTTTTTATTGCCGGCGTGATAGCTCGTCCCAAAAAATATGTTGGAGACTTGCACTCAAATTACTCGTAATTTCCTCGATCTTAGAAGTTATGAATGAGATGAGAAATTTCGAAAGGGTTGAACGGTAACGAAGGCATGGCAAAGTAGGGCCATGATGGACTCATTTCAGTTACAGAGCAAAAGGATATTTTAATGAAGCTCTCTGATTATTCGAAGTTAAGATTTCGTATTGGACTTTGATGCTTCCTTTCGAGCTAATTTAAACTTTGATCAGATTGAAATAAACGCTTTCCAAATCAAATTCATCTCTTTTCAAACCAAAATAATGTGGAAATTTTCGTAGGTTCTTATTCTGTGCACCTAGAGTGGGGATAATATCGACTCTTCCTTCCTGAAATTGACTTGTAACCCCAGCGTTCACCTGCCGTATACCGAGACTTGACTGTGAATTTAAAGGAAACACCTGAGTTAATTTCGGTTGTTAGCCCTTCGCACAACCCACTATCTACGCATTTTTCGCAGATTCAGGTGGCCCAGTCATACCCACGCAAACACTGTGCTGGAATTATACGTCGGTCGGGATTTGAACTCACAACGTAAACCCTTTGAAAGTATTAATTAGAGTACACTAGATACTTAAGCGTATACGCCAGGCAAAATTAAATTTAACAGCATGTACGCTTTGCTCCATTTACGAAAGCAGGACTGAGTGATGACCCATTGAATTTGTTGAATTTACGCGCATTCTTTTTTAGGGTTCGGTCAGAAGCGGAGCCTGATTTTTCGCGGCCTGTTGAGATAAGTTCGAGTTATCGTCGAGCCACACAGACAGACATCTTTGAGAAAATCACGTTTTTCGACTCCTGGGACTTCAAAACACGTAAACCATAATTGAAGCACATGCTTACAACAAGGAACTCAAAACATCGGCTGGACGATACATATTAGATTTTCCTCAATTCATGAGGTATCACTATGGATCCTCCCAAAGGCTCTATGTTGGCTAAGGCCGCCACCTAATCACTAGACAAAGAAACAAAAAGATTTCCGGATTCTACACTGTTACGCTTTATTATTCGTGACGATTCGGTCTCTGCTGAGACCTTTATCAAAATAAGTCTCAGCAGAGACCGAAACGTTACGAATAATAAAGCGTAACACTGTAGAATTCGGAAATATTTTCTTTCAATTCGAAATGCACTGTGAAACATTCAGCAAACCAATAGATTCAAATGTGATCGTTCAACGAAAGTCAATAAGATGGTAGTGTAGCATAATTAGTTACAAAGTATCCCCATCGTCGAACTACAAATCACAAACACACACACACATAATAATAAAATATCCACCGCACTTGATATTTAATTTTTCCTTTTTTTTTACCACCCGAAACAATTATTTGCGCGCGATATTTTTTCTTTTCAATTTTGAGTTTATTTTTTCCCAATTTTCCAAAGAAAAATTCAAAAAATCAATACAGGTGCGACCGATTTTAGTTTCCACAAGAAAACGATTAAAATCTGCCAACAAAAATGTCCCAACTTTTTGGCACAATACAAAAAAAAATATCACGGAAATTATGTTTCACGTATTTTTTGTTTTTTTTTAAAAAAAAAAAGAAAGCAATTAAAAGCTTTCTTTCTAAAAAAAAAACAAATTTTTATTTAATTTTTCTAAAAATAAACAATTAATCGTGTCCAAGCACAAAAAAAATAAAAATAAAAAACAAATAAATAAATAATGAAAAAACCCGGAGGAAAAAATTAGAAATAAAATCAAAATTTATCTCAAATTCAAATTGGGAAAAGTTTTCTTTTGGATTTTCAATGATCAAATCAAATGACAAGAAAAATCTCTTAATTTAATTCAATTAATTTTTTATTTTTGTAGAAAAAGATTTATTTTTCTTTTGGTTGATCGTGATTATTTTTAAAGAAAAAAGAATCATTAAGAAGATATCAGATCGAGTTGAAATTCGTTAATTTTAGCAGAAAATATGATTTTCTTAGTTCAGTTTAATGAGGTAGGTTAAATGTGGAGAGAGGGGGGGCGGTCTAGTAATAGGTCGAGGGTGGTTTTTTCCAGACTAGCAATCAGTTTCATTTCTCAATATAGTTTCGTTTTAGGTCGAAACACTGTTGTCAGCGATGCTCCAAACTGTTGAATAGTAGATAGAGGGCTGTGCGAAAGTCGAACAACCCTTCCACAAAAAAAAAATGAATCGTATCGTTCTGCAAAAAGAACAAAAAAACGAATGTAATGGCTTGAGGAGGCCTACAACTACCTATGGTAAGTATGTCCCTTCTCATTCGATGAAAATATTATTCCCCCGCTGTGAAGGCGGCTCGTCAAGTACGGCACGGTCGGCATTATTACGTTAATTGCCCCTTTACCATACCACAACTTGATAATCAATTTGATATCAAAAATAATATTTCCGAATTGTTTAGATTTTTCGCTTCTATTAAAGTCCGACGAAGAATTAATTTCTTGAAGTTTTTAGTTAAAAGAAGACAAAATATTGAGTTATAATTAAAAATAGTAGCCCATACCGTGATAGCACGACAAACTGAAGAGCTGTATTTCTGCAGTCAGGTCTGAGGGCACTTTAAGATGGAATGTCTCAGGATTCTGCGGCAAAATTAACAATCCGTAAATTATAGGATCGGTCTCATTCGAGTTTTTGAACCAAGTAGTTCAGTTGAAGTGCTTTTTCAATGTATATCTGCCATCTAGACTAAACCTTCAATTATGCATTAGTAACCCCAGGGATTTGACTTGGTTTCATGCAGACACACATCTAGTGAGAGAATCAGCCAAATAATGAACCTGCTTCACGAAACGCATTGCCATAGAATTTTTGAACAATGTTATCATTTGCAACTGCCGCTGGAAAGTCGGGCAAGTTGAAATTGAGCAATTTCGTTCCGAAAATTGAACCCTGTGCTGGAACAAAATCTGACCAATGAGACTGAACGTCAATGAATTAACTTCAATCTTTTAAACAATCAGATATCAATCTGAAAGGAAAAATTTCCGGATTCTACACTGTTACGCTTTATTATTCGTGACGTTTTGGTCTCTGCTGAGACCTTTACCAGCCCGAAGCCTCTTTCGTTTTTAAATCGCTAACAGTTCGTCGTCTGAGCTCCTTCAATACCATCCTCAATCTGGGATCGGAGGAGGATTTCTCCCAATCGATGGACGCAACAGTTTATTCACTGTTGACCAGCCCGAAGCCTCTTTCGTTTTTAAATCGCTAACAGTTCGTCGCCTGAGCTCCTTCAATACCACCCTCAATCTGGGATCGGAGGAGGATTTCTCCCACTCGATAGACGCAAATGTTTGTCTGTTGACCAGCCCAAAGCCAAGTGTAGCTGCGGGAGCGGTTTCTGTGCAGATTTCATCCCCAAGTTTGTCACTACTGATCCCTCTGTTGTTGGTAGGAATGATATGAATGTCCTATTATCAGTAAGTTTTTTCCCACGTTTCAATCATCGTAGAGTAGTTCTATCAGGGGTTGAACCCAAATCAATCGAGGATCTTCATACTTCAATTAGGATGTAAGAAACCTGTCAGTACTCTCGATAATTTTCTCGCTTTGTTGGTTGTTTCCGCAGAAAGCTTCATTCTTCATCCCGGTATCAGTTGCATACACCACATGCCAAGAACCTTCTAAGTTGTATCTGATTTCCAGGCTCCGGATCGCCGTCCTTCTGGTGTATATTTTCGACTTCCGACACAGCCGTATCTGTGATCGCTAAGGATCCACTTGAAGTTCTGGTTGCCTCCTGGCTAATGGTACTCCCGAATTATTTCCAAACCAATGAGGGTATTTCTCGCCCAGATCGTCGAGGGCATCGATTGGCGGTCATCTGAATTTCAATGCTTCTCTCTATCTGGATTTTAACTGGAAATTTCTAGAGAAACTCATCTCGGTCCCTTCGCAATTCGTACTGTACCCTCTTGAAGCATAGCTGCTCGAGGGATTCCGCTTGTCCGGTAAAATTGTCCCTGTCTCCCCATTCGCCATCCCATCCTGAGACTTTTGTCCCCACCCAAATCCATTCAAACAGAGTTTTCGCAGACATGTCGAAAACTGTAAGCCGTATCAAATCAAACAAATTTGGACATTTACAATCCTTTTCGATTAGCTTACAGTTGCCGTCATGTTTCTTTGTGCTACGCGCTCAATCTGGAGCCCGGACCCCGGATATTGTTTCACTGTACCATCCACAACGTGTGACCAATCCACTGCCACTTCCGCCATTCAATTTCAATGCCTATCTTAGCCATGCTTGTATAAGCATATTGCTTAAAAATGCTCGTTCATCTACACCCAAGAAACCCTAAGAAAGAGTAATAGTCCTTAAAAAAAATTGCATTGCCATGATTATTCCTTATATAGATGCACTACTCCGGTCTGGGGAAAAAAACTGCTTCCCTTGTTTCTTTCCATTGCCCTCGACCAGTAGATCCTTGAGTGCAGATTCGTAATTTCATCAGTTACACAGAGTTCGATGGTTGTGAGATGATTCAGACATATCCTTCGACAACTTCTCCGACAATGTTGAGAAACAGAGCTCCTAGAGTGCTTCCAATTTTTTTTTTTTTCCTTTTTCCACTCCTAGCTTACCAATTCATCCGGCAGCTAAGGCTGTGATTGCTCCCCAGGTTGGTCAGATAATTTTTCAAGGATTCCGAAAAAAAAATAATAGTAACCACTAGAGACCCCAACTGGTCTTTCGCATTCCAACAAAACACACTTAATTACCCTCACCCTCTAAGCTCCACTCTCCAATTGCGGGCACATTAGGCGGAGTCTATTTTGCATACCGGCGAATCTTTCTCTCTCTCACTCGCGCTCTCTCTCTCTCTCTATCTTTCGCTTTTTCTCCAGCAAATTTTCTTTTTCTTTTTCTGTTTTATTAATCCATTCTTTCTTTATTTTTTTTTTTATTTTTTTTTTCCTGGTATATTTCACGATGTTTTTTCTCTTGCTCCACAAACTCATCTTCATCGGCGCGACGACGACGACGGCTTGGTAGAGTCTGGGAAAAAATAGGAATAAGAATAAATAAGAAGAAGAAGAAGAAGAGAAAAACCAATCTCGTCTGCAGAAATTAAAGGGGGGACGGGCCAATCAGCGTTTGATAGCTCCCCGATTAAGAGGTAGGTCAGGAGGAGAACGAGCCAGAACGAGAGTATCGCACACATGCTCGCATTCATCAAGGAGAGCAAGGATAGGGTGACCAACAACAACAACGAGAAGATATGTGCGACTCTTCTCATCACTGATTTGCGTTGCAATCCGTTGCTATACGTTGCTGGCCCCCAAACCGCAAAAAAAAAACCAAAACCATCTCTGGGTTGATAATCAGCACCATCTCCGAAGAAGAAGACGAAGAACGAACGAGATGAGCTCCAGCTCGGTAGCATGTAAAAGATGAACGCTCGGGCCCGGCATCTTACAAGATCGCGGCGGGTGTTAGCGAATGATGGGGCCGCGCCCGCTCGATCTTCAAGGGTCTCTCACTTCGATTGGAAGCTGCTGCTTCGATAAGTAAACAAAAGAAGACGAAAAAAAAAAATGTAAACAAAGGCACATACTCACACGTGGTCTGATTTTGTTTGTTCCCTTTCGGTTTTTGGTTTTTTTCTCGCGAGGATTGCAACCGCCCCCCGAAATATGTACAGGAGCGAGCCATATGGTTCTCCAATTCTCCCACCACTGCCGTTCTCCACCACGAACTCTAACTTCGCGTCTGTTTTATTGGCCGCCCAATTAAAAATCGCTCATTTTCAACCCCCACGATATAACAACGGACCGCCACCACCACAATTATTTCGTCAGGTTCTTAATTAAACCTCCCCGCGTTCTCATCCGGCGACCAATCATCGATTTGTTCGCTTTTAATTAAAACGCAGTCATGCTCTCAGGCTACACATGGTCCTCTCGGCCGCTCTAAGCCAATCAGCATCGTGCATAATTGAGTTGCGTGCTAATTGCTCGCAGTGTGAACAAAAATCATCTCGCAATCAATTAACCCCCGGCATGTCGCCGGGGGTGCTCCACTAGCACCGAGATCCCTACCCGGCGCGGAAACAATGTAGCAGCACCAAACAAAAAAAATGAAGAAGAAAGGGTTACAAGATAAATGAGACAGCAAAAGGAAGTGAACGAGATAGTGAGAGCCTGAGCATGGTCGGAAGGATTCCGGGGATGAAATCGGTGTATTTTGCCGTGCACAGAACCGAAATCCTTAATGAATGAATGCGAGTAACTTTCATGTCGCAACCATAAAACAAGGACAAAAAATTGCGCCCCCAGGAAAAATTATATGTAAACTCTGTGCTGCTGCTGCTGTCTAAGCCACCCACTTTTCTGTGTGTTGTTGGTTTTTTTTTGTTCCGCATCAGCCCCAATCAAGGGGTAAGAATATTCGCAACGGGCAAAATTTATGAGTCGCGGAGTAAGCGCACCAAGGACCTTCAGTCTTGTTTCTGTCTCGCTCGCTCTCCTCGGGACACAAGCAATGCTCTCAGGATTCTTGCAATTATATATATAGGGAAAATTTTTGCCGTCGTACCATCTCTCAACCCTCCACATCCCCCCCCCCCCCTCCTCATTGGTTTACACTCATTTTCTTATTCTTCCTTATATAGAAAACACCACACATTTACTTTTTCCTATTTTCACGTTTTTCCGTTCCGGTTTTTCTTTTGTGCAAAAATAGGTGCATCGCTCTCTGTGTAACTATCGCGTTATCCTTTAGCTTAGCTACTTTTCTAGTTTGGGTTGTATTGTTGTATTTTTTTAACTACACAAGATTCTTAGCAGAGAGGAAAAAACCTAGAGAACTCTAAAAGGTTTCATTTCCTACACCCGAAAATAGCGGCAGATCCTTATTTTTGAGTTTTTCACGAAAAAAAAAAATTCAGGAATGACGAACTAGCGCAAAGCGAATTTTTCCTTTCCAATTGTTTACTTGTGAAAAACATCGCCCTGTTCACTCTCTTTCTCTCTCTCTCTCTCTCTCTCTCTCTCTCTAAAAACATATTTGAATTGGGGATTCGAGAAATTAATGGATTATAAGGATATGGGGATGAATAAGTAGTTGGCAGGATTGGATAGTGGGATTAGAATCATGATACTAACCAGAGTTGGAATTAAAGGGAGTGGGATTCTCGATACATATGGATGAACATACCATATCCCTCCCCCCTCCCTTATCCAGTACTAGGATTTTTTTTTTCAATGGAAAGGACTTTTTTTTCATAAATTAAGAGATGAAAAATATTTTATACGTCGTCATTTTGATAAAAAATGAAAGATAATTTCGAAATTCTCCCATCCTTTTTGTAACCCAAGCTTCAAGAGTAACATCCGCCGACACTTTTGTCTCTCTCCACCCAAACTCCTTTAGTGTCCATTATACTCCTTCCTATTCCGGCTCAACAATGTACAAGCATTAAAGGGTGACCCCTAAATTGAGAGTTCGGTTAAAAAAAACAAAATGGGAAAGACTGTAATGTACCGGAAAATATGTCATCTCTAATTCTATCGAATAGTTTATAGTGACTTCTGTATGGGAGGTGGTAAAAGCAGAGAGGGAGGTTTGTAATTTTTGTAAATAACACTGAACATGGGCATGCAAAATGTTTCGCGCTGAATTTAAAGTTTGTAGTTTTCTCTATATTCAAAGAAATCGGACATAGCTTTCCTGAAATTGGGGCATTTGTATGGGAGGTGGCAGAGAAAGTGTAAGATTTTATATGATTTTGGAACTACTTATCAACATCCTTATATCATGCTTTGTTTCAATATCAAAGTCGATAGCTCTCAAATGTTCGAAGAAGAAATGCTTTTCTTGAATTTATAATAAAGATGTTTGTATGGAGCGCGATACTGAGCATCGGCTTTAAGCTGTTGCCAGGACTTGTTTATTCCTCTGGCCTCGATAATGCATATATTTATTTTTTATATCAAGAGATTCTTTTATCTTTTTTTTATCATAGTTACCCCGCTGATTCTTATCCAGATCCTTCTTTTATTGAATAACGCCTTCATTGAAAAAAAGGAGATAGGAGGGGGAGCACCTATTTAATAACTTTTACTGTACTCCCACAAAACCTTAAGCTTCGAATATCGCTAGCACTGTTTGTGATCTTCAATTGTTTGTATCATTCAACTGCAAATTACGAAACATTCCCACGAACAGCTTTTTTCCACATCATATTCCAATATTTTCATAATTTTACATGGGTGATCAGGATATTAAATTAAAAGGAAACATTTCCAGGGATTGCACACTGTTTGTTAAATGTAACGTGTCGGTCTGTGCTGAGAACTTTACCAAACTGCAGTTGATAAAGGTCTCAAGTAGAGACCAGTAAGAACGTCGAGGTACTTCCATCTGTATTAAAACATCATTATATTGCAGGGGCTTTCTCGTCACAAAATCCCGCTTCAGTCTAGTGGATCCAAATTTTTTTCCCATCTCGTCTACTGTATCGTACCATTTTATTATTTTTTTTTTTAACATCCAATAATAACCCTGTTTCTGATCCTTCAACTTTTATGAATTTTCCCGATTTTCAATTCAAACTTTAACATCTTTAATTTCCAAGAGATATTCAATTGAAATCGGAGTATTATTTTCGAAAAACAAAAAACCCACCAGAAAACACGCTTAAGGACTCAAATTCAAGGGTCACTTTATTGGAACGAAATTCTGTTAAATGTGAGATAGCAGGGATGACAACACAGATACTTTGAAGTTGATGGTAACCTCAAACCTTCCATTTCCCAAAAAAGGTTCCGATCAATTTTAATTGCCCACAATTCACAAAACCGTTTTCTGATTAGTTCAGATGCAATTTCTGAAGGATACATGAAGGGAACTCGAAAACAAAAAGCAAAAAAAAAAAAAAAAACTGAACGTGATCAAAGGATTCTTCGCAATCTAATTATAGTTTTCAATTTGTGAACTATTTGAGCGTTCTATTTACCACTACGATGATGATTCTCTATGAGAATACGGAAAAGGATCAGAATTTAAAGTTTTATTTGTTTGAGAAAGGATCACGATAGATTTGGAGAGGCTGGGTAGTGAAAAGTTGGAAGAAGACTTGCAAAATATTCGAATAAAATTGGAAAAAAAAAATTCTGAAATAGTAGTTCAGTGAAAGAGAACGGCATGTCCTTGAAGTGTATTCTTAGATGTCAGACTGGGAAAGCTTTATTCCATTACCATCATCGTCGGTTAGAACCTTTTTTGCCGACAAGCAGACATATTGTAAAGGAACCGTGGCGAAGAGAGAGAGAGAGAGAGCATTTCGTAAAGCCTAGGTCAGTTTACAGTCGGCTTCGTTTCGTCCTTTATTGCATGCTTACAAGTTCTTGGCCATCTAATGGGCCACATCTCACCGCTCGAATGATGGGTTGTCGTATTCTTTATGATGTTCCATTTAATCCTTCGGCCATTCATAAATCGGATTCGAAGGGTGCGATTGGTTTTTTTTGTTGCTAAGAAAGTTGACTTTGTGGTTCAATAAATTGGAAAGAGAGCTTCAATTCTGGTTCCACCTCCTTCACATCCTCTTCTTATAAATTGTCGCGAAAAATTCCATCTTACTGAATTTGAAAGTTTCACCTCGTCTCACATCCTCCAAATTTACATTCATTCCTTCAGCTTAGCTGCTAAAGAAATTCCAAGACAAAACGGGGCTGAACAGAAAAAAAAGGATAACAAAAAAGAAAAAAGAATGTGCTTCCCTTATCGAACTACTCACACCGTTCGATTGAATCCTTTGCAATAGCGCACACCACACACATAGCTATCCACTTTCCAATTCACTGTACACCGAAGATATTAAACAAATGGAATTTTATTCTTCGGGATTGAAATTTTGGGGGTGGCCGACAGGCAGGATGCGCGCCAACCGAGAATGAGAAGTAATCGGAAGGACGAGACGAGAAGCTGCTGAGCCAAGTACAAGAAAACAGAAAGAAATCTTATCACGAGCTGTACAAATAGCATACAGAGGACAAGATCTTAAGATAAGAAGGACATCAAGGAGCATGGACTTATATATGGCGGTAGAGCGGTGCGATGCAAGTAACGAAGACGGAACAGAGCGATTTTAAGATGCGATATATCGTCGAATTTCCATATGTGTACTTTCTACAGCCCCCTCCCCCACCCTCCTACAAATACTTCACACATTCGGTGAATCTTTCCTGTTTTTTTTTTTCTTCTTTTTCATCGTCGACTTCTTCCTTTTTTATTCGGCTCTCTCTATTTTTAGTCGTTATTTTGTCCAGGATAGGGTAAGAAAAAAAATTGATGCAAAAAAAAAAAAAAACCCGCCAAGACGAGCAAGAAGATCCTGAAAACGCCGCTATATGAGCTACGTGTATGCAATGAGCGCGCGCGAGAGAGAGAAGGACAAGAATGAGAAGGTGATCTGGTTAAAGTTAAATGATACCCAGGATTTTGAGAATGTAGAACGTGTCAGGATATGTGGAAAGTCCTGCGGGTCCCATCCATACCCAAACCCGGACACCAAAAGATAACAATTTCCCAGGCAGAGAGAGAGAGAAAGAGCGAACAATCTAGGGGAGCTCCATATGTGCGAATACGGCAGAAAACGCGGAATGAGTATAGAGAAGGTGTCGTCCTTACACCCTGGTAACATTTTTCAAACCGAAGGGCGATTTATTTGAACTGAAACGCGATTTTTAGTATAGTTAGGAAAAAAAAGGACTCTTTGTATATGTGCAAATTTTTTATTTTATTTTATTTTTTTTTTTTTAAATTCTTCCCTTCCGTCCGCTACTCTGCATATATCAAGGACATGGGAGACATATAGAGAGAAAATATACATCCAGCGAGATGGAGCGATGAAGGGGTGAGATGGAGTTGAAATGCAAATAAGGACGAGGTGGAATAGAGAAAGACAGAATATGAAAGTATCCAAAAGGATTTTTCTTTTTGTGAAATAAGAGTTAAGGACTTAAGATAGAGCGTGGTAAGATTTCATTGTCGCCGATATTGGAGTGGTTGTTTTTTTTTTTTTTTAATTTTAGAATTTTCTATTCTCGAAATTAAAAGTAAAGTTGGGAGCTTCCGGTTCTTGAAGGATATTATAGAGACTCCGCAGTAATCACTCGACAATGTCTAACGAACTTTTCGAACGACCGTTGAATTTGAATATTTTCGAGTTTTTTTTTTTTTTAAGCTGATAAAACGTTGAATTGAACGTGGGTGTAGCCTAGTGGCTAGCGTGTTCGTCTACAATGCGAAAGTGTTGAGTTCAAGTCCCGGTCGATGTATAGTTTAGAAATTGATCTGGGCCACTTGAATTTGCGAAAATGAAAAATTCATGGATTGAGGGTTGAGGCAAAGGACTAACAACCATTTCACAATAACGAATAAGTGAACCTAGAGATCAGGAGGCCACAGCCCGATTAGGGCAAGAGAAAGAAGAAACATTGAATTATCGCAATTGGAAAAACTGCACTCATTGCAGTACCCCCCCCCCCTCCTCCTCCCCCCTCTCCCATGGATTGAGGGCTGAGGCGAAGGGCTAAATACCATTTCACAATAACGAATAAGTGAACCTAGAGATCAGGAGGCCACAGCCCGATTAGGGGTGGAGAAAGAAGAAACATTGAATTATCGCAATTGGGAAAACTGCACTCCTTACACTACCACATCCCCCCTCCCCACCCCCCTGATTTTCCCATGGTGTTTTCCTTTTGGACAGTACATTAGGAAAATGCCATCGAAGCTGCATAAATGAATTTCTAGTGCTCAGCAGCTCGCTTCCGCGGTGGCTACATGGCCACATCTTCCATGAGTGGCTTTTTTTCCTAAAGTGTGACCAATCCACTGCCACTTCCACTTTTGAATCTGAATGCCTATTTTAGTTAATTTTTTATCAAAATTGCCCCAATTCATCAAAAACTATAATAAATTCATCCATTTCAATTCTTAAAACAAAACTAAGATCTCATGATTTCCTTAAGTTGCATATCTCTCAACTATTTAACTTAACTGTCTATATAACAAATTGCCATCCAATCACTACCATACATAATTTAATTGCATAATTAATAACGTTTAAATCAAATGGGAACAAAAGATTTTAAAAATATTAATAATAAAATAATAACCCAGAGAGATCGCGTAATTTTAAGATGATTTACATGTGTGTGCACACGCATATGAAGTGCATGTTCAGAAAAAATAATAATACAAAAAAAAAAATAATCAAAATCAAATTATCTCCGGTAGAAAAAGATAAAATTATAATTTTTTTCATAAATATAGTTATGTGAATATAAGGTGTAGGATAGGCATGTCGGCTAATTCCAAACAATGTGTGTACCTTCACGAACAATTTATTTATTGCGTTTTTTTTTCCGTAATTCTCAAAATTACTCGCCAATATATCTAGAGGGTACTTTTCTATCTACAATTTCAGTTAAATCTCATAATTTTTTTCGTTTTTTTCCTCTCTGTTTTTAATTTTTTTTTAATGATAATTGGGCGGGTTTTATTTTATTTAAAGTTTTGCACGCAGAAGTTGCAGAACAATTTTCTGCTCTGAATAAAATGAATCAGCGCGCGCACACAAATTACGAAGGAAAATGAAGGAAAAGCGAAGCGCATCTAAAATACAGATGCATCGTAAGGGCCCTTAATTTTTTAGGTGCGTGTGTGTATGGAAAACGCTTAATATCTTGAAAGCAAGGGCGCTTCGTTACCGACTAAATAGGGCAACTGAATTCATCGGCCCAGCAAGATATAAGAGTTAAGCCAGGTTATGTCAAAAAATTCATCGAACCATGACGAATGTTAGCATGCAATTACTCGAATCTTTCAACAGTTCAATTGGCTAGTTGGGATTTTTTTTTTTTATCTTTTTTTAAGTATATAGTCTAGATAAGTTTAAATGGCTTAAATACAACAGAAATAATTACCCAGGGAAATGGAAACAGAGGAAAAATCGTGATAGTTTTCTAATTATATGCCAATGAACTGGAGTTGATAATATGAAATGAATTGCGGAAGAGGTCGGTCTTCCCCGTGTGGCCAGCAATTAAGTGAAGAGAAATCTTTTGTTTGATAGGAAATAAATTGTAATTTAGTGATTTAGTATTCCGTTCGGGACGTTATATTGGAGATCTCCTAGTATGTCTCTAACTGAACGTTGGAACTCTTGTATTCACTAATTCGGAAAAGAGCGCTTGACATTGCGCGAAAGCATTTGACAGAGTTTGGCATAGAAGTCTCATAGCTAAGCTTAAAGCCTTTGCCTGTAAGTCGGCCTTTCTTAAATGGATTTAGAGCTTCGTCTCTGAGTTGTATTAAATGGAGCTACCTCTGCCCCCTTTGCTATTGATGCTGGCGTCCCTCAAGGTTCCGTCTTCTCACCCACCCTCTTTTTAGTTTTTATGAGCAACCTGCTCTGTCTTTAAGTTTCAATCCTACAGTTTCGCTGATGATGAGCACGCTTATCACCATCTTCCAATTTGACTCCTCTGATTTCATCGTCCACACTTCCTCTTTCTGACGGCAGCCGCTCAGTCGTTGATCAACTGGATCAGGCAAATTCACTAGCAGCAAGTTTTGCGAGAAATTCAATCAACCCCAACTGTATCGCCTACTACTAATACAATGGCGCTACAGCCCAAATTGGACCTTGGCCTCCTGACATTCAGGCTCCTTAACATCCTCTTCCTACGAATTTCTCATTTTCGTAGTTTGGGGTACCCAAGGTATATCCAAGCAAGCAATGTGCTGGAATTAGTTCAAATCCCGATCGAGGCATAATTCCAGCTCATTGCCTGCTTCGGTATTGCTGGGCTACCTAAACCTGGTGAAAATGAAAGATTCGTAGATAGAGGGTTGCGCGCAACCTATTCACAATAACAAATAAAAGTTAAAAGGAAGGATTGAAGGACTATCGTATAAATGAAGCTTGGCTTAATTTTGTGTGCAAGCAAATAATTTTGTGTGCACGCAGAGTTAATTTTGTGTGCATGCAATTAATTTTGTGTGCAGGCAACTAATTTTGTGTGCAGGCAACTAATTTTGTGTGCAAGCACTTAATTTTGTGCGCGATTTCGTGTGCATGCAGTTCATTTTGTGTGCCGGCAGTTAATATTGTGTGCCAGCAGATAATTTTGAGTGCAGGAAATTAATTTTGTGTGCAGGCAGTTAATTTTGTGTGCAGGCCTATTAGCTATTATCTAGCTTGCAGTTTCGATAAAGGTCTTAACAGAAACCGAAATTTCCACAAATTTCTTCTCTTAACTATATTTCAAGATCTAATCTAAGATGATTAAATAAATTCTTTGAATTAATCATCAGTGAATAGAAAAATCCAAGAAATGCTTATCGATGACATTAATTCAAAACTTTATTAGGAAAAATAAAAGAAATATCCATCAAGCATCAATCGAGCTAATTATTCATGAATTAAAATCGAAAAAGAAGAAAAAATTCTTTTCTTCTTTTTCGAAGACGAATTAAATCTCGCCAGATCATCGTCTTTTCACATTCGTCATCTTGTGACGGTCTCTTGTGGGTCTTTTCTCGTTCGGGATCGGGTCGAACCCGTCCTAATCTTGACATGATCCCAAGATCCATGAGGATCATAAATGAATTTTCGATAAAAATTAAACCAAACACAGCAAAGATCGATCGAAGGTAGACGAAGAGAGACGAGGGAGCGACATTGTCCCGAAGCTGAGGTCCATAGCTCAAAAAAAAAAAAATAAATAAAATAAAATAAAATAATTAATGAGTCCCGGCTAGGTTCGAAGTGATAAAGACTGTCGGGTGTGTACATTGCGGGCGGGGGAACCCCCGGGCTTTCATAATGGACAGACAGACAACAAACCAAACTGACTGACCGCCCGATGATAGATATTGGCGGCAAGCAAGACGAGAGCGAGATATAGCGGGGCCACGCAAAGTATTACGGAGGAGGTGCGGTACCCCGAGTAAGAATCAGAGAGAGGTAAGAAATGAAAGGAGGGTCAGAGATGAGACGGATGTTATTAATTGCCCGGGTCTTTAGTAAAATACTTAAAATATGTCGACGAGATAAATAGATGGGCATAGAGAGCCTGTAAGTGATTTTTTTTTTCTTTTATTTATTTTTTTATTTTTTTCTTAAATGTGAGCACTCATCACGGTCATGTGGGGCGAATCATTTGTTTTAATTTTAATTTGTAATGGTTTTTTTTTTTATTTTTATTTATTATCCAAAGCCTTTCAAGCCTTTCTTTCTTTTCGTCGTGTGGTTTTACGTTTAGATTAGATAAAGAGAAATTGAAAAATAATTTAAAACGATTTGTTCGTCATTTGAAAGTTTTGATTTGTCCTTTTGGATTTTGGATGGTTTTTTTTTCGAAGAAAGAAATTTTTGAGGAATGTTAAAAGAAGACAAAACTTCCGTAACTAGATTCTTGCACAAGTTGATTTCTTCAACTTAATCTTTGTCGACGGAAAGAAACAAACAATACGAAGAAAATCCAACGCGGACGAGACTCAAGAAAATCTGGTGTAGAGAGGAACCTTAAGGCCCAAAAATGGGGACCAGACAACATATACATATAGTGGGCTGGCGGTAAACGAGGTTTCGAGATAAATTGACTACGATACAATTGTTTTCCATAAAAATGCTTATTTCTTCACATATAAGTGATTGTCATATGGCAAAAGATGGAGAAAGAGATTCTTAGGCTTTGTAGCTAAGCATGTCCACACTAGCTACCCGGGGCATTTACCAATATATCGCGTAAGCATAAACAATAGAGTCTTCTCTTGCGGGGGTGATGGGGAACTTAAGATAAGAAGAAGTATCTTGGGGGCTTTTTGCTGTAAAATAGCAGTTTTTCTGCATAACACCGCGATCACAAGCAATCTATTGCTCTTTAAGTGGGTGACTGTTTTTTTGTTTTTTTTTTAGATTCGCTACGAAATACTAATTTGTGTGACTTTTAAGGCCTTCAAGTATTTAGTTTACATTCAAGCTATAGGCGATCCGATTGAAAGGTATTCGTGTCACAGAATGTCTGTGTCTAAATAGCCCCGAATCCATAGGATCGGAGATCCAATTCCTCCGGGATACAGGAGTTCACCTTTTGTCCTCCCTCTCTTAAGGTTAAAAATCCAGCGAATTAAAATAATTTCCTTTAAAATCGTCATTTCTCTCTCCCACTTCATTACGATTCCTTCATAAAATTTTCATAACTTTCCCGCCCATTTCCTTATCCTTTTTTTTATTTCCATTAAGGAAAATCTCTCGCCTTATCATTAACGTTGTGATTTCTCTCTTAAATACGACTTCCGAGCGATATCCTTTGATTGCAATTAAGGAAAAAAAAACATGTAACGCAGCATTAATTAAGAGAACATCACCAGATGGAGCAATCAGCAGTATACAGTTTGACTTAATATGCTCATCACATCCCCCCACCCCCCAAAAACAAAAGGATTCCTCATGAATACGTCTAAACGATGAGATATTATCGCACGCCCCCTTCAAATACACAGAAATTTCATCGTTGTTGAGCGAACCAAAACCCGGATAGACGAAAAAGGGTTGCTGGAAATTAATTGGTCCAATCCGGCACCAATTATTTCATCCTTTGCATATATTTAATAATACGGGGAACGTTTGTTCAGGAGGAGAAATCTCTATCTATTTGGAGTTAATTTTCTGTAAATTGTAAAGTTTGTAAGAAACAATGCTAAATAAGAAAAAAATTATTTTCCGATCCTTTGCAGCCGGTATGGTTTTCATGCTTACAGTGCCGTTTCTTCCCATAAAACCATTCCCTAATCCTAGTAGCCCACTTTTCCATTATCCTATACATCAAATCCCAACGTCTTTTTTGCAATTTGGAAAAGAAAACCTCGGCTCTGGGAAGCCCACCATGAAGGAAGCGAAAGGAAAAACACGGTTAGGGATGTCTACCCAAGTGGCGGTAGGAACTGCGACTACCGGCGAGAGTTAGGGAGGTAATGAGACCTCTTTAGTCGCCAGCAGAATAGCATCCACGACGTTTGAACCACAGTTCGTGGAAGTGATCACTGATCCATCCAATGTTGCAGTGATTGAGCAGGCTGTTGCCCTTCGATAGCGATGTAGCGCTGGACGACATGATTCTAAATGGGAATGAAGCTTTAAGTGACGAGGAACCATCAAAGTCAATCGTCCTTGACTCTTGAGCCACTGGTCATTGTCGATAAATGGCCGTCGTTGAAGGAAGCGGATGCTAAGAAGACCGACTATGGTACGCAAGGAAAAAAGCAGAGTTCAAGGACTATTGAATATGCACCGACGCTGCCTGATCCTCTGGGCATCAGAAAGAACGGTAGCGAGTCGAAGCGAAAGCTGAAGAATATTGTAACCGGAAAGTACCCACGTTACCTAAAGGCAGTTCCTCCAACGTCATCTGGTAAGCGCTAAACGAAAGAAGCGACTGGACGACAGTACAGAGATTCCGAAGTAAGCGAAATCCATAGTTCGGCCTTACAATGCCGTGGCTGCAGAAAGTCCTAAGAAAGGTGATCGTAGACTTGGCAAATCCCGAGGGAAAAATCGCCGAAGAGAATCGGTCTGCTATAGAGGAGAAGGTCACAAACTTACTGGACGAACACATGTACCCAGGAGGTGTTCCCAGGTTTGACTGGAGCGAATGATAACAACGGTATTTTTAGAATATCCTGTACAGACCAGCTTTCAAGTGACTTCCTCACAAATGTGATAAATGGAATGAAGCCACCTTATATCAACGTAAGGCTGGCAATGGTTCACATCCAGCCGGCATTACACTGAAAGACCGGAATATCAAGCCGTCGCGATTCCTACAGCGGATCAGGAATCAGAACGACCTCGATACGCGAAGTTGGAAGATCCGAGAAGGATGTCAGAGTGGAATTCGGTGCAGACCGAAGTTCAGCACTAGATGAGGGATTTAGTGCGATTCGGACTATAGCGGAGCAACTTTACCCTGCGAAGCAGGTGTAGCGATGACCAGAGCGGTGCAGATGAACCTCCACCACAGTGCAGCGGCGACTGTGAATCTGCAGGCCTATCTACGTCTGGGTAGGGGCTACTTAGCGCTTATCCAAGAGCCGTGGGATCTCCAACGAGGAACTTTGGAGTACAACTGGACAGAATAAAATAGGGGCATTGAGATTCAAAGATGGAAGTGGCAGTGAATCGGTCACACTTTGAGAAAACCAGAGCGAAACAGGCTCTGGATTATAATCCTCAAGGAAGACGTCGAATTGGTCGACCATGGAAGCGAGCAGTTGAACAGAAGGCCAGAGGAATAAACAAGTCCTGGCAACAGCTTAAGGCGGATACTCAGGATCGCGCCTTGTGGAAGAGAGTTGTTTCTGTCCTATCCCCCTAAAAGGGGGTCTTAACAGGAATTTGATTAATTAAAGGTATACCCAAGCAGCCAGTGTGCTGGAATTAAATATGTGTCGATCGGGATTTGAACTCTCGACCATTGCAGACCAACATACTACCCACTAGGCTAAGCTCTAGCTTCAGTTTCTAGATAAATGGCATGAGAAAACCTCTCACTCATGATCAGTTTAGTACACTCATCCCACCAAAAACCCAATTGTATCCACGGTACGACTACGAGTCCGTCAGTCATATCATAAATTAGCAACATAATTTTCTAGTTCAAAAACAACTGTCCGACTATCAAAGGTATGCTACGTGCTTATTTAACCATTTCACAGCCATAACTTTAAAAAAAAAACGACGGCGAAGAAAAAATTAGGCTTCTTGAGATGCGCGCGCGCGATTAAGTGCCAAGAGACGATGAGATGCCTCAAGACAAATTAAAATTTTCCTGAATGAAACGTGGTTTCTGTATTTAATTAGCACTCTCTGTATTTTTCGTGGGCAACATTTTGTAAAAACAAAAAAAAAAAAAAACACAAATTTTTTAGCATTGTTCCAGTCAAAAGGCGCGGATAATTCTTTCGAAAGCCGCGCGCTACAAAAGACAGAAAAATTAGTGTTTCATTCTTAAAGATCTTATATTTGTCTTACTATGAAGAAAAGAAGCAGCCGAAGAAGAAGACCACAATTTCATGTAAAACGAAATGTGTGAAGATGATGTTTTTTTTTTTTTGGTAGGTAGACATCAGATTTAAGATATATCTCTAAATTTTCACCGCCGACAGAAAGAAGACGGCTTCTTCTTCTTCTTCGTGCTGTTATTGTATGTCTACGTTTGTCCTTTAAGACAAAAGTCGTAAATGAAAAAGACTTAATTTCTTTTTTTAAAAAAAAAAAAAAAAAAAAAACAAGATTATCATCGTTTATAATCATCATCAGGCATAGAGTGAGTATTTCTCATTTTTTTACTTAAAAAAAAATAAAATAAATCTACATAAAACAAAAATAGAACGAACTTCGGAAAAAAACAAAATGCTAATTCAGATGGCGTACTAAAGATAACTCGTTCATATTCAGTTTGAAATAAAGAAAAGAAATACGGCTAAGCCATATATTTAAAATTAAAGTCACATATAACCGAGAGCATTATCACATTTAAGCATCGCTCATAATGACTAAAAGATAAAGCACAGCCGAGATACAAACCACCGCGCGCGGGGGCATAAAATTAACTGACTTACACTTCACAACGAAAGCAATTGTGAAAGATTTTGCCCGCATATCGAATTCAAAGAGAGTTAAAAACCTATGATGCCGCGCACAATTTTTTGAAAAGAAAACGGAAAGAAAAAATTAAGAATTTCAAATTGACCATTGCATAATAACGATGATCGCCGAGAGGCTTTCTTTCTTTTACGGGTCAATGGACAATTTATTGGCGCCGAATTTCAAAAGAACAAATGCTCGCGATCGTAATCTTTAAGATTCGAAAAATCGCGAAAAACAATTTTCAGCTCTTTACTTGTCGGTATTGTCGAAGTAACAAATTTATTGTTTTTTTTTTTTTTTTTTGGGTTTTCTGTTGAGAGGGAAAATTTTTTTGGAGTTTCGTTTAATTGTCGCGTAATCGTTGGGCAGAAGAAAAGAAGTCGATGAATAGTACAGCTCTCTCCAATACTGTGCTTTCCACAATTTTTTTCTTTAGTTCTGGTTCATTCCTTAGGTCTCCCTTCGAACTGCTCGTTTCCATAATGGACCAACCCAGCATCTTTCTTGAGAAGGCTATAGTTCCGAGCTTATTTGGCTCTGGCTTTCTCAATGTATGACTGATCCACTGCCACTTACGCCTATGAGTCTCAGTACCTATATTTGTCTGTAAATGGGAGATCGTGTTTAGCATAACGATTATTATGCAGGAATTGATGAAAATGAGGAATAGAAGCCCGGCAGGACCACGTCAACCGCACGATCTCTGCGTAACACTAAATTTTCAATAACCCAAAGAAACCGGTAGTAGCCTTCCGTTTACGGTTACCTTTTCTAGAGAATTCTAAAATCGTAAGGCCATCTTTTGAATTCCCAAATATTTTTAACTCCTTAAAAAGACAAATACCCAACTGACATACCAAAATTACGTTCGATTCGCGCTCCATTGAACAAAACTTCACAGAAATTAAAATTTAGTCAACCTGTTCTTTTATTTCTCGATTTCCTATGCATACACACCCGTCACACATACTTCCGTCAGCATATTATAATAATAAGGAGCGTGTGTAATTAAAAGGGTAATTTTCCAGTTGAAAAGAGCCCTCAACACACTTATTTAAGATTCATACCTTTCCAGAAAACAATAAAAAAAAAACTTTGAGACCATAAGAAAGGCACACACAACATTCTATGTGACTGGCTACCTTTAAGTTTTTCGTCATCATAAAAGGGGAATCACCCTCTCGTTCTGTTTCTTGGCTCTTAAATGACACGATGATGATGGCTTTGACAGTGTCATGGATGAAAGATGTTGTTTTGTTGATTTGTTTATTTATTCATTGTTTTAATTTTTCTTTTTTTTTTATTTCTTTTATGCTTAGGTAATGAATTGGTATGTTAATGGAAATATAATTAGCACCTAACGGATGGCTGAACAATAATTACGAGATGGTAAAAGAAAGCGACACGTTGTTAAAGTTTTGAATTAATAATTGTACCGAATTAGAAGATCAGATCAGTTAGTTCTTCGCTATGAAATGAAATTTTCATTCTTTCATTTTAAACCACAGAAGTACTCCCATTATTTAAAAAAAAAAAAAATGGGCAAATTTCGGAAAATACAATGGAAAAACGGCAAAAGTCGATATGACAAAAAGTTTTCATTTTTCGAAGCTCTACAAACTTTGCCTTAAACAAATTTTCGATCAGGTAAAAAACAATTATTTTTTTTTTTTTTTTAAATAGTCATAATTTTCACTCCCTGCTGGCGATCATTTCCAAAAACATTACGATTACTGTCCGACGATATATCCGACTTTTGGAACAATTCGTAGTCATTTATGTGGCGGGTTACTCGAGTTATTGTCGCGACACACAGACAGAAGTCACAACGAAATCAACTTTTTCGATTGCTGGGACCTTAAGGGAGACCTGTCAAAAACCGAACAATTCAATGAAGCAAACTTATCATGCTTTCAGATTTCATCTACAGTAAAAAAAGGTTAGGCGGCCAAAAGCCCAATGTGAGCTGTAGTGCCATTGAAGAAAAATGAAGCTCGTAGAGTTGAATATTTTCATCTGTAGAGAATCGCTGACCTTTTATTTTTATTTTTTTTTTGCATACGCCAACAACAATCAATATTATTAGGAGGATTCGAGATTCGCCCTCAACGACTACCCCCTCCCCCCACTTCCCATCCCGCCACACCCAATAACCTCACCGAAAATTCCATTAGGGTCATGACATCTAGGCTATCAGCATCATGAAATTGGGGATGCAAGTAGCTACATAAGGATATGGGGAATCTACCTAATACACACAACCCTGTCTCATTTCTAAAATTCGTTGGCTTATGCAGAAAGCGCTGGGCCGACGAAGGGTATGGAAGGTGAACGAATTCAGGAGGGCGGGAAAATTTCAAAATTTACATCGAAATAAATAACATTTCCTGTGTGTGTCCGGATTTGAATATTTTCGAAGCGTTTCTCGCTCTCTCTCTCTTCGAATATTTTGTCATTATTTTCGGCGAATAATTACGGAAATATGTAGATTGCGCGAAGGGGATGGCCGGAATAAGCGAGATGATGGTGATAAGGTCGAGCAGGTGAAAGGGTTATGACATGAATTTATATCATGAGTTTTGAATGATGACTCCGCCCGATTTGGTTGCTGGTAGCTGGCCTACGTGCATGGAAATTATTCACTGATATTAATGATGATGATGAAAAGCTCGTGGTATGAGGGGGTGCGAATGGGGCTAACAAAACAGGATTTACGTTTCGAATTGAATTTGTGTAAATTATTCGGTCGTTAATTAGAGACAACTTCATCCCTTGTTCGGCGATTATTGTGTCTCGATAATCACGATAACGAGAATACGTGTGATGTAAAGATGGTTACGATTATTAGCATTGACAATAACTCGTGTTTTATGCTTCGTTATGGATTTGGATGAGTTTTGTTTTAATTTTCGGAATTTCGACGAAAGGAAATTAAAAAGGAGGAATTATTACGGGGATTTCGAGAGGGTAGGAATTCATGTGGAAATGAATAGTAGTGGCCAGAGAGGGTAGGGAAAAGCTTATGGTAATTTTTTTTGTTTTGGGCGATTAATTTGTTTGATTAGGAAGAGATTTAGTTAAGAAAGGAGTTCATTGTTATATCAAATGAATTTCCTGTTGAAAACCCCCCTATAGGGGCATAGGACAGAAACAGTTCGCTTTCATAAGGCGCGACAATGAGCATCGGCCTTTAGTTGAAGATTGTAATCCAGGTTTCCTTAAAGTGTGACCGATTCACTGCCACTTCCGCCTCTGAATCTCAATGCCTATGCCTATTAATTCCGTTCAGTTGTACTCTAAAGTTCGTCGTTGGAGGTCTTGTTTCTGGCCAAAATTGCCCCCGTAAAATGCGTCGAAGACTTTCGGTCACGAAAATTTGCAGTTTCTTGAAAGATCTCTCTTGGCTTCAAGAAAGCGGAAAAGATACCGAAGGCTTGACGAGCCTCAATATCTTTTTTGGCTTCGTCGTCCATGACGATAATGCTGCCGAGATAATAAAAAATCTTGCACCTCTTCCACATCTCTTGTCCGTAAAGAATGATCACTGTGCTTGTGTTCGAACCCATTTTAGTTCAGACAAGTTTTTAGTCAATTCACAGGCATAGTCTTCAAAATAACCGTCCTAAAGCCACTAACGTTTGAAATTTGAGTGGACAATGTTGCTTTTTTGTTTCCATAATTATAATTG
Organism: Chorisops tibialis; assembly: GCA_963669355.1. NCBI lineage: Eukaryota > Metazoa > Arthropoda > Insecta > Diptera > Stratiomyidae > Chorisops > Chorisops tibialis. The sequence continues at coordinate 1,713,972 of OY770265.1, read as the reverse complement.
TAATAAAAAACTGGTGTCCTTAAAGCCACACGTAATTCAATCGGGCGATTCAATCGCAGCATGATACCTTTGGCTTGATTATTCAAATCAGAATGAAGAGGGCTATTTCAAGTTTTCTTCTTTCTTACGAATTCTTTGTTTCGTTTCTTTCTTTTTTTTTTTCTTTTTAAATCATTTCCACTTGAAGTAATCGCACTTGAAACTATTCCCGGCTTGAAATTCGTTACTCAAAGGAAAAATATAAAAGCAACCGAACAGAAGAAATTCCAATGCTATGCGACATCCTTTCGACATACCCTCATTGTCAGCTCGTTTAATGCACAAAATTAATGATGGCAACAACAGCAGTATACCAGCAATAGGTTAGTTAAAATTTCCGTTAAGACCGAGGGTCAATTTTCGAATAACCCTTAGCCCCTGATAATAAGAACAATGAAGGGTTGTCTTCGTGGGTAGGCGGTTGTTTCAATTAAAGTATTTTTCTCTGATTTTGTAAATTTCCAAGATCTCTTTGATTTCGGCTTGGGGAGGGAGGTGGTTCAAAGCTATCCGGAACTTCCTCCGCCATCGATAGTAAGTTGAATTTTTTCATATCGAAAAGGGTTCTTGCTTTTGGGATAACGGCTTTTGAGGATTGTAAAATTTCGCCAAGAAAAAATTCTGAAAATCTACCCTCACTCTCCCTCCCTTCCCCTTCTTAAACAATTCCTGTGTTCGCGACTGACTCATAAATACTTAGCCGCCAGGAAGAAGATCGTCAAGAAAAAAGTAGAAACCAAAAAAAAACCTAAGCCTGACGCTATCGCCATCAAAGCGAAGGGTGAAGAGATCAGAAAAACTTTAGCCTCCCAATTCAACTTAAGGAGGCGGGAGCCATATCTGCCGAGCTCAAAGGCGCCATTAGCGAAGCCTTAGCAGAGCAAGCGATTGTGAGGACCCTCACGCACCGTTCCATTATCGAGATTAAAGACGTTGATGAAGTAACCGCAAAAGATGACGACATCAGATTCGAAGGAGTTTCGCAGGCAGTCTTCCTGCATAAAAGGCAAAAAAGAGGAGAAAACCAGCCAGCTGGCATCCGAATGGCAGTTCGGTTTCCATGCACGTGAAAGACTGCGTCACTCGGAGTGCTAGCAAGTACGTCCTAGGAATCTTTGACAATTAAGTTGGGATGTTATGATTGACAAGCTACGATCTAACGACTGCCAAGAAATACGCGACATTGTATGGAAAGTTGTGGAGCGTGGCTGCCCATAGGGCTCCATCAGTGGACCATTTGACCTTTTCGTGCAGCTCGCGGATTCATGCAGGTTCGACGATCTACTGATAATGGTGAAGGGAAACTCCAGAATTGAGCTTGAGCGTAAGGGAGAGGCTTTAATGGCAACCATTCGGGAATGGGGTCTGAGGGTTGGTGTGGCGATATTGAAGGACAAGACGGTGACAATAATGCTGAAGAGCTTATTTTCACAATCACGTCATCCTTCGGTAAATCTTGAAGGAAGAGGGCTCAGGTACGCAACTGAAGACAAATACATGGCCATTAAAATTTTTGAGCGGTTGGGAATTAAGCCTCACCTAAGAGCTCAAGGGGCGTCTTGTCGCTGGTGTCAATCAGATCCGCAGCGTGCTGCGTTGTGAGTGGGGTCTCTCCAGGCGATCGGTATGGATCGGCGGTATGGTACGAAGCAATGTGCACTGGTGAAGGCATCAACTCAATTAACTTGTGCCAACGAGTTGTCCTGAGTGCGTACCTGTATGCCGCACGGTTTCCACCGTGGCCATACAGGTACTCATGGGTGCTCTGCCATTGGACTTGGAGGTGAAGCATCGTGCTATCACCTACACGGTCCGGAAGGGACTTCCATTGCTGGTTAACGATTGGTTAGCCTCGGAAGAGTTTAGGGAGAGGAATGCAAAGAGCTCCTAGAACTTAAGGCCACGTCACTGTGGCAAGCCAAGGCGGTACTGATAAGGAAAGGGTGGCGTACCAATTTCTTGCGACCGCGAGCTTCACGAGGGATAACCGGGACTTTGACTTTTATCGAAGTCTGGGCTATCTCTTGACGGGCCACGGCAGTCTAAACGAATTCCTCCGCAGGGTATGTAAGTCCGAAACGAGAGGATGCGTGTGTGGAGCGCTGTTGAAAAGCTTGGTCGAATGTCCAAGATATGCAGATCTAAAGCAGCTGGAAGCTATGGAGGTGGTAGTTGATGGGTCGGAGCTGGACGTAGGGAGGTGCCTCGCCAGCAGGAAAAGTTTTGAATGCCTCCGCGTCTTTGCACACGAGGCATTCAAAAGAAGAAGGACGGAAACTGGCCATTGAGGGGTTTAACTGTGAGTCTGTATGTCCCCAAGTTTAAATTTTACTTCGAAGTTCAGTAACCACAAGCGCACTTCTATAGTCATAAGTACAAAACAAAAGTTCACTACAATCTGCGCATCTCTGATTTCAGGAGTATTAATAAGAAATTTGTTAGCATCGGCAATTTCACCCTTCTGATATCCAAAAAAAAAAAAAAATTATATAAACAATTTTGCAAAAACTTGCGGGTCTAAACAAAATTTCCTTCTCATCTTCCTCGTCAAAGTATCTCGTCTCTTCTCCTAATTAACGGATATCTTAAATCAGTGTCACCCCTAAAAGTTAAATTTCCAATTTTCGTCACACACAACTTCTGTCCCCCATTCTCATCTTTGTCCCGAAATAAATCTCAAATTTGCTTTGTTTGTAAATCAAAAACCAAAAAAAAAAACCCCCAACAAGAAAAAAAGAACCCGTCAACGTACTTTTGCTCTCAAAATCAACATATCGATGATAATGATTTCTCTCTCTCTCTGTCTGTGTGTCCGCACATTTTCAAGCCCATCTTTCTTTTTTTGATTGAAATTAATTAAGGAATTAAAAGGCATCCGGCATAAGAATCGTGTTAAAAAAAATCAAAAAAAAATCTGGTCCAAAGATTGTCGGATGGGACACCATCGAAAAAAAAAAATTGAAAACTCTTGACCATTATTAGGCTCGCTCTCTTAATTGAGTCTCAGCGACAATAACAACAACAACAATAGCAACAATGCCCAAGATAAGAAATTAAGTAATGAATAGCCCAGACGTAAAGAGCTAGGGGCAAATAATTCTGCGGGTTGTTGTCTTCGAAATTACCAATCAAGTGAAGGGGGCCCAACGACGAGAATTTCGCGTCGCACACACAACAGCTCAGCCTCAGGGGGAAGTTGGATATTAAATCTCAGTTCAAATACATTTCCATAATGACAATCTCGCCGGCTCAGAGTTGTTGAGATTTTTTTCTTCTTCATCTTCTTCTTCTCTATCTGTTAATTGTATTTAATTGAGAATGAAACGCAATAAGACATGGGTTTTTGGGTGCGCACGCTAAATTTTTGTCATTGTCATTGAGAGAGAGAATAATGATTAGGGGACGATTTAATTGAATTTTTTTTATTTATTTTTTTTTTTTTTTTGGGACACAAATGTGGGTATTAATGAGGTTTGGTGATTTTTTCTTATTATTTCGAATACTGTTTTAAATTGCTGGTTTTATATTTTGAGTGTAGCGTTTTGGTCTGTAGTGCGAAGGTTGTGAGTTCAAATCCCGGTCGACGCATTTGGGCCAACTCAATTAGAAAAATACCCAAAAAAATTTCACAAATAGGGAGTTGTATGCGAGCGACCAAAAACCCTTTCGCAATAAGAAATAAATGCCAAGAATTCGGTCGGCGAGGGATACGCAAGATACAATCCTTTAGGCTTTAGTTATTGCCCGGAACTGATTTATTTCATTGGCATCCTATTCCGTTGGTCGCTACCGACCACCCCGACGTCTTCTTTGAGTGTTGTTGTAATCCAGAGTTTATTTGGGGATGTTTTACCTTAATCTCTGACCTCCAAGAAAGGAAGCAAGGCGAACCCCACTAATTACCGCCCCAATTGTCATTACCTCAGTGCTTTCGAATTTAATGGAAACTGCTGTGGATAAAAATCTCCTTCCTGATCGCCAATATGGATTCTGCTCGGGTCGTTCTACAGGCGGTCTCGTGGTCCATCTTACTGAGCATTGGAAGTCCTGCATCGCCTGCCATCGCCGAAGCGTTTGACAGAGTTTGCACAAATTTCTCGTAACACTTCGTTTCTTCAATGAATAATAAATAACTTCTACACTCTTTTCCATTAATTCCGGCGTCCCTCAGGGCTCAGTTTTATCTCCCACTCTCTTTTTAGTCTTCATAGACGACCTTCTATCGACATCGGAGGCCTCATGTCGTAATGAGTCGATAAAACCATAGAACTCTGACCTCAACTTAATCCTGGAATGGGGGGTGGGAAAAGCAGAGAAGAGTTTAATGCCATAAAAACGCAGTCCTGTCATCTATCACTTAAACATAACGTTCTGACGTCGGTCGCTAATATGTCCTTACATGGTAGGCATCTGTGAAGTCGCTCTTGATGCTTCGAAACGTCTAGGAAGTATAAGAAATACTTCTCTGCCTCCGAACTAGCGGCCACGTCTTGAGTATAACTCGCATGATTGGGTCCCAAAATCATACTCTGCATTTACTATAGATATTTCCATTGTAATTGCAGCAAGGAACTAAAAGCCTTCCTATATCCGAAAATTGAATATTTCATATTCCAAGGAGCAGAATTTCTAATCCTATTTTTCCAGACACTCATCCCAATTGTTTTTTTTGCTTTTTTTTTTGTGGTTATATCAGACGGACAAAAGGACGAAGAACCGAACAATAACGCGCTTAATTTTTAATTTTCTTTTTATTTTTTAAGGAGAGGGGGTGAAATTCGTTTTATCCGGACAATTTTATTCTTTCATTTTTTTTTTAACTAATTTTATGGATCCTAGACACGTAATGTATTTTCCTATGCAAAAAAAGGATTGGATTTAGGATTTTTTTTTTTCTTTATTAGGTACTTTCTAGCGACATATCGAGACATGAAAAGGAATCGAAATAAAGAGAAAGAATCGAAAAAAAAAGGCTTAAAGATTATTTTCTTTCGAATTTCTTACTGAATAAGGATCACGAAGGAGTTCGTACTGAATTAATTGTATTTTTTTGGTGTTTTTTTTTTAGGCAATTTAACTTGGGAAGACAAAAATTTGCTTCCCCCGAAATGACTGAATTAGCCTTAAAATATAAAAAAAATCGGTCTGTCTGTACGCCACCGTGCGTGTACGCAGCGCACATTAACTCTCAAATCCTTGAAAATGCTAAATCAATTTTTGGATTAGGTTGTAGATGGTAATATATATCGATATATCGGGCGGACAGAAATTTTGGAAGTGTAGGGGTTAAAAAGGAAGCTAGGGTGTAGTCTAGTGGGTAATGTGTTAGGCCTACAATGCGAAGGTCGTGAGTTCAAGTCCCGGTCGACGTTATATATGATTCTACCACACTGCCTGCTTAGATATACCTTAGTTACCTCAGTCTACGAAAATGAAAAATTCGTAGATAGAGGGTTGTGCGAAGGGCTAACAACCCTTCGACAATAAGTAATGAAAAAAATATTAAGGAACATGAAGGTCAAGAGGGCAAGACCCGATTTGAGCTGTAGTGCCATTGCAGATGCAGGGGCTTAAAAGGTGTAGCGGAAGAGGAGGAGGGGGTGAGCAGCGCTAGACCCGCAAACTGTAAATTTGAATATCTCAATTTCCCCCCGGATGGTAGTTGTATGATGAGGTCCTACCGATTCATGCAACTATCTTTGGAGACTTAAGCAACTCCACGGACTCGAGCTTAAACGCAGAAGGTTAGTTACTGGTCTGGAACGATCCGGTGATTCTACTAAAGTTTTCCTTGAAGAGTTGCATCTCCACGTACCCGAGCAGATTGAGCAGTATCAAAGTCTGGCAAGGACTGTAGTGCGGGCGCTTGCGGCGACCCACGGAAGTCCCCACCAAGGACTGTCACATCAGTGGTATACAATGAGGAACAGGAAGAGACGATTCTTCATCTGCTTTGCACTTGCCCTGCTCTCTCTGGAGGAAGGAGACGCCCCACAATTTTCCGATAGTCTCGGTAATCTGGTAAATGCGGATACCAGGAGCCTTCAATGCTTCATAAAAAGCTCCAGTTGGTTCGCCGAGTAGAAGTCTCTTCTGAGATCCTGTGGCATGCACTTGCCCTGCTCTCTCTCTCTAGAAGAAAGAGATGCCACCTAGGTGCACCCTTTTTCGATAGTTTCGGTAATCTGGCAAACGCGAAAGCCAGGAGCCTTCAATGCTTCATAAAAAGCTCCTGTTGGTTCACCGAGTGGAAGTCTCTGAGATCCTGTGGCATCACAACGGAGTTGTGTCTGGGCAGCCACCTCTATCTGACATCCGTGTGGTTATACCTCAGCGTGTAGGCCTGCGAGCCGAGACTTCACACACATAGGTTCAATCTCAATTATCGTCATTTATCTCAAATGAAGTTCGTCACTCTACCCAGTATGGAAATTGTTGAATTCTTAATAACTATCGGATCTCTATTTTCCTTTTTCTATAACAACCCAGCCTGACTTTCATTATTTCCAATAATAACCTAAAACAAAAAAAAAAAATGTCCCAAAAATCGCATGAATTTCAATCGAAATTACCTCGTCGCTTCTAAAATAACCATTTTAGGTTCGATCTAATCACGCTAACTTTTCGTCTCGATATCTGCCCAGTTCGATCGGATACATAAAATTGAATTTGTGATTGATTAATGGATTCCAATGTGCATCGTAGAATATCCCATAAGAAGACGACGACGAAGAAAATGATGCGACGATCAGGAGAAGACGATGATGAAAACTCTGTGTGTAAAAGATACACGCTCGAAACAGAGGCGAGGGTTTTCTCATGAAATTGGGAATATGCAAGGCATCAATTCAATTTTGAAGAAGTCCGTTTTAAGAACTCCCAACCATACTATACATACCTTTTCTTGATCTTGATTCATTTCAGAATATTTAGTACCCAGTAGGAAAAATCGCAGTGAATTTTTTTTTTCCAGATCCCTATTGTTCTGGTAGCCGAGATCGCGAACATGGCGATCTTAGATTTATTCCCAGATAATAAGTATTTTAAGCTTTCTTAATTCTAAATTTAAAAAAAAATACCCGTACTCCTTAAATTGAGCCCCCGTTGGGTTCATTACCAAATTTCCTGCAAGGTTTTTATTTTACGCATATCGCGCAATACAAAACAAAACCAACATATCTCCGTCCACAACGAACTCGATGATTCCTTCAGCAGCAGCTTTATAGAGTTTTGTCGCAAAGTATCTTTTGGGGGGATGTAAAACTTACACATATCTTTTGTCCCCACGGCTGGACAGCAAAAAAAAACTAAAAGCAAAAACCCTCCAAGCAAAAAACCTTCTGTGAGTTTCTGTTGTGCAAAGACCGCACGAAAGAGAAGGAGAGATACCTTTGTGTATCTTAACAGAAACGGATAACTTGTTTTTTGAACTTTAGAGTTCATAATGTGTATTTACACGCGGGTACAGAAACAGATACCAAAAAAAAATAGAAATAAATAAATATAAAACGACATAAGAACAATTTAAATGTGGTTTGGAAGTCGGGTAGTCCGTCGTCGTCGTCGTTGTCCTCGTCTCTCGCAATTTCATATTCAAAATGTGCGCGCGTACTTCTTTTCGTAAAATGCAAAAAAAAAAAAAAATGAAAACAAAGAAAAACAGGTACAAAAAAAAGTCCTATACAGAATAAGTTTAAGAAAAGATGAAGAAAATAAGAAATAATTTTCCAGATATCTGTGCTTACTGCCCGCTTATTTTATTACTTTAAATTGATTGGGGAGGGGGAGGGCCGGTTTGGCGGGACTTTTTATAAAAATTACCCATATCGACTGTTTAATCACATCCTTTTTTTTAAATTTACTCAATTCATGGGACCAAATTTTAAATCTTTTCGTCTCAGATACATTGTAAATGTTAAAATTTTAAATTAGTTTCCGTGCATGATGTAAATTGTTACTGAAATATGCCGCCATTAAAAAAAAAAATTTGCCAAAAAAAAAATGAAAAACTGCCCAAAGTTTCAGCCCTCAATAAGCAACGGAAAAACGAGTTTGGGTAATTTTTCGCACAAATGTGGAAACACTGGACAGTCTAAAATAGGCATTAAGATTCAAAAGCGGAAGTGGCAGTGGATCGGTCACTCTTTGAGGAAACCACATTGCCGAACAGGCTCTACATTATAATCCTCAAAGGAAGACGTCGGATTAGTCGATCATGTAGCACATGGAAGCGACTAGTTGAGCAGGAAGCCAGAGGAATAAACACGTCCTGGCAACAGCTAAAAGTTAATGCTCAGGATCGCGTTTTGTGGAAGAGAGCTCCTCTCTTAACAGAAATTTGATGATTGATATTGAAACATCCCAAAATCAAAAACAAACAATTTATCGCAATTTTCCAAATACAATTATAAGTCCTTGATTTGAATTATTATTTTTATTTTAAGGACGCATCAATGTGTTCATTTTTATCATCTCTAAATATTATAAGCACCCATACGAAATATTCTCAATAATTTCCTTTTTGGTACGAAATTCATCTTCCCAATCACCATCTCGCGATATTATGCTTCCTTATCCTTCGCTCCCATTCCCTCAAAATCTTTAACTTTCCGCCCCTCTTCACCCCCCACCCACAACACATACACGACTCAAAAGTAGATTATTCAGTTTTCTTATGGTCCTTAATTCTCATATATCCTTTTTACGTAGAAAATGGAACCCGTAGAAAATTATCTGTCATCTCCATATTCCGTTCTCTCCCATATATCCGGACTGTGTGTCCTTGATGTGTGTGTGTGTGTGTTTGCGCGCGAGTATTAGGCTATTTTGCATATAGCGAAAAATGTCCCTGATATCTACACACTCGGAGTTCTTTTTTTTTATTTTTATGTTCTTTACATGTAAGTATCCTTCATATGTGTACCAGGATGTAAATAGCGCGCGCGATATCCACCGCCTCCCCTCCCCCCCCCCCTTAATCTTTCAACCTCATTTCGTTCTAAGGAAACCTCAGCCTTTTCGCAGCTTTATTCTTCGACGACGACGACAAGAGTATCCTTATCAAGAGAAATACACAAATCCACACCACCTGACTGTATAGTTTGTGCTGAGAAGAAGAAAGTCGCATACTTAACCTCCCCCCCCCCCCCTTCCTCCCCATAACCTTTTGCACGGGGCCACCATTCTAGCAATTTTTATCCTTTCGCACGCCCTTTAGCCAAATTACTTTACGATATTTTTAAGAAAAACGAAAAAAAAAACATGAAGAATAAAAAAGCTTCACATATGATTACTACACGTGTGTGCTTTTCAGGATCATTTCTACTTTTCCTTCTTGCAACATTTTAGGACATTTTTCTATCTCTTTCGCGCTAAGTTATTGTTGCATTCTTACCGCAGGACCAATCGCGCGCTTCTCACACATATCTCAGCATGGTTAGCTTTTACATTTAAGTCACCTCGAAAAAAAAAAGAAGAAGAAGCGGCAAAAGGAGAAGGAGATGAAGTGGGCGTTTAGCCACCCTTGAGAAGAAAACTTTTCTTTTAGCGGAAAGAGAATGATTGGGGGAAGGAGGAAGAAATTTTACGAGAGTGATGAGTAGTAAGCGGTGAGTACATGAAAATTTTTGATGAGGATGAGGATATGCGAGATCTATCTGAATCGAAGTGTCCTGTTGTTGTAATTTCTTCCTTTTTTTTCGCTCTAGTTATGGACAAATTTTGTCAGCTTGTCCTTCTTCGTCGTGTCTTGAGAGGGAGAAAGAGAGAATTTGTTCTTTCTTATGCAAAATGAAGCGACCCGAATTTTTTTCTCCTTATTCGTTTGAACGTTGTTTAACCCTTTTTTGCAGTCTCCAGACTCCTACTTTCTTTATCGTTCCCCTTTTCATCCTTGACGGTTTTTCTGCCAACCATTAACCTTTATCCTCCTTCTGTTCCTTTTTTTTTTAATTTTCACGGATTGAGATGGCTCAGATACACGCAGGCAGTGTGCTGAAATTGTCCTAACTGGGTGCAAGTGCAGCTGTTAGTTGCACCGGGTGACATCCTTGAGAGGGGCAACGTCTTCAAAATACTGAGAAAAAATGATGCAACGAAATGAAGGACTCCATTCCACCAACAGGTAAAAGGTTTCTTCTGGGCTCCAAGCAGCAAGACACGGCGTGGAACAGAAGATTTGGTATGAAGGAGACACCTGTATTGAAAGGGGCGAAAAAAGGAAAAAGATTGGGATACACGTTATCTAAGCCACACGTTGGGAGCCACTGTAACGAAATGAAGAACTAAATTCCGCCAACAGGTAAAACGGATATTCTGGCCAGATGATATCTCCAGCGACGAAAGTTCAAGTACAACCAGGCCAGGCTAAGATAGGCGTTACGATTCAAAGGTGTAAGTGGCAGTGGATTGGTCAACAAAAACCACTATGACACTTCTTAATACTTAACCGGCAATTGATTCAAAGTCATTTCGCCTGTATTTCCTTAATTCCTCTGTTTCAGTACAAAAGGATAACCCACACACTACTTAATTAGAAACACTTTTTCACCCTATTCCCCCACCTCTTCAATCCATAAAAGACTTCTTAATAAATACGATGATTTTCTTCACAAAGATTTCCGTCGAATAGAAAAGATAGCAAGGGATGGAACCTGAAGGAGGAGACGGGTGTGGGGGGGGACATTATTAAACACGTGATTATCCTGATAATTAAATAAACGACATCATAATTCACTCAGTGATTATCCATATAGCAACGGCAGTGCGATATTCTCTGTCCGGATGGTCAAAAACAGCAGCATTTACATCCCCCGCAAAAACACTCGAATTTGAGGGCGCAAAACAATAGTGCGGTCGTCGATGTTTGCCTAGATATATAGTTATCGTGCAATTGTGTGTCCATCCCTTAAATATTGACCGTCACACTGAGATAAGGGACAAAACTATAACGTGTGTATTTGATTTCGTCCTGGCTGGACAGTTTTTTTTTTTTTTTGCTTTTAGGTAGAAAAATTGAATAGGAAATTGATCCGATCATCATCGGGATATTCTGTGATGAAAATGCAACGCAATGATATGGTCAAATTGGATTGTATGTGGTTAAGGATAATACACACATGACTCAAGGAGATAATATGGTTATCATCTTCTTAAAAGAATGGAGGGGGGAGGCGGCGAAGATATGTTAAAGGAACATCCATTAAATGCTTTAAAACTTCTGCTTTTTTCGGCTTTTTTCGCCCCAACCAGCAATGGTAACGAACTTCACTATCTCTTCCCCCCCAATTTTATTACATCGGACTTAATGTCCTTGGTACATATTGCAAATAATTTATGGCCAATACCTGGGTATCCGTGCGAACGGGAATGTGTGTACCATTTCGCGTTAACGTGTGTTCCTTAATTGATATATTGGCGGGCATAAAAGTAATCTTTATTAGATCTTCGGCTAGGGATGGTAGTAAGAAGTACGTGTTCGTAAGGATGTAAGTCTTGGCTAATTTGCTCCTTACGATTATGATGAGTTATCTTTCTTGTATATGGGGTTGGGAGGGAACTCAAAATCTGTGACCGAAAAAGGTCACCAGAAAATGGGGACGCGGCAGTGATATAAAGAAATGAAATGGATAATGGCGCGGTGGACTGGAATGGAAAGGACATTGGAGTAGAAAAAGGATACAAATATTTATAGACGAAGAAAAATATAATAATAAAAAGAAACATAATTCATCTGAAGAAGAAGGACGAATTCAAGGTGGATGAACGATGACAATGTGTGCAGTTAATTGTTTTTCTGCTTTTGTAGGGTTTTAATAGTTGTGAAAGGAAAATGGGGCAATGGAAGAATCCCTTTAACCTTTTTTCCCTCAAAGAAAAAAAATGAAAGTGAGCTTCTACCCGTAAAGTTTCAGGGAGCCAGAAAGTATATTTTTCAGTATAATATTTTCGTCGTACTGAAAAAAAAAAACACAACAAAAAAAATGTCCTTCAACTTTAAAACGTTGGCTATTTTCTTCACACATAAAAAAAAATAAAATGAAATAAATGGCTCACGATCGTTTCATTTCTTTTCTTCATCCCGGTAACCTATTCACCTTTGTTGTTCTTCCGATTTATTTATTTTTATTATTTTTTTTTTATTGATCTTCAGTTCAAAAATTGTATGCCCTGATTTTTATGATTTTTTTTTTCGTGGCCTTTTTTTTCGCAAGCTGAAGAAACAAAATCATGTTTTTGACTTTGTTTCTTGGACTTTAAGATCCCTTCTTGTGCCTTTAATCGTTTCACGTTTCATGTTTTTAACCTTTAATCAGTGCCATTAAATTTTCGTCATAAAAATTCATTGCTGACCGTTCGCACAGACTGCATAATTGTTCTTTTTTTTTTGGCTTTACAACAACCAAAAAATTGGGTACAAATTGAATGAAGAAGATTTTGTGTCTCATAGACCACACGGCAGTAATTAAAGGCTAAAAAAAAAACATCCCAAAGATTTATGAAAAAGTCCCATGATCAAACTATCTTACTCGATGCGGTTGTCGTCTTTCCTTTTTCTTATTATTGCAATGATTCTTAAATGTGGTTAAGGACAATTCTTTTTTTTTTTTTGAGAAAAAGAAAAATATTAATAAAAAACAAAAAAAAAATGTTTGAATAAAAGTGCAGATGATTTGGGTCGAAATCGAATCCGCATACAAAACAACAACAAAACCAAAAAAAAAAAAAAAAAAACGCCCCAGTAAAGATGCCCATTTTTATGTTGCCTTCAAAGAGAGAAAGACCACTGTGGCTGTGGGACAACAATGGGATTCGTAATCGCATTTTTCTTATATATTTTTTTTTTAAATGTTGTTTGCTTGCATCTTTAAGCGAGAAATGGGTCCTCCATCAATGGAACTGTTAATTATGCATTCCAATATCACAAGAGCACAAGTGTGCCTTCTTCTCCTTTATCTTCTTCCTTGGGACTTTTTTCTGTTGTGATTTTTTTTTTCCCTGCCATTTTATTCATTGCTTGCTTAAGACCCCATCGTCTTCTTCGTCGTTTCTTTAAAAGGACTCTGTAACACTCCGAATGGCCTGAAAAAAAAACCACCACCACCAACAGCAACAACTTCCGAGACACATTTTTCTTAAAAATGCCGATGAATGGGACCTCATTGTGTGCGCGCACCCTGGAGATAACCAAAACAACTAACAAAAAAAAATAAAAGCCCATAAAAATCAACAATAAAAAAAACCCCGCTTTTCTTAAAGACACGTTTTTAAAAAGGACATTTAAAAGAAGTCTATAAGAAAAAAACAAAAAAAAAAAAGGTCCACAGAGAAACAAAACAAAAATAGCCCACGCGGGATGATTCGAATTCGCGAACATGTCAAATGGCACCTTTTGCGAGCATTGAGGTTTCCTCTCGAGACGCGATTTAAAATCGAGAGATAATGAAAGGAAATCAGTAGGATTTCGGGCCGTCTTTGTTCAAAGCGCGCTCTTTTGTATAGAACAACATTTTTGAAAGGGTGCCCATTTCGTTGTTGTTGTTGTTATTTTTGGCTATGTCTTTGGGACATACAAGATTTTTTCGGTTCGGGTGCTAGCTAAAAAAAGTCTTTTGTCTTTTGATGGGTTTTTTTTTTACCCATATAGGTTTTCTGCTTTCGGTTTTTGTCCTGATCTGGGGTTTTTTTTCTGTTCGTTTTTTTTTCGACCGAAATGATCCGCGCTATGACAATGAAAGCGGCAAAATAACCTTTAAGAAAATCAGAAGGGAGGAGGGGGACGAAAAAAAAATAAAAATCAAAAATTATGGACGATATTTAAGCAGCTTGAATGCATAAAATTGGGTACAATGGGGGGGAAAAAACAATGACTAAATTTTGAAGATATGAATAAAAAAGATAAAAAACATAGTTTTTGTTAGATTTTGCATTTTTTTTATCTTTTCTGGAAATCTTTAAGGCGACATCTAATTGTAGGTAATTTTAAAGTTATTTTCAATTGCGAATTTTCGAGGGGCTCAAATACCTGTAAGGAGCGAAGGGACAGGGAGAAAATTTTAGAAAAAATTTTAAGTTAGGAAGCTTCAAGGGCTTGTGAGCTATTCGGCCACGTCGGGTACTGTAGAACACCACAGTACGGCTCCTTTTCTTTCAGGACCCCAGTCTCCCCATTACCTGACACCGCTGAGTATCCTGGTACCCATCGGCGTAGGATGTGGTTGTTCTCCGTTAGGTTTTAAGGAGTGCATGCATTTCCCTACCGATTTCGGCTTGACTATAGGCGATAATATAGATCCGTTTGTTAGTGTACCACTCATCATGTTTACGTATTACGTACCTTGTGATAGCAAGACTTTGGCACTCTCCCTGATCGGGGTATTATCTATTTTTGAGCCTTCGGAATACCATACCCCCATTCTCAACAAGCTCCAGACACACGCGCAGTAAACATATATTGAGGTACGCCAGCTAGGGTGTAGCTTAGTAGGTAGCTAGTTGGTCCACAATGCGAAGGTCGTGAGTTCAAATCCCATAATTCAATTTATAAAAAATTAACATTCGAAGATAGAGGTTTATGCGAACTCTTCTAAAATAAGTAATGAAAAAAAATGTTAGGGAACCTGAAAATCATGAGGCCAAGGTCGGATTTGGGCTGTAGTGTCATTGTAGAAGAAGTAGAGGCCTTCGGTATCCTTTCCATTGTTTAATGCATACATAAAATCAATGTTGTTATATGGTTGAGCTTTATAGAAAGCGACCGTTAAGCTTACTACCAAGAATCTGCAAACTATATGGTCACGTGTAATTTTCAATGACGACGAACTTTGGAATATAGCTGAACAGATACGCATTGACTTTCGAAGGCAAAAATGGCAATGGATCGGTCACACTTCGTGGAAACGAGAGCAAAACATCTTCAAGCACGAAAAGTCGCGTAGCACATGAAACCGCCCCTGTTACACAGAAAAAAACGATGATTAGGATAGCGCCCTGATCTATTTCTGTCCTATGCCCCTACAAGGAATCTTCACAGGAAATTGCTTAATTCATAGATATCCAAAGCTACACAGCTTTGACGGCTTGCCAAAAATTACCCACTGCCAAAATTACCCCCATCGACCCCCGTTTTTCATTTTTTTTTGTATCCAATCATTGCTCTACTTCTTCTTTTTCTGTTTTTTCTTCCCTACCTGTATTAACGCCGCTACCATTGATTTACTTCTATTTAAACGTAGGAAGGTTTCTTCCTTTTTACTTGCTACTTCTCAATTTTTTTTTTTTTTTTTCTTAAATCTTCCTTTTCAATTTTTTGGTTTTCTTTTTTTTTCTTAAAGTTCGTTCTCGTTCCTGTTGTTCTGCACAGACCGTGTACAAAACCGTAGCGCGCTTCAATTCTGTGTATCATTGTTCTAAGATGGTCATTATTCATTGATCGCATCATCAATTTTAACAATATCTTGAAAGAAGATAGAAGATACGAAAAAGACATAAAAAAAAATTAAGAAATAAAAAAAATGGGGAAACAACAAGAATACAGCACATAGCTTCAAAATATATCAATGAGAGCAGGGAGGGGATAGGGGGGGGGAGGAAAAAAAGGAAAAGAAAAATTATAGAAAACCTTTAAGATCTTTTAGCTCTATCTGTTTGCGGGGAGATATCATCGCGAGATTTGTCCACTACGTATGTGAAAATGTAATAAAAAAGTAAAACTGTGCGTGCGATTCATTTATTTGATGGTTCGGTTTTTGGTTAATTCAAAAATATTAAGGAAGCTGAAGGTCAGGAGGCCAAGGCTCCCCCAAATCGGGCAATTTTAGATTGGATTAGATCTGTTAAGAAACTTTTGGAATAACATTTTTTAAAGGGAATCTTCAGAAATCTAAAAATATTTATAAAGCAAAATTTTCGCTATCTAAAAAGTATCTACTAGGGACAAAGGCATCCGGGGGTAGGAGAGAGACAAAGTCAGCAACTGTTTTCAACTTACTAAACCATAAAAACTAGCTAGGGTGTAGCCTAGTGGGAGGCGTGTTGGTCTAGTAATGCGAAGGTCGTGAGTTCAAATCCCGGTCGGAGCAATTTATAATTCCAGCACATTGTCTGCTTGGATATACCTTGGTCACCTCGATTTACGAAAATGAAAAATTCGTAGAAAGAGGGTTGTACGGAGGGCTAACAACCCTTCCACAATAAGTTATGAAAAATGTTAAGGAACCTGAATGTCATGAGGCCAACGTCCAATTCGGGCTGTAGCGGCTCTATTCGCCAAACGTATCACCTGGGAAACGTTCGTTAACTCCTTAGACCTTCCATACTCGACTCTCGCAGACTCTGGAACAAGGTTAAACGTCTGAGATTAAATTTTCCGTATGTTACTCACCAATCCTCGATTACATGCGATCCCACCCAAGTATGTAATCTAGTCGCCACGAAATGGAGTAAATACGGCTCCAACTTGTCCTTTTCTCCCCAACTCATCCAAGAAAAACTCAATTTCAATCCTGCTCCACTCCCTGGGATTCCTGGACACGTCCGAATCCTTGGCAACGAAGCAACCGCTGCCGCAAAGGAGGCCACAACATTACCCCCAGTCACGGAATCACCAGACTTCCATCTCATAATAAACCAAATCCACAAACACCTTAGGCTGGTCCCATCTTCAAGAGTCCTGGTCCAGCAATGCATCCTTTCGGCACTCCCATCACCCTTCTATAAACAAACCCAAATACAACCCCTCGTACTCACGACGACATTCGGAGAGTACGAATACGATTTGGACGCCTCCAAGCCTCTCTATTCCTTGATCCGAGTTCCTTTACCATCGTCCATAACGAAAATAATAAAAAACTAAAATCAATAATATATTAGATCCACGCCTAGGAAGATACATCAGTCGCCTGATTCCGTAGGTCAGGACTTCACGGCTGCGAGGGAGAGTGGGCTCTGTTGAGTAATTATAGAAACTTTATCCGATTTTAGAATGTAAAGCGAAGTGTTCAGCCGCCTTCTGCACGTTCCCCCACCCCAATGGATTAGGATGCGTACACCATCTAGTCAGGCCCGCCCCCCACTTCCATGTACGAAAAACAAATTATAGACCTATCTGATTCGATGATCCTTTTTAAAATTGCACGCAAAAAGCAAAGGTATCCACGAGAGTGCGATGCGAGACTCGCATGAGATTCTGCTCGCATATGCTACATGGCGAGAGTTGTTTTGCTCTGGCATCCGCGAAGTGTGACCAACTCAATGCCATTTCCGTCTTCGAATCTACGATCCTGAATCGTTGACACGAGACCTTTTTCGAGAGAGGGGATTTTTTTTAGGGACATTTATTTGTCCACACTGCAGATGCTATTTCGTCTTGATAATGGTTTAGTGTTTCTTCTCCTTCCCCCCCCCCCCCCCCTTCCTCATCCTTAATCCTGCCTCTTCTTTCCTCGCGCCAAAATCGATTCTTTGCGCGAAGAAACGTGACACTAGAAAAATCGCCGGCCTTCTTTTAAAAGTATATTTAGCGCGTTTTCAGATCGCGAAAATCCGATAAAAACCAATTTTTTTATTTTTCATTTTTGAATGCACGAGAGCCCCATATGCACAGAGCATTGTTTTATGCGCGATTCAAGTCTTCTCTTCTTATGCATTTGTTTATTGTTTTTGTTTTTCTCTACCGTCCACAATAATAATAACGATCGTTCTGTGCAAAATCTTAGATATATCTTTCGGCTGAGAGGAAAAATTCATCGAAACCACCTTCATATAAATTTTATCAATGTTTGATTGTTTGTTTGTTTCTTTTGTTGTTGTTGTGTTTTTTTTTATTCAGTGTTGGGCTTTTTAACACCTCAAACATGTAAGATAATCGATTTTTTTTTCTTTCCTTTTCTTTGAATTTATTAAACAGTGCCGATCTTGAAACAAGTATGGATATGAAATGTATCATGTTTGTTTGTTTGTTTTTTTTTTTTATGATTATTTTGAAAACATGGTTTTTAGTATTTTTCGCGATCTACATAGGTACGCATACGAAGTAAGGAGAAGTTATTGTGGAAAATGTGGTATTTTACAAGGTGTGGAATGGAGAAAATGGAAAATAAATTAAAATGATGATCGATTTATGAGGATTTAAGATTGGGGGCCATTGCTGCCAGGACTTGAGGTGATACTGGGAATCTTAATTGTTTTTTGACACCATCGAATCACGTTAAGAACAGACCCACTGGCATGTTTAAATTTCTTTAATTGATTTACAGTTCCTTAAGATACAGACGCGAGAATTTCAATGTTCTTGGAAAAGATGTGCAGAAATAAAAACGTTAGCTGTAGTGACACTGAAGTGGAACAAGTGCACCGAACTTAACTTAGGGGGTTACCCTTTAATGCACTGGATGCACAGTCAAGCCGGTATAGGGTAGGTGAGCAGTCGAGTTACAAGGGAGACTGTAAAACTGTCGGTGGATGTTAGCCTTGAAACACTGAATGTTGTAAGTTGATGGGGATATGTGGGAGCGGCAACGTATTGCATAGTCAAGGACTGACTATACTGTCACTGTCAGCGAACTCAGTTCAATACTTTGAGTTGACTCAAAGCTTCCCAATGGAGTCAGGTCTCAAACAAGGAGATGGTCTCGCCCTTAAGCTCTTCAACTTGGTGCTCGAGTATGTCGTCAGTATTCTCAGTGGACACCTACGCTACTCGTAAAATCAGCACAGTTGGTGGCGTACGCAGACGACGTGGACATTCTGGTCCCCGATCAATACTTTGTGTTAAGGAGGTTTTCGAGGAGTTGGAGTCGGGTAAAGTAGGGCTCAGGGTCAATGAAGCGAAAACTAAATACATGATCCAGACACGAAGGACTGTGGATGAATTCGTATACCTGGGAGCCCTTCTCACAAAGGACGGCAATGAGCGACATGAAATTCAAAGAAGAATCACGGCAGCTAAAAAAACAGTCAAGGAAGGTTCATCGAAACAATAAACTACGCATCTGCAAGATATTAATTCGTCCTGTTGCATCCGAGAGTGTGTCGGAGAATTTAATCAACACGTTTGAGCAGTTAAGGATGGATTTGACGGCATCTATTGTGATCAAACTCTGCAAGCTACAATAGGCTGGCCACGTGGAGCGAAAGCACAAGGAACGAATTCCAGGAGGAGTAGCCATGAAAGCGATGGCAGGACTCACTCGACGCAAATTCAGATCACTTCACGATTTTTCAAACTGGAGGACGTGGTCGTTAGACCAACACTACTGGAAGAGGTGTTAGTTCTTCGCACAACCCTCTTAATACGAATTTTTTTAATAAGATTGAGGTGACCAAGGTATACCCAATCAGGCAATGTGCTGGAATTATATATTGCGTCGACCGGGATTTGAGCACACGACCTTTGCACTACAAGACCAACATGCTACCCACCGGGCTACACCCTAGCTTGAATTTGATTACCAACCGAAAACAGGAAACAGGAAGCATTTAACCGAAAAAATCATCGTGAATTTTTTCTCATTGTCACAAAGTTTATACAATTGGATGGGACTTTGTTTTGGTTGGAGTCTGGTTAGGAGTACTTCCAGCGTCCAGGAAACTTATATAATTTTTTTTTTCAAATTACGAACCCGACACTTTTCAATTCTTTTCGAATCACCACATCAATCGGCAACTCTCCATCGAACTCAACTCTTACCTGGGCATCCTGGAAACGTTCTCCGAAGGACTTTCTTCATAAAGTGTACCATTTCCAGAATAGGGTGCTGGAACATTGTTGAGGGGGAGGGGGGGTCAAAGAAAAGTAAGTGAATGCGATCAATTAGTTGCTTAGTCGTGTGGAAATGTGCGGTCATTTGTTATGGGGACCAGGTAATGAAAAGAAAGGGGATGGACAGCACTGCATTGACCGCTTATAACTTTCTTCCAGCCCCCCCCCCCCCCCTCGCGCTACCCAAAAAGAAAACATCAACGTAAGAGGGTGAAAAATGTAAGATGGAAAAAAAGACACACGTAAGATGATTGTGTTACAAAATTATCCGCGTGTTTATCGCTCGGATGGTCAAGAAACGTTGGGGTGGGATACGATTCGGATGAGGTGGATAATAGTGCGAATTGTTTGTTGATGTTGTTCCGATGGATGCGGTTTTTCATGGTGTTGTTGATGTTTTTGTTGGGAGGGTGGCAGGGGTCCAATCGAGTGAAAATATTAGCCGCACTTGAGGGCAAAGGAAATGCAACAAGTTCATTGTCACGCGATGGTATCACTTTCAACAGATCAAAAAATTATACTGATTGCGAGTTGAAGAGGGTGTTGAATTAGTCGAGTAGGAAGGGTAAGCATTTGGAAGTGCTATTAGTAAGGAAAAACGGAAAAGATGGACTGGATACGAGCAGAGGTTGGAATTGGGAGACGGGACCAGGAACAGGAAGTAAGGAATGGGTTTTGAGAATAGGACAGAGACAGAGACAGGGGTGGGACCATGAACAGGGACAGAGACAGAGAAAACGGAAAGGATGGACTGGTTACGAGCAGAGATTGGGATAGTGACAAGATCAGGAAAAGGGGCAGGAGTGGGAATGGGTATTGGGACTAGGACAGAGACAGGGATGGGACCATGAACAGGGACAGAGGCAGAGAAAACGGAAAAGATGGCCTGGTTACGAGCAGAGGTTGGGATAGGGCCAAGATCAGGAACAGGGGCAGGGGCAGGAATGGGTATTGGACAGAGACAAAGACAGGAATAGCAACATGAACAGAGACAGAGGAAACTGAAAAGATGGCCTGGTTACGAGCAGAGATTGGGATAGGGAGACAGAGACAGGGATGGGACCATGAACAGGAACATAGGCAGAGGAAACGTAAAGATGGTCTGGATACGAGCAGAGGTTTGAATAGAGAGACAGGAAAAGAAACAGGGGCAGGGGCAGGAATGGATATTGAGACTGGGACAGGGATAGGGACATGAACAGGGACAGAGACAACAACAGAGCGTGACAGAATGATAAAGCAATTGATTGATTGAGACAGAGTAATAAAGCGTTACAGCTAGTGATAGAGTGACAGAGCATCACCGGAGCACACCAACAAATCGATAGAAAGAACATACCACCAATAAAACGCCACCAAAACGCCAGCAACTCATTTCAACCTTTGACCACACTAATTTCAGCTTCTAATTTTCTAATCACCCAATCATGATTGCTACCTCGTACTACCGCGCACTATATCTGCTACGAAAAACAAAAAAAAACAAACCCCAACTATGTGTTTGATATTTCCCGTCCACATGCATACAAACAAACATACTCTAAATGTTTAAATTCTGCTAAGTACTCGGGTGGCATTATCCGATTAACTTAATAAAATCCAATGAAATGACAATGATACTTCTCGCACCCAGTTCGCTCACTATCTCTGTCACATTAATTAAACATTTCCGACTTAAAACCATTAGACAGACGGGCACTTTTTGAATTGACGTGTGTGTGATGCTGTTGATGACGATGATGAAGATGATGATGATGATGATGATGATGATTTTCATCAACGATTTCTCGTGCATATATGAAATGATTGCTTGTCGTAGCCACCGATTATTATCTGGAGCCCCTAATAATGAAAGCCCGGTTTAATAATGAAAATGAGACGACAAAGGAGGAGGGTAGCGATTGGACGGTGGATGAAGGGACTGAGAGGGGTGAACCAAGGGGGAGAATGAATTTAGCCTCCTCCTCGATGCATCGCACGCATTTGAGATTTCCAGAGAGGAGAAGTGACCGTTTTGTTTAATTTATCCGGATACAAAATGGAAAACAGTGAGAATTATTTCGCATAAATGGATCCAATTCATTTGAGATGATTGGCTGTATGGAATTGATTAGAGAGACGGCGAGAGGGAGAGAGCGAGAGAGCGCGAGGTGATTGGACGAGTTGTTGAAGAAAGAAAGAAAGAGCGCGCGATCTTAGTGTGTGTTGATGATGGCTTCAAACTTAAATTATTTCAAATTGACTTAAGTTTAAATTTGTTAATAAGCAAAATAAACAAGGTTGTGCTGTTGCTGTGCTATGTAATGTTTATTCTTATGAGAGATTCAATCGGTTTTTATTAATGGGATTGGGAAGAGTGCAAGACAAAAAACACAGAAGAAGAAACTAGTGTCCGACTCAAGGTTGATATTTAATTTTCTGAGAACTGATTCTTCGAAAGATTTTGATAAAGAAAAAAGAATTTTTTGGAGAAAAGACTGTGAAGCTGTCCTGGTCCAGAGGACGCATGGAATTACTTCATCATCAATGGCGCGACAGCCCGAATGGAGCCTTGGCCTCCTGAAGTCGTCGCCTCCAATCGTCTCGATCTAAGGACCGCATCCTCCAGCTGCTTATTTTTAAGTTTTGGAACTACTTAATCCAGATTGGATTGAAGAAGTAAGACGTTTCCTACTGAAACCAAGACACTGAGGGGAGTTAGGTTATGAAGAGCCTCCTTATCTAGCCAGTTCGCGATAATTTTCCGATACACTCCCCCTGGCTCCTGATTCCGTCCGTCGAGTAGGAACGTTGACCAAAAATATCGGACCACTAAAGCCTACGACCCTTCTCCAGAGTTAACTGGCCTTGCCATGTTCCGCTCCTTAATGCAGGGGTTTTTAATTGCGTTTCCCAGCTGAGGAAACTCGTAATACGGAGGTGGAGAGTAGGAACCTTGGTCAAAAATATTAAATTACTGGCACCCACGACCCTTCTCCAAGGTTAGCCAGCCTCGCTATGTTCCGCCCCTTGGTGTAGAGCTTTTCAATTGCATTTCCCAGCCGATGAAAATCGTTATACGGCGGATGAGTGAATGCACACAAAATTTAGTAAATGCAGACAAATTTGTGTGAATGCAAATTTAGTAAATCTACTCAAAATTTGAGCGAATGCTCACAAATTTGAGTGAATGCACACAAATTGCACACAAATTTGAGTGATTGCACACAAATTTCAGTGAATGCACACAAATCACTCAAAAACACTCAGGGCAAAGTGCTTATAAGCCCGACGCAGAGTCCAACGTAGACTTTCAGGACCGATTAAACACTTTCAAAGTGGCAAGACGAGATCTAAACAAGGCGATGAAACAGAGTAAGGCAATTTGTTTCAAAAATCTCGGTAACGAAGCGAATATAAATCCCTGGGGTATAGCATATAGGATGGTGATGGCAAAGCTGAACGGTCATAGGTCCCCATAAATAACTTGCCCGATAATGCTAAGATCAATAGTAGAGCACCCCCAAAGGCCATCTACTGTGTGTAGCATATCAAGAGAGATCAGCATAGAGTCTATCCCTGCAATTACGTCGGAGGAACTATTTGAGGCATGCGGAAGGATGGGAAACAACAAGGCACCTGAACCCGATGGCATCCCAAATTTGGCCATAAGAGTTGCCGTTCAAAAGAGGCCCGACATCTTTATAGCAACTATGCAAAAGTGTTTCGAGGAAGGAGTCTTTCCTGAGCCATGGAAGCTCCAACATTTGGTACTTCTACCAAAATGAAACAAGCCTCCTGGAGATTCATCGTCATTTCGCCCAATATGTTTACTTGATACGTTGGGAAAGATCCTTGAGCGAATTATTAACAACAGACTGTTCGTACTAGCAGAGGAGAAAGGAGCACTGACAGACCGCCAGTTCGGATTTAGGAAATCGCGTTCAACAGTTGACGCCATAAAAGTGGTAATCGATACTGCAGCGGAGGCGATACAAGGAGAAAGATGGCGATGGGGGACAAAAAAAATATTCTGCTGCAGTAGTGACACAGGACATTAAAAATGCCTTTAACTCGGCAGATTGGTCAATCCTAAGCAGATCGTTAGTCAGGATGGATACACCACACTACATGTTGAGAATAATTGCAAATTACTTCACCAACAGGAAGTTGAGGTACCAAACTGATGAGAGGTTAAGGTACTACAACGTCACCGCGGGAGTTCCACAAGGATCTGTACTAGGCCCTCTCCTGTGGAATATTATGTACGATGGAGTTCTTCGACTATCGTTGCCGCAAGGAGTAAAATTAATCGGGTTCGCTGACGACATCGCTGTTGTTACCGTGGCTAAGCACATCCACGAAATAAAGTCAGCAACAAATGAAGCCGTATCACAAATTAGAGACTGGCTAGAGTCCGCTGGCTTAGAATTAGCTGATCACAAAACGGAGACTGTTCTAATAACAAGCCGAAAGAAAATTTAATACGTGAACATTCAGGTCGGCAGTCAAATCATCCAAGGAGGCAATTAAATATCTAGGAGTTATGCTCGATAACAGGTTAAAATTCAAAGTTCACGTGGACTTCGCGAGCAAAATGGCGTCACAAATGCAGGCAGCTCTTTCCCGAATACTGCCAAACATCGGTGGACCAGGATATGCCAGAAGGATACTACTTTCGAGAGTAGTCAGCTCGGTTCTCCTATATGCTGCTCCGATTTGGGCGGCGGCGCTAGGAAACAAGGAAAAAGATATCATCAACATATAGGCTCTGTGCGATAAGAGCAATCAGCGGTTTCCGAACAATATCGGACGAGGCAGCCTGTATCGTAGCCGGAATGATCCCCATTGACATTCTCGCGAATGAGATGCTAAGGATCTACGAAAGAAGATCCTCGATCCAACAAGAGGCAGCTGTTGCCAGGAAAATAAAATAAGAGGAAAAGTCAACATCAATAATATTTTATATACTACGTTCAGTGTTACATACAAAAATTACAAACCTTCCCCTCTGCTTTTACCACCTCCCAAGCAAAAAGTAAGTAAGTATTTCATCTAGAGTATCATATGATTGGGCGTAAAGCACAATTCTGTTGTTTTTTTTAAGATGGCTGCTTTACTTTTCATTTTGTTAAATTTTTGAGAATAAGTTCTGCCCGATTAGAGTGGATCCGCGAACATTACATTAAGGATCCACAAGATAAATAAAAAAAAACCTCCATTGCAGGAACTACAGTCCATTTAAATCCTTCACCTTATCCAATCAAGGATCCTTCAGCAATTCCCTCCCTTCTCTGTTTTTTCCATTCACTGGCTTAACTTTCCATCCTCCATAAAATTATTTAAATCGAGGGATAATCGTATTCTGTCTGGTGGACTCTTCGTCATCTTCTCTCGTCCGTCCGTGAGAGAGAGAGAGAGAGAAAGGATTATTTAGTACGCTGAACTCCTGAGCAAATGATAAAAAAAATACAAAAATCGAATCAGGATTGATCTTCATCTTCAAAACTCTAGAACAATTGATCTGATTTTTTTTTTCCTTCATTTTTTTTCGGTTTTTTGTGTCCTTTCTCAGGTATTTAAAAAGATTCTTTTTCTATAAAAAACCTCTTCTTCTTCGGGTATCTCTCATAAACAGTGACACCCATAAATCCTTGGATAGAGGGGGTACGGGGGGGACAAGATAACTAAAGATCGCGGTCAAGACGCGCGATCGATCGACATCTTTTTATCCTCTCGCATATTTGATCCTCACTTTCATGAAGATTATTCTTCTTCTTTTGCGCGTATCTTTTATTTATCAGAGATGATGATGATGATAATCAGTGAATTCAATCCCACCAGAGACACTCGACTCTTTTTTTTTTGTCCTTTTCTTGGGGCTGCTGGTTATTCTTCGAGAGATCGACATAATTTTCGCGCGCTCCTTTTTCATATCCAAGTGATCCTCCTTATTTTCTGAAGATCATTTCTGATCTGGGTGTTTTTTTTTTTTTTTCTTCATTTTCCTTAGACGAGGATACAGTAGAGAGGGTATCGAATTTTTTTTTTTACCTTTTTCTTGAATTATTCCATTTAATCAGAAGATGGTTTGAAAATATCGAACGAGAAATCATCGCGTTAATATTAATAAAAAGAAAAGGAAGAGCAAAACAAAAAAAAATGAATCGCGATCGTTCATAAGGGACAAAATATCGACAATATTATAAATTTTTTTTTTTTTATTATTTATTTTGTGGAGTTGCGTCCTCATGATTGATTACTGATCGAGAGCGATCGATTTGATCGGCTTTTGAGTATAGTTATCCTTGTTTTTGTTCAGATCGCCTTGAAGATGAGGCAAGAATTGTTTTTTTTTCGCTGACAAACAATGATCGAGATTTTTGTGTCCTCAATCTTTATAGCATCCGTTTATAATAAATTTTAAGATTGATTTTTATGTTTAATTAAAAAGATCATAGAAGAAATTTTCGGGGGGATTTTAATTAGGAGAAGATACAAGGATTTCGGTTTTTTATACTGCTGATTGCCACGATCACTTCCTGTTTCAAAAAATGGTGGTTAGGGATTCCAGCTTTTTCGGGATCAGGAATAACTCGATCATCTCTCTTTTAGAGTGGCCCAATGACTCTAACCATTTTTACAAGATCACCTCCTGCTTGAAGATCGCTTCATATCCCGGATGAAGCTATCCTTCGCTATTGCAAAGGAAAAAAAATTGTTGCTTGCAAGAAGATGCCATGATCGCTCCCTGTTTTCATCCAAGATTCATTAAAAAATCTTTCATGCCATTCGAAGGATCAAAAATGACTCGCTCACTTCCTGTTTAATGATGTTACGATCATACTCCTGCACAATCACTTCCTTTTCCACACATCTCATAGAGCATTTAAAATTGTCAATCGCCTGTTTGGAGCTGTTTCGCTCTGATTTGCTCAAAGTGTGACCGATCCACTGCCACTTCCGCCTTTAAATCTCAATGCCCCTATCTTATTCTGTCCAATTGTACTCCAAAGTTGGAGATCACTTTTGGCAAAAAAAAAAAAATTGTAGATGACTTTTTTTTCTATTTATTATAAAAGGAGGGGGGATGAAACTTATATAATTGAAAAGGTACTCTGCAAAGATGTGCACAAATCAAAAATCATGTCTAAATGTTGCCGTTAAGGCAGATAAAACAAAGTGGGAACATACAACCGGGATCTCACTTCAGAACTACAATTGTCTTTTGCTGCTTGACTTCAGGCGAATGCCGGTGGATCCAAAGCACTGTGAAAATGGAAAAATGTTAAATAATGCCTAATATTAGGCGAATTTATATTGAAAGTATGATTTTCGTTATTTTACACACAGTTCGGTCGAATTTCGACCAACCGCGATATACTACTAACATTCCGAAAATCATTCAAATCTTCAGGATGATCAGTCGGATGAACAGCCTTCCGAAAAAAAAAATTGATCCTGCAGAATGATTTAAAATCCATTCGAGAATCGTCATACCTTCAAATTTATCGGCATTAATCCCATGGCTATTTTCCACTGAGATTCAGATAGGCATGAGCTGCACACCCATAAAAGAGTCAGTTCCCCCCCGGTCATGCCTCCCTTCCACCTAATTACACACTTCTTCCCGCGTTCACCAATTTAACCGACAAATTAACACCATTTAAAATGCGATTAAGAGTAAAGGCAGAAAAAAGAAAACCAGAACGGAGGAAAGAAATTAAAATTCTTAACTGAATAGAAAGTCGGTGGCATGCACGCAATACCTGAGCCGCGTTGATTTAGTCAGTCTGTAGTAGAGAGACGTCGGCCGGCCTCAGAAAAGTCCCACAGCAACAAGAAATAACCCACCGAAGAAATAAAACAGAACTTGATCAATGGCGAGACCGACCCTTCTTTACTCGATCGTCTCCTGGTTTACCGATCGTGCCATCTTCTCATTACGATGCCAGATTGCGGCAGACCCCCCTGACCAATTCACTACGGCGACGACCCTCAATCCCGATGATAAAACATTTAAAGGGCGTGTAATTTCCGTTTAATTCTTTAAACACATTATCCCGTCCCTTATCATCGTCCAGAGATCTTTACGGGCTACTGGAATCGACGACAACGAAGCCGGACTCTCTCGTCCTCCTCATCATCATCATCATCATCATCGATCGCGCAGAAGCGTGAGTTTTATATTTCCGATGCCCGCGCTTCTTCCCTGGGCCCGTTCGCAAAGGAAACTCCCAAAATGTGTTCCTCGCGCGCGCGCGCGAGCAAACACAAACTTATCACGTGTGTGAAAAATTTTGTACACACATCGCGCGCGCGCGCGCGATCATTGCTGCACGATCATCATCGCGATCGCGCATCTAATAAAAGCAGTCTGATCGGATAAAAAAAAAAATAAAAAATTACGAAAAATCGGCCGGAAAAAAACCCGAGGTCTTTAATTTAATGGCAAATCGATGGAATTCGAAAAAAAAACATCGTAATGAGCTGTCCAATATGGAAATTGAATTAGTGTATGCCCAGCGTAAGGAGTAGCCTAGTGGGTAGCGTGTTAGTCTACAATGCGAAGGTCATGAGTTCAAATCCCGGTCGACGCGGATTTTCAGCACACTGCCTGATTGGGTATACCTTAGTTACCTGCGATGTAAGAAAATTGGAAATTCGTAGATACAATGAAGCGTTTTTTTTTTCTTGTAAGCGCCCTACAGGCCACAACCAATGATCTAAAATGGACAAACTAAATACCATTGGAAAGATATTTTGATCAAGCTGTGCCTTTTTCAAGGTTCCAGACCACTACGGACGCAGGCAGTGTTCTACGCTCTAGTTAAAAAGCAGAAACGATGATTTCAACCGAAAACGACGACACTGGTAGGACACATAATAAGCGATATGGAAGAGATAAAAACGAGATGAGGGCAATTTTTCCAAGAGTTTCCGACTACTGTAAATGACCGACCGCCTGACCGAGGCACCTCGTAAGACTCCTAGCTGGACTCCGGGTCCCCAAATCAGCTGCTACTTCTAGTTTGCAGCCTCCGGTGGGAAATTTCGAAGTGGTTCAAACACTTTCATCCCTGCTTGCTTCGAGACTTCATTCGCGTGCACAATCTCCGGTAATAAGCTCGAACCAGCCAAGATCGGCTACCTTCAGGGACGTCGCTATGAGTACCGTCCAGACAGCAGTCATAAATACCAACGACTTGTTAGGCATCATACCAGAATCGGTGAGGCCTCAGATCTACTTTTCATAGAGGGTCATTCTAAGGAAACACCAGCTAAACCAAGCTTTTTGAACTACGACTTCAAACCAGTTTATCTTAAGATAACTTGCGCTGACCAAAACACGCTGGTCTTCTTTCAGGAGGCGGTTCCCAAAACGAACGAGCTCTTCAAGCACATCAAGCTACAGGTGGTAGAAGATGCCGGAGCTCCTAGACTGAGAAAAGTGTCTGTACGGATCCCGGATATCACTGAAGACCCTGTTCTCCACATTGCGCTACAAAACAATCTTTCCATACAGGACAAAAAGACAAGGGCCAACTTCTTGCTCTCGGAATTGACCAAAGCTCCACGGAAAGGGTGTGTGAAAAGTTTTGCGGATTATGGACTCAACAAAGTCCACTTCAAACCTGCGAAACCAAATGCAGTCAAACTCAGTGTAGTCCAATCAGGAAGAACAAGGTTTCAATTCTTCACTGGCACTGCAACTCGAATTAGGCCCTGGTCTTCAGGTTCCTTGAAATTTTCTTTGCCATTGTGAAAGGATTGTTGGCCCTTCGCACAATCCTTTAACTACGAATTTTCATTTTTATAGATTCCAAGACCAAAACGCTACCCACTAGGTTATACCCTAGGGTAGCCAAAAAATGGATTTTTTCTGGATTTTTTCGTTTCAGGATTTCGTGGGCAGCCCTTAACTTTCTTCTAATATTTTCTCAATTATTTATTATTTATTAATTTTATATTGTTTGCCACAGTAAATGAATAATAATAAGTAAAATCATGAATTTAAAATATTGAAATAAAATAAGTTTGGTCTAGGAGTTCTGCTACAAATGGAACACCTAGTTAGGTTTTTTTCTTAAAAAAAATAATATTTAAACTCTCATTATTTTCTCATTCTTTTCCTTCTCCATAAATGTTCGCGCCCGATAATTCTCTCTCTTCTCGGTATTTTTTGATATCATCGCAATTCTTATGTTCTTCCTCCAATTCCATAACAAGTTCGAAAAGGCTCTCCCAAGCGACACTTTCCGATTCATCACTATTATCATCGTCACTGCCACCATTGCAATCATCATCATCAACTGGATCTTCCTCATCCTCTTCCGGAATAGTATCGTAAATAATTTCGTGGCGATTACGAATCCGTTTGATTTCAGCATACTGTGAATTGATAATGATTCGAGAATGATTCAAAAATTATTCGAAAATGAATCGGAAATGAATCGGAAAAAAAAGGAACGTTAAAAAAAATGAGAAAATTGATTGAATTTCTTCGAAAAAGATTTATTAGGGGGCGGGAAAATAGAAAGAGGATTTCTAGGAGTGGGATGCAAAAGTGAAGATCGATCGTAAAGTACTTACGATAATAAAGGCAGCTTCAGCAGCAAGAATTTCGCGTTGAATTTGTTTGATGTAATCCGCCTTTTCTCGGAGCTTATAACGGCGGAATTTCAATGGTAATAACGATGACGATGATGGTCGCGATAATTTCAATTCTCTACGTTCCGGAGGTGGTGTAGCAAATCCGGATGGATAGTTGAAACGAAGCCGTTTAGACATTTTTTTTTATCGAAGTAAAATACGTTGGAAATTTTTCTTTTCTTTGCTATTTTTAAATGATGGGATGAAATATTTGGTGTAAATGGGAAAAAAACGAGGAAAATCGGGGGGGAAAAAAAGTGGTGTGAAAACATCTTGAATTGAGACGAAGTTTAAAAGGAAAAACAGACCGCCAGAGGCTCAAAAAATCGATTTGATGGAGGTCTCTCAATAGGACAAAGCCTAATTTGGACGGTAGTGCATTAATTTTTTTAAAAAAAAAATTTAGTAATTATCCGAAAAAAGGAAAGAAAACGAATTAATGGCGAAATAAAAACGGAGAAATTCGTTTTAACCCATTGAGACCGGAACGAACATTTTACGGTGAAATGAACTGAGAACCGATCCATATTGCCAGAGATATGTTGCACGTGTGATTCTTGTAGATTCCGTCCAGAAGGAATAATTTTCAAAAATATACTATAATCCTTTAATCCCCTCCCCGTCCCCCAATTTTCATATCGTACACAACGTGTCAAATTGTTTGGCCAAAATCACCTAGAAACCTTTTGATTTGGGCGCGCACTATGATAAAGATCACCGCGGATTACAGCATTTACATCAGTAAATGTCCATTAAAACTTAATACTGAAACTTGTGGGAGGGGGAGGCGGAGGAAAGACCTTAAATTGGAGAAAAACGGAGAGAAAACTAAAGGAAAACTTGATACCGAAACTGGAAATTCTTTTCAATTTTCTCCGATCGGAACAAATATTGCGTAGAACGGAAACAACCGAAGTAAAAACGAATCGAGACTGTGAAAATGGCGGAAAATGGAGAGGGCGGGGGGGCGGGGGGGAAGACCTCGAACTGGATAAAAACGAAGATAAAACTAAAGGAAAACTTGATATCGACACTGGAAATTCCGATCGAAACGAATATTGCGTAAAACGGAAACAACCGAAGTAAAAGCGAATTGAAACTGTGGTAATGACGAAAAATTGGAGGAGGGAGGGGGAAGATCTTAAATCGGAGAAAAACGAAGAGAAAACTAAAGGAGAACTTGATACCGAAACTGGAAATTCTGTTCTGTTTTCACCGATCGAAACGAATGTTGCGTAGAACGGAAACAGCCGAAGTAAAAGCGAATCGAAACTGTGGTAACGACGAAAAATCGGAGTAGGGAGGGACAACACCTTAAATTGAAGAAAAGCGAAGTAAAAACTAAAGGAAAACTTGATACCGATTGATCGGAAGGAATATTGCGTAAAACGGAAACAACCGAAGTAAAAACGAATCGAAACTGGAGGCAGGGAGAAAAGTCCTCGGATAAAACGAAGAGAAAACTCAAGTTTGATTATTAAATTTTAGCAAAAAAAAAGGAACCAAACAAAACACTTTATTGTACCTTAAAATAGAAGAAACCCCGCTAAATTTAAAAGGAAAACTTCTTCAGCTAGGACGAAACTAGTTAGGCTGTTAATTCAAACTTAAGTTTTCTCAACTTCAGATAAAATTATTAAGTTACTGCGGAAAACTGATTTAATGCTTTCGTTAATAAATCGAAGAATGTACTGGATGCGTCTGTAAATTTTTTTACATATTTAAAAGAAATTAAACTTGTGACTGTGATTGACAATTGACGGGAGGTTTCCCGGAACACTTACGTACGTATGGAAGCACCAACAGACACCGTGGTGACTAATAGTGCACCCAGCACGTCAGTGCAGTAGTATGAAAATCCAAGAAAACTTCTGGATAAACAATCGCTTCGATTCCGTCAAGTTCGTGGAATCGAAGGTGCTACTGTTGCACTGGAAATTCTCGAGATTGTATTCACGGAATCGGAAAGGTTTTTGCAGAAGTTCTTCGGTACCGGGACTGCTCGAAGAGTCTTCATGGAATCGAAGCTGCTCTTATGGAAGGTCTTCGTCGTAGGGACTTCTCGGCGAGTCTTCATGAAATCGAAACTGTTTTTGCAGAAGTACTTGGGCACTGGGACTGCTCGAAGAGTCTTCATGGAATCGAAGTTGTTTTACAGAGATTCTTCGGTACTGGGACTGCTCGAAGAATCTTCACGGAATCGAAACCGTTTTGCAGAAATTCTTTGGCACTGGGACTGCTGCTCAAAGAGTCTTCAAGGAATCGAAGCTGTTCTTATGGAAGTTCTTTGTCGTTGGGACTTCTCGGAGAGTCTTCACGGAGTAGAAGCTGTTTTGCAAAAGTTCTTTGATACTGGGACTGTTCGAAAAGTCTCCACGGAAGCGAAACTGTTTTTGCAAAAGTTCTTTGGCACTAGAACTGTTGCTCAAAGGGTCTTCAAGAAATTGAGGCTCTAGTATTTTCCAGGGAAATAAGCAAGCAATATACTTGCGGGCATTTAAATCACAAAAAAAAACTCAAAATAAATTCAAATTCAAAACTCGTCATAGCGACAACAGCGCCATTCACCGTGAACTATGATTCCACCGAAGATTCGAACCGTCAGCTTCTCTCTCTGAGTAGAGACCCTATCAGTGTCCAGGTGGCGCGCGTGCACGGGATTTTGACATTTCGCCACCATTGTTTTGATTGTTCTTGTAAAAAATTTCAATTCTGTTTGTTTAAAATTTTTATTCCGCGAAATTTCAATTACCGGCCCAATAAAAGAGACAAAAAACCAACGAACTATGTCGCTGCCGCCAGCCTTACTTAAACGCTTAGCAAATCGGGGAATCGTTCACGGCAAAGGAAAAGGTACGAAATTTCGAGAGGCCCAACTTTTTTTTCGCGATTTATTCAACGAATTTCTCGCTTTGCAGGCAAATCGCAGTCCGAAAATGAAGAAATCATTGCCGAGGACTACGACGAAATCGAAGATCCGTCCCAGTACGATCGCGAACCGATCAAAAAGCCGACAGAAAGTTTCTGGATCGAACGAATGAAGCGGCGAATCGGCGATACAAATACGACCGGCTACAAAGGTTGCCCGAATAAGTACAACATTTTCCATAAGTGCACGCTGTACTGCATTAATCGATGGGGCGACGGTGTCCTCGAGCCGCGCCGCTCCTACCTCAAACGTCGCAATTGCCTGCTCAAGAAGTATCCGCTGCCGAAGAACTGGATGGAGATCTACGATTACGGCTGGTTCGTGGCCCTTTTTTGTTTTAATCCCCCGGGACTCTCCGGCTAATTCTTCTGTCTTCTGTTACAGCGGCGTTCACTACTACTGGAACACAACCGACGACACAGTGACCTGGCTGCCGCCCGGTCACTCGAAATCGCAAATTACCAAAAGCGCTGCGGCCTTGCGGCGCGAACTCGAGGAAATCCTGCCGCCCGAAATGGAAGAGGACGACGGAGCCGAGCAAATGAGTCTCGACATTCAGAAGATTCTCGATGAACCGATGCCGCCGCCCGTTCGGGTAAGTTCAAACCGCACCACCGCTTGCTCGCAATATTTTCAACATTTCTCTTTTTGTGGCCCCGAACAGCGTCCACCCAGCTCGCCGCCAGCGACATCGCTCGAATTTCTCAAGTTGCCGCCGCCGCCGCAAACGGTTGCCGCTAAGAAATCAAAAACCCGCGACTTGGACAAGACATTGCGTCACATGCGTTCGCGAAAATCGTCACGCGGATCCTCGCGTACTGCGGCATCGAAACCGGAGCCGCTCGATCCGATGGATCCTGCCGCCTATTCGGATATTCCGCGCGGCAAATGGTCCGACGGTCTGATCGTTGCGGGCGAATCGTCGAAAACGGCGGTCGATTCGACCGCGAGCGGAGCACTTTTCCAGGCGCGACCGTACCCCAGCCCGGGAGCCGTCCTCCAAGCGAACAGCGCAGCCCGGCGGCAAAAGGACTAAGAGCGCAGCCCCCTACTCTTGTTCAAATTGATTTTTTTTTGTTCGAAATAGAAAAACACTGAAAATTCCAATTTCGATTTTTTCTTTTATTTTATTTCTGTGATTTTCAAACTAAGGAGACACGGAACGAGAATGCCGTGCCAGAATGCGGAGCGCGAGCCTTTAATGGCCGGGTGCCTCGGCCGGTTCGTTTTCGAGCGCCTCTTCCGCGGTATGGGGCCAGTAGGACGGGCGATTGATCGGGTCCAAGGCCAGCTGCAAGAAAAATTCGGTTATGTAAAACGGCGGGGGAAAAAACTGATGACCTTATGGTGGACGCGCAATTACCTCCGGGAACGCGTCACGATAGTCCTCCATGGTCATTTGATCGTACGGCAGCAGCGACTGCAAGTGTGCGATTTCCTTCTCGTGCGCGGCAATCCGCTCCTTCGAGGCCTTTACGTAGCTGGCGATTTCGGCGCGTGCCTCCTTCTCCTGGGCCTCGACCTGAGACGTGACATTGTCCGCCGGGTACGGGACCTTGATAGCATCGTATTGCTGCTGGAATTTGTCGACCAGGCCGGCGATCGGGACCAGTTTCTTGTAGGTGGGCCAATCGATTTTCGGCGGTGTGTCGGGATTGGCGAGGACACTGAAACCGGAGACGGAAGAGATTAAAGGAGTACGAGCGGGGCGATCGAAGGCGCGCGTTTCTTACCTCCTCAAGTAGACGTCGCTCTTCGACTTGAACGCGGCGAAATTTGCTTTCTGGTTCGGCGGAACACGCTCGGCCAGCGCGGCCCAATTTACCGAGGACTGAGCAATGCGACGTGCTGCCATTTTTCCGGAGTTTTTCCTTCTTGTTGCGCTACGAAGTTTCGGGGGTGGAAAAAAAATTTTTTTTTTTAAGAAAAGCACTGCAGTAGGATCAGAGGCGGAACGGACCGCGCAGCTTACCTACAAACACGAAGTTCACAAGAGTTTGTTATGCAAAAAAAATGTACGATGGATCGGTTTTACGCAAATTTGCAGCACGGCACTCAGAAATCTGAACGAAAAAATCGTCAAGACGAGGAGGTTATGTAATGGACTGACTTTTTTTTTAGTGGGATGCGTTCAGAACGCGCTGGGAGAGGTGACAGCTTTCGCGATGGGTGTCGTTCGGAAATTCAGGGTGAGGTGTGTTGCTCGAAGCTTTCGATGCTTTCGAGCTCGGTGATGGTTCGAGCCGGCTGGCTCCAGATGGCAGTGATGAACGTCGAAACTTGGTTGTTGGATTAGAAGTGTCAGGAAGAGTGAAACTTCGGTACATTTGAGAATAGCTAATGTCAAAACCCGCAATGAATCCGTTAAATTGAGAGAGAAATTCAGTTAACTTGGACGAGGCCGGCTACCCCCAAACCCGATCCTCTTCTCCTGGGCCAGGAACTCATTCTCGTTTCGTTGTCTTATCTTACCAAACAAGCTCTGGATTATAATCATCAAGGAAGACGTCAAGTTGGTCGACCTTGTAGCACATGGAAGCGAGCAGTTGAGGCCAGAGGAATAAATAAATCCTGGCAGCAGTTAAAAGCCGCGCCTTGTGGAAAAGAGTTGTTTCTGTCCTATGCCCCTATAGGGAGTCCTAACAGGAATTTGATTGATTGATTCGCTACTAGATCAAAGAGGTTGAACTGCAAGACAGGAAATGCGTGATTTCAAGTGATTGATCAGCGACTGAATAATAAAAGTATCATTAACAAGAAGCATCCGACGATAATACCCAAAAAGGATTCATTTGACCAGGTTGCTGATAGATAAAGCTCATCGCAATTGACTCGGAACAAAATTCGTCGCACGTATTGGATGGACTTGATGAACGAAATCGTGTGAGTCCTGTTACCGCTAGCCCCAAATGGTATCGCTTCCTACCGTGCGCGTTACACATGCATATCGGCGTCGATTTCGCCGGTCCTTTTATCACATCGAAACCTCTAAAGGATACATTTGCCTATTCGTTTGATTCGCCACTAGAGCGATACATTTAGGAGCCGCTTCTGATACGATCACAGCAGCATGTCTGGCTGCATTTTAAAGGGTTGTTAGGGTTACATTTACCATGAAAGTAGCGATAGTAAATGCTGAGTACTGCAATGTTCCTACGATGCTCGAAGGAGTCAACAGAAATCGTAATGGTGTCGTCCCCGATCGAGCAGCGCACGATGTACTGTGGGTGCCGCAGCCCATAAATGCGAATTGTATTCTAAACGAGGTCGAATGTAAGCCTTGTAGATGGTAGCTAATGCTAATGCCATCCAGGCCAGCGGACTTGTCAACATTGAACTTTTGCAGGATCCTGAATATGAGACGCGTGCGGAAATGTAGCGGAGACAGCGGAGATAGCGAAAACCCGGATGGTGTTGCGATAGGAGCGGTTTGGTTTCAAGGTGATAGCGTGGAGTCTCTCGCAAAACTTACTGCCAATAGGTTAGCTTTCTCAACCGGATCAATAACGGTACGCTCGCCATCAACGAGTGGTGGTGTTAATGAAGAGATGAAATTATTTTTGACCAGACCAGAAAGATTTTGAGCCTTTTGGACTCTGAAGGATCTTCCGTTTTTGGTCGTGATCAAATTTGACACGTTTAAGGATGGATTTGCAGGTTGATGCATTATAAAGCTCTCTGTTAGCTGTAGTTGGAGAATTTTGAAACGATTGTTTCTTAGCCTGAATTGCCGCGAGACATTCATTTACGAACGAAGAGTCCTTCGACGGTCGGATTTTCTTTTGGCTAGAAAGTATGTAGAGCTTCATACCTTTCAGGATGGTTTCGGTGAGAAGTTTACAGGCTTCATCACTGTCATTAGAATCGAAGCACAATTTCCATTTGAAGGGATTGAAAAACTCGTTCAGCACCGTAACAAAAACGTAACAAAAATACAAGATATTCCCTTGGATTGAAAGCTTTATCTAGATATAATAAAATTCCGGATTGGAGCAGGTACCTAAATGCGGAACCAATTGGAAGGGCACATCATTGCGGATGTAGAGAGCGAAAAAATGCTGGGATAAGTTGATATCCGGGAACAGAATAAAACTGCTCACTTCCTGTTAGCTCCTTGCACTCGCCAAGTGCTATTATTTCTGGCTTTCAAGTATTTATAAAAGCAATTAAAATAATCCGAATCGATACAAATCGAAATCAGCATAACCTAAAAAAAAAAAAAGAAGAATCACGACAAGGTTAAATCGGCGCCCCCGCATCCAATCAAACAAAAGAACTTTGAAAATTTAGGTCAACAATTAACAAAGTTTTAGTCGAAATAATCTTCTCTCTCGCGCGATAAGTCTATCTAAGCGACTTAATAAATACATGCACCAATTTATTACAATTAAAAAAAAACACATTTTTTTTTTAATTCATTAATATTCGCACAAAACGATAAAGAAATCTCCCCATTTCGATTTAATTGCGTTGAAAACCGGATTTTTACTTAAGGAATTCCATAGCTCATCAAAACTAATGAGTTCAAAAAAACAAACAGAAAAAATCGAAAAAAGAAATAAATAACGAAATGATTAATACCACGTGTGACTGATCCCAAAAGTTCAAAGATTATCGGGGAGGAAAAATAAAGTGCGGATTAGAAGCAGCAAAAAAAAAAACGAACAGAATTCAATTTAACAAACTTTACAGCGAAAAATCAAATCGACAAATTGCATTTAAAATATTTTTCCCATTGCAGGGGGAAAAAAAATGGCGCATTATCTTATCGCAATTTTAAATGCAATTTTAATTAATCACAACATACGAGAAATGCGATTTTTTTTCGGTTTTTTCCGCGCCATAATTTTCTTCGGAACGTTCAACGAATTGCGAAAGCTGTTCAGGCGAAATTTTCGATAAAGTTCATTAATTTGTATTCGGGCAAGAGCCGTGGAACAAACAAAAATATGCAACAATGCTACACAAGAATGAACACTTTATGGCGGGAAATTTTTTTCGAAATTTGAAATTTTTTTTTGATTACTTCACTACCAAAAAGTTACTTTCAACGATCGGGACAAGGAAAGGTCCTTGTGCTTCACTACAAAACATTGGTGTGACCGCAACGTGATCTAGATGTAACGCTAGGCGACTAATACCGTAAAAGAGGTGGTAAGCGGAACAAGCACCCCTCCAGGAAACACGCTTCATGTTACTGTAGAGGCTAATCCTTCGATCACTTAAAGTCTCAATAGACCGCCACTTAGAGCGGATAGTAAAACCTCCAGGCAAGCCTCAGATGGACGAACAACTGCTATCAGCAGAGCTGAAGCACACGTGCATTCTAGAAGTCTGAAAACCTTAAACATGCAACCAACCAACAACAGATTACACGCGCAAAGTAGAGAAGTAACCAAAAACCACACGAATAGGCTCGGTCGACAGGGAAAAGACTCGGGCGATGGGAAAATTTTTATGAACACCTGTGAGTTCTTTACCAAGAAAAGGGAAAAACTCGAGCGACGAAACAAGGCGTTACAGAAGCAATTAACGGCACTCGGCCGAGAAGGAATAAATTCGTTCGACAAGTGCAATTTAAAAAGGCGGGCGTTTTTGATGAACGTCTTGGGCTCCACAAGATGTTTTGAATTAGTAATGAAGGTCATTTCTTACAAAATCAATTAATATAGCTTCATAGCTACACAGAATTTCGTCATAATTCAAGAAACATAAACAAAAATAACCGAAAATCCCGGCGGTTTTTTTTTCTCTCTCCATTTACGGTTGGTCCCACTATCACTGCAACTCGAATCACCCAGCTAACTATCTTCAAAAGCATTACTTACTTATCTTTTAGAAATTTACATGGTCAAGGGTCCGCTCGTAAGCATACTGTGCGGTCAACGGAAGCGCGTTTCAAATTTAGAGCAAATTCTTTTACGATTTTTTGCGTTTTTTTTTTCGCACACAGCA
Source organism: Chorisops tibialis (assembly GCA_963669355.1). Lineage (NCBI taxonomy): Eukaryota > Metazoa > Arthropoda > Insecta > Diptera > Stratiomyidae > Chorisops > Chorisops tibialis. The sequence goes on along the minus strand of OY770265.1, from coordinate 1,674,658 downwards.
GAAAAGAAGGTGAACTGAAAATCCTCAGTGGATAACGAAATATCGGGGTCGACGGTAAATTAGCTAAGACTTGAGGGCGGGCGGGAGGGAAGCCCTCAAAACTACTTGCCCATCGGGCAAGTGCCTCAATGTTCGCTTTGTATTGCATCATGAACGTGTAATTTTATGCGATCGAACGAAAAAGTCAACGCTAGCGGTTGGCTAGTGCTTTTTAAGAAAAGCGTTCTGCGCGCGCGCGCGCGCGATATAAGCGATACCCGAAGCTTCACTATACACTTGGACTTGACACTCTCGACTCGTCAGTGCTTTTTTGCGTCATTTTTCAAAATCAAATTTCCAATTTTTTCCCTTTGAACAATTAATTTCGAGACGCCGAACGTATAAGATCGGAATCACAATTGATAGTAAAAAAATTTTTTAATTTATTAAATAAAAACTCATTAAATCGGTGCTAATTTAAATTAAAAAACAAAAAAGAATTTATGAAATTTTTTTTTTAGTCATAAAATGTGTTAAAAATTTCCAAACAATTTTTTTTTTTTTTGATGATCAAACAGAAAAACCCCGTGCTGAAAAGACAAAACCGAGAGAGCTGAAAAATTGTTGTGGTGTACAAAGTGAACGTAAAAAATCGAATTAAATTTTTCTATGTTTTCCCCATTTTTATTAATACCAAAATTAATTTTAATGTTACCCAATAGATAGTATCAAGTTTTGTTCAAAAAAAAAATAAAAAAAATAAATTAATTAAATAAAATAAATTAATTCTCAGAAAATAAATTAAAAAAAAATAAAAATTAAATAATAATAAACAAAAAAAACCTCCGAATATAATTTAATATTATCGTTTTGTCGAATATAAATCGAAAACAACAACAAAAAAATCAATTGAAATGGCAAATAATTATTTAACATTAATTTTAATAACATTCACTTATATGGTATTCGGTCATAAAAGTATTAATTTCCATGTTAAGTCCGAAATTCAACATCACATTCGACATTTAAACCATCATCATCATCAACATCAGCAACAACAACAACAACAGCAACAACAACATTCCGATCAAGTGCCGCTCATCAACGAACAAAATCCGAATTATGTAGAAAACGGTAATAGTAACGGCGACGCACCTATTCCAAATCCTTTAGAACAAAATAATAGTAGCATGTATCTATCGAATCTGTGGAGTATTTTAGATCATAGACGAATTTTACAACAAAATTTAAGTGAAGACGATCCAAGTGATACGTCGTCGTCAAATTTCGAAATTAGTTCAATTAATAAAAACCTAAAATTTCTATTAAATCCGATTTTCAATGGAAATAATAATAATAACGATGACGTCGGCGGTGACAACGACGCGGACGACGTCGACGACGTCGCGGACGACGACGCGAACGAACAAATCATTAAAAAACGTGACGATGAATTTTCGAAAATCGATAGATCGGAATCGAAATCGAATATAAAATGTCCGAAATGTTCGGGTACGACAAATGTTCGGGTCAGTGAAGAGGAACTGATCGAGTTACGAATCGAATTCGTGAAAAATCAAATTTTACAAAAGTTACGATTGAAAGAGCGGCCTCAAGTCACGATTGGCGAATTGCCGCAGCCAATTTACGAAGGTGCAACCATACATGGCGACGAGAAGGCACAATCGCGAGATTTAGATGATTATTATGCGCGAACAAGTCAGAAATTCATTTTTTTAGAACAAGGTAAGTGTAGAGAGATTTTTTTTTTATTTTTCAAAAATCTAAATTGTTTGAAAATGCCATCAGATAGACCAGAAAAAATTTTTGTTTTGTTTTTTTTTTGTTTTTTTGGAATAATTTAAAAGGTATTTTTCTATTTAATATTTTTACGCAAACAATAGTTTCCAAATTTCCTAGCGGGGGTTTAAAATAAATTCACAAAAAAAAAATCGGAAAGAAAAAGGTTTTTTTTTTAAATAAGGGTGTAGGGTGTAGCCTAGTGGGTAGTGTGTTAGTCTTGTAAGGCGAAGGTCGTGAGTTCAAAACCCGGTCGACGCATAATTCCAACACATTGCCTGCTTGGATATACCTTGGTCACCTCATTCCACGAAAATGAAAAATTCGTAGAAAGAGGGTTGTGCGAAGGGATAACAACCCTTCCACAATAAGCAATTAAAAATGTTAAGGAACCTGCATGTCAGGAGGCCAAGGTCCCATTTGGTCTGTAGCGCCATTGTAGAAGTAGAAGAAGTAGAATACACCCATAGCCAGTCCCGCTTGCCCACAAAAATGGCAAATGGACACTCACTGGACACAACAGCTATGATCTTAAAACTCTAGCTGATTCAAAAAACGGATACAGAGAGCCTCGTGGATACGGACGAATTCTACGGTAGCGACTTTTGATATTAAGAAGTCCTCGCGACCGATGCTCAGGAGAACTGTTTCTGTTTTATAATCCTATAGGAGGTCATAACAGGGAAATGAACCAAAAAAGTCGATTGTGTTAGTGTGCATCGTTTATCCCAGTCATTTCTTCATGTTGTTCAATCAGGTACACTCCATCAGTTTGCAATGATTTGCGTCCTTGGTTTTGGCATCCTTCTTCAAAAAAAAAATACTGTGGAAGCTATAGCCAGTCGTAGAACCCCCCCTTCCATTTGCCGGCGAACCAGATAAGCTCGCGATGGAATTTTACGTCGCCCGGGAATTTAAAATCACGACCAACCAGGCTTTCTTATCCCTTCTAGTGTCCCGAAATTTTATCGCATATTAGACGGTGCATTTTTTTTGAGGATTGTTGGCTTCTTTCGGTGGATCAACCCTCATAAAATTCAAGAAGCTACAATGGGCTGGATGACGGAGGAATTTCGAAACACACGCTAAAAGGGCAAAGTCGATGGACAAAGATCAGAAGTTCTGGGAGAATTCTATTGACTTCTACAACTAGCACTCGGGCGTGAGTTCAAATCCCTGTCGACGTATAATTACAGCACACTGCCTGCTTAGGTATATCTTGGTCACCTCAATCTACGAAAATAAAAAACTCAACGATAGAGGGTTGTGGGGTCTAACAACCCTTTCACAATAAATAATGGAAATATGTTAAGGAACCTGAAGGTCAGGAGGCCAAGGTCATAGTCCCAGGCTGCAAATTAGCAGGATGTATCGTTAAACTCCTTTCCGCAATATTTTTACAGGTAAAATCTTCACTCCGAAAATGATAAGATGGGTGATTACTACCTTTAAGCACTAAACATTAGCCGGAGTAGAAAATATATTCCTCGCTTTACTACAGAAAGGGTTAGAGATCCTAATGCCAATAATAATAAGGATCTTTAAAGCCAGTTTTTTTATGGGGTTACATTCCAATAATTTTGGAGAAAAGCGAAGGTGGTCTTTGCACCAAATGCAGGGAACCGTCCCATTGATCAGCCTAAGTCATATCACCCTACAAGTCTTTTTAATGGTCAGCCCTTCACGGTCTTGTAAGACAAATTGAAAAGGCTAAATTGTCCTTTACCTCCTCCTCATGAGGCCATAATAGCAGCAGCTAAGAAACGATAAAGTGGATACACGCCATGTTAAAGAGCCGAAAGACAACCACGAATCTAGATGACAGCACATTGACTGCACATACATTTAGGGGCTGTCCCCAAGGAGCGGTACTATCTCCACTTCTGTGGTCAGAATAACAGACTCATGCCAAAGTATTCAGGGCGTTTTGGGACTGCAAAAGCTTATTTGGCAGAAAATGGGAATTACAGCCCAAGATGGGGCTACAGAACAATAGTCCTCCCAATAGTCACATCCGGATCAAAAGTATGATGGACTGAAAATATTACAACAAAAAGTACAAAAAATCCAAGGACTAACCTGTTGTAGTATCACAGGCGCAATGAAAACCCTCCCCATTGCTGCAATCGAAATGTTCCTAAACATCCTTCCGATACATCTCCAAATAACAGGGGAGACTATCAAAGGGTCCATGCGACCACCCCCCGTATAGTCCAGATGTGTTCCCTTTCGATTACTATTTGTTCCCAAAACTGGAGACGAAAATTTACCAACGACGAAGAGCAATTTCAACCTATTTGCCAGGACTTGATCAAAATTTGTGGGTGGGTGGAGGGGGGGGGGGGGGGGGGTGTTGGTGGAAGGAGGGTAATACCACTATATCTATCTCAGAAAATCACCACACGGATTGTGTGCTTCTCGCTCAGCAATCTTCGATTAGGATCCACCTGTTATGCATCCAGATTTCGGTCCCATTGGGAACTTAATCAACCGCTGATTTCTATTTTCTTCCCCTTCCGTTACTTAGCCCGATACCCTCTCAGTTTTGGCGAGCTTTCGCAGCTTCACATGGCTGTATCATCAAAAACCACAACCCTCTAATCCCTCCCCAGCTTACAACTAATCAAGCCCGTAATACCAGGTTTTAAGTCCGGCTTTCGTGGGTCGTCCCACCTCAGTCTAAGTCCCTCCGATGCTGATCGAACAGTCCGGCAGGACCAAACACAGCTACTAAAATCGCTGGAGCTTTCTCGATCACACCCCTGTGGGAAGTCGTAGTGATCTGGATTCCAGGAAGGCGCAATGATGTCTAGGATTTAGATATCGTGCTCGTCTACAATCCTAATCTCTCATAATTCTTCAAATTTATTGACACTAATTTTTCTGATAAACAATTAATAATAATTTAATCGAACTTACATTTTGTACAAACAAAAAAATTCTTAATCAGTGTCGAGCTGGGATTTTCTAGAATTTTGATAAAAGCCTTTTAGGAGCGACGGCTCCAGAAGAAAAGTCTACGATTTTTATCTTCTTTTTAGAAAATCTCACATTAACATCTTCGCGGCTTTTTTTTTTTTGCTTCTTGTAATAAAAATGTAATCACGATAGATTAATTTTTTTTTTTTCCTATTTTTATGATTTATTTACAATATTTTCTGCCGTCTTAGAAATTTCGACAAAAGAAGTTCAGAGAAAGAAGAAAAAAAGGTAAAAAAAATCATAAAATTTAAAACACGTTAAATTTGAAGAATATTAATAATAAAAAAAAAAAAATGTTTTGTTTAAATTTACTTAAAAACTTTTGATAATTACAGTGTGTGTGTTGAATTTGCATTAATTTCTTTGCCATTTTAATTTTAGTTTACAATTGAATGTGACGTGAATTAAGTGGAAGGGAGGGAGGGGGGGGAGGGGGTTAAATTGAATTATGAAGATTTTAATTGCTGGGATCTCTGGTTTTTTTTTTCTTGAATTAATGGTGCACTTTTATTTATGATTTACCGGAACAGTTCTTCTTTACTTGATACCGCGGAAAGCCTTAATTTCTACTCTAATTAATTTTTTATTTTTTTTTTAATTAATTGGAAAGCAGAGATAAAGGTCTCAGCAGAGACCGAAACGTCACGACTAATAAAGCGTAACAATGTAGAATTCGGAAATCTTTTCTTTCAATTCCGTAAGTATCTTGGAGATAAAAAAGGTTCGAAAGTGAATAGGTGGAAGTGAGAAACTAGAATGCGTTTTTTTGGGGGGAGACTGATTTTTTTCTATTATTAATTTTAAATTAAAGACTTTTTACAATTTTATCTCACTTCGATTCGGATTTATCTTATTTTCTTCAGAATTATTATCCACATCTTCGGTTTTTTTTTATTGACATTCAAAAGGTTGAAAAGGTCTTAAACTCAAAAGCTACAAACTGTTGGTGCAGTAATCATCATTGATTGGAATTTCGTCGAAAAACAAAATAAAAACAAAACAAAATCAAAATTATTAAGAACCAATAAAATTTTTAAAACCATGGAAAACAAAAACAGGCAAACAATAATAACCTACCGCGACGAATTCAAGGACGTTGTGACCTAGGTCCTTATTTCGATCGCGCTTATTCCGAAGAAGACAATCGACTTAAGAACGATGAACCTGGCAACCAAAATATAAAAAAAAAAATCATCAACCAAAATATTATTACTCGGCATATCTTCAGAAAAAAATTTTTAAATAACTTTTTTTTTTTTTGCGTTCCTGGAACATGATAAGATTCTGATTCTTGTTGTTGTTTTTTAGTATTAAAACAAAAAAACTCTTTTTTTTTATTTAAATCAATCAGATCAGACTTTAATCCCACCGAAACCATTCGATTCATGCGATGACAGTTTGGGTATCATTTTTTTTATAGTTTGTAAAAAAAAAAACGAAATAAATAAAATCGAAAAGAATTTTAATTAAAGAAATAAAAATGATTTAATCAATGTTATTGTTTTTAAATATTTTTTTATTGTTATTAATCTTAATGGAAAAAAAAACCAAAATCAATTTGAGAACGCAAATTGGAAAACGTCAATGCCAAATGCAGTGATCGAGGTCGCGATCAAGAACATACAAATAAAATGGTAAAATCGTAATTTTTTTCATTAATTAAGAAATCACAATCTAAAAATAACTGGGAAAAAATATTTCAATAATAAAAACGTAGGTTGAATCAACAAGAGGTATAAGGTTGGAAAGGTCTATTATTTGACAGCTGCCAAATGTTGACATATAAAAACGCGTGAAATTTACAGCATAACTATAAACGCAAGCAAATAGCAGTTTGATAAAGGTCTCAGCAGAGACCGAAACGTCACGAATAATAAAGCATAACAGTGTAGAATCCGGAAATCTTTTCTTTCAACGCAAGCAAATAATTTTATAAAATATGTTTGGTTGGACCGCCTCTAATGCTTATCACTTCAAATAATCTGTTTGTCATACTTTTTATTAAATTTGTTATTGTTTTTTTTTTTTATCAATATTCTGCCAAGCGTTAATAACGGCCATTTTCAACTGTTTCTCTTGCTCGGATTCCCCCAAATCTTCTCTATTGGATTTGGTGAGCAAGCGGATCTGACATCACTTGCAAGCTATGGTCCAGCAACTAGGAATAAGTGACATGGATGACATGTATTCTGGCGTTGTTCTGTTCAAAAACCCAATACTCAGCGCTTCTGGTTCTCATAAATGGCAACGAATTCATGAGCAACACCTCTATGTGGTCGGATGACTTCATTCAAGTACTGGGAAACGCCAGTTCCAACATTTCATTTGCACAAAAACCTCCCCAAACCATTAAACTGTTTGATTGATTCGACTGTAGAGCGCCTCTCCCGCAGGATGTAGGTAATGGTTCGAAGGTACCGTCGATTCCAATACGTCGAAGCCAGGGCAGTGCTGCAATGAATAAGATCCACGTGGCGTGGCAGTTCACGTCCCGTAAATAACCATGCAACCCAGTGTGGTGCGATAGTCTCTATTCGTATAGATTTTGATAATGAGCGGGATTCGCAATTAGCTACTGTAACTCTACTTACTACTGTAATTCCAGAGCCCTCGAAAACGGTCTCGCACCACCACCAGTGTGAATGCCGTTCCAGGAAAAACGGTATGTAGACTGGAACTTTGTAGAGTAAAGGGGAGGTAGGGGGTAATTTCTAAAATCAATTCGGACCCGAGCTGTTCGTTCGGTATCATGGTCGCAGGGACGGCCGCCCGCCGCACATGATCCTATTGCATTTTGGCGATGCATCTGGGATATGTAAGGCTGCATCGTTTATATCGAAGCCAGGGCAGTGCTGCCCTGATCCTCGTGGCGGTGTAGTTCAGATCGCGGGCAGAGTAACATTCTTGGAACCTGGTTCCTAAATTCTGAGCGTGGAATTGCGTAACCATGCAACCCAGAGCCCTCGAAAACGGTCTCGCACCACCACCAGTATGAATGCCGTTCCTGTAAAAACCGTATATAGACTGAAACTTTCTTGGAAATTCTCATGCAGAGGAGAGATGGGGGGGGGCGGTAATCATTGTTTCTAAAATCAATTCGTGTTTGGAAAAACCACCCTCGAGGCCAGTGTTCTAATTTATTCACCAACAAATTCTGTAGAGAAATAAAAGGAAACTATTGTGATCGACATTCAATTTCCAATATTCAAGGATCCAAATTTACAAATCGAAAAGATTTCATTAAGAAAGGAGAGCCTGGATGATACTTAAATGGTATTGGAAAATTTCTCATCTTCATTTTTAGTGATTTCCAAGCTCAAGAATCATTGTTTAACTTTTGCCCCTTGCCCCCTCCACCAGCCCTTCCCTTTTGCACCATTAAAGACATTAAATCGAGCCATTTCCCAACTAAATATTAATTTTCAAAATTTTAAATATTGAAATTTTCTTTTTCTTTCCAGAACGTACTGAATGCGATCGCGTTAGTGAGAATCCTTCGATATGTTTCTCATTTAAAATCGACGGTGATATTGATAGTATGGATGTGAGTACGGCCGAATTATGGCTCTACAAGCGTTCGAGCCCGATAGAAGGCGATCGGAAACAAACACTCGTTGTATCCGAACTGGATCAAGGAAATTCGGCGGGAAATAGTCAAAAATATTTAACGAAGGCGAAACCAATAGCGATACAGTCTGTAGAATCAGAGGGTAAGTTTCATACTTTATGAGATATAATAAGATTTCAGTTGTTTTTATGATCCCCCACCCCCCCTCCGAAGGGAGGGCAAAGAACAGAACCAATCTCAACGTCTCCCCAAATTCTTTCTTTCGAAAGAGTCAACTGCTTTTTCGGAAGTTCCCGTTAATATCCACGTCTCGCTGTCATAACAGAGCACAGGTCGTATAATAGTTGTATAATAGTTGTAACGGCTCCGAGAGCCCGCCCCTTACTGATCTTCTAGACGATAGCATGAGTACCTGCATGGCATCGGTGGAAAACAACATTCTACAGAAAAAATTTCCAATCTTACCGCAAATCTCGAAGACAACTTCTAGCTAACCGAAATTATTGATCCCAACGGATTGTGCATATCTCACGTGATCTAAAGCGGTACAACATTTGACCCAGACCGTGACGATTCTGATTCCCTCCTCCTCCAGTGATGAAAAAGTGAAGGTAATTTCGTCATCTATCAATCTAACAGGTTGTCATTTCAATTTAACAAAAAAAAAAAAAGTCCAGTCGCAAAAAAACTGACTGACAACTCACATGAGTCAGTTCCAAGCTCATTGGACCCGAAAAGCACACTGACGTTTTTTTTTTCTCTCCTGCTCAGGTTCAATGACGAAAGTCACATAGAAAAAAAAAACGGAAAAAAGATGAAACGGTCGTCATCTGATTTGCGTTGCTATGGTAAAAAAAAAAATCAAACGTCTCAGGAATTTAAGAAACGGTTTTTTTTTTTCAAAAATGTCCCAATGGAACAGACAATGGGGGAAGAAGTGATTACATCAACTTAGGCGACACACTTAAGACGCATCGTGTCCGAGCTTTTTGCTCGAAGGTAGGTCAATACCGACTCAAAGTCTAGAATTTCTAGACGCAATCAGCAAAAAAAAAATGGGCCCCTGGGCAAAAGTGTGGGTTCATAAGGCACGTGCGCGCGATTTGACAGTGCATCTTAGAAACTGACCTGGCGAGACCTTTGAAAAGAAGCCGCCATGACGGCACAGCTAGTTTCCTAGCCAGCCAAGCCAGTAAACTTTGGACCCGCTTTCAAGAAATCGTTGGAGTCTCGCGCGCACGATGTGCATGTAAGAAGCGCGTGATGGTGATGGTACTGAGGGTCACACTGGCTGCAACTTGTGCAGAGGCCCCGCCCGGCTACCGGAAAGGTTCAAAGTGTCTTTTCTTAATTTTTTTTATCACTTTTTTTTTTTGCGTTCTTGAGATATCTTGTCTCCAGCCAGCGTTTCGAGGAAATCTCTCGTATCTTAAAGATTTACGAATTGGAATCGGGTCAAGATTTTTTGTTTTTTTATGTGCATTGCATTTTTGACCTGCACTTTTTCTAATCTCGATTTTCTTGATTAGTGCAACACACGTCAATTGTGGATTAGATAAGAGTTGGCGCCACGTGGTAGTGTTGCACTTTGATTTGATTTGAATGCTGTAGCGCGTCAATAGAATCCTCCGAGAGCTTCTGGCTGACTGATCTTTGAGCCCATTTTGACATTTCCCTTTTGATGCCGTTTTACGCTAGGGTTTAGCCTAGTAGGTAGCGTGTTGGTCTACAATGCGAGGGTCGGGAGTTCAAATCTCGATGGACGTATATCTTGGCCACATCGATCTGGAAAACTCGTAGATAGAGGGTTGTACGAAGGGCCAATAACCCTTTCACAAAAACAAATAAAATGTTAAGGATCCTTGAAGATCAGGAGGCCCAATTTGGGCTGTAGTGCCGTTGTCATTGTTTTTGAAATTTTTAAAATAAAATTTTTGTTTTTTTTTTCTCTTTGCAGCCAGTTGGGTAAAAATCGACATAGCATGGCCGATTAAAAAATGGTTCGGCAATCATGAATTGAGTCATATAATTCAGATTACGTGTCAATCGTGCGAAATGGATCGGAATGAGAGTCTCCTGTCCGTCGAGAAGGATCATCGTCCGTTTATTTTAATCGATACGCTAAATCGGCGTAAGATTCGTCGACCGAAGCGCAGCGTTAATTGTTCGGCCGGCGTAACGGAATGCTGTCGCGAAAAGCTATACATATCGTTTGCGGAGATCGGTTGGAACGATTGGATCCTGCATCCGCCCGGCTATGATGCGTATTTTTGCCGGGGATCATGCTCGACAGCCGCCAGTATTACAATGAGTAATTCGCATTATAGCACAGTTTTGAGGGTGAGTAGTAGTAGTACTAGTAGTGTGTAGGAGTAGTTGTCCTGATTGTTCGCTGGCTGGAAATCAGATGGAAGCTCGAATTTCCTGGAAGGAAGCCAGGTGAGAAACTTTCTAATCCATAACGGTAACTGGAAGTAAGCCGTTCTGATGTCCTGCTGGAAATCGAAGTAATAAGAAATTAGGGATGTAGCCTGGTGGGTAGCGTGTTGGTTTACAATGCGAAGGCCGGGAGTTCAATTCTCGGTCGACGCATAATTTTCAGCACACTACTTGCTGTTTTGGGCACCTTAATCCGCGAATTCGTAGAGGGTTGTCCAAAGGGCTAACAACCCTTTCACAATAACAAATAAAATGTTAAGGAGCCTGAAAGTCAGGAGGCCAAGGCCCGATTTGGGCTGTAGTGCCATTGAAGAAGATGGAAATCAGTTGAAACCTTGTTCTTCCTGTTGTCCTGACTGTGGAAATCAGTTGGAACGTTATCCTTCCTGTTGTTCTTTTTTTTCTTTTTCAAGTAGGGGAGTAACTTTGATCTTCTAGCGTTAAGCCTTGACCTTGTTTTTATCTTGTGCTCAATCAAAAGGAACCTTATTCTTCCTGCGTTCAGTTAAAACCTTATCCTTCCAATTATTCTGCTCGGAATCAGATAAATCCCGACCAGACATTAGATGGGAGCTCCTCAATCTTCCTGAAAATCAATTTTTCACATACGAGCAACCAACTGGAACCTACAGAAAATAAATTTTTCTAATTTTTTCCTCTCTTTCGTTTCCTCTCTCATTCCAGAAAGTCATCTATCAGCGCGAAACGTCCGGACGAAAGCCTCTCGAACTGATACCATGCTGTACAGCCAAGCAATTCTCATCGCTACAACTCATGTATCTGGACAGTAATAAAACTGGAACGGTGAAAACTTTACCGAATATGGTGGTAAAATCGTGTGGTTGTATGTAAAAAAAAAAAGGAGCAGATGAAAGGACAAAATTAGCTCCGCCCTCCAGCAAAAAAAAAAAAATTGCTGCGCCCAATCTGGGCTTCTTTTCGTGTGATTTTTCCGTTTTTTTCTATTTATTTTGATAATTCAGTATTTTGGTTTAATTTTTTTTTTTTTTTGAGAATTTCTTCCTTTTATTTTGTTTTTTTTTTTCTGTTAATGTTATTGTTGTTGTTGCTGATGACGATGATGAGAATTTTTGGTTGGAAATTTTAATTAAAATTGAAACTAATTTTAAGTGAATTAAGAAAAAAAAAAATGAAAAAGAAAATAATAAATTTGTTTAATAAGATTAAAAAAAAATGATTTTTGATTTTTGAAGATATTTAAGAAGTAATCTGTTGCGAACTGACAGTTTTGATTGATAACGTCGGTCACCTACTGCCCCTCCACAACCTGAACCATCTACATATTTAAAAGAATAACCTTTTTCTTATTATTATTTTTTTTTTCTGTAAACGCACTACAGCCCAAACCAATGATCTAAAATAAAAAAATTAAATATCACTTGAAAGGTATTTTCACTAAGGTGTGCCCTCTCTTGCAGGCCTCTACCTGTTCCGGTTCCAGATTTCCTCTGAAATACGGCAACATGATGAAAGAAAAGATGAAAGGGAAATTCTGTACTCAAATCAAGACATCCGACAAGCATACAGAGAACTTAAAGCTAATTATTACACATTGATATCAGTGAAATCGATTTTTAATTGAAAAAAGTGCGATTAAAGTTAAATGTCGGTTTCTCACCGAAGAGGATCAGAGTTTCCCGGTTAATTTTCACACAGAAAACCGTAGAATTTTAGTTATTACGAAAAATTATGCACTCGCGTAATATTGCCGTGCTTAATTTGATTTAATTATGGAAAAATCCATGACGTTACAACCAGTGAAGTCATTCAAGATGGCCGCTAAGTCAGTTCTGCCTAGCTTGGGATGTAGAAAGCCTTGCTCCGATACAGAAAATCGTCTCTGGAGTGTTATGTTTAGTTCTTATGAACTTAACACCTGCAGACCTAATTCTAACTTGTCTCGATGTTAAAATAAAAAGACACCGGTTGGATTGATGATTAAAATCAGACTCTTCGCTTCTTTGATTCCGAATTCGTGAAAATGCCAAGTGCAATAATGCCCAGGTGTGCAGCTAGGGTGTAGCCTAGTGGGTAGCGTGTTGGTCTTGTAATGCGAAGGTCGTGAGTTCAAATCCCGGTCGGCGCAATATATAATTCCAACACATTGCCCGCTTGGATATACCTTGGTCACCTCATTCTACGAAAATGAACGGAACGTTAACCGTCACGTTGTTTCGTTACCGGAATTGGCTCTGATTATTTCATACACTAACCCTTGGCTATAGCTGTAACTCCATGCAACACTAGAGGACAGTGTACGGTTGTGTAGATAGAGATAGATAGAGCCGCGTTACAAAAGCTTTTTTTCAAGAACTGTCGTGGTGGATTGGTGACTTGGCGACATCTGACAGTTCGAAGTGACATTTGTGTGATACGTACCCCTTTATCTCGAATTCATTGTGGTCATTTTTATTTATTATTTTTTTTAATCATTATTGTTATTATTTTAAAAAATTATTCACGCGCCAAAAAAAAAACCGAATATGGATATTAAAATCGATGTTAGTGGAAATATGGATGTTCCAGAATCTGGAGCGGCAATAGCCGGTCAAAAATCTCAATTTAGTTTTTCCAAGTGAGCTTGTCGCAACAAAATTGAAAAGAATAGTTAAATAATTGTTTTTTGTTTATTTTCAGCCTATCATCGAAATTTCCCGTCTCAATTGCCCAGCTTATTGCACAATTACGGAAAAATATTCGACCTGTTTCGGAATTTTTCAATACGCAAAATTTCAAAACGGTTCCGAGCCTACAACGACTATCGAATCGTTTAACACGAAATCTTGGATATTTTCAAAGCAATTACATTTGTATTTTTCTGATTTTGATGATTTATTGCCTGTAAGTAGGTTTTTTTCGAGTTTTAAGATATTTAAGCTGCGTTTATACCGAATGCGCAGAGCCCCTGTTCGGCTCGGCTCTTCGCGTTTGGTGGAAACGCAGTCGTGTCCTTTGTTTAGATTCTTCTCAGAACTGGACAGCCTCAAAGGCGTGAAACAAATTTGAGCCTGGTTCGGTTCGTAAACCGTACCCAATTGGTTAGCGCTATAGTTAATCCATGGGATACTAGAGGCGCTTTACCATAGTTTAGCAAAGGTGAATTGAAAATGAAAAAGAAAACCATTAAACTCACCACTCGACGAATGGTGAACTGGGGGTGATGAATTCGCAGATGTCGATTGTACAATTTCTACCAGACTCTGATACAGTGTCTCCTTCTTGTGTGGAGTGTTTCTAGTTAGCACAAGAGAAGTAACATCCATCTCATAATCAATAGAGAGAGTTGAACCCTCGGTGAAATGTGATTCTTCAAAACAGGCCTCCTACTAGCTAAGCTGGAGTGTAGTTCAATCTTTTACAGGATTTCTTCTTAGCCGGGAATGAGGGTTTTGTCACTGTGATTTACTGTTGGAGCAGAATTTGCATGGAATACCCCTTAGTTAGAAGAGAAATCCCTCCACCCACCCTCCCAAAAATAAAGGAAAATATTAACTAACTCAATTTTTTTTTTATTTTTTTTTTTTCTAGAGTCACATCACCATTAATTCTGATTGTTCTAATCGGAGTTTTCTACGCATGCCATCGTATTCGACAGATGCAAATTAATTTTACGATTTTCGATCGACCCTTGAATACATCACAACAATGCCTGATTGTTAATTGTATGGCAATACCAATCCTTTACTTAGTTGGAGCGGGCGCCGTTCTGTTTTGGACTCTCGGTAAGAAGGAAAAAAAAAATTGTAATAAGATATCTAAAAAAACAAAAATGTGTCTTAAAAATCAGCATCCTAAAACTATTAAAGGAAAGATTTCCGGATTTCACAGCTCGGTTAATCGTGACGTAATCTTAGTAAACTGATCAGAAAGGATTCGTTTGTTAACGATCTCAGCATTGAACGAAACGTTACGAATAATAAGTCCGAACTGTGCGCGATCCGGAAATATTTCCTTATACAATTTTACTGAAAAAAAAAATAATAATAATAATTTTTTCAGGTGCTTCCTTATTTCTCATATCCTTACATGCTGGATTTTATAATATCGATGCAATCGTTACGGAAGATACTGAAGGCTTTTTGGCCGAAATTGTTTAAATAAAATATCGTTATGTTTTCAGCCCACCCCCAGCCGGTCAACCCTCGCTCAATCTTCTCGACGTTTATTTATTGAATGTGTATGATTTTGAAGGAGGAAAAAATTGTTTTTCTTGTTTTTTTTTAAATAATAACGAAAGGCTTTTAAAGCCCAATTTATTCCTAACTATTGTTTTGATCATATGAAGAATCTTTCTGTAATAAGGCAGGACAAGTTCAGATAATTGGGATTGAAAAGGTAAGGGAAGGGGCATGGGAACGACCGTAACGAGTGGTCAGTTCTGACAAATATTTCCAGATGTCCTGGAACTGAATAATAGAAAGCGAACAGAAACCATCTACTGAACGTGCAGACATTCTGGAAGTGGAACTGTTTCAGTTTTACATCGTTTGCCCATTTCGAATAATTTTTCATCGTCAGTGCTAAAAAAAAACCCACTGTCCAGAGTGGGAATCGAACCACGACCTGTTGACTGTGAAGCAAGAATGCGGCACACTACGGAGGCAGAATATATTTTCCAAACATGAGATTTCAATCGGTACATATCAGTAATGTTGGTGTTGGATTTCAATTTTTTTGGATTGAACACCATGGAAAGTCACCGGCCAAGGGAGTATAACTACTCCTGGGTAAAACTTGCTATGTTCTTAGAAATATCGGAATACTCAGAATCTACTATTGATATTTCCACGACAGCTCTAGTGATTACTGCTCCCCCCCCCCTTGTTTTCTGTGTTTACCTTATTTCCACTTGTTTCCCCTCCCATGTTAGCTTTACGCTTTAAAGGGTGACCCCCTAAATTATTTTCGATGGCCGTACAAAAAAAATAGACCGGATGCTCATCGCACACACGGTTACACATATACGCTATCCGTATAACCACCGGTTTAGCCACACAAAATCACCTACAGTGAAATATAGGCAGTCGTTTCTACCTCGAACAAGCAAAATGTGGAATGCACTGCCCGCACCCTCCCCCCTCCCCCCCCCCCCCCTCCACTAAACCGACTCTGATGTACCCTCCAATATTAAAGGGTGACCCCTTAGCCAAACTTGGTGTCTTGAAAAAACGATCACTCTCTTCAATAAATAGACACAGCCTAAACTCAGATCGCTTCTAGCATTCATTTTGTTCTTCGCCGAAAGGTACGAGCAGAGTAAAAGCGATTGTTCACCCCCCTCCTATCCCGCGGTAAAAATCCTGCCGACGCCCAGTCGAGAAAAGCAAATGATGCAATTTGATAAAATGGCGTCAATAAAAATATTGGAACAGATAAATAGAACGATTAAGATCATGCAAAAGAAATTAAAAACTCAAAATGTCCAACTTTTTATGTCGCACACTGTGCTCTCTCTGGATATGTAAAAAAAAAACGGAGTACTCTAAAGAAGTAATGCGTTTTGTCCCCGCCATTTTTCAAGCTTTTTTTTAGGCAATTTCGGCCCTTATGTGCAATGCACAAACACAGTAATGGATGGAAGGGGAAGTGAACTGAGAAAGACCCTACCGATGGGTCAGCTTGCAGTTCTACTGTTTCTGTCTCGCTCCGGCGTCAAGTTCTCGAATTCTTGTCGTGATCTGATTGGATAAAGCTCAAGCTGGGCACAGCTGAGGTAGCGGCCATCTTATTTTGACTCCAGTAGGTATGAGTTGCCAAGAATAAACTCGAACCAATGAGCTTCGGATTGATTTGCGCATGACCTTAACTTCAGAGGGCTTTTAGGTAAGATGTCGTCGTCCCTAGAGTTGCTGCATAGAAACGGGCCTGGACTTATTTCGAGTGCGAAATCGTAGGCTTTTATAATCTGTCATCCGTTCATTTTTACTGTTGGCTTCAGCTCTGCCCTCAGTTCCAGTTGGAACGAGAGAGAAGAAAAAGAAACAGATGGAGAAATTCAACCGACAAAATGGCTATCGCGAAGCGCCAAGAAAAAAAAGTTAACGAACTGAAATTGATCTCCCCTATTCTGTATAAAATAATAATCGATCAGTTTGATAAAGGTCTCAACAGAGAACGAAACGTCACGAATAATAAACGAATCCGGAATTCTTTCCGTTCAAATTCGGATTGCACTGTGAAACCATTCACCGAACCAATAAAAATGAATTAATTACGCGACTAAGTGGATGAAAGGGTAGATTGTAGCCTAGTGGGTAGCGTGTTACAACGGCAAAGATCGTGAGTTCAAATCCCGGTCGAAAGATAATTTCAGCACACCACCAGCGTGGGTGATCTCCAACGACGAAATTTGGAGTACAACTGGACACACTAAGATGGGTATTGAGATTCAAAGGCGGAAGTGGCAGTGGATCGGTCACACTTTGAGGAAACCAGAGCGAAACATTGCCAAAGAGGCTCTGGATTATAATCCTCACGGAAGACGTCGGATTGGTCGACCATGTAGCAGTTGGGCATGAGGCCAGAGGAATAAACAAGTCCTGGCAACAGCTGAAGGCCGATGCTCAGGATCGCGCCTTGTGGAAGAGAGTTGTTTCTGTCCTATGTCCCTATAGGAGGTCTTAACAGGAATTTGATTAGTTGACTTGCGTGGGTACATTTTGCCTATCTCAATCTGCTAAAATTTAGATAGAGGATTGTGCGAAGGACTAACCACCACCCTTTCACAATAAAAAATAAGAAACCTGAAGGTCAAGAGGCCAAACCTTGGGCTGTAGTGCCACTGAAGAAGGGAAAGAAACACACACACACACATTCTGGGAAAAAACTTATTACCAAGGACATTTTGCAGTAGCAACAAATTTTCTTTTCATAATTGCTTTTATTTTCAATTTCAATTATTTTTCCTTTTTTTTTAATCATTTACAAATTTCCAATGTACATGTTTTATGAACGTGGTGAATTCCTGTTGTTTTCTTTTTATTTCATTTTGTACAAAACACCAGAGCCTTATATTGACGAACAATGCGCGTTCGTCTCGTTATTAACGAATTTGCTATATCGATCGCTTCCTCACAGGCAGGCAGGTAAATAGATTATCGCATCGAATTCAGGAGCTTGGAGTGTCCTTTATGGATTCTTCGGTGTAAATTATCGTCACTCGCAATATTCGGATGAAAGTAGAAATTCAGCTAAAAAACAAGAAGAAGGTGGGGCAAAGAAAAAACAAGAAAATCGGAAAATTTTATTTGTTTTGTTTAATTCATGATTTTTAAGTTCGGTAAAAATTCATTTTAAATGAAAAGGATTGTCGCATATGTCTGTGAACTTTCCCCTCTCCCGATTTCCAAAGATGCTGGGCATCGACAGGAATTCGAAGCTAACGCGCATATCCTAATGGGAGAAGCGTGCTAGTCTGCAATGCAAAGGTTGTGTGCTGAAATTCTGGCCACCACTAGGATCTTTTAAATTGGGGATCTTAATAATTCGTACATAGTATTCTGTGGCTGACAACCCTTAAGGAATCTAATGGGCTGGAGGAAACAGCGCTTTGAACTATAAAATAATAGGCTAGCCCTAGACTTACTCTCGATACACACAAGCACAATATTGTTGCATGTTAGCCCTAGCCCGTTCATCAAATATACGCAATCTTCCGCTAAAGAAAATAAGTACACGTGCCATACTCGATCGGATTGCTAGGAACACCGGACTGGTAAGCGACGGAGAAGGAAAAGACTCTGGTGACAAGAGAATGTGCTCAGAGAAGCGTCCGACAGTGATCGTGGGCAACAAGAGAAAGATTTCGGGCGAGATTTATAGAAGCGCCCAACAGCGATCGGGCCATCTAATGGGCCGGGGCTTCGCACTATAAAACAATACATTAGCCCTAGACTTACTCTCGATACACACACAAATACACAAACACAGTATTGTTGCATGTTAGCCCTAGTCCGTTCATCAAATATTCGCAATCTTCCGCTAAAGCAAATAAGCGTATGTGCCATACTCGATCCAATTGCTAGGAACACTGGACTAGCAAGCGACCGAGAAGGAAAAGATTCGGGCGACAAGCAAATGTGCTCGGATGAGAAGCGTCCGACAAATTATGCCATCAAATTTCATTCCACTAACTGAGCAAATAAATAATAAAACAGAAAATATTTCGCTCATAAAAATATTATTTTCATTAACATAAATCTTAAATATCTCTCTAATACAAAATTCACATTAAAACATCCTTTTAATTATTTTCTTAAGTTAAGAAAACAAAACAAAAATAATTCCACACTAGAATTTTATCGTTATCGCAAGAATCTCTTCGCCCCGCGATACGAATTAATACAAGAAAGAACCAACCTAAGACTTAATAAATTGATAAAAAAAAAAAACAAACAAACAAAGAAATAACGTTTTACGTTAACTAAGAAATACACAATAAATACAAAACGAAAAAATTAAATAAAAAAAAAAAATTCATCTAATAAGGTTTGAACGAGCGCAGGAAAATTTTTAATTCTCCATGTTTTTTTTTTATTATTTTTATGTTTTTTTTATTTATTTAATTTTTTTTTTAATTGTTTTCTATTAATAAACTAATTTTATTTTATTTATTTTCTATAAAAATCAAAAAGCACCGATCCGATTTCATTTATTTTATTTTTTATTTTTTTTTTAATTTTATGCTTTTTTTTAATAATAAAATTAATTTTTGTTTTGAACTTAAATTTTGTGTACATGGTAAAAATAACAAAAAAAAAAAGAAAAACAGAAAAAAATTAAAAGTGGACATACGATTTCGCCAGAGCATGGAAGGAAAAAATACGCGTAAAAAGGTAAAAATTTTATCTCATAGATAAAATTGGGGTTTCGTTTTTTTTTTCGCGCCGTTTTTCAACTTTTTTATCTTTTCTGTTTGATATTTTGTTTGTTTTTTTTTTTTTATTATACAATAATTTTTTTTTTATAAAATCGTCATTTTTTTTTTCATTTATTCTTTACGCGATTTCTTCTTTCCCTTTTTCGGCGCCTTAGCTTCGGTCCAGGAATCTGGAAAATACAGAGAGAGAGGGAGAGAGAGAGAGAGAGAGAAAAAAAAACAAAAATAAATAAATAATGCAAAAAAAAAACAAACAGCAGAGAAACATATAAAGAAATTAAATTTTAATTAAAAGAAATTAAAAAAAAAAAAAGTGGGTGCGGGGTGGTGTAACATTCGAGAGTCCAACAGGGATTTCTTTGAATGTGGTTCTGACGATTTGAAGGCCAGCCAAAAAGACGTGGGGTGGCGTCCCAACATCTAGAAAAGCCTTAGAGGACGTTTCACTATTTTCCTGCCCGGGTCTCTCGGGTGTGTCAGGATCGATTGTCGGGGGCGATCTCCCCCTTTCTGGACGACGACCGTGAAGGTTTTTTTTCGGGAATTTTTCTGATTATTTTCGCGCAAAGCTTGGGTTGCAAGGACGAGTGAGGGAGAGAGAGGTCCTACAGCAAGTTTAACTGATTTTTTTTACCAGGTTGTCAGGCAGATAATGGAGAGTCCCCCGGTTACAAGGATGATCGTGGATGGCCCTCGTGCTTTTCCTTATTTTTTTTTCTTCTTAAGAATTTGGAGACCAGGTGCACGTTTCTCCGGGCATTTTCTGACGATTTGGTTCGTAAGGGCGATTGTGGAGCCTGATTCTGATTCATTTTTCTTAGGATTTGTTCGCCAGGAAGGATTATTGCTGATTTCGGTTGATGGGGGAGAGGAGTCCTAGCGCAGCTTTTACTGATTTTTTTCTCTGTTATTGCAGGAATATAATGGAGAGTCTCCCGGGCCTTTTTTTGATTTTTTTTTCTTCTAATTTGGTTGCCAGGACGATCGTGGATGGCCACCGCGCTTTTCCTGATTTTTTTTTAGAATCTAGTTGCTTATCTTTTCGGATATTTTTTTTTTTTTTAAGATTTTCGAGACCAGGTGCACGTTTCTCCGAGCATTTTCTGACGATTTGGTTCGTGAGGACGATCGTGAAGAGAAGTCCAACCGCAGCTTTCACTTTTTTTTCTAAGTTGTCAGGAAGATAATCGAGAGTCTCCCTGGCTTTATTTGATCTCTGTTCTTCTAATTTGGTTGCCAGGACGATCGTGGATGCCGCCGCGCTTTTCCTGAATTTTTTTTTTTAGAATCTAGTTGCTTATCTTTTCGGATATTTTTTTTTTAAGATTTTCGAAACGAGGCGCATGTTTCACCAGGGATTTTCTGACGATTTGGTTCCCGAGGACGATCGTGCAGCCATTTCTTTGTTTGTTTCTTTTAGGATTTGTTCACCGCGGACAGTCTCCGGACTTTTTCTGATTTTATTTCTTAAGGTTTTGGTTGCCAGGACGATCGTGGAGGTATGCCCCTCTGTCCAAACTTTTTGATAATTTAAGTTGCCAGTAAGACGGTGGAGGGTCTCATTAGCTTTTCCGCTTGTTTTTAGGTTTCGGCTGCCAGGAACAAAATAGAACAATTTCCAGATTTCCTGAGGACACAATTACCAGAACGATCTTGGAGGGTATCTTGGACTTTCCTGATTTTTTTTTTAGAATTTGGTTGCCAGGAAAATGGTGGAGGGGCTTTTCTGATTTTTTTTTTTTAATTTGATCGTGGAGGGCCCCCGGATCTTTTTTTTTTGGTTTTTATCTTCAGAACTTGGTTTGCCAGGACGATCGTGAAGGGTATCTGGGACTTTTCTTTTTTTTTTAGATTTTGGTTGCCGGGAAAATGGTGGCGGGGATCTAATTTTTTTTTCTTTTAAATTTGGGTGTCACGATGACTGTGGAGGCCTGCTTATATACACCCCCCAAAATTTCTGATAGTTTAAGTTGCCAGGAAGACGGTGGATTGTCTCCTCAGTTTCTCCGGTTTCTTAGGATTCGGTTCCAGGACCAACGTAGAGCAATTGCCAGCTTTCCTGAGTATATAATCGTGGAGGGTATCTTGGACTGTCCTGATTTTTCTTCTTTTTTTTTTAAATTGGTTGCAAGGAAAATGGCGCAGTGGTTTTTCGTGGAGGGTCTTTTTCTTTTGGTTTTTTTCTTCAGAACTTGCGTTTGCCAGGACGTTCGTGGAGAGTTCCTCTGGATTTTTGATTGCGATCGTGAAGGGTTTCCGGGCATTTTTCGCGATTTTTCTAAAAACTTGGTTACCAGGATGTTTCCGGCCTTTTTCTGATGGGTTAACTACCAGAACAGGATCGTGCAGAGCGCTGATTTTTCTTCTTAGATTTTCGTAGCTAGGACGAACGCGGAGTGTACCCCGAGGGACTTTCTCTGATTTTCCCACAATTAAGCTTCAGAAACGGACATAATCACGCAGAATGCACAGGAAAAGTAACGAATTTTCATTTCAAATTTACGTAAATCCGGCGAATTGGAAATTAGCTACGCCGCATTGCACATTGATTGTTGTTTCGTCCGTCGTGCGATAGCCAGTTAGAGATGGACTGAAATTTTTTGTCACAGCTCTACCTGTAATTATCCGGAGACGTGCTACTGTGACAAGAAAACCGTGACTTTGACTTTAGCGCAGGTATCAATAGACGGCGTAGCAAACATTCTGAACAGTAAGAAAAGATTTCCGGGTTCTACACTGTTACGCTTTACTATTCGTGACGTTTCGGTCTCTGCTGAGACCTTTATCAAAATAAGTCTCAGCAGAGACCGAAACGTCACGAATAATAAAGCGTAACAGTGTAGAATTCGGAAATCTTTTCTTTCAATTCGAAATGCACTGTGAAAACATTCACCAAACCATTCTGAACAGGACCTCTACTACAGATTGGAACTTACCTTCCTCACATTATAGATACAAAAAAAAAAAAAAACACCTACCTCCCATTTCATTGAAAACAGTTCCACCGCTGGTCGCAACCGGCTTATTATCATCCGATTTCTCGTCATTCGCAATCAAATTCTCGAATTTCTGAACCTTTTGCTGCTCGACAACGGCCGCAGCAGCAGCAGCATTGACAATCTCGTCGATATTCTCCTTCAGTTTCTTCGACTCGACAATAATGCTCTCGATCCTTTCGATACTATTATCATCGGCGCTAATCGTCTTATTCTTAATATTTTTCTTATTCACTTCGGCCGCTTCCTTCTTCGTTTTGTTCTCCTGATCCTTCAGTTGTTTGGCATTCTTGACCGTGCCGCCGACCTTCACATCCTTCTTCTTATTGTCGCCGGTTTTCTTACTCAGAACCGAATCGACCATTTGCGACAGAATCAAATCGTCCTTGTTCTTCTTCTTGTCGGTACGGGACGGGACCTTGGTCCATTCGCCGTCATCGAAATCGGCCGGTTTGCGAACCTTTTCCGGTTTTGTGGCGGCTGGTTTTTTCGATGCTGCCGATTTCTTCGGTGACGCAGTCTCCTTCTTCTTCGGTAATTGCGGCTGTTGTTTCGGTTCCTTTTTCGGAACAGCTGCTGCTGCTGCTGTCTTCTTAGCCGCAGGAGTGGATTCTCTTGTTGTAGCAGCTACGGCGGACACCGTAGTGCCGTTCGATTTCGCAGGAGTTGGCTTCTCCTTTCGTTTCGGTTTCTTGGCGGCGGCGGCGGCAGCGTTATCGGAAGCTCCAATCTTCTTGAATTGTGGCTCCTTTGGCTTCTTGAAGCCGAACGCAAACACCAGAACGGCACCGACAATCACGAATACGACGGGAACGAGCAGCGTCAGATTGAGGTGCTCGGTTCCGCCGATCAGGTCGCTCACGAGTGAGTCCATGTTGGAAATGGGACGGCGGGGTATTGCTTCTTCCTTTTCCGGTGAATCTCCTTAGGCCAGCTAAGTTTCGCAAAATACGTACGGAAGTACACGTCTCAGGTCTGCATAACCTAAAATTGAATTGCGCGAAATCGGAAAGCACGCAGGATGTGACGATTCGATCAGAAACTTTTCGTTTTAAATTAAATTCGTTTGGATTGATTGATTTACCTGTGGCACGTTTCCAATCAAAACAGCGTACGGAATTTCCAGTACAATAAAAAAAAAATAACGAAAATAAAAACACTTTTGCTTAGCGAACGGATAATTTAATTGATTGCAGCGCGGAACTGACTGTTTCGGTAATTTCGGGACAATCGTAAACGGTTGAGTTCTCAGTTCACAAAAAGCGGACACGACTACGAATTTTCGTAGAAATTGTGCGCCAGAAGAAAGTTTCGCATCGCGCGTTCGGCAACAGAATGATGAGGCGGAGCGCGGCTCGGCAACATTTAGAGGACGTTGAACGCGTCGCGGCCAGCCAACAATCGACGGCAACGACGAAACATTTAATGTTGGCAGGTTCAAGTGCCAGCTCGTCAATTGTCGCAGCGGGTCGGACTGCTCGCACTAGGTACGGGTATGTCCGATGGGTACCGAGTGGTGTCGTTCTGGCACGATGGCCGGGCAAATGTTGGCTGGGAGAAAGGTTTTATTTTTGTTGGGAGTGCCATAGTCGGGCGGAAGTAGAGGTGCCATATTTTTATTGGGCGCCGGAAGAGGTTTAAATGGGCTTTTTTTATCGGTCGTGGAAGGTGGGAGGGAATGTGGATCTTTGTCGGCAGTTTAAAAATTCGTTTAGTATGGAGGAAAGATTTTCGGTTTCGTTTCCGCTGTATCGGACACTAGAGGCGCTTCGGTAGTATGGGACTGGTTTAGTACTACAGTTATACAGGATCTGCTTCTACTGACATGAGCGTCGTTCGAGCGGCGCAATTCATTTTCGTCCGTTATTTTCAATTCAATTGATGAAGATAAGCCGAGGCCAGAGCATAACTGGGATACGTAAAAAGCTGCAGTAGAGTCTTAATTGGTCATCGAAAGGATTACGAGACGACTTAAACACTCAGAATTGTCATATGATTATGCGAGACTAGAGAGAAAAAGTGGCAAACGAAAATAGCTGGATTGAACCTCTCAGGCCTCCTCAGACCCTCAGAAATTTCAAAAGTTTTTGTCTCTGAACGCTTCGCTCCATAACGACGTCCTTCTGGCGATGATGGAGCACACTTTTTCGTAATGTATCTTTGATTTATCCGTTTTTTCGCCAGCAGCAATCTTTCCTCTAATATTGCACTACTTGCAGAATATCGTGTCATCGATTTCGGCTAGAACTGAACGCTCAGCAGTTAGCACGAAGAATTTTAGCATATGGTGTCAAAATCACTAATCGAATTTCATTTTTTAGTCCTGCACAGCTTGACTCGTTCAATGAATTTTACCAATTTTTGACAGCTCTATATCAAGATGGCGGTATTTCAAACGGTTAATACCGGGGGGTGCCATAATGCTTCTGGCTGCTATATAGTGTTACCCGATCGGACGGAATTTCTTCGAAATGTGAGAGGTAAACGGTGGTGGTTCTGGTGGGCTGCTGGCGCCGTCGTGGTCGTTACGCAGTGCCTATTCGGCTATAGTCGATCGCATGACTCCTAACGCGAAGGGTGTATGTGTGCATTTATTCGACTGCCTGTCGCTTTGGCAGAGGATCTCGCGCTTTATATTTTTTTGAGAAATTTTTTTTTTCTTTTCTTTTAATTTCAACCGAAAAAAACTATCGTTTTCCAGTTCTCTCTGTTTTATTTTTCTGTGTGTGTGTGTGTTTTTTCCTTTCCGCCCCACCCCCTTCGTTTTCGTAATTCTGTTCTGTGAAATATTGTTTATTGTTCGCGAAAAAAAAAAAAGTTTTTTGGTGTCCTTGTGTTGCGCGTGAAAAGGAAACCCCTATCAGCATCGTTGTCCTAGGCAAAACAAAGTTTTGTATTTTCTTTTCTACCCCTCTCTCTTGTGTTTTGAAGCGAAAAAAAAAATATTTGTGTTAAAAGTGTTGATGAAAAAAAAAATCGAGAATTAAACTTTATTGTGTGCAAGGTGATTGATAAAATTTATCGAAAAGAAAATAAATTTTAGTTTTGTTTTTTTTCTCCCTCTCCTGAAAATGTTTTTTCTTTCAGGATTTTTTTTTCTATATTTGGTGGCTTCGCATGCGTGACCTACCCCTTTTCATTTTCCTCACGAGTTTCGGTGATTAATCGATAAGAAAAATATTTTTGTTCGGGGGAAAAAAAAAGACGACATTAACGAATTGTTTTAATTTTTTTTTCTGAGATGAAGTGTGGGGGAGAAAAACGTACTGAAATAATTCAAAATTATATAATTGTAGGCGCTTGAAGTCGTATTGACTGGGAGTTATTTTTCGTCGTTATCCGGAGAGGTATAACACTCGGGGGTAAGGGAAAATCGTGAAAATTCGATTGAAAAACAACTTTACACCCCCCGTTATTTAGTTATAAAAAAACATACTTTCCACTATACCCACACAACGGCGGGGGTGTTTAGTTGTTTTTCAAATTAAGAACCCATCGCATATAACTGGAGAAAAAAAGAACCCAATTAAAATCTCTAAGCCAGTAGTTAGTCCTCTTAATTTGTCTTGATTAGCCACTGATGAGTGCATTATTTCCAGACGGAGTTCCTCGCGAACTATACCCCCTCCCTTCGCCACCACACAAACAATTACGACGGAAAACTGCTGGAAAGTGGCGGCAAAGGAGGCGAAAAAAGGGGAAAATCGATAGAAGCGAAAGAATTGTATTCTAGAATGTTTTTTTTTTATTGCCCCATCTAAACACTTTCCAGCCTATCTGCGTAACATTTTTAATTTTAATTTTGTTTTTTGTTTTGTAAATTCCATTTGTAAAGATTTTACTAAATTTTCTTTTAATTGTATCGCCAAGTCTTCAAAAACATTTCCCCAAAAACGTTGTATTTTGTTTCGTTATTGAACTTTTAATTTTGTTTTTTTTTATAAAAGTGTGTAAAATAAAGTTAAGTGCAGAAAGATTGAAAAATTTAATAAAACTGTGGCTGCAAGATGAAATCTAGATTATGGCAGCAGTTTTGCTTTCGTCGAAAGCCGATCGAAAAGGCTGTCGTCTGAGAAATTCCGAAGGAGAAGGTAAGTTTCATTTATGATTCAATTGAACTAACAGAAATAACTCCGTTATCAAAGGAGGCTCACACAGCCGGGGGGGAGGGGGGGACTTCTCCGGCTGAATCAGCAAAGAGAAGGAATAGTCTTAATGCAATAACCTTGGGCTGTTGGGAACCTAATCAGTGGATTCATTACCCCTAACTATACTCTATCATCTAAGCTAGAAATAAAGATTGATTGCGAAGAGCACTTTAAACATACTTGAACTCCCTCGTAACAGTATCCAGGATATTGTCGGCTTATCTGAAGCAAGATTACCCTGAACCCCGATTGCTGAAACTTCTACAATGGCACTACAACAAAAAGCACAGCTTACGCTACAAAAAAATCCACAGGGTAGCTTGTCTTGGTATCACAGGAGCAATGAGAACCTGTCCTACGGCGGCAATGGAAATGTTCCTAAACATCCCTCCGATACATCTCCAAATAAAAAGGAGGCTATCAAAGAGTTATTACGCATACAGAGGGAAAACAATTACAAATCAGAGAATTTTAGAGGTCACCTCAGAATCCTAAAAGACCCATAAATAGAGGTTCTAACCTCCACAGACTTCCATGGCGTAGTGGGCTTCGTGCTTGCTTCACAGTCAATAGGTCGTCGGTTCGATTCCCACTCTAGACAGTGGGATTTTTTTAAGCACGAACTTTCTGTCGCTACTGAGGATGAGGCGGTTCTCAAAATGTGGGTACCAGGACATATGGGAATTTAGGGAAATGAAGAGGCTGATCGTTGAATGGCGTCGTCGGATTCGATGTGTTGTAACATTCAACCGTCGTCCGTGAATTAACGCGGCTTGGGCTTTTTTTGTACGATGAAATTGCCCTGCGGTACGCGTTCGAAAATTACGGAAAAGTTGTGGATGATGTTGACTTGTCGCTCCGACGTGGTGGAGAGATGGCGCAATAGGCACGATTTGCCGTGGCCACCACACTAGCACACTCAATTGTTCGGTTTGGCTTGTGTCCGGAGGCTTCGATGGACGGACGCCAGTTCTCGACGGGGTTAGAAAACTCTCAGTTTTTGTCGCTAAGGTCTGCCACGATACCAAATCTCCTTCAGAAAGGAATTATGAACACACCCTCCCTACTTTCGTCCTCTTTCCCAACAATGGTTTGCGACGTGCCGGAATATAATAGTCCCAACGAATCGGCGCCGCAAACGCTCACCGTCAAGAATACGGTCGTCTATCGCCTGGCCACCTATCCAGAACGAAGCTTCACAATTTGTTCCTATCAATATGAACCCCTCCCCACTCCCCCCATCCTTCGCCTTCCTTTAGCGGCAGCAATTCCTTGTCTCGTTGGGCTGCATTGCCAGTTGGGTTTCCCGTGATTCGAAGTCTGGACCATTGTGTGTTCATTCAACAGACCCCGGGATCCAAAACTTTCTCCCCCTCCCACAAGCACGGCACTGGTCCTGGGCAACAAACCAAAGAGGGCATAGTAGTGAAAAATTTACGTTGCGTGGAGGGGTAAACATTCTCTGCTTTCATATCTTTTTAATTCCAAGATAACAGGCCACATAGCGGATATTATAGATTTGTTTTCTAAGTTTTTTTTTTCTCCTCCCATTCCTATGATCCACTTCACTCCTATCACCACGAAACCATAAGAAACACACGAAGATTTCTGATCTATCGAGAAACGAAGCTAAACAGAGAAAAGGTGCACGGTTTCGATACACCTTGATCTCGCATCTCTAAGCAGCGCATTTCTTATATTTCTCTTCAGCTAAAAATAAGTTGTCCGGTTTTTTGCTTGACCGTCTTTTTAACGGTCTCACCTGGTGACCGACACCGATCCAAAATGCAAGTTTTCTCCAAGAGACGACTGCTATGCATTAGTGTTCCGTCTTAATAGTAGCGCAGCATCAGGTCCATAACAGCATCTTTCTCTCTGAGATCCGTTTAAAGAAAAAAAAAAAAAAACGACAACAACGGTCAAAGACTTTTTCTTTTCTGCTTCGTCGTCTTAAAAGATTTCTGTGTGGTATATTATGCGTGTGGGGTGTTCTCTTTGGCTTTTTATGGAGCATTGAATTCCCGTTTAAAGATCGATGCTGCTGACACTCTCTTCCCCCGGGTTCGAAGTGAGCTTCCCAACGGCTCAAAATAGCCATGAATAATTGCAAAATGATGAATGAAAGAATATGTGATTCGATGTGGATCGTAGAAGTATGGAGCCCCTCCTCCCCTCCCCTTCATCATCATTTCCACAGTTGGATGCTGCAGAAGAAGTGAAGAAGGAGAGGAGTAGTGGAAGAAAGAAGAAACGATACGGTTATGTATTGTGGTAATCTTCGAACCGATAGTGTTACAAGATCGTGATTGGAGACGATTGCAAAGTTTGTGAGAAAGATTTTGTCGAATTGTGCTAAGGA
This sequence comes from Chorisops tibialis, assembly GCA_963669355.1. Lineage (NCBI taxonomy): Eukaryota > Metazoa > Arthropoda > Insecta > Diptera > Stratiomyidae > Chorisops > Chorisops tibialis. The sequence goes on along the minus strand of OY770265.1, from coordinate 1,645,488 downwards.
TGAAAATGAAAGTTGCACGAGATTGTGGGTCACCGATCGCCACACATTAAACGCGATCGTTGATCTACAAGAAATGATCAGTGAAAGATTATGAATGCTTAATTTGAGAAGCAATAAGTTTCATGTTTTGGAATTTCGCTACATTCCCGATCAGTTGAAAAGGAGGTCACTAAGGCTGATGAGGGAGAGGGGGGTGGGAGGCTATGCTAAAGATTGGGAGGGCAAGGTGGAGTCATACCATCAGACACCTTGCCATTTGTTTTTTGTTTAGTCTTTTTGAAAATAATTTCTTATTTGAATTTCAGCGCCAATATCGCACAAAGAATTTGTTTTATGTATCGAAAACAAAAGCAACAATAAAATTAAAAAAGCAGCCCCGAACAAACCTAAGACACAAACCGTATTTGAAATTAAGGGCAGGTTAATCAGAATATGGGGGCAACAATGGGTAAAAGTGGAGGAAATTTATTGGATTCATTACCAACGGCACAGGTATGTACTTTTCTGTTCACTTTCCTTTTCCATTTCCTCGTCCCTTCCCATTCTTTCAATCCGCCTATCCTCTTCTCTTCCGTCCACCATACTCCTTTATTCGCCCTCTTCTCTTACCTCAACCCATCACTCTCTCCTCTTGCAGTTACATTCTCCTCCTTCATTCCGCCTCCTCCCCTTTTCATTCAGCCATCTCTCTTCCCGTCCGTTCGCCTCCCACCCTTTGCCTTATTCGCCTCTTCCATTCCCTCTTTCCTCTTCTCTTACCCCAGCCCACCACTCTCTCCTCTTTTATTTCGCCTTCCACTCTCTGCTTTTCCCTTTGCCCTCCTTCCTCTTCTCTTCCGTCTGCCATCCTCCTTGTTCTATTTCATTCGCCCTCTTCTGTTTCTTCCCGCCTGCTTTCATCCCTTAGCTCTTTCCCACCCTCTTCGCTTCTTCCATTCCCTCTTTCCTCTTCTCTTACCCCAGCCCATCACTCTATCCTTTTTCATTTCGCCTTTCCTCTTCCCATCCGTTCCATTCTCTGCTTTTTCCCTTCCCTCTGCCCTCCTTCCACTTCTCTTCCATTCCATCTCTCGAATTGCTTGCAAGAAGCAAGGAGGCGACAGAATAGAGGAAACTACCTCCCAAAAACAAAAATAATTAATAAAACTAAATTTCAATTTTTTTTTTCTGAATAATTTCAGGGGACATTACATGTCGTTATGCTCGGTTTAGATTCAGCCGGTAAAACAACGGCACTCTATAGGCTAAAATTCGATCAATATTTGAATACGGTGCCGACAATTGGTTTTAATTGTGAAAAGGTTGGTGTGAAGATGAGAACGAAGGGGGGGAGGGGAAATGAAGATAACTTATTTGGTTTTGTTTCGATTAAATTTCAGGTTCGTGGTGCCGTAGGGAAAGCAAAAGGTGCACAATTTTTAGTTTGGGATGTCGGTGGACAGGAGAAATTGCGACCGCTTTGGCGAAGTTATACAAGGTAAGAATGAATTTCGAAGGGGGTGGGGGTTGGTTTCTGGAATTTGTAGAATTGCTGTAATTGGGGATTTGTTACTGTTGTCGGGATGCCTGATATCGAGGCATTCCAGTATGGGAATTCCACAAATCTGTATTTCTATATCCTATCAAAGTCTCTTTGCGTCTCCCTGTGTGCTTTGAGATGATCGGGTCATCGTTAGGCCCTATAATGATGGCCAAGCTCCTTTTTTGATTTCTCTTGCCTCCCTTTCGCTACTTCTCTGCCATTAATTTCTATCTAACTCGTCCACTCTTCTCTATATCTCTGAACTATCCCCGTAGTACCAAATTTAAAGTCCTTGGTGAGGACTTGCGTGGTTCCCCGCAAGTGACTTTCATACTGCTCAATCTGCTTGGATACGTGGAGATGCAACCGTCCAAGAAAAACTGGAATCGCCGAAGCTTTCTAGACCAGTGATTTGCCCCGTGGAGTCGCTCAAGTCTCTAAAGATAGTTGCATGAGTCGATTGGACCTCATCATATAACTACGGGGTATTTATGGCCAGTGGAGATCCTGTTGTGAATGAGCAGGCCGTGCTAAGGTAGTTGGAAATGAACAAAGGGGCGCACCGAGGGTACCCAGATCCAACCCGCCTAGTCAGTTAGAAGCGTGACACTTTGAGCCGTTAAAACTCCTTAAAGGAACCGTGAACTAATAAATCATTTTTTTCTCTCCCCCTCCCCCCCAAAGATGTACAGACGGAATCGTTTTTGTCGTCGATTCCGTTGATGTTGAACGCATGGAAGAGGCTAAAATGGAACTTATGCGAACAGCGAAATGTCCTGATAATCAGGTATGGAATTCAACTTGCAATCCTTACCATCGTGGATAAATTGTCTTCTTTTTTCTTTGCAGGGCGTTCCCGTTCTGATTCTCGCCAATAAACAAGATCTACCGGGTGCCCGTGAGCCAAAAGAACTGGAAAAACTCCTCGGATTACACGAACTATCACCGATCTATCCGTCAACAACATCGACATCGATCAGTTCGTCGTCGTCACAACAATCGGCCATAACTCCGTCGGGAATAACGCCGCAAGCCGCGACGGACGCAACGATTTCAACCAAAACCGAGCAACAACAAACCCCAATCGGAACCACCAATTCAATAACCACCATTTTGAATTCATCATCAACAACGCAATCGAGTGGTACATCATCATCGCATCATCATCATCATCATCATCATCATCACCACCACCACAATAACCATCATCACCAACAATTCAAGGGCTGGCATATTCAGCCGGCTTGTGCAATAACCGGCGAAGGACTACAGGAAGGACTCGAAGCTCTCTACGATATGATTGTGAAAAAACGTAAAATCAATAAAGTTAATAAGAAGAAGCGGTAGAATAGCGACAATCCCCGCTGGGGTAAATGGATTTTAGTGGTCGTTAAAGAAAAAACAAATTTTTTTAAGAAATTTTTGGTCTATTCGCGGGGCTCATGATGTTATTTTGTGTGAACGTGTGTGTGTGTGTGCTATCTGTGTGTATAAAAGAAGTGACCACGGATCCTTACATTGCGCAAAAATTTTCGTGGGTATTTTTTTTTTTTTAATTTTACACCAAATTTAACTTTAAAAATATTAAAAAGTATTTCTGGATTTCTAGTCCGGTCGATTATGATGACAATGATGGGAGCCCTCTTTTTTACGGTGCCTTTAAAAATTATTGGGAGAGGGAGAGTAAAAAAGGAAACCCTCGAGGTATTTTTGTGTGAAGCAAAAATTTTGATCTCTGAAGGCATGCGCTCCTTTGGGTATGGAGCTATCGAGTTTCACTCCGCGACTTGGGGCGAGCCAATAGCGGTAGCCTATCTCAAGAAGCATCTTTCCGGATATGAAGATGCTGAAAACTACGGTGAACTCTTTTTTATTCGTGATGAAGTTGGAATTTTTCGAGTCTCACTTAAAATCAGTAGAAAATGTTGATCCTAACCACGACTTCTTTTCCCGAGTTCAAGATCGTCGTCCTTATGGCTAAGATCGTGCACGGTGATCTTGGTGCGTTGTTTTTTTTCGCAGTAGACGTGCAGATCATCCTAAGAAAATGATATCAGGACGAAATGTATTCTCTGAATGGCTTCGAGCATCCTTAAGTGTGAGGCAAGTCGCGCGCTTCTAGAAACGTTCTTCTCGAGCACAAAAACATTTTGAAAAACAAAAAGTATTCAAAATAAGACGAAATTATTTTTTTATAATTATTTTCTTGCCAATATGTTATAAGTGAAAAAAAAAACTTCTTTGATATGTGCACTTTTATTTATGTGCGTGTAAAAAAAAACAAACAAATTAAGTTACGCAAAATAATGTAGAAAAAAAAATAAAACGCGTGTAGCAAGGCAATAAAAGAAAAAAAAACAAAAATCATGACTTAAAGATTTTTTTTTTTAAATGTAAATATTACATAAAAAACAAAATTTAATTTTAAGATAAGCAAAAAACAAAGTATTTAATCAGTTAAGTACCATTCTTGTAAAAAAAAATGTTTTTAAATTTTTTAAAAATAATTTACTACGATTTTAAGGCTAATTTTTCCGAATTTAATAAACTTTTGCGCTTCTAGTGGAACGTTTCGGCCTGATCTCAGCAGCGATCGAAACGTCACGTTTACTAGAAGCGAACCGTGCGAAATTCGAAAAAATTGTGAAAACACATTCACCACAAAACCTTAGTGTTCCTTTTTTTGTAGTAATAAGTTGAAAAAAAAAAGTAAAAGGACATGCTAAGAATCGCTGCATGTGAAATCGTAATTTTTCTTTCTGTCGTTACAATTTACAAAAAAAAAAGAAGAAAAAACGACTCAGAGCTGATCTAGAATGGATCCTACATATTCGGGTTCGACTTTCCGAATAAAAATTTATTCGAAAATTTCCTCATACGAATTCAGAATGAGAACTCTATGTGGTGACTTTCGAACAAGACTTCTGCGTCGATTGTAGACCAGCTCACAGTGATTCCCTATTCATTTTAGATGTCTATGCCCCACCTCCCCGCCCCCCTTAGACTTAGGCAGCGTTCATTTTAACACAAACTTTAAATTACTGTCGAAACTGTGGTAAAGGAATTAGAATTAAAAAAAAAATAATAATAAATATTATTATAGCTACATAATTAGTTGTTAAGAAAACAAACAAAAGCACATTTTTATGTTTTTACTTTTCAATGTTACGTTTATGTTTTTCTTTTTCTAATTTTTATGATCTTTAAAGTTTAGAGAAATTATTTTATGTTTTTTTTTTAATTTTAAGATCTTGATGTTGTTACAAAAAAATAAAAATAAAACTTTCTGCAAAAGAAAGAAATAATGATAAAAAAAAAACACAATTTATACTGCACATAATTTTATATCATCCTTTTTAATAAAAAAAAAAACAAAAACAAACAAAAAACGAAGACAGAAAGGTGGTAAAAAAAAGAAGGCAAAAAAAATTTAAATATTTGTATATAGCTACAATAGTATGGAGAAATAGTCGTATTTTAAACCAAAGATACATCTTAATAAAAAAAAAAAGAAAAGTTGTAATATAAAAGTACAGTAATAAAAATACAAAAACACAAACAGGGTTTTCTGTGTTTTTTTCCTATGACAGTTGTCGAATTTTGATATTTGTCATCTATAAATGCGAAAAATTTACCACCAGCAGCGCCGTACATTCTCTGATTGGGTCTTGGAAAACACGATTTTTTGGAATATTGAATGACGACAGAAGGAAGCACTATAACATCCAAATCTTGGGCTTAAGCGAAGTGCAAGGTGGGCAGGATCAGGCGAAAAACCCGAGCCGAAAACACCATTCTGTACGTCGTTGATCCTGAGCGTCCGTTTACAGCGGATTTCTATTCGGAAGTTGTCGAATTTTGATATTTGTCATCTATAAATGCGAAAAATGTACCACCAGCAGCGCCGTACGTTCTCTGATTGGGTCTTGGAAAACAAGATTTTTTGGAATATTGAATGACGACAGAAGGAAGCACTATAACATCCAAATCTTGGGCTTAAGCGAAGTGCAAGGTGGACAGGATCAGGCGAAAAACCCGAGCTGAAAACACCATTCTGTACGTCGTTGATCCTGAGCGTCCGTTTACAGAGGATTTCTATTCGGAAGTTGTCGAATTTTGATATTTGTCATCTATAAATGCGAAAAATGTACCACCAGCAGCGCCGTACGTTCTGATTGGGTCTTGGAAAACAAGATTTTTTGGAATATTGAAGGACGACAGAAGGAAGCACTATAACATCCAAATCTTGGGCTTAAGCGAAGTGCAAGGTGGACAGGATCTGGCGAAAAACCCGAGCCGAAAACACCATTCTGTACGTCGTTGATCCTGAGCGTCCGTTTACAGCGGATTTCTATTCGGAAGTTGTCGAATTTTGATATTTGTCATCTATAAATGCGAAAAATGTACCACCAGCAGAGCCGTACGTTCTCTGATTGGGTCTTGGAAAACAAGATACGTTCTGATTGGGTCTTGGAAAACAAGATTTTTTGGAATATTGAAGGACGACAGAAGGAAGCACTATAACATCCAAATCTTGGGCTTAAGCGAAGTGCAAGGTGGACAGGATCTGGCGAAAAACCCGAGCCGAAAACACCATTCTGTACGTCGTTGATCCTGAGCGTCCGTTTACAGCGGATTTCTATTCGGAAGTTGTCGAATTTTGATATTTGTCATCTATAAATGCGAAAAATGTACCACCAGCAGAGCCGTACGTTCTCTGATTGGGTCTTGGAAAACAAGATTTTTTGGAATATTGAATGACGACAGAAGGAAGACGACATTGAGGAGTGCTCCGGCAGGATTCTACACCCGCCTACAAGACCACATCACTTCAGCTGTGGCTTGAGAAAAACATTCCTGAGCTCATAACGGTCTCAGATTGGCCCAGACCTGAATCCATTGGACTACTCTTTATTATCGGCCGAAAACATACGGAGAGCCTGAAGAGTTCCCTGATCAAGGCAAAGGACGAATTTCCGCTGGAAAATGAGGTGGTTTTGAATTTTTTTTCCCCTCTTTTCTAGCATTTGTAATACTGTTCGAAATATTTCCCGAAAAAATAAATTTACAAAGTGAAGGTCTCCGTTTTCTATGGAAAATCTTCTGAAAACTTAAAGAAAAATAACTTCCGTGGTTTTACAACGCCATATTTTCATCCAAGCGCATAGGGAAAACCTTACTTTTATTACCATCAATTCGAATCCCATAAAAACTTCTAAAATCCACGACTTACCTTTCGATCACGACTGAAACAGCTTAAAAAAAGGAGCAACTTACCATTCATCAAATCTCACAGGAAAAATCGATTAGCTAGTCCCCAAAAGAATTGGACAAAAAGATTTTAATTAAAAGGAAAATATCCGGCTGATTGGAAGAGGTGTGCGTCATTGTCGAAATCCAGAAGAAGGACGAGTCAATCCTGAGGGACACCACCGGCAATAAAGTGAGACCGAAGATACCAAAACATTCAATCCACCAGACTAAAAGAGAGAAATCATCATATCGTACTGTTCAGGATTAATTAGTTACTCCTCGGTAGATGGAAGTATCCATGACAGGATTTAGTTGATACGGCCTGCAAGCTTTGATTTGATTGATTTTGAAAAAAAAACAGTAAAATTGCAGTAACAATAAACATTTGAGAAATTGGAAGTTTTGTTCAGTTCTTTCTGTAGAATTTTAAGTCAGATCCTAAGTACTTGGTGGATAGCGCAACAGCCCCGATTCGGGACTTGTGGCATTCATATGGGTTTATCTGATAGAGCGCAAGCTTAACTTGGATTAACTTGTAGATCCCAACAAATAACGCGACTATTCCAGTCACCCCAGCATTGGGCGGAGATGATGACGTGCGAGCATGAGCGCTAAATGGACGGCAATCAGAAATAAGTTTCTACCGAACAGTGGAATGTGTTCAAAACGGTGAGGCCAAGCTGATGCTAGATGGCTTCAATGTGAAGATTAAGGAGGAAACACCGACCGGAGGGCACAGTCTCCTCTTCGCCAGAGCGCAGCATCATAGTAAGCGCCACATGATTCTCGCATCGGAGGAATTCGCGGAAAAACCGGGGCGTCACACGATCCAGGCTGAGAAGCATCATGACCAGGCTAAAACGAAAGACATAGCAGATTTGGCTGTGTTGGTGGTGGGCGATGCCGCAACGACTACGAAAGCCTCTTCTGGAAGCACTTGAACTACACACAAATGGAACATCTCCAGCCCAAATGTTGACAGTCGCGCCAGCTCTATGGCTAAAGTAGAAATGCATCCTGGAAACGATGGTTGTGTGCGTCTTGTTTGATCAAAAACAGGTTTCTCCACTCTTTTGTTAGCTGCAATGCTTAGCTATTTACACCTCCTTCATAAAAATTAACTAAAATAGCCCGTACAGCCCACTAAGAGCTTTGGTAGACCAACCTATATAGAATCGAGCTTTCATTTTCCGCAAGAACAGCTCCAATATTGCGCAATGCCGTTGAGCCTTAAAATCGAAAGTTTGGACGCAATTACGATGAAGAAACATCCAAATCTGGGAACTGGGACGTAGAAAACGCGTGGACTGGCCAATGACACTGAAATGAACAGACGCATGATAGCGAAGGAGGCACAAAACAGGGGAGGCAGTGAAACGTCAACCTTAAAGGATATTTGAAAAATCGGGAGGAACCTACAGTGAGCCGGTCACGTACACCCCGTGTCCACAAAGGAGAGGCAAAGCACACCTGCCACAAAATTCCTCCAAGAAAACTGCCCGAAATGGAGGACGCAGTCATTGAAGACGAAGCATATACGCGGAGAACAAAGCCCAACTTGGACTGCAGCGCCATTGACGATGAAAACCTAGAAGGCTGTAAAATATCGATTGGAAAAACTTAACGAAACGGAACGGAATTGTTGAGGAAAATTGATGAAAGGAAAAAAAAGAAGCAAATTCACGATCAATTCCGATTTGTTCTCGGCATTTTTTTTTTTAATCTGTTTTCTTCGAATAATTAAATAAAAATAAAAATTACATTTCTTTATTATTGCACTAAATTGCAGCCTTAATTTTATAGCCCCGATAAAACCGGTGTTGTTTTTTTTTCCCTATTCCTGATTGGATTTAGTTGTGATAGTCCCCGATGCGTGGAGCTGAAAGTTTTCAAATGAGTTTTCTCAGTAATTTCCATTAAAACTCAAATTAACAATCCATAAACCAAAACGAAATGAAGAATGAGAGGACAACTATAAACATATCGTTACAACAATGAAGGAAGATTAGGATTTGAACGCGAGCTCAACTCGAAAGGAGCTCAAGTTCTCTACGTACAAGGATGATGGAAACATGCTAAGTGAAGGCTAGATGTCTAGTATACGAGTAGTTTAGTAAATAAATAAAAAATAAATGAAATGAAGAATGAGAGGACAACTATAAACATATCCTTACAACAATGAAGGAGGATTAGGATTTGAACGCGAGCTCAACTCGAAAGGAGCTCAAGTTCTCTACGTACAAGGATGATGGAAACATGCTAAGTGATGGCTTGATGTCTAGTATACGAGTAGTTTAGTAAATAAATAAAAAAATAAAGTCATTGCCCGCCTACTAATGGCGCAGTACAAAGCGGTAGAGCAGTGCATTGAATGAAAGTTAGCGTTTTAAACGATGCAAGTTAGTGTGCAAGTGATTAGTGTGTGATTCTAGAACGTGTACAAATACGCATCGATACCAAAATTCCAGGACAAATTTAATAAATTTTAAATAAAAGAAAATCAAAAAAAATTCTCACTTACCCCAAATTTTCTTGATGTTCACAGGATGAGCACAGCAATCAGGACGAATACACATTTTCGGCACAGATTTTACGGTGAAAATAAGTTTCAATCGTTTTGTGCAGACGATGGGAGATGAAAAAGTTGGCAGAATGTAGGGGATGGACAAGAGGGAGGAGGGGGAGAGAGGTATTCTACCACTCAACGCAGGTTCACCAAATCGAATCACAAACATTTTGATTATCGCCAAATCAACAAGTCAATCGGAAAGAAAACGCCATTTATGGCCTGCGAAGTAGATCCACCTCCACGTGGTGAAGGCTGGATAACGCTAAGAGATCTACAGATAGGGGGGTAGGTATATTGAATTGTTCTAAGGCAATTTATTATATTATATTACCATCGGCTCCGAAACCTACATAGATAGGGGGGAATCAAGTTGAATTGACCGTAAGCTCCGAAACCCATTTAGGTGGGGGGAGGGGGGACAAAGTTGAACAGTCAGTCAGCTCCGAATCCTATAGATCACAGGGAAGTGAGTGCTGGTCTAGAAAGTTACGGCGATTCCAGTAACTCCTTTTGGAGCGTGGCAACTCCATGAACCCGAGCTGTTCGATCGGTATCAAGTTGCGTGGGAACTAAGGACTTGAAACTTGGTACTTCGGGAGAAAGTACTGGCTATCCTGTACCAAGTTGTATCGATCATGTCTGTCGAATATAAGATCGCGGATAGTAGTAGCTGAATGAAGGAGGCGAATAGCAGGTGTCCGGTATAGCCGGCACGGCCTAGTAACTAACGGAATGATGCGAAAATTGAAGCAATGACAAAGAAAATAAGATGTTAACAGTTGAAAGTTGGTAGTTGAATGTAGTATTGGATGTCGATGGTGGATTTTAGTAGCAGACTTAAGCTAGGTGAAGACGCGAGTAGCCCCGCTAAGTATTGTGAAAAATGAAGCAAGAAGAATGTTGAGTATGGGCGATAGTATTAGCGGACTGAGGGAGGCGAGAAGTCAAGGTAGACTGCGTAACCGACCGAAGGAAGTGAAATCTGATCCTTAAATGTGGATATTAGGCTGGCTGTAGGTGTATGAGGGGCAGGGGCTCGGTATAGCCGGAACGGCCGTCGTAGCAACTTGACGAAAGCTAATTGAAGCTAAAACTAAGCAGAACTGACTTTGTATTACTGGTAGTACATGGTATATTGCGTAAGAAAGTAGCAATCTTATGTTCGAGGTGAGACTTCGGATCCAAGCCCCTTGGTATCATAGTAGAACATAGGAGAGCAAAATCTTACGCAGCACAGACGGTATGAATCGAACATCGAGTGATCATACGAATGAGCATGAATGATTTGAGACTGACCATGGATGAGGTCCCTTCGGGGTACACGTAGTGTCTGTGGTTTACCATCTACATCGCGGGTAGAGCATCTACTGTTTTGCTGTACTTGTACAGCATACAGGTTCTTGGAAAGCCTTGTGCAAACCTTTTGCTCGGCGTGGAGTTGCGTTTCAACCGGATCTCATGATCCAAAGATTGGGAAAGGTTTTAGATAGAACAGTGTGACTGCAGAACACACAAAGAAGCATAGACTGGTATCATCTGCCGAGATACGTTGGTCAACGACTAGCGTTAAGCTTGGAGGATGCAGGCGTTAATGATTGTCGTCACAAAAACAATCCGTGACTGCTAAAGACAGCCGTGAACTCGAGCCAGAATCAAAGCAGGAGCAATGTAATGGCTCCGAAAAGGCGCATCACCCCCTAAATGGGTCACAATCCGCCGGAAAAATCATGGCCACTATATTTTTGGGATACAGAAGAGGTTTCGATGATCGACTATAAAGAGTAAAAGGACTAAATATCACAGGGGATACTAAGCCGCCAACCTGCTACAAAAATTGAAGGATGCCTCCAAAGAAAAAAGAAGATGAAAGTGGACTCGTGGTGTGCTACTTTTGTACAATGACGCACCTGTTCACAAGAGCTACGTTGCAATGGCTGTGCAATACAGCTACGGAATATTGAACCATCCCCATTATAGTCCAGATCGGGCCCCTTCGGACTACCATTTCTTCCCAAAACTGAAGAAAGAATTTCGGGGAAGAAAACTTACCAACGATGAGGAGGTGGCGGCGTCGGCAATTTCAGCCTATTTTGAAGGCCAGGATAGAGATATGGCTTTAACCCTCCTTCACTATCATTCCTTGACCGTCCCTTGTCGATAGAAAAAGCAATAGAGATAGAAGCGCTTGCATCTTTTGATGCGAGAGGTGTGCATGTGAAATACGGTTGTTTCTAATGTTAATAACAATTAAATTCAGATCGCATAGAAAATGGAGGAATTTGTTAAGAAAAAAAAACCGGTTTGCGGGAAATTCTTCTCCACTATCATCTTTTGAAGAGAGGTGCTACGGAAACGAACCGTTTGCTGCTACATCCGAGCCAACTTGGTTCCAACGCATCGAAAATGGCGACTTCAATGTCAAAGAGGTACGGAACGCGATGATGTCCTGTCAGAAATTTGAAAATATGTCTGCAGCATTGGATGTTGATCGGTCCATTGGTGGAAAACGCGCTGGAAATGGTGGAAGCCACACGGGTTCGATGATAAGGGACATTGAAAAGCGTGCGAAAAGTTGCATCAATGATAACAAAGAAATGGATTTTTGCATTGAATCATCACTGGCAATGATAAATGGATTCACTACAATCCTATAGGCAATCCAGGCTCGATTGAAGCCAGTTGAAGTAGGATCCATCAACGCCAAAGCGCATTATCCATGGGTCAAAGGACATGTAGTCTACGATGAGCTGCTGAATGCAAAACTATCGATTCGCAACGGTTATCCACATCGGATAATTCGTTTGAAACGAGAAAAGCGGGCGGAATGGCGCACGAAAACGCTAGACCAAAAGTTAGTCCACCCGTCCGGGCGTACCTAGAAAGTATCAAATGAGAGGTCGTACCACACCCGCTGTACTCATCAGACTAATCATCTGTTCCAGTCGATACTGGACAGCTGGAAAATGGCACAAAAAACGATTGAAACTAAACACTAAAAAAACAAACACACCCGGACAATACACACAAAGCACTGAAAAGGAGAAAAGGAAAACATACAAATAAGCACACAGAAGCATACAAGAGGCACAAATCAAGCTTGGACTTACCTAATGCAAATTTTTGATGTATTTTTTATTTTTCCAGGATACACACAAAAAAAAACCGAATTGAAATCGACTAGGTATGTAGCGCGCCAGGAAGGAAGGATTTCAGATTCATGTACGGACCGTACATGATTAGGGCGCATCCCGATCGGTTGAAAAGCCTCGAGCCCGAAATATAGGGTGGCGCTGTAGGGACAAGTCCTTACGAATTTCACGGAATAACCAGAGTCAAACGTTGGTTTGCTAAATTCCAGTGCGGTCGTACAGACACCGATCATGCTGAACGCTCTCGGAACGTCCACCAAACGAGGCTGTTATTCCAGAAAACATAAAAAGTGAATTTGGAGTTTGCAGGAGCTAGCTGGCCATCCTGAAGATGACGAAGGGGCGTGCTGCGCTGCTCCCACTGGACCAGAAGCAGCAACATGTCGAGGATTCAAGAGCGCTGCTTAAGCGAAATTGAGACGGTTTTTTGCGCCGATATGTGGCAAGGGATGAAACACGAACCCATCACTACACTCCGAAAGCACATCGTGCGGTGAGCAGCCATTGAAAGGCGTCTGAAGCGACCGGAAATGCCGGTTAGGTTAGGTTTTGGCCTTAATATTTTGGGATGCTCTGAAAAAGAAGGGAAAAACCATCAACAGCAACTGAACGGCATTATTGCCGAACAAGAAGAAGGCGCTCTTTCACCCGGGCAATGGACCGTCGTGTCGATGGCAAAATTTAGATGGCTTCCACTCCCACCGTATTCTCCAAAACTCTTCCCCGAGCGGCTACTCTACCTGATTCGAAGACAAAAAAATGCTGTCGACCAGCCTGCCCGCGGCGTTCCCGTAAATATCTTCAAAATTATCGACCGCAACGGAAAAAATCCGGTGAATCGAAATCGCACGAATGAAACAAGAAAAAAAAGAAACAGGAACTTACCAAGCGTCCTTTGAAAACGAACGGGGAAGCGCTCCCGAAAATCCTAATTCGAAACAAAAATGAAGACGGGCGAACGCGGAGCCACATTGCGGAGGCCTAGAACGCCACAACCTGGAAAATTCGCAAAATCTACCGGAAAAATCACGAAAATTAAAATGGCGTCGGTTATCACGAGAACAAAGGATTGCACGTTGCCGAGACTTTTTCGGCAAATTTTTTCCGCTTTTCACGATTTTTTTACGAGAAATGCGAGATTCGCGAAGGCCCGGTACCCGGCGACCCGAAATAACCGGAAAATTGATAAAAAGAAAACGCGAAAAACCCAAAAGAAAAGAAATTCGCGAAGACAATGAAAAACACTTGTTGCAAAATGACAGATCGGAAAACAATAATGGCCGGCAGCCGAATCGATTTCAAAAGAAATCAACAGGTGGCGAACCAGTTAAGGGCACAGCGTGAGGTCAAGGGTTCGTGCACGGGCTAAGAACATGTGAATTTTGTTGCGAACAAAGGAAACCAGCAACAGGATGCAGATTCGATTCAAAGAAACGAATTCAAAAATCGGGAAAAGCAGACTTAACGGCCGGAAAAAGCTTCCGAGAGTAAAATCGGAGAAGGCCCGGCAGAGTCCTTACCTTTAGAAAAAAGCAAATGTTACAAGAATTACCGCACTGCTGTAAAACAGTTAGTGGGAAGCGAGAAAATCGAGCCGGGGAAAGTCTGTCTGCACAGATAATCGCTTCTTCCACTGGGGCTGCTTGCGATCTTCAATTGTTCGATCTGCCTGCGGGCGGCCGCATGCATATGGAGGACAGTTAGTACCGCTTCCTTTATCAAAAAATATTTACGTACCTCTCTATTAGTGTGAAGGGAACTTCAACTGTAACCCCGGCACTAAGGATTCTCAAATTACGACAAAAAAAAGGGGCGCGTTTCACTAGGAAAGCACTGAAAATCGAGAGCTTTGAAAAAGTGGGGTTATGAAATTTTCGCGAGCTGTTTCTTTTAGTTTTTCGTCGCGATTCGATTTTTCCAGGATCGCGAAGACCCGGTACGCGAAGGCCCGGTACGCGGCGACCGAAACAACCGGAAAATTGAAAAAAGAAAACGCGAAAAACCCAAAAGAAAAGAAATTCGCGAAGACAATGAAAAACACTTGTTGCAAAATGGCAGGCCGGAAAATAATGACCGCCAGCCGAATCGATTTCAAAAGAAATCAACAGGTGGCGAACCAGTTATGGGCACAGCGTGAGGTCAAGGGTTCGTGCACGGGCTAAGAACATGTGAATTTTGTTGCGAACAAAGGAAACCAGCAACATGATGCAGAGAATATGGCTGGCAGATTCGATTCCAAGAAACGAATTTGAAAATCAGGAAAAGCAGACTTAACGGCCGGAAAAAGCTTCCGAGAGCAAAATCGGAGAAGGCCCGGCAGAGTCCTCAGCACGGGCTAAAAACACTTGAATTGTGTTACGAACAAAGGAAACCAGCAACATGAGGCAGAGAATATGGCTGGCAGATTCGATTCCAAGAAACGAATTTGAAAATCAGGAAAAGCACAGACTTTACGGCCGGAAAAAACTTCCGAGAAGAAAATCGGAGAAGGCCCGGCAGAGTCCTCAGCACGGGCTAAAAACACTTGAATTGTGTTACGAACAAAGGAAACCAGCAACATGATGCAGAGAATATGGCTGGCAGATTCGATTCCAAGAAACGAATTTGAAAATCAGGAAAAGCACAGACTTTACGGCCGGAAAAAACTTCCGAGAGTAAAATCGGAGAAGGCCCGGCAGAGTCCTTACCTTTAGAAAAAAGCAAATGTTACAAGAATTACCGCACTGCTGTAAAACAGTTAGTGGGAAGCGTGAAAATCGAGCCGGGGAAGGTCTGTCTGCACAGATAATCGCTTCTTCCACTGGGGCTGCTTGCGATCTTCAATTGTTCGATCTGCCAGCGGGCGGGCGCATGCACATGGAGGAAAGTTAATGCCGCTTGTTCCATCAAAAAATATTTACGTACCTCTTTATTAGTGTGAAGGGAACTTCAACTATAACGCCGGCACTAAGGATTCTAAATTACGACAAAAAAAAGGGGGCGCGTTTCACAAGGAAAGCACTGAAAATCGGAAGCTTTGAAAAAGTGAGGTTAAGAAATTTTCGCGATCTTTTTCTTCAGTTTTTCGACGCGATTCGATTTTTATATTATATTTTATTATATCATTACCGCGGCCCTGATATTCCTCAAAGATGCGATAAAAGCCACGGAAACAAAATTCAGAAAATTTTCCGCGTGAAAATTCTGCTAAATCATGATTCGTCCGCGCAATTCCGCCATCAACCGATTGCACGAAACTGCCGTAGTTGGCGCTCACGACGCTAAGGATCCTTTCTTAGACGAGATCTTTTTTTTTTGTCGGTAGAGGAATTACGTCGCAGAAAAATTATTTCCGAGAAACAAAATCAAAAAGCTGAAGAAGCTACGGACTGAGCTACACAGTCTTCCCGGCCGGTAAAACTATTGTGAAAAAAATCGGAGACAATGTCTGGCCTGAATGCATCATGTTGCTGTCTCGATTTCTTTCCGATTGCAAGACATAATTCACAAGCCCGTGCACTAACCTCTGAACTCCCGCTGTGTCACCCCTGTTGATTTCTTTCGTTCACCACCTGTTGATTTTGCTCGGCGCGTGCCGATTGGTTTCAAAATCAACAGGTGGTGAATGAAATGAAGAGGGAAAGCCTAGTACGCTGTTCGCGTGGAATGAAATTTTCATAGGAAAAATTGTTGTTGGCGAAGGCATACGTGAAAAATTCCATCGCCTTTTCCACTTTGCAGGACGCGATTGCCGTGAAATAATGTTGTTTGCTATTGTAACATAGATGGCTCTGGAAACTCTCCAAATTTTTTTCACACGTATTTTAATTAAACTCCTAAGACTATGCAAATACTAAATAAAACAATAAATGTAGTTGTTGTTGTGAGCTGGCGAACTCGGCTAAAATATTAGAATAATTATTTACGTTCTTCTGACAGAAAATAAACGAATTTCCATTCTCTCCACAAAAATAATAAATCTGTCAAAAAAAAAAATTTCACGCACGATTTAACTTCCTTTTGTGGAGACGACTGAAAATTTCATTTCCCTTCAACAGCGTACTTGGCTTAACGAGCTGAAATGGGCACAGCGGGATTTCTGTGGTTCGTGTACGCACTAAGAATATGTGAATTGCTGGGAAGATCACACTCAAATAAAATTTCTCTGATGGCTGGGGTTCAGCGGGGCACTGTCTTCGATTTTTTCTCAAAAGTTTTGCTCAGCTCCTTCAGCTTTTTGAATTTGTTTGTCAGAAATAATTTGACTGCGACAGAGTTCCTGTACCGGAAAGAAAAAGGTTCTCGTCTAAGAACGGATCCTTAGCGTCGTGAACGCCAACTACGGCAGTTTCGTGCAATCAGTTGATCGTGATCTCGCAAAATTTTCATAAGGAAAATATTCTTAATTTTGTTTCCTCTGCTTTTTTCGATTAAAAACGCATCTTTGAGGAATATCCGGGCCGCGGTAATTAAATAACCGGTCGGGAAAGTGTTCAACTAAAGAAAAAGATCGCGAAAATTTCTTAACCTCACTTTTTCAAAGCTTCCGATTTTTAGTGCTTTCCTAGTGAAGCGCGCCCCTTTTTTTTTGTCGTAATTTGAGAATTCTTAGTGCCGGGGTTACAGTTAAAGTTAAAGTTCCCTTCACATTAATAGAGAGGTACGTAAATATTTTTTGATAAAGGAAGCGGCACCAACTTTCCTCCATGTTCATGCGGCCGCCCGCAGGCAGATCGAATAATTGAAGATCGCAAGCAGCCCAAATGGAAGAAGCGATTATCTGTGCAGACAGACCTTCCCCGGCTCGATTTTACCGCTTCCTAGTTGACGCGAGGTACCGGGCTTCCTCCGATTTTTTTCTCGGAAGTTTTTTCCGGCCGTTTCTGCTTCTCCTGGTTTTTGAATTCATTTCTTTGAATTGAATCTGCCAGCCATATCCCCCTGGTTCGTGTACGCACTAAGAATATGTGAATTGCAGGGAAGATCACACTCAAATAGGATTTCTCTGATGGCTGGGGTTCAGCGGGGCACTGTCTTCGATTTTTTTTCAAAAGTTTTCCTCCGCTTCAGCATTTTAAATTTGTTTATCAGAAATAATTTGTCTGCGACGCAGTTCCTCTACCGACAAAAAAAAAGATCTCGTCTAAGAAAGGATCCTTAGTGTCGTGAGCGCCAACTACGGCAGTTTCGTGCAATCAGTTAGTTGATGGCGGAATTGCGCGCGCGAATCGTGATCTTGCAGAATTTTCATACGGAAAATTTTTTTAATTTTGTTTCCTCTGCTTTTTTCGATTAAAAAAGCATCTTTGAGGAATATCCGGGCCGCGGTAATTAAATAACCGGTCGGGAAAGTGTCCAAAGAATCGAATCGCGACGAAAAACTAAAGAAAAAGATCGCGAAAATTTCTTAACCTCACTTTTTCAAAGCTTCCGATTTTTAGTGCTTTCCTGGTGAAACGCGCCCCCTTTTTGTTTTGTAATAATTTGAGAATCCTTAGTGCCGGGGTTATAGTTGAAGTTCCCTTCACTTTAATAGAGAGGTACGTAAATATTTTTTGATAAAATAAGCGGCACCAACTTTCCTCCATGTTCATGCGCCCGCCCGCAGGCAGATCGAACAATTGAAGATCGCAAGCAGCCCCAGTGGAAGAAGCGATTATCTGTGCAGACAGACCTTCCCCGGCTCGATCTTACCGCTTCCTAGTTGACGCGAGGTGCCGGGCCTTCTCCGATTTTATTCTCGGAAGTTTTTTCCGGCCGTTAAGTCTGTGCTTTTCCTGATTTTCAAATTCGTTTCTTGGAATCGAATCTGCCAGCCATATTCTCTGCATCATGTTGCTGGCTCCCTTTGTTCGCAACAAAATTCACATGTTCTTAGCTTGTGCACAAACCCCTGAGCTCACGCTGTGCCCAAAACTGGTTCGCCACCTGTTGATTTCTTTTGAAATCGATTCGGCTGCCGGCCATTGTTGTTTTCCGTTCTGTCATTTTGCAACAAGTGTTTTTCATTGTCTGCGCGAATTTCTTTTCTTTTGGATTTTTCGCGTTTTCTTTTTATCAATTTTCCGGTTATTTCGGGTCGCCGCGTACCGGGCCTTCGCGAGCCTCGCGTTTCTTGAAAAAAAATCGTGAAAAGCGGAAAAAATTTTGCCGAAAAAGTCTCGGCGACGTGCAAGTTTTTGTTCGCATGATACCGACGCCGTATTAATTTTCGTCCTTTTTCCGGTCGATTTTGCGGGTTGTGGCGTTCTAGGCCTACGCAGTGCGGCTCCGCGTTCGCCCGTAAACTGACGCTCGTCTTCATTTTTGTGTCGAATTAGGATTTTCGGACGCGCTTACCCGTTCGTTTTCAAAAGACGCTTGGTTCCTGTTTCTATCCTGGAAAAACAAAAAATACGTCAAGAATTTGCCTTAGGTAAGTCGAAGCTTGATTTGTGCCTCTTGTATGCTTCTGTGCGCTTATTTGTATGTTTTTTCTTTTCTCCTTTTCAGTGCTTTGTGTGTATTGTCCGGGTGTGTTTGTTTTTTTAGTGTTTAGTTTCAATCGTTTTTTGTGCCATTTTCCAGCTGTCCAGTATCGACTGGAACTGATGATTAGTCTGGTGAGTACAGCGGGTGTGGTACGACCTCCCATTTGATCCTTTCTAGGTACGCCCGGACGGGTGGACTAACTTTTTGGTCTAGCGTTTTCGTGCGCCATTCCGCCCGCTTTTCTCGTTTCAAACGAATTATCCGATGTGGATAACCGTTGCGAATCGATAGTTTCGCACGGTTTCAGCAGCTCATCGTAGACTATAAGACCTTTGACCCATGGATAATGCGCTTTGGCGTTGATGGATCCTACTTCAGCTGGCTTCAATCGAGCCTGGATTGCCTATAGGATTGTAGTGAATCCATTTATCATTGCCAGTGATGATTCAATGCAAAAATCCATTTCTTTGTTATCATTGATGCAACTTTTCGCACGCTTTTCAATGTCCCTTATCATCGAACTCGTGTGGCTTCCACCATTTCTAGCGTGTTTTCCAACAATGGACCGATAGCACACCTCGAGTCCACTTTCCTCTTCTTTTTTCTTTGGAGGCATCCCTCAATTTTTGTAGCAGGTTGGCGGCTTAGTATCCCCTGCGATATTTAGTCCTTTTACTCTTTATAGTCAATCATCGAAACCCCCTCTGTATCCCAAAAATATAGTGGCCATGATTTTTCCGGCAGATTGTGACCCATTTAGGGGGTGATGCGCCTTCTCGGAGCCATTACATTGCTTCTGCTTTTCATCAGGCTCATATTGATGAATCCAAGTTTCGTCTCCAGTAACAATCCGGATCAAAATTTCATCCCTGTTCTCGCTACAGAGATCCAAAGATTCGCGTCGTCAACACTCGACGAAGTGCTTTTTCTGAACCGCTGACTTTAGACATGCCGAGATAATCGTGGAGGATGTTCGAAATGGTTGCATCGGATACTTCAATCATTTTCATCTTCGAGAACAAGTTTCTCCAATTTTTTGACGATTTTTGAGGAAGTGGCCTCAATCCGGCCCGAGCGTTCTTCATCTTCAATTGACTCGCTGCGTTCCCTGAATAAACTATGCCGTCATCTTTCCAGGACAAAAGTTCCTGTAAACAGATGAAATTTCTTCTAAAATGATTTTTCGCCTTTTTCCTTGCTTGGACGAAACTCAATTTTGTCCATAGCTAGCGCTTTCTTTCCGATTGACTTGTTGATTTGGCGATAACCAAAATGTTGGTGATTCGATTTGGCAGAAACTTTGCTCTCCCCCTTCCCCCCTACATTCTGCCAACTTTTTCATCTCCCATCGTCTGCACAAAACGATTGAAACTTATTTCCACCGTAAAATCTGTGCCGAAAATGTGTATTCGTCCTGATTGCTGTGCTGATCCTGTGAACATCAAGAAAATGCGGGGTAAGTGAGAATTTCTTTTGCTTTTCTTTTATTTAAAATTTATTGAATCTGTCCTGGACGCAATTTTACATTGCTAGAATCACACACTATAATCACTTGCACACTCACTTGCATCATTTAAAACGCTAACTTTCATACATTTCACTGATCTGGACACGTTGTATGCGGGCAATTGTGAGTACGCTCTATGGCTGGGTTTTCGTTGGGAATTTAATTAATTGCCTGGAATTTACTTCACCGTGCCTTGCATACAATTTCTTGAAAAGTTTTATGGTTGCTTGTCCGCTTCTTACGGTTCCGCTGTACAAAATGCGGCATATGATTATCGTAGCCAGGGATTGATGGCGTCAGCCACTCGATCCTCGCTCCTTCATTCAATGGAGCTGGTAATGACCGTATGCCCCATTCTGTATAGCGCCATTAGGGGGTGGACAATGATTTTCTATTTATTTATTTACTAAACTACTCGTATACTGTGCATCATCAATCCATCACTTACATGTTTCTATCATCCTTGGTATGCTCCTTCCGTGTTGAGCTCGGATTCCAATCCTTAATCCTCTTCATTGGGATCAGTTCTACACCGTCCTCTCTCATTCATCGTATCGTTTTGGCTTATGGAATGTTAATGTTAATTTTAATGAAAATAATTATTTGAAATTTTCATGATTTCATTTGAAAACTTTCAGGTTCGCAGATCGGGGGGAACTATCACAATTAAATCCAATCAGGAATAAGAAAAAAAAAACACACAACACCGGTTTTATCGGGGGCTATAAAATTAAGGCTGCAATTTAGTGCAATAATAAAGAAATGTAATTTTTATTTTTATTTAATTATTCGAAGAAAACAGATTAAAAAAAAAAATGCCGAGAACAAATCGGAATTGATCGTGAATTTGCTTCTTTTTTTTCCTTTCATCAATTTTCCTCAACAATTCCGTTCCGTTTCGTTAAGTTTTTCCAATCGATATTTTACAGCGTTTTAGGTTTTCATCGTCAATGGCGCTGCAGTCCAAGTTGGGCTTCGTTCTTCGCGTATTTGCTTCGTCTTCAATGACTGCGTCCTCTATTTCGGGCAGTTTTCTTGGAAGAATTTTGTGGTAGGTCTGCTTTGCCTCTCCTTTGTGGACACGGGGTGTACGTGACCGGCTCACTGTAAGTTTCGAAGTTCGGGATCTTCCTCTCGAAGGTATTTACCGATTTTTCAAGGTCGACGTTTCACTGCCTCCCCCTGTTTTGTGCCTCGCTACCATGCGTCTTTTCAGTTCAGTGTCATTGGCCAGTCCACGCGTTTTCTACGTCCCTGTTCCCAGATTTGGATGTTTCTTCATCGTAATTGCGTCCTAACTTTCGATTTTAAGGCTCAACGGCATTGCGCAATGTTGGAGCTGTTCTTGCGGAAAATGAAAACTCGATTCTAGGTCGGTCTACCGAAGCTCTTAGTGGGCTGTATGGGCTATTTTAGAAAATTTTTATTCAGGAGGTGTAAATAGTTAAGCATTGCAGCTAACAAAAGAGTGAAGAAACCTTTTTTTGAACAAACAAGACGCACACAACTATCGTTTCCAGGATGCACTTCTACTTTAGCCGTAGAGCTGGCGCGATTGTCAACATTTGGGCTAGAGATGTTCCATTTGTGTCGAGCGTGTAGTTCAAGCGCTTCCAGAAGAGGCTTTCGTAGTCGTTGCGGCATCGCCCACCACCAACACAGCCAAATCTGCTATGTCTTTCGTTTTAGCCTGGTCATGATGCTTCTCAGCCTGGATCGTGTGACGCCCCGGTTTTTCCGCGAATTCCTCCGATGCGAGAATCATGTGGCGCTTACTATGATGCTGCGCTCTGGCGAAGAGGAGACTGTGCCCTCTGGTCGGTGTTTCCTCCTTAATCTTCACATTGAAGCCATCCAGCATCACCTTGGCCTCACCGCTTTGCACACATCCCACTGTTCGGTAGAAACTTATTTCTGATTGCCGTCCATTTAGCGCTCCGACATCTCCGCCCAATGCTGGGGTGACTGGAATAGTCGCGTTATTTGTTGGGATCTACAAGTTAATCCAAGTTAAGCTTCCGCTCTATCGGATGAACCCAACTGAATGCCACAGGTCCCGAATCGGGGCTGTTGC
The DNA here is from genome assembly GCA_963669355.1 of Chorisops tibialis. Taxonomy (NCBI): domain Eukaryota; kingdom Metazoa; phylum Arthropoda; class Insecta; order Diptera; family Stratiomyidae; genus Chorisops; species Chorisops tibialis. Next base: position 1,622,964 of record OY770265.1, on the reverse strand, counting down.
GCTATCCACCAAGTACTTATGATCTGGCTTAAACTTTTCTTCTACGGAAAGAACTGAACAAAATTTCCAATTTCTCAAATGTTTATTGTTACTGCAATTTTACTGTTTTTTTTTTACATGTTTTGTTTTTTTTTTTTATAAAAGAAAAATTTATGAAATAGAAAAACTAAAAAGCGAAATTATGAAATAAAATTTTTTCTGCATCTCAAATATTATCGACAATGGCCAGAAGCGAATCCCAATTAGTTTGCATATTGAAAACTTCTTCTTGCAGCCAGAGTTCATAGTTGGTCTTGAAATCTTCGGTCAGTTCAATTTTACGATCCCAACCGCCATAGCCGGGAATATAATCGCCGCCAATATTTCCGCCACCGTAACCGCCGCTTCCGCCGCCACATCCAATGCTGAACATCATGTCGCCGATTAAACCGACACCGTTACCACCGCCGCCGCAATTAACACCGCCACTATTGCCGCCCATCAAATCGCCATCATGTCCGTCAACAATTGCCCCGCCCGATTGTCCACCGTTCGTACCGCCATTATTCGTTCCGCCGCCAGCTATCGATGTTTGACATTTTTGCATTGCTTCCGGATACCGGCGATTATTGAAGCGATCGACGCACGTCCGTAGCGTACACTCTTCGGCCTGAAAGTCCCACGGTCGTGACTCTAAGTCATTGCCGAACGCCCAATCGTCGTTCAAACGATGCCGTACCTTCGAATAGATCGCACTGATCGTCTTCATATTCGATTTTCGCCACTGTCGACCCAAATATTTCGTTTGCATTTTCAGCAATTTCAGGACGTACAGCTGCATCATGGCGTGACGAACCTTGAGCGTTTTTTTTAGAATCGGTGCCGATTTGAAGACGACCAACATCATAACGCGCGAATGTTTCCACTTAATCAATTTATTTAGAATGCGAAGAAGATTAATGCAGGAGAAGACGTTACGCCAGGAATATGGCGACGAATCGTCGAGCACGAGACTCTCCGATGTCAGTTCGGATTGTTCGCCGATTACGCACGACGGGAAATCAATTATTGGTATGCTGGAAGAAAAATGAAAATTTTATTTGTTTCAATGTTATTGGAGCTCGAATTGAGGGTAGAAGGCGATAGTTCCTCGCTGATACGGCCTTGCCAGGAAGCATTTGCCGTGGAGAGCAGCGAGATGGTCTTTGGATACGCCAGCCTGGCAAACAGCCAAACGATTGCATTCTGTTTTGCAAGAAAAACATGAAATTTTGCACCAATTCCAGAGTTTTCCATAGCTAAGACATCCCGGTGGGACTCCACTGAATTTATATCAAAGGATCTTTAAGTCCTGGTGGCCAGGAGCGAGCCAACTATTTAACAACTGGGACATGGGAGAAGAGAATCTGCTTTTTACAGAGAGTTTGTGATTCGTCTTTACCTGGGGACGTTGTCTCCCGCCGCTGACGGAAATCTGAAAAGTTGCCCCCACCGAAATGTTCAAGCCCTGCTAGTGGTCTTGCGGAATGGAAATTGGACAAGCCGATCTCCCCATCATCCTTTTTGAACTTCTTTTAAAATAACACAGGTGACGTCGTTCCCGTCTACTTTGATACAATGGCGCTGCAGCCCATATCGAGCCTTGGCCTCTCAGATGAACCTCCTCTAGTTGTCCAACAATCGCGTCCTTCAGTTTGAAAAATCGAGAAGCGATCTACAACCTGCGTTGACTGAGTCCTCCCATCGCTTTCGTGGCTTTCCCTGCGGTCGGAGCACTCGTTTTGAGATTCGTTCGACATCCTCAGCCCATTGTAGCAATGTCACCCATTGTTTTGGGCACTTAGTTGAACCGAAACGGTTGAACAGAACGCACCCTAACAATGTGTTTGAGCGAAGGGAACGGAAAAGGAAATTTTCAAAAATTGAAAATACCAGCACACACCTTCTACCCGTATAACATATCCCTGGATCTTACCTGTTTTTAAATCCGACATATTCTAAAATATTCTGATTGAAAAATTTCAAAACTAACGGTATACAATTGGCGAAAACCAAATGCTGTGACATGAATTCAAACTGATAGATGTGATTGATTTTGAAATGTTTCAAATACAAAAGTAAAATTGCCGAAACAGCTTTAACAATGATTTCCTTGTGGCGATTGACATCGATACCGAGTTTAGTTGATTGCGATACTGTCATTCTGTAAATTGAAATGAAAAAAAAAGAAACAAGGATGTATAAAAAAGGGGCGGGATTTTTAAATAACTCACGGCATATCACGCGGCAATACATCAGCCATGATATTAATACTTTCAGTTTTCGATTTTGATGTTGGCGATGCGGCCAGCAAAACTTTCAACAATGCAATCATATATTGCGGTAAATTCGGTAGGATCGCCTGATAGAGAATTTCGGCCGGTGTCATACGTATCTCGTTTTCAACTGTTGAAATCGGATTACGGGCAATGTCCTCTTCCTTCTTAATTTGAATGTCCGATAGACTTATGTACATGTGCTGGTAAAGAAAAGAAATCAAGTAATCCGTCAAACCCGTTAATTTCTTCTTCTACAATGGCACTACAGCCCAAATCGGACATTGGCCTCTGGTTCTCTAACATTTTTTCATTACTTATTAAGGAAGGGTTGTTGGCCCTTCGCACAACCCTCGAGTTTTTAATTTTCGTAGATCGAGGTGACCAAGGTATATCCAAGCAGGCAATGTGCTGGAATTATATATTGCGTCGGCCGGGATTTGAACTCACAACCTTCGCATTATACGACCAAAACGCCACCCACTAGGCTACACCCTAGCTCAATTTACGTGGGATAAATCTTTCTGGCTCCCTTTTGTTGTCGATTTTAAGTTACAGAACAAACTTACCCTCTTCAATGTTTTGATTCCTTCATGAATCGGTTGTGGCAGTCCCGCTAAACTTTCATGATCGTCCAATAATGTGTAGCCGATGAATTTACTACGCGATATATCTAAAAATTGATCGATATCTTTCTGACGAACTTTCGGCGTCCACGGCAATCGCGTTATATTTCGTATCATCGAGATCGCATTGTACATGGGCTGATCGTATTTTTGTCCTGAAAATTGGAAAATCATTGTCAGAAATCGAGTTTAGAAAGTCCTCCCCGCACCCCCTCCGGTTTGGCCAAAATAATAACGCCGACTAAATATCGAATTGAGCTACAGCTCGTTTTGTTGATGACCAAAATTCGTACGAGAGGATTACGTTCTGTCTACAGTACAGAGAGTCACTGAACGAAATCCTCTTAAGAATTCAGGTCACCAGAGGTTTCACAATTGTGGGACCCCGAAAATTTCTCCGATCATAGTCCGATTCGATATTTCTCGTCTTCGGATTTCGGTTTAAGTAAATTTTTGCCACCAATTAAAATCCACCGATTCAAGAGGAGTGCGTTCTTAATACGTTAGATTAGCCACACAGAACGGACTCCTCTGTTTTCCGACAAGCAAAGGGTTGGAAACAAACCATGAAACAGTAACGCAATTCTCTCGTAAAAGGAGTTCGTTCTGTCCGGTAACGTTACTCTGTATTAGAGCGCAGCACTCCTCTCGAAACAACTAGTGCAAATTTTAATTGTTCGTCTCGAAGGAACGAACGTTGAGAACAAACAGTAAACTTAAAGTTAATAAAAAAAAGGAAAATGAGCAAACATACCACCAGGTCCCGGTGCCGATGAATTCAAACTAGGATCATCGTACGGCCGATAATAGTCCGATAAATCTTCTTCTGTTTCAGCCGACTGTGCTTCCATTTCCATCGACATTTGTTCCTGTTCGTCTAATGAGCTTTGTTTCATCAAGCTCTGGGGTTTTTTTTTTTGTTTTTTGGTTTTGTTTTTTTTTTTTAATAATAGGACAGTTTTGTGTGTACGACAAGAAAAAGTAATCGAGAAAATATATGGAAAAACGGAAAAGAGAAAGAAAAGAAAAACAGGATAAGAACAAAAATAATTAAAATTCAGTTTTTTGTTTTTGTTTTTAGAAATAAAAACAGACCAGAAAAGAGGAGAAAAGAAGACACGAAAAGAAATGAAAAGAGAAAACAAAAAAAAAAACGGAATCAAAACAAAATAAGGAGGAAGAGATAATTAAATTCTTAGTTTTGGTTTTTTTTTTTTTTTATTTGTTTTATTAAATTTAGGTGAAGTTTGTTTTTTTTTTTTTTTACTTTAAGAAGAATTAGCGAACTCTAAAGCCTACACTACAGGTAAGTTAGGGTTAAACGTTGAAAATTCGAATTATTTTTGATTTTAAACAGGAAAATCTCATTGGATGTTAAGTGTCCTTGGTGGTGGCGCTTCAGCTCTACCATTGTGGAGGAGTTGGCCCGCCCAAAATACGAGTGACCGTCGTCGTCTACCTATAAAATAGCTCAAGATCTCTTTGAGCAGATAACGTTCGGGTGTTTTAACGTGAGTACCTCCTGCCAGTAGGACCGACCCCACAGTTGTCTTTAGCAACGCGAATTGTTATTTCGACGACGAATCATTAACGCTACCCCCCAGTTAATAGTATAGAAACTTAGAAACATCACGAACGACAGCCCTGAATTTGGGAAACATCGAACTCTACTCCTTTTTTTTCCCAGCCCCCATTCAGGGATCGAAGTACAGCGAACCAAATAGGTCCCTGCGATCGGAAGCAACACAGACGGCTTGTTTGATTCAAACAAAATCGCAAAACTCTGGACTGAGAGAGTAGACGACAGGAGGTCGTTTAGGATGCAATTGAACTGAGCCTTGAAGGAGGCCGGGAATTTAGCGGGGAAGAAGTAATAATCGAAAAGGACTGCATGCCACTACTACTACAATGGTAATACAGCCCAAAAAGGATCGAAGTTAGGCTGATGGACACCAAACTCGACGCAGGATCGATTCAAGTTCTACTGAGATGCTTTTAAAGTTCGCTCGGAATAGCCGTCTTAAACGTTTGCTAAATGATCGAGATTCTTCGAGGTAGAATAGTAGAACATTCGACTCCAGGATAATGATACTCCCGTCTGCCTTCGGTATTATTTCGCCGATTATTAGAGATCCTCTCCATAGAAGGTTACCGCGTTACGAGCTTATCAAGAAGCTGCCAACTTTCCCATGTCTCCTGTACATTTCGGAGAGAAATTCTAGTCAGACGTTATCTCTACAATACAAACGGTGCTACAGACTCATAACATTGACATTCGAAAGCGGAAGTGGCATTGGATCGGTCACACCTGTTCCAGTTTCTGCTGATTGATTGCTGTCGTGTTTCGTTTAGCGCGAAAATTTTGTTGTGTTAAACTGCTAGTAGGCACAACTAAAAAAATTTGTTTAAACATTTCCAATCATTCGAATTTTCAATGCACGCCTAAAATGTGACGAAGTCATGATCAAGATTGATCAAAAATAAAACAACATATACGGAAAAATACATGAAAAGTTTGTTGATTAATTTGTTTAAATAAAAATTAGATCGCTACATCTAAATCTAGGAAAAAAATGGTTCACTACTCATCTCACAAGGCCATAAAGTGCAATGAATTTTTTTTTTCTGTTTTTCTAAAATGCTAGGTAAGCTAAACTTAGTTTTTTTTTTTTGTTAAGATAAGATACGATTTTTTCAGTACGCCTAGAGACTACTCTACTCTTCTAGGTTTGAATTAAATGAAATACTTTTGATGTATGCTGATAATGGTCGTAAAAAAACAAAACAAACAAACAAACAGAAAAAACAACTGAAAAGATGAACATTCAAACGATTTTTTTTTTTCTTATTGAACAAGAAAGCCAGCAAATAGCGCGCGCCTTAAATTTAAAGAAAAAACAACGGAAAATACTCAGCGCTGTAAAAACAGTGGCTAGCAGCAGAGTTCAATCAAAAATAAATAAAAAGGATGAGGCCATTTTCGAGAAGGGATGTTTTGAGACGACTGGGATTTTGTGCTATCGGTGGCACGTTGGAGAGATGATGATTTCATTGAGCAAGAAAATGGAACATAAAGGAGATCATTGCGATCTCACCCCTCTATTCAATGTCTTCGAGTTTAGCAGGAGAGTTTGGAGGCCGAACTTCAAACAAGATCGGCGAAAGTGACGCTGCACTATAAACCGCTCAGCCAGAAAAACGAACGAATCCTGGCAACCAACTAAATTCCGATGCTCAGGATCGGCACCCCTTATATAGGGTGTTCTTCGTTCGGCCGAAAATATCGCCGCAGTAAAGGACAGTGTTGAAAAACGACCCAAACACCTTCATTTCGTTATCTTGATGAAGAACTCAACCTCTCCGCGTTCACACTGCAGCGAATATTGACGAAAAATCTGGTTCTGCATGCGTACAAGGTCCGATTAACTCAAGAACTGCAGTCGGCGGACCACCAGCCGCGCCGTACGTTCTGTGATTTGGTCTTGGAAACAAATACCAACCCTTCTTGTTGATAAGAGAGAAGTGTTTCTGCCCTATGAACCTCTATAGAAGGTGGGCGCGAGATTTTCAACACGAAATTCATTCCCTATTTCGTCAAACCCGATACTGAGACGTGTGATGATGACATATTCGACCGGGATAAAACTCGTTTCGAGTTATCGTTTCGTAAAACGACCCAAACACCTTCATTTCGTTAAAATCTGGTTCTGCATGCGTACAAGGTCCGATTAACTCAAAGAACTGCAGTCGGCGGACGACCAGCCGTGCCGTACGTTCTCTGATTTAGTCTTGGAAACAAATACCAACCCTTCTTGTTGATAAGAGAGAAGTGTTTCTGCCCTATGAACCTCTATAGAAGGTGGGCGCGAGATTTTCAACACGAAATTCATTCCCTATTTCGTCAAACCCGATACCGAGACGTGTGCAGATGGCATATTCGACCGGGATAAAACTCGTTTCGAGTTTTCGTTTCGTAAAACGACCCAAACACCTTCATTTCGTTAAAATCTGGTTCTGCATGCGTACAAGGTCCGATTAACTCAAAGAACTGCAGTCGGCGGACGACCAGCCGTGCCGTACGTTCTCTGATTTAGTCTTGGAAACAAATACCAACCCTTCTTGTTGATAAGAGAGAAGTGTTTCTGCCCTATGAACCTCTATAGAAGGTGGGCGCGAGATTTTCAACACGAAATTCATTCCCTATTTCGTCAAACCCGATACCGAGACGTGTGCAGATGGCATATTCGACCGGGATAAAACTCGTTTCGAGTTTTCGTTTCGCACCAATCTCGTTCGAGTCGAAAATCACTACGAACCGATATGGATGTGATTCCGGTTCTATTGCAAAACTTGTTTACGGGTTTTTCTTTTCTCTCTGAAACGATTTTTATTTGTTCCACTTGAAAAATAATTTAGTGCGTCCCCCCTGCCCCTTCTCCCCAAGATCCTTCATCTCTGGCGATGGATATAATAAAAAAAAAATAAAAATAATAATAACTCCACTTTCTTAGCAAACACAATAACACAACAATTTCGAATAAAACTAGAAAAAATTTTGTGTGATCAAATCGAGGGAAAAAATAAATGAAAAACGGAAAAGCTATTTTACAAACTCTCTCACTCTCTCTCTCTCTCTCTTTCTGACTACTGTCGAGCAGCGATGAAAAAACTACAAAACGAAGGGGAACTTTGAATTGGAATGAAAAATACAAAAAAAAAAAAAACAAATCTAAATTAACGAAAACACAATTTTGCATAGCTCGTATTTTGCCAGATGAAATGAGGAGCAGGTAACAAAGGAGTGGATGATGATAAAATCCAACAAAAAATATTTAAAAACTTTTTAAAATTAAATAAAATAAAATTTTGGAGAAAAAAAAACAACTTAATCGTTAGTTTCGGTTAACGTCGGATTTCACAGTCAGTCCTGCCGAACATTTCTATAAAAATCTCAGCAAAGACCGAAACCGTCACGAATCTTCGGATTCCTTTAAAATTGAATCGGGGAAAAAATAAAAAGCAAATTATTTTAAATAAATATGAAAAAAAAAAACGGAATGGAACTCAAAATTCGAATGAATTCGGGCCTTTTCCTTTTCGATTAAATTCGATTTCGAAAAATTCGTAACTTCTTATTGCGCGAAAAGAAATCCTAAAGAAAGCAAAATAAATTTTTCTCTCTAGAACTCTGATCGCTCCGCAGAGATTTTCCGAATTTCCCTAAACTATAAATAAAAATAAAAATTTAATTTACACACATTTCTAGAAATGACGGTTCCTAGCGGGTTCATTACAGTGCTCTGCGATTTGTTCTTATTACGAAAAATAAAAAAAAAAACCAAGAGATTATCCTTATTGTGATTTTCCATGCTTGATTGTTAGCTTTTGTGGGATCTGGGGGTAGTAGAGAAGTGGATAAATCCATAGCCAGTCCTGCTTGCCTTAAAAATGAATACGAACAATAATTGGCAGAGGAAGGAGTGGAGTAAACCCTGCCCTCTTCTCGAAGAAGAACGGTCCAATCACTCCCTAAGCCTAAAATGCCCATCAAACAGTGACTCGCGTTGGATGCATGGAACGTTCAAGGATCATTCGTGGATTCTCAGCTCTCCAAATGTAACAATTCTACTTCATAGCCATCAAATTCGAAATGCGTCTCCATCAGAGAAGATGACGGTGACTGCGGTCCAATCAATTCCTCAGCCCAAAATGCGCAACAAACAGTGACTCGCGGTGTGGATGCAAGGGACGTTCAAGGATCAATATTGGATTCCCAGCTTCCGAAATGCGCCTCATCAGAGAAGATGATTGTCTTCGAAAAATCACCATTCATTTGCTGTTGCCCTAGGATCCAATATATGAACGTTCGGTCTTCTGGCCTTCAACTGTTGCGTCAAATGCATATCGCTGTAAACTGCTTCGCGAAAGTCTCAATCGCTAAGAACGATGGCGAATCGGGGTGGTCAAGACTCTCACGAACAATGATTTTCATTAGTCGGTACTTCACGGAGAAGTCTTTCCGGGTTCGAACTCCTCTGACCCATTCGCCTCAAATTTTTGGATTAATCCGAACCACTGCACGGCGAGAAGGCTGCGTTATGATAACCGAAAAAGCCACGACATTTTCTAACCGTCTCCGCAAAACTCTCCACATTTCGGTATCGGATTTTCATAATTTCTATACGTTGTGCTTTCGTGAAATTCTCCATGTTCACACAATACAACTGTCAGACAAGAACGCTGGACACAAAAATGGAGCTAAATCGACCCCATTTCACAGTTTTTATCCTGATTACAAATTGAACATAACAAGTGCTGTGTGTGGCGAGTTTATCGCGCCCTGCGGCAACTCCCGAAGCTCCTTCTTTCTTTCAAAACGATGGACACGTCTCTATCTCTGAAGGGAGCACTACCCTACTAAAAACAATCAAGGCAAGGTGGGCAGGATAAGGCGACCTAACACCAGTCGCCATCGTTGAGCCATCTAATCGGGTCAACACCGCGATCACAGAGAGTCCTTTTTTTGTTGTTGAATATCTATTCTGGGCTAAGTCGACGTGAAGAGCTCTAAAGCTCGTTTTTTTGTATCGGTATCGGAGCAACGAACCCCCCACGACTCCCGTAGCTAGTCCCGGCAACACGCTAGCACGTCGCTCCAGCCCGATACTGCCACCGAGATGGACGTTGGTAGATCTCGGACCAGTTCCATCCCCGAACCTAATTTTCTTTATTATAGATATTTCGATATCTTGGTATCGAAACAACTTGTCTCCCCAGGCCTCCAATAAACAACACAAGCATACAATATGGATAATTAATGGTTGATAAATTTGAATCCCCCTCTATCGCAAAATAAAAAACCTCCATCAACGATTTCAACCCTTCGCCTCCTTTCAATTTCTACCCAATAATTATTTTCCAAATTAATTTATCGTCGAAGAAACGAAAGAGAAAATAAACTTTAAAAAAAAAAAAAAAAACGGAAAGGGAGTAGGGACGAGGGGAGAGGCGGGAAGTACAAAAACAATGAAATGTGAAAAGCATCTCTACCTCTTGCAATATATCGTTCGTACGTACTCGTCTAAATGCATTCCGTTTCGGATTTTGATTATCTAAAATGTCAGCAGCCGTGGCTGGCGGCGAACTAGCTCGCATACATTTCGTAACTTCGAGAGTGTCCTCTTTGGTGGGATTCAATCCGGCCCGGATACGATATTCATCTGAAACGGATGGGGGGGGAGAGGAAAAGAAGAAGTTGAAAATTTCAGTTTGTTCCGATCCTCGTTTTTACATACTTTTTAAATTTTTCAATGTTGAAATGCCGCCTAAGCTAACCAACGATACTTTCCATAAAAGCAATAGGACTTTTTTCATTGGAAAATGTGGCGCTGAACCGCTACAAAAACGCGTTATCATTCCTAAAAGTTTTACCGTTAGCAATTCTTCGCCGTATTGTGTATCTATTCCGGGATGAAAAAAGAAATGTTGATGTGTTAGTTCCGAAAAACAAAAAAAAAATGCAATCGACTCTTCTTCGTGGGCCAAAAAAAAAATTAAATTCTAGGGGGTGCACTTCTCTACGTGAACTTCCCCAAAAGAAAGGAAACTTCAGTGTTGCTCTCACGAGGAGCAGCTCATCGACAGTTTCCCCCTTTCGGGAAGGAAACGACACGAAAGGCTTTTTCAGATAAAACCAGCAAAGAACCAGTTCTCGCATTTAACATGGCAAAAGCTTTTGACACAGGAGTTTGGCATAATCACGGCCGTCCCTTAACGTTCGGTTCGATTTTTCTCCCTTTTCTTTTGTTATGGTGCATCAAACGATCAAAAACATGAGAAATATACAAAAGAATTTACTTATATCGGTTATGAATCCTTCAATACACGCCTGATAATCGGCCGAATCGTTCTCCTTTTCCGCACGAATTGTCTCCGTTATGATATAAAGGACCGTCAAAATAACCCGTAAATCCATCGAATCGCTTAACGAAACGGCAACTTTAAGCATAGCATTATCAGCCGATGTTGAATTTCTGCACAAAAAAAAATTGATTCTCAAATTATTGAAAACAAAAAAACAAAAAACTGAAAACTTACTCAATTTCTAAATTCAAAAGTTCAACGAATGCCGAAAACACGCCCAATTCGTACAACATTAGAACATTATCGCGCGTATACTGTTGCTGTTCCTGATCCGATTGTACCTCGGCCCAACAACCCTGCGCAATATATAAAAGGCAGCGTGCCGCACGCATCCTTATATAACGTTCCGATACGTCCAGCTGATCCATTAATTTCATAATAATACTTTTACGCTGAACAATTGTTAATTTTTGCCAGCTTGGCGGCAACTTGTAAAGTTCCATTTGATCTTCGAATGCCTAGAAAAGGAAAAAAAACAAATTGGACAGGATTTTGAGAAGGGAAACGATTTTCTGGGGATTTCACCGCGACTGTTGTGTTCGTGACGTTAATATTAGGAATACAAATTGAAAACCCCCTTTTTTTTCCCAAAATTCGAGCCTCTATTGTGCAAAAATGGTTAAATATTTATTATTCAAAGAAATGCCCATCGCTACACACAACTTTTTTCCCCTCCTTTCTTGGCAGCATAGGGGTTCTGCGTCAAAAAAAACTGCGCTCTTTTCAGCTAATCCACGAATCGACCGAATTTTTTTTGATTTCTTTATAAGAATGGAAATGCTGCTCAGCCAGGCCATGCGTCATCGATTGGGATATAGGCGGTAGTCGGAAGGGGCGATGTCTGGAGAATAACACAGGTGGGGTAGGACGTTCCATTTCAGTGTTTCCAGGTAGGTTTTCACAACGTGAGCATCACATGTGGCCGACCGTTGCCGTGCAGCAAAATCACTTAATCGTGTCTCTCCTCGTACTGCGGCCGATTCTCATTCAATTCGCAGCTCAAACGCATCAATTTCATTCGATAACGATCTCCCGTGGTGGTTTCGATTCACGAATCGACCCAATTTTTGACTTCTTCGAAAGACTAGAAGTGCTGCTCAGCCAGGCCATGTGTCATCGATCGGAATAGGTGGTAGTCGGAAGGGGCGAGCAGAGACCGAAACGCACAACAGTCAATGAAATCTGGGAATCTTTCCGGTAACCGTATTTTTTTCTTCTCCTTGTTATTCAGTAAATTGTTGATGAATTTTACAAACCTGAACATTAAGCTGGAATTCACTAAATTCCGTATAACTGTAAAGCTCGGAAATTTCATTTGTATATGTGTCGGTATCGCTGTAGACAAAATCCAAATCTGGTCCATCGGAATTGCAACCAATCTGTTTTCAAGAATTATAAAAAAAAAGGATTATTAAAGAATTATTTGCTCTGATCCTTTTTTTTATTAATCGCGCAAAAACAAAAAAAAAAATTTACGTACATCATGTGCCTCTTGGCCGTACAAGCTGTTCAAGGAGAGAATATCATCGGAATTGCCGCCCATTTTATTTATTTGTTGTTATTTTGTAGTTTTATCGTTTTTTTTTTCTCTAAGAATTCTCACACGCGCTTTATGATGCTGCGTGTAACTCGGTTTTCTAATTTTAACGTTAGGATTAATTTTTTTTGTTTTGTTTATTTTTATTTTTGGTAATTTTAGACGTGAATTAAAAATTTTGATTTACTCAAAATCATGCACACATAGATGATTGGGAAGAGGGGTGGTGTAAGGGGAGGGAGGAGAGGAAAAGGGGGGAAGACTTGAATGTTGTTTTTCTTTTTGTTGTTGTCGTTGATGAAATGAAATTTGGTGAATATGTTTTCACCGAGTGGAAATTGAATTTCACACTGTTATGAGTGTGTGTACGCGCGTTTCCGTCTCGGCTGAGACCTTTATATCTCAGCAGCGCGACCGAAACATCACGTTTAATAAATCACACAGAACAGAATGTAAAATCGCCCGCCACTTATCCAAAAAAAAAATTTCTCTTCTATTTCTACAATGGCACTACAGCCCAAATCGGACCTTAGCCTCTCGACCTTCAGGTTCCTAAGCATTTCCATTACTTAATGTGAAAGGGTTGTTAGCCCTTTGCACAACCCTCTATCTGCGAATTTTTCATTTTCGTAGATTAAGGTGACCAAAAAATATACGCAAGCAGGTAGTGTGGTGGAATTATGCATCGAACGGGGATTTGAACTCACGATCTTCGCATTGTAGATCAACACGCTGCCCACTAGCTCCAAAAATAATGCTCATAATTAATATTGAACCATAAGTTCGCTTTAATTTAAAATATCCGCAAATTTTATTAATTCAATTTTTTTTTATGAACTCTTACAAACACAAGAGGGCTGTTTCGATCACCAACTGTTGCTTTTCTATCTCCGATCGCGTCTTTCGATCTGGATTCGTTCGTTACCAAATTTAGACCGCTTTTCACCATACAGGACTTCCTCCAGTTAAATTCCTGTGAACTTTCCCATTTACTTGTTTCAATTACACATAACTCTTCTTCCCACTGTCTTGCACCACATTCGGACACGCTAAGGAAATAAATAAAATAATTATTCGTGACGTTTCGGTCTCTGCTGAGACATTTATCAAACTGCTCAGCAGAGACCGAAACGTCACGAATAATAAAGCGTGTAACAGTGTAGAATCCGAAAATCTTTTCTTTCAATACGAAGTGCACTGTGAAAACATTCACCAAACCAAAAACAATTTTAATAGAGAAAACCAAAAAAAATATGATTTTTCCGCAATAAGATGGAGGAGAAAAGGATGAAAAATCGAATTATCTAGGACTTACCTTGCATCCATTGATCTCATTCATACTGAAGAGCATTTATTTGATTTTTTTTTAAATAAGAAATAAAACACAAATCAAAAATAAAAAATTTTTCTTTTTATCAAAATTTTCCTCACTGTGAAAATGACAACAACAACAACAACAGTGTTAAGGAAAATGAAAGAGGGGAAGAGCGCGCAACATGAATGTGTGATTTTTTTTTATACAAAAATTATTTTGTTTACAAAATCGTTAAAAAAAAAATTTCATTTCGATTCACGTCAAAAACTATAAAAGATTTTTTAAAAAAAGGGGAAAAGTCACCAGCAAGAAAAAAACGAAATGACGTATAGGAGAAGAGGGTGGATGCCCTCGACCCGAACGAAACACTAAAAAAAAACGGGTTCACAACCCTTTTCACTGATAATTCTTTTTTTTCCCGACACACTTCGCCCGATGAGATTTTTCTTTTGTCGAATTTAATTTGAAAATTTTTTTTAATTCTATTCTTTTCGAAATGACAGAACTACCGACGCATATGGCGTGCGCCCGAGCGGATGTTACTAAGGAATCGGTGAGGGGGTTCGGATTTTTCTTCGTTGGGAAATTTTCGTGCTAGGAGGTTGGTGGCGCTGGACTAGTATAGTGGGAAATTTTTGTTAGTTTTGCATTTCCGGTACATTCGTTTGGAATAGATGGCGTTGCAAGAATTGCGGCGGCGGCTTGTACTGCGTCCCTATAGTTTGTTCGAAACCTACCAGGAGTTTTGACGATGATTTAATCAATTTGAAAAATCGAAAAATGAAAGCTTGGAAAACTTACTCGCTTTCAAGGAGTGATCAATCAATCAAATTCCTGTTAAGACCCCCTATAGGGCCATAGGACAGAAACAACTCTCTTCCACAAGGCGCGATCCTGGGCATCGGCCTTAAGCTGTTGCCATGACTTGTTTATTACTCTGGCCTCCTGCTCAACTGCTCGCTTCCATGTGTTACATGGTCGACCAACCCGACGTTTCCTTGATGATTATAATCCAGAGTCTGTTTGGCGATGTTTCGCTCTGGTTTTCTCAAAGTATGACCGATCCACTGCCACTTCCGCCTTTGAATCTCAATACTTATTTTAGTCTGGCCAGTTTAACTCCAAAGTTCGTCGTTTGAGATCACTTCTGGCCAGAATATTTCTAAAATGCGTCGGAGGTATTGGTTCACGAAAGTCTTAAGTTTCTTGGTAAGTCGTACGGTCACTTTCCACGTAGTCAAAGCTTTCTACAACGGTATTCCTATCCGAAATTGGTTCCCAGCTAATGAGACTGTTTCTCGCTCTCGGTGTAAGGATGAACGCCACGCCATTTCTGGCTTCACTTTCACGGCCAATGTACAGAATAGTGTTTCCGCTAGGGGTTCGTTCTTCTCCTGATCCTGTCCACCTGACCTCGCTCAAGCCCAAGATTTGGATGTTATAGTGTTTTGGCCATTTGTTAAAACGGTTAACATCCAAGTAAAATTATCCATCCAAGGAGTAGTGGTCTGGATGTAAGGGAGTGAGGAGCCGAACTGTACTCATCCTGTTGAGAAAGCCAATCTTCTTGCAGCAAATTTCGCACGAAGCTCCAGGCTGCGAGCGAGAAATTGGTCGTATCTCGTGCAATCTGCTGGTCCTGACGAGGTATTCCCCCTCTCATAGTCCTCTCTCGCTAACCGTTTCACGATTTATTCCATTTCGCTTCGGGGCACTTTCTGTGCACATGAGAAGAGACCGAGAAAGAGAACAAAGTGCGGAAATACGTGAGAGCACTGCGACCTTATAGCTTTGGCTAATCTAAGTATCGTTAAGGGAGCCTGGCTAGTTCCTCGGTAGTAAGGAAACCTTTTCCGTGTTCTGTCGTTTCTGAGTCTTCGAGCCAGAGGTGTTAGATGTCGGTTTCAGCTAAGCCCATATTTTTGAGGTGTTGCCTTACTCCACTATGCCCAGGCCAATTAGAGGACTAATATCACTCTTGATGAATTTTAGAATATCCACCACTTTGTTTTTTACTGGTCGGATTAATTTTTTTGAGATTGATAAGCCTGGAAGTCTATTCCAGTAGAGGTTATGTTCTAGTTCAACTCACTTCCTAAGTGCAGGGTTGGAGTACCCTGTTGGTTTTCCGCAGATCGGCTATGGTCCAATAAAATTTGTTTCTGCGCCGTTTTTTTTGCAAGGCAATCAGCCTCTTCATTTCATTAATGTCAGCCCCATTGCCATTAATTTGGCTCTGTCCGAAGTGTGATGGCCGTCAATCGCAAAATAATTCACAAACTTATCAATGATCGCCCGACCGTTACCAATACCAAAAAGTTTACCTGACTAAACGTTTCTGCATTAATTTGGCGAAGGTCAAATATGACGGAGTTTGGCATAAATGGCTCAAAGCAGTCTAGAGTTAAGAGTTTCCTTTATGAATTGGCATCGTCGCTCAAGGCTCTCCTTTATCAGCCTGGCTCTTTCTTCTGTCGTCAACTCGCAATCCGATCCATTTCTTCGCAGATGATGGTACAGAAATATCACCACGTTCCGGTGCCATCTAACTCTGACCTGAACATAATCTTGGAATGGCAGCAGGAGAAATAGAGTAGAGTTCAATTATACAGGCCTGTCGTCTTTCCCTGATGTTTCAGCGAATAGGTCTCCTATGGAACAACTGAACTCTTTCGAATCAGCGAGTATTCAGCATTTACTACCGCAACTCTTATGGCACAGGCACAGTCATTCATATCCCGAACTTTCAAAGCTTTGGAATACATTACCAGAGACCATCTTCTTAATCCTCCCTCTCCTCTATCTTCTCCAGGCGAATCGGGAGAAGGATTGTGAGGAGAATGAATGAGAGGAGAAAAATGTTGAGGAGGAGAACATGGATGAGGAGTACGAGGATGACGATGAAAGAAATCTTTATTGAAAATAAATTTTATTACTATTTTTTTTTATTTCATTTTACCATTGATCAATTATCTTAGAATGTTTTTTTTAAAAAAAAAAAAAAAATGCTTTCGCTTTACACGTCATTTATACATCACATAGTGTAGTTGTATTGTGTTTCTCTTATTGTTATTGTTATTATTGCTTTGTTAGCAAAAAAAAATATTTTTTTGCGAAATACGAAGAAAAACGAAAATTTACTTTTTTTTGTTCTAATTTTTACGATTCGGCTCAGGAAGTTACGTCGATCTGGAGACCACAAGTCCGCGTACGATCACCGCTGTGCATTCAATTGTTGTGCAGGATTTTTACGTTTTGCTACGTTAGTTTCGATATTGCTTCGCATTATGTACATGTTCGATGGGGAGGGTGACCGCAAGATCGAAATGAGCGCGAAATTTTTAACATTTTCCTGAAAGATTTATAAAGTCATTTCCGATTGCGTGCAAATTTTTACATGGTACATGGTATATATGTGTGTGTGTGTGTGTTTTGATTTCGATCGCATACTTTTAACTTAAATATCTAAACAAAATTTTCTATCATGATACATTTTTTGTTTTTTTCTTCATATATCTAAACTAATTTATAGGACTAGGAATTGAATATACTAAAGTAAATTTTCTTAAGTTATACGTTAGACTTAAGGAGAAATTTCATTTAAAAAAAAGAAAAAAATAAGACAGCCATCCTAATTATTTCGATTGTTACTCGATGAGCCGTAAACCGCAACAGTATTATCGACAAAGCCGCCGGCCAAAATAACTTTATGCGGATGAAATGATAGGCATGAAGTATGTCCGATTTTCGGTCCCATAAAACTTTCGTGACTGCGTAGCGTCGTTTGCGGTCGTCCATCTAAACCGTAAATTGAAATGTACTGCGATCCACTGAAACGAGAAAATGGGGTGTGGGGTTGGTTTGTGTGAAAATTTCAATCAATTTTCGGATAAAAACTTACAAAGCAACAATATCGGCTCCCGGATGTACAGCAACGGAGGTAACATCGTGGCCCACATACCAATTCTGTACCGAAGCTTGACCGCGTACGTCGAACAATCGGACCTTGCCCTGCGTACTGAAAACCGAGAGAAAAAGTGAACATGTTGCCGATAAAACAAGAACAAAAAAAACAACCAACTTACCATCCGGAAACTAAACTTTCGTTATTATCGCGTAAACAGGCGACCAGAATGGCGCCCTGATGCTCTCGATATGTCATAACGCGGGCATCGTGCGGCGAACATCTTTTATCGAACAATCGTACGCTGCCGTCGCTGTGTCCCGATGCGATCAGTTCGTTCGGCGACGACGATAATACGCGCACGGGCGATTCCGAATCGGTTTGCAGATCGTACAGTCGTAGCTCCGTCTCAACATCCCACACTCGTACGAAACGATTCGGTCCGCCGACGCACAAATGCTGCGACCGTTGATGCCACGTTGTTACAATTCCGGACGTGTCCTTCTTATACAATTGTAATCCCTGCCAGGCGGACACTAAGCGGCCGTCGCTTCGATCGCGACCGGGCTTCTGCCATACGCGAATCGTTCCGTCCTCGTAGCCGACCAGGATCATTGTGATATCGTGCGCATTTACGAATTCCAGGGCGGTAACCCGAGCGGACGGATTCGCACCGCCGCTATGCAACTGTCCCAACGAGGATCTCTTAACGGGGACACTGCCGCTGCCGGTCAAACCTCCGCCGCTCATACCATTCGAAATTAGCGACTGCGGCGTATACGAGTAGACCGTGTCGCGATTCCAGTCGCGTACGCTTACTTTATCCTTGTACGCGACCGCTATTTGATTCTCGTACGGTAACAGTTTAACAATTGACGGAGTAAATTGCGTTTTCCCGATCCAGTTTTGCGTATCGATCCGATGGAATATGGCACGTATTTGCTGCTCCTTGGCGACCCGTCGCATCTGTTCGTTGCGCTTGAATCGCGAAATCCGTTGCCGATATTCGATCGAGTGGCGATCGATATAGTTACGATTGTACGAAATCTGTTTCGATTTATCGAAATAGGTTATCGCCCATTGAATGAAATTGGTCGTGACTAGCGGCTTCGTCGCGAGCGACGATGGCCCGATTTTGATCTCGTTGCTGCTCCCGCTCGAGAGAATGCTGTGCTGATGCTGGACTCGCGCCGAAATATTGAACGCTGACGACGAATCGTGCTCGTCGTGTGCCGAATGTGTGCGCTGTTTCACTGTTAGCTCCTCCGATAATTGGAGTAGAGCGGGCCTCATGCCGCCGCCGCTGCCACTTAAGCTCGCCAGTGAGCGCTTGATGTTGTGCCGCGTCATGCCGTCCGGTCCCTCCGAAATCAATTGATACGGATTTTCCGGGCTACCGGCCAAATGCAATCGAAGCTGCCGCGAAATGTTCGACGTTGTTAGCGGCGGCGATTCGCCCAGATAGTTGGTTCGCGTGTTCGGACTGGGCGGCAGGCTCAGGCTCGAGCCGCACTTTTCGTTCGACGCTTCGTGCGCCTGAATCAATCCGACGGATTGATTGCGTACGTGCTCGATGATCTTTTGAGCGGCTTCGGCCACCTGAGGGTACGGATCGCGTCCCAAATTCACAATTCCCTGCCACAGTTGCATGTAAATCGACCGGAAACCGATTGCCGACGACGGAAAATTTCCGGCTGGGGTACAGCCAGCACCCGGACTGGCCGCACCCACCGTCATATTCGGTATTGAATTCAAACTGAACACCCGCTTCATATTGATTTTTCGCTCCAGGCTGTGCGTCGAATGCGGCGACACGTTATTCGCTTTCGATTCCTGCTGATAGGCCGACACGAAACGATTCTCGAACAGGATGACCATCCACTGAAGCGCAGCGACCAGTTCGAGTCGAACGAGCGGCGACATATCTTCGCCGCACAGCGTCAACAGGGTCATCGCGATGAATCGATCGATGTTGTTCGCATGCTCGGAACGTTCCGTTACCGAACTGATGTAAGTACCGAGCGCGAAAACGGCCGCTGCACGAACTTCCGGAACGGGATCTTCGAGCAGCCGGTAGAGTTTCTCGTGGGCTAAATCGCGGACGCCGGACCATCGGGCTTTTGCGAAATTCTGCCACAACTGACCGAGACAGATGGCGAGCCATTGCCGAAGCAGCCAGTTCTCGTCGTAAATTTGAACTAAGCATATTGAAACTAGGGATCCTTGTAAAGCACTGGTTTGTCCCAACGGGAAATTATGTACAATGCTGGCTAGGACGAAAGCTGCCAGGGTGCGATGCTCTCGCTGTAAAAATGAGGAGGGGGAAAGAAACGTTGAAATTTTCGTTCGTTTTCATTAATAAAACGGAAAAGATACGAACCGAGACCGAGGAATCTTGAAGAACGGACAGAAAGTACTTGTGATCCTTGACTAAATCGACCTGACACGTCTAAAATGAAAAGCAGAGCGAGAACGGATGGAGGTGATTCAATCGGCAAAAATACACTTACGCTATCCACTGCCAAAATTTTCGCCCATATAAAAACCAATACGGGACGCAGTTCTTTCGCCGAACTCTGCAACAACTTGAGCACGTACGGAAATATGCCGACTCCAAGCGCCAAATTGACCGCCCACGGGCCCAAATCCAAGAATCGCCCGAGCAACTCTAAGGCACGCAACCGATGGACTTGCGAAAGCAATACTTGCAGCACGATCGGCAATTGTTCGGGAGCGGATCGATCTTCAGTTCCGCGATCCAGCCACACCTTCGGAAAAGCAAGAATTAATTTCGAACTGGCTGCGCCGCGCTTGGCTCAAAATCACCTGAAATGCCGTCAATTGTTCTTCGAAGAACGGCAACTGCTTGTAGACAGCACCGTGCTCCAAAATGTCGGGCAATTGCTGTAAGGCTAAGTCAACGGCCAGATCCCATGCCGACCACATCGGATGACGAAAGCCCTGCGGCAGAGGCGGACTAGAAACGGGCGTGCAATCGTACGATCGTAAAATCCGCTCCGCCAGCAGGAAATTCCGGAACAGACTGGCCACGAGCAAATCCTGTCGGAAGAGTTTCTGGAAGAGGTCGCGCGGCAGCGTGTTCCACGCTATTGTATCGGTGATTGCGGTGAAAATCCAATTCAGTTCGCCCAGCATTGTGCGACGATCGTTCAACTGGCCCGGAATTCTACGGCGAGAGCTAATTAACCGACGAGATCAAGCTGGGAAATTATGGCAAAGAATACTTCTCGATCAGTTCGCTGTTGATTTGCGGGACTAGCATCGACGTGCGCTGCATCGTATACCATTTCAGCGCGATCTTAATCGGCGTCGTCAGACACGACGTGAACAAATCGGCCGGCAGCTGACTGTTCATCGGAAGAATTTGATTGGCCGAACAGGCGGCCAACTGTATGCAATTCTTGTACGTGACCATTTGGAGATTGCCGGGGCCCGGGCCGCGACTCATCGTCTGATCCATTTCGCGTTCGTGCTGCTCGGCGAATTGATTGAACGAATTGACTATGATTCCCGAGTTGGAGCAATCGTAGACGTAGATCGATGGCGCGCCCATCCATGTCTGCAGATCATAAATCGAGAGTGGAATATATTGCGTGTAGGTCTTGTTGAAGACCCAGATTTCGCCGTTGGGTGTGGGTCGCGGCACGCCGTGTCCGTTGTAATGGAAAAGGACGCGCTCCTCTTTGGCGTTTCGCCGCAACGACGTGCACAGCTTCTTCACGTCGTCCATCGTTGGATCGTGGAATTTCTTATAGCGTGCGCGCGGCTGCCAGCGTTCGTATTGCTTTTGGAGATTCGCTCCGATCAGTTCCATGGCTTTTTGCGGCGAGACAGACGACGGGTCGATCCAGCATTCGAGCCGCGCGCTCGGTTGAATTTTCACAATATCGGGCGGGTCGACGCCAATATTCAGGCAAAGCACTAGCGCTACGCTGACCGTTTTCATCTGTGGAAAAGAAAGAAACCGATTCGTGCAATGAGCCGGGCGAATAACAAAACAGCAGCTTACCCGCTCGCGAATTCTCCACGAATGTGCCTCGCAAGCGATCCCTTCGATCGGATATTGGTGGCGTTTCGCTTGGAAGCAGATCGGCAGCTTCTCATCCTCGAAGCTGCTGGACAGTCGGCTGCTGTTGCTGCTGCTGCAGCAGTCTTCCGATTCGTCCGGATCGGATTTCTCCGTGTATTCTAGCATGCTGGCGCCGGTCCTCTGGGCGATGATTTCGGAGGCGACCAGGTAGTACGACGCACCCCCCCCGATAATGACACCTCTATCTATCACCGCCCGACCTTCACACCTCGCACGCAATTTCGTATTACGAAAATCTCTCGGACTGGCCGCACTTTCAACCCGAAGACAAAATGCAAAAAATTCCGATGCAAAATTGCGTGTGCTGTTCCTTCCCCGACTTTCGCTATTTGACACTCGGGAAAGGCGACGACACACAACCCGACAGAGCAGTGGCCCCCCCGCCCACCTGCCGCGCGCGAAAAAAACACACCGACCACACCAAGTACCACGACTTTTCGATTTATCCTTGACAACTGAAAAGACCTCGAGGCCACGGCCTCGACAGCCCTTCGCCTCCCAGCCCTGTCTCGGCGAACTGCCGAGCGTAGACGGAACTGCGCGATGTATTCAGCGAATATTTCGCTAACCCCGATTAGCCCAAGTGTTGGACTTTGGCAAGGAAAACGTTCTCGTCGGGGGCGGGAGGCGAAATAAAAATCTGTGTGTTGACAGTTGCGGCGATGCTTACACGGCTGCAGCACCGATCGAAAAGAAAAAAACTTTTCCCGGAACTTCCGCTCGGCTATAAAACACGCAGCCGTTCCCGATTTGAATTCGGATCGAACGGGTCGGTCGGCAAACGTATCGAAAACTTTCTGAATTTTTACTAAAACTATTGAAACGCAATTGACGGACGAATTTGAGACTTTTTACGGACTTTCCGTCGTGCAAACCACATGATGGCAAGACGCACACCACGATATCCCACCGAACCGAATCGACGACAGCGGTATTGCCATATTGTCGCAGCGCCGCCAAACTGAAAACAAACCGGGAACCGGAAAGGGATATTTTTTTTCTTAGTTTTTCGTCGTCGGCCATCTTTTTTTCATAATGTTGCTCAACTGGTCGGTTTGAATTTCGTTTGAGCAGGGAAAATTTTCCGTTTTGCATAGGACTTGCTTATTCCTTTGCCGCGAATAAGTAGAGCGTTGGCAAAGGCCGGGAGAAAGGATATGCCCCCGATGAGACTGACGGGCGGTATTTCTCCTGACTTTCTCTGCCAAGTTTTAGAGCACGGCCTCTCTGAATTTCCAAGAAAAACTCGGGAGAAAGGACATCCCCCGATGAGATCGACGGGCGGTATTTCTCCTGACTTTGTCTGGAAACTTTAAAAGCACGGCAATAAGCGCTATCTTCGAATTTCGAGGAAAAACTCGGGAGAAAGGATATGCCCCCGATGAGATCGGCAATACGCGCTATCTTTGAATTTCCAGGCCAGTTGAGGGAGAGAGCCCCGAGCTTGAGGAGGTTTGCCTAAATTTTAGCAGGATAAGGTCTCGAAATACGCGTGTGGTCGATGGAATGACGGGCGAGATGTGTAAAAGCGTGTGACGCGCAGCTTTGACTTTGCGGACATATCAGATTTAACAAATTCAGCAGTAAATTTATAAAAATTCTCCGCAAGAATTCAAACAGAACTACATTTTGTCCATTAAAGGATCAGCAAAATCGATTTGCCCATTTCCCAGCATGCAGAAGGTTTTAGCCAACTTTTGCTATTTTGTGCTAGCTGTTGTTTATTTACCGGACTGTATCAATTGATGAACGGCTTTCCGTAAGGACTCAGGAACTCTAACGGGGCCTTTCGGTAAAGCAGTAATAGCACTGTTCATACTGAAATTCTTTTCTTATAACTTGAAAGGCATGGAGTCGCCGGCTCTTTCCTGGCTTAATTTTCGGTTTATGGATACAATTCGGCTGGGTTTCTAGCTAACTCGGTGGTGTCGGTCCTCCGTTCTCTACTATTTGCGCTATTCGTTATCTCATCATTCAATTGTCGTTTATTCGCAGCCGATCTGAAAATGTTCCGCGAAGTTTTCTCTCACTCCGGCTGTAACCTCCAGCCTGACTTGTCTGCTTTTTTTTTTAAACATCGAGAAGCTTTTCGCTATGGAGATTACCACCTCCAAACTTACGGCGGTATCTACCACGAAGGATTTAATCTGAATCCGTTAATCATACAACGCATACAGACTTCCTGGGTTTTTTTTTCATCCCCCAGTTAAATCGTCCGAAAACAGCTGCTGTGCTATTTTCCACTCTCGTCCGTCGTTTCGAAAATTAATCGGTCGCATTCACAATAAACTCACCACGCCATGGTGGAATGGTGAATAAGAAAACTGCCGACTATGGCATTTCGAACTGGCTGCAGTGCCTTCCTGGAAGGACTCGAGTATCGTACGCCATTACGGTGTCGCGGCTACATGATGAAAAGCCGCTGCTCGTCCTCGATTCCGGGATTTTCCTCCCAGATGAAAATCCTTCGCGATTCATATAAAAATTCTCGTCCTCGATTCTGCGCTCCTGCCCCCCACCTCCCGCCATGAAAACCCTTCATATAAAAATTCAAAGTCGACATCGAAATTCACTTAATCTTCGATTTCTGAAATTATACCCACCCACCCCCTCCTTTCCTTTAAAGCAAAACATCATACTCGCCTTGAATGTTTATTACTCTCGCGATTCCTAATCTTGTGCCGCCCTTCTGTACCTTCCCCGAACGTCCTCTTCGTCCAGGCATTTGCGCAGTAAAAATATTTCGCCAGAGCCGAACAAAAGGAAAATTCCCGAAAAATCAAGAGGACGAGATGAAATAATAAGCGCCCCAGTTTCGCGTTCCGAAATCAAATCCTTCGTGTGAAATTGGCACACTTTCGAGAGTTCGTCCTCAAAAGGGAATTTCGCAAAAGAAAAGGACACACGCGATGTGCTTGCCGTTGTCGTCCGTTACGCTTTAATGTCCTTTTTGTTTTTTTTTGGCGGCGAAATCGTGTGAAATTTTGAAAAGGACAAAAACGACAAATTTTTTTTTTCACCCCGAAACGAATGCCTCGATTAGAATGTGTCCAGAATTGTGTGTGTGATTTTTGATTTTCTTCCTGAAAACAACACACAAAATCACATCCCGCCGAATCGAGAGGAATATGTGCCGCCGGGACGAAAATCTTCGCAACATTTCGGATTTTTCCGATCACAAATTGTGACGAACGAAAAACGGAAAATAATTCGATTTGGTTTTTTTTTTTGTTTTTCGGGCGTTAAGAGTTCAATGGTGGTTCCGGAATAGCGTGTAACGGTACAATTACTGAACTACTTGAAAACAATTAAAAAACAATAAAAAAAAACAGCAGAAGAAAGAGGAATAATCGATCGTGTCCTTGTTTTATGGGCGTGCGTGTAGCTCTGTATGTGTGTGACCCAGAAAAAATCGAACTCATCGAATTTCTGTTTGGACCGCGCAAAAATGGAATCTTCAATCGGAAATTAAGCGTGCAGCGTGAGTGTGTGTGTGGATGTGTGTGTGTGTGTGTGTGTGCAAGGAGACAATAAAACATGCCCTTTAATTGCGAAAAAGAAAATCGAGCGGCAAATTTAAACATTAATAATCTGAAAGCTACGAATAATATCACCGATCAGCATCATCTGTTGGACGATTCGCGATTTACGCTCAGTACGATCGTTGTTCACGTTCTCGTGCAGGAAATCGGAACCGATCGAGCGCCAGTGGCGTCGCGAACTCAAGGACTCGAGGATTTCGATCCGACACGAGCACCACCCCTACTACTCCGAAGGAAATTCGACGAAAATGCACTGTGATGTCTTATTTGGATGAGTGATACGACCACGCGACGGAAAGTGGTGGGCGGCGGGGGGACGGGCAGTGCTGGCGGCAGCCGAAGTGGCAGTGGCGGTCCTCCAGTCGCACTCTCCGGGGGGGTTTTCAATTTCAGTAGCGGCCATGTTGCAGCAGCAGCAGCAATAACGGCACCCGCCGGAGACGGAACGGGCGGTGGTGGTGGTGGCGGTGGCGGCGGAGGAGGAGGAAGTACTGGTGGCGGAATTTCGGGAAGTGGAAGTGGTGGAGGCACTGCCGGAAGTAGCGGCGGTAGTAGTGCCTTAACTGGAGGAGGATCGTTAGCTGGCGCGGGAGCTGCCAACGGACCGCCACCGAATAACACGACAAACAGTTCGGGAAGTGGAGGAGGAGGAGTAGGAGGTCCTGCCGGAGTCGTTATCAGCTCGCTTCACATTGCCGGCGCATCCGGAGGCAACAGTCATATCAGCGGTGGCGGCGGAAGCAACTACAACACTGGAGGAATCGGAGCGGGGGGAAACAGTGCTGGAATAATTTCCGGTATAGGAAGCGCAATGGGACAGAACAATGCAATTGCTGGCGTTCCACCGATCGGGATCGGAATCGCTGCTGGCCTGGGAAATAAAATGCTGGGGCGAAAGCAAAGCTTGAAGGGCGGCGAACCCGTCCTGGCCGATTACGGACCGGAGGAATCGCTGAACGAGAGTGCCGACATCGAATGGGTTAATAAGCTGTGGGTGCGACGATTGATGCGTTTCTGTGCTCTCGTTTCGCTCACATCGGTTTCGCTCAATACGCCGAAAACTTTCGAACGCTTTCCGCCGTTACAGTACATAACGTTCGCCAGCGATTCGACCGTTACGTTTCTTTTCACGGCCGAGATGATTGCAAAAATGCATATACGCGGAATTTTGAAGGTGAGCCGCGCTTATTCTCTCCTCTGTTTGTTTTTCATCGTCACTCATGAAAATTTTCTCAGGGTGAAGTACCTTATCTGAAGGATCACTGGTGCCAATTCGATGCGTCAATGGTTCTCATCCTATGGTCGTCGATAATTTTACAAATTTTCGAAATTCTCGTCATAGTTCCCAAGTAAGTGATCAGAAAAACAACCGAAAAAGATTTAAAATGTCTTTTTTTGTGGAAATTTTTCTCTTAGATTTTCTTACTTATCGATAATGAGAGCACCACGACCCCTAATTATGATCCGATTTTTGCGAGTTTTTCTTAAATTTTCGATGCCGAAAAGTCGAATAAATCAGATTTTTAAGTAAGTATTCGGGGGGGACGGCCTTCTAGATTTACGAGTTCGCTGGATTTGCAAAATACTGCAAGTTTATTCGCTTTATGTCGCTTGAAAATTCGCACTGTTATCGCTGTCGATCACACACCTCTCCCCTACAAAAATGCATTCGCTCCCTCCCTTTTATGCCACACAGCACATCCGGATTCTCGTTGATTTCGTAGCGTATTGGTGTTTCCGGCGGAAAAAAAAACACGTCGCAGCGCTGTCAAACACAGAGAGCTGGTAAAATCTAGAGGGACGCGTTCTACGAAATTCCGAAATCGGAGAGAAATCACATGCGTAATTTTCTTTCACAGGCGATCGAGCCAACAAATTTACAACGTAACGTTATTCTTTTTATTTTTTATGTCGCTCTACGGACTGTTGGGCGTGCAATTTTTCGGCGAGCTGAAAAATCATTGCGTCTTAAATACCACGGAAGAAAAGTAAATTCATTTTATTTTTCTATTTTACGGACGATGACGAACAACCGTTGTCAATATTTTTCAGCTATCTAACAATTAACTCGCTCGCGATTCCGGACACGTTCTGTTCGACTGATCCCGATTCGGGGTATCAGTGTCCGCCCGGTATGAAATGTCTGAAATTGGATTTTTTAAGCAACTATGTGATGGGGTTTAACGGTTTCGAGGACATTGCAACGAGTATTTTTACGGTTTATCAGGCTGCTTCGCAGGAAGGCTGGGTTTTTATTATGTATCGGGCGATTGATTCGTTGCCGGCATGGCGTGCTGCTTTCTATTTTAGGTAAGTTGGTGTCGAAACCAAGAAAAAAACCAGGGAAAATGAATCCGCTCCGTTCCGTCTACAGCACGATGATATTCTTCCTGGCGTGGCTCGTAAAGAACGTCTTCATAGCCGTCATAACCGAAACGTTCAACGAGATTCGCGTTCAGTTCCAGCAGATGTGGGGCGCGCGCGGTCACATCCAAAATAGTGCAGCGTCGCAGATCCTGTCGGGCGACGATACCGGCTGGAAGCTGGTCACTATCGACGATAATAAGCACGGCGGACTGGCACCGGAAGCGTGTCACGCGATTCTTCGGTCGCCCTACTTTCGAATGATTGTCATGTCCGTGATTCTGGCCAACGGTCTCGTAACGGCAACGATGAACTTCAAGCATGACGGCCGGCCGCGAACTGTATTCTACGAGAACTACTACTACATCGAGATGGCGTTCACGTTCTTCCTCGATCTGGAGACGCTCTTTAAGATCTACTGCCTGGGCTGGCGCGGCTACTACAAGCATTCGATTCACAAGTTCGAGCTGCTGCTGGCGATTGGAACGACATTGCACGTCATTCCGGGCCTGTATTTATCCGGACTGACGTATTTCCAGGTACTGCGGGTTGTCCGGCTGATCAAGGCCTCGCCCATGCTCGAAGGATTCGTCTATAAGATCTTCGGTCCGGGGAAGAAGCTCGGCTCGCTCATCATCTTCACAATGTGCTTGCTGATCATCAGTTCGAGCATTTCGATGCAAATGTTTTGCTTCCTGTGCGACTTCACGAAATTCGAAACGTTCCCGGAGGCGTTCATGTCCATGTTTCAGATTCTCACGCAGGAGGCGTGGGTCGAGGTGATGGACGAGACCATGATTCGTACGAGTAAGACGCTCACGCCGCTCGTAGCCGTCTACTTCATCCTGTATCACTTGTTCGTCACGCTGATCGTGCTCAGCTTGTTCGTCGCCGTTATTTTGGACAATCTCGAACTGGACGAGGACATTAAAAAGTTGAAACAGCTGAAATTTCGCGAGCAGAGCGCCGAAATTAAGGAAACACTGCCGTTCCGATTGAGGATTTTCGAGAAGTTCCCCGACTCGCCGCAAATGACAATTTTGCATAAGATCCCGAACGATTTCACGTTGCCGAAAGTCCGGGAATCGTTCATGAAGCAATTCGTTATCGAACTGGAAACGGACGATCCGTCGATGGTGGAGGGCGGAAAGCGGCCCATGTCCGAGTGCTGGGAATCGAACGTGGTCTTCCGGAAGCAGAAGCCGGTTCGGATCATGAATAAGACGCCGAAAGTCCGTTCGGCCGGGAACAGTTTGCGAAAAATGGCCATTACACATATCATCAAGTGAGCAGCTCCTTCTTTCCTTGTTCGCGACGTGTCGTCCTAATTTTCAATTTTTCTTCTCGTGCACAGCGATTCGAATAATCAACGGCTGATGCTGGGCGATTCAGCTATGCTGCCCGTTGCCGGAGCCAAGAGCGGTCTTAAACCGCAGGGAACCATTACCCATACGAAACCCTGGCGAATGGATCAGAAGAAGTAAGTGTGCGCGATGTACCGTAACGGTCCTTTCGCCATCACGAAACTAACAAATTTCTAATCCGTAGATTCGGTTCGCGTTCGATTCGTCGATCGGTTCGTTCCGGTTCGATAAAACTGAAACAAACGTACGAACATCTGATGGAGAACGGCGATATTGGAGCGGCGTCACGCGTTACGTCATCACGGGCACGTCCCCACGATCTCGACATTAAATTGCTCCAAGCGAAACGGCAACAGGCCGAGATGCGACGCAATCAGCGCGAGGAAGACCTCCGCGAGAATCATCCGTTCTTCGATACGCCGCTGTTTATGGTGCCGCGTGAATCTCGGTTCCGGAAGATCTGCCAGAAAATCGTGCACGGTCGCTACGATGCACGCCTGAAGGATCCGCTTACCGGCAAGGAACGGAAGGTCCAGTACAAGAGTTTGCAGTAAGTGCGCGCGTGAAGTTGTTAACGTGAAACTGATTCGATCTGTCGTTTTCAGTAATTTCCTGGGTCTGGTAACCTACCTGGATTGGGTAATGATCTGCGTCACAACGCTATCCTGCATCTCGATGATGTTCGAGACGCCGGCCTATCGCGTCATGGAGCATCCGGCTCTTCAGATTGCCGAATACGCCTTCGTGATATTCATGAGTCTCGAGCTGGCACTGAAGATCCTGGCGGACGGGCTTTTCTTCACGCCGAAGGCGTACATAAAGGACGTTGCGTCCGCTCTCGATGTCTTCATCTACATCGTATCGACATCGTTCCTGTGCTGGATGCCGCACCATGTCGCCACCAATTCGGCTGCCCAGCTCCTGATGATCCTGCGATGCGTTCGCCCGCTACGAATTTTCACCCTGGTTCCGCATATGCGCAAGGTCGTCTACGAACTGTGTCGCGGCTTCAAGGAAATCCTGCTCGTATCGACGCTGCTCATCCTTCTGATGTTCGTTTTCGCCAGCTACGGCGTCCAATTGTACGGCGGCCGTTTGGCCCGGTGCAACGATCCGACGATTCATCGGCGCGAAGATTGCGTCGGTGTGTTCATGCGGCGCGTATTCGTGACGAAAATGAAACTGCAGCCGGGCCTGAACGAATCGTATCCGTCGATGCTGGTGCCGCGGGTCTGGGCGAATCCGCGCCGCTTCAATTTCGATCATATCGGCGACGCAATGCTGACCCTGTTCGAGGTACTGTCGTTCAAGGGCTGGCTGGACGTGCGCGATGTCCTGATCAAGGCTGTCGGTCCGGTCCACGCGATCTACATTCACATTTACATCTTCCTGGGTTGCATGATCGGGCTGACGCTGTTCGTCGGCGTCGTTATCGCCAACTATTCGGAGAACAAGGGAACGGCTCTGCTGACGGTCGATCAGCGGCGCTGGTGCGATCTGAAGAAGCGACTGAAGATTGCGCAGCCGCTGCACCTGCCGCCGCGTCCGGACGGTCGAAAGATACGCGCATTCACCTATGACATAACGCAGCATATCGTTTTCAAGCGATGCATTGCTGTCGTCGTGCTCATCAATAGTATGCTGTTGTCGATAACGGTAAGTGTTGTCGCGGGTTTTTCGAAAACGGTCGACTTATTCGGCTTATTCGTTGCAGTGGATCAAGGACGAGATTCATACGGAGCGGCTGGTTATCGTTAGTACAGTTCTGACGTTTGTGTTCGTTATCGAGGTCGTTATGAAAAATATTGCTTTCACGCCGCGCGGATATTGGCAATCGCGACGTAACCGTTACGATCTTCTGGTTACGGTTGCCGGGGTGGTGTGGATTTTCTTGCAGACGATTCTTCGGGTAGGTCTTGTGATTTGTGGTGATCGAGAGAGGGCCCCGTTATATCCGTCAACCGTCTTTTCAGAGCCACCTATCGTATTTCATCGGCTTTATGGTCGTCATCTTGCGCTTCTTCACCATAACGGGGAAGCATACCACGCTGAAGATGCTAATGTTGACGGTCGGAGTGTCTGTCTGTAAATCCTTCTTCATCATATTCGGAATGTTTCTGTTGGTGTTCTTCTACGCGTTGGCCGGAACCATACTGTTCGGTACGGTAAAGTACGGCGAGGGTATTGGTCGACGGGCGAATTTCGGTTCGCCGGTGACCGGTGTGGCGATGCTCTTTCGTATCGTGACCGGCGAAGATTGGAATAAGATTATGCACGATTGTATGGTTCAGCCGCCGTACTGCACGATGGCAACAAACTACTGGGAAACGGATTGCGGTAACTGTGAGATATCGAAATCCACACACTTTCTGTTGAGATTCCGTTTCAGGTAATTTCACCGCCAGTCTCATCTATTTTTGTACGTTCTACGTCATCATAACTTATATCGTTTTGAATTTACTGGTTGGTGAGTTTGTTTTTTGAAATTTACCGCTAGAACGCGATGCCATGTTCTCAACACTATTTCGCAGCCATTATCATGGAGAACTTCTCGCTGTTCTATTCGAACGAAGAGGATGCCCTGCTGTCGTACGCGGACATTCGAAATTTCCAGAACACCTGGAACGTTGTTGACATTCATCAGCGCGGCGTCATACCGGTAAGACGTGTCAAATTCATTTTGCGCCTGCTTAAAGGGCGCCTGGAATGCGATCCGCAAAAGGATCGACTCCTCTTCAAATACATGTGCTACGAATTGGATAAGCTTCATAACGGTGAAGACGTAACCTTTCACGATGTCATCAAGTGAGTTTTTGGGTCCTTTTCAAATTGTTTTGGCCAATCCGGTATTTTCCTCCATCCAGTATGTTGTCCTATCGATCGGTGGACATCCGAAAGGCTCTCCAGCTCGAAGAGTTGCTGGCCCGCGAAGAGTTCGAGTACATCATTGAGGAGGAGGTCGCGAAACAGACGATTCGAACGTGGCTCGAAGGATGCCTGAAGAAAATCCGAGCGCAGAACACTAGTGTACCGATTCCAGTCTTTCGAAAGTCGTCACGATAGATCGCACTAATCTGTTCCCGTTTTTTCCAGAAGCAGCAGAACTCACTCATAGCTGGATTGCGAGCGACCAATGAAATGCTCTTGCGTGCCGACCAGGCCGAAGAGAAGGCCAAGGAAATGTTAGCGGCCGAACAGCAGCGGGCCAGTTCGTCGGGAATCGGGGGTGGGAGTGGGCCGGCGGCAATCGCCAGTATTGCCGCTTTCGAAACGGACGAAAACGATATTATTGTGGTCGAACAGCCGGCGCAGCGTCGCACCAAGACAAAGCCGACCGTTTTGAATCGTTCCGATTCGACGGGCAGCACGTCCGGACGAAAATTCCTTGCTCCGACACTATCCGATCCGCAGGATCGTTACATTCCCAAAAAGAAATTGTCGATTAATTCGCGCCAGCATGCCGCCAGCAGTGCTATTGCCGTGCCGTCGACTGTCCCTTCCGTTAATATCGTTCCGACCGGTTCGGGTATTGCTGGCGCAACAATGAAAACTAGCTTGCCGCATTTCAGCGAGATCATACATCATCATCATCATCACTATCATCATCATCATCATCCACAGCAGCTGCAACAGCAGCAGCAGCAACAACAACAACAGCCCCAACAGCAGCTGCAGCAGCAGCAGCAACACCATCATCACCATCATCATCATCACAATCATCAGCAGCAGCCGCAACAATTCCTGCAGCAATCCGAACAGTTGGCCGCAAGCACTAGCAGTAAATTTCTGACTTTCAATAATCAGGGAAATCTCGTCTATGAAGTCCACGATTGGTGGCAGGAGCAGATCGTTTGTGCTCAAAGTAGCGATGAAGAATCTTAGAATTAATGTTCAACTTGAACCGGTAACGTTTTAAGGGTACACTCTCGATTTTCGTAGTGACCAAGGCTCTAGCTAACGGACCTCCCTCCCCCCCAAACCCAATAAAACGCTTTCCTGTTACGACCTCATTAAGGGGCAACGAATAGTAAAGATCGGAAGTTTTGCTTTGACTTCTTTGAAACGCAACCGATCCACTGCCAGTTCCTTATTTGAATCCCAATGCCTTTTTTAGTAGTCTGTCCGAGTTCCGGTCGAAGGCTAACCCGGAGAGGAGTGGGCAAGAGAGTTCTTGAGCAATAAAGTAGTAAAAATATCACTCTTAAATCTGGAGGGACAGTACCCCTCCCCCCCCCCTCCACCCCTCACAGCCCCGGTTAGCACGACCCTGTTCAACTATCAAATATTTGAAAAGCCTTGGCCTACAACTCCTATGAAAAAAGAGAGGGTAGCTATTCACCACTAGCTAGGAAGAGAAAAGCTTTCTCTCCCCCACCAGCAAGACGACAAAATGGCGTTCAATTTTAACGTTGCCGGGATGCTTCTATTTGTAATTTAAACGAAATATTTAACTATAGGTCTCTTAGAATTATAACTGCGTTATTTATATACAGATTTCTATTTAAAACTAAAAAACAAAAAAAAAAAAAAACAAAAAAAAAACCATGAACGAAAATTTATTCCAGTTAACGTTTTTTACTAGAACTTATTTATTAGGCGAAAAAACAAAACCAGTTATCGATATTAATAAATTGTAACAAAAAGCCAATTAAAAATTAGCGTGATTTTAACAATAAAATTAATCAGAAGAAAAAAAACCGGAAATTTTGTGGAATCTATTTCGAAACTGAGTTTGGGTGTGCGCCTGAAATGTCAAAATCGACATTGCGACGGGCCAAGTTTTACCTTCGATCAACAAACAAACTCACCATTCGTTTAGTGTGGTGAGTAAAGCGTCATCTCATTTGAATTCTAATTTGTTTGGGTTTTTGTTTTCTGTTACAAAAATGTTCCACAAAAAAAAAAATGCTGCATTCAATCAAATTTTTGTGCATTTAATCAAATTTGCGTTCATTCAAATCAAATTTGCGCCAGTTGTCACGAGTTGCATGGAAGTCAGCTGGAAGTTACTCGTTGAGTTGCGAAATTGGACTGAAGAAATTTCAATACCTCGACTGTCGAGGAGCTTGCTTCCGGCATTGGGCAACTTTGCGGAGAAATGTGGTGTGCGGGGTGAAGTTCGATGTGGAGTTGCGTTATCAGTGGGGTTCCGGAACCCTCAGAACAATCAAGATTTTTGATGATATAAATTTCGGATTTGGATTTCGGTATGGAGAGTGCTACCTTCATGTTAGTGACGTCACTAAATTTCAATCCGTGGCAAACTAGCAGCTGGTTCACCTTAATCCAAACACCATATGGTTGTACGGGTCCTACTAGATTGGGAGCGGGCGAAGCTTTTTCGTCAAATTCAATTCGATTGGAATAAAAATTAAAAAAAAAATAAAAAGCCCCGAACACACAATCTCGCCATATCTGATTCGAGAGATAAAATGAAAAAAATGAGAGGCGTTTGGATTGTGCCGTCTATCGATGCCCACAGAGGCATTTGCATAAGTTTCATTTAATTACGTAATGCTTGCAAGTCGTTAACAAAATTGTAGTTTCCGTTTTTTTTTTGTCTCCCCAAAGGTATAAATTGTGAAAAATTTCCGAAGATTTCAGCTCCTATCCTATTGCCGGCATTCAAACAGAAACAGTTGCGATCCTGAGCATCGGTCTTTAGTTGCGACCAGAACTTGTTAGTAGTGTGCTGAAATCATACGTCGACCGACCTTCGCATTGTAGACCAACATGCTACCCACTAGGCACTCACAGTTTTCACTGCAAAAAAAAAGAAGAAATGATAAATTTTCTTCAAATCAATGCAAGCTACAAAAATATTTTTCTAGCAATCACACAGAGATGAAACGAAATTTGTAGTTGACCCCCACGTTTCGGAGCCGGTGCATTAACGAACTCGTCAAACCAGCTAAAACGAAAATGAAAAAAAAAAATCCACATGAACGACCTTTACGCCCGAGTTATACACACAGGTAAAAAAAAAAAAAGTAAGTTACGACATAACAGCTTTGAGAGAAAAAATAAAAATGAAAATAATAACGATTCATGGCAACGGATGAAAGAGGTGCGCGCTCCCGAAATGGACAACGCTTAGGTCTTTATTGCACACGAAATGGTGAACTGGTGGTAGGTTGGAGATGTGGACACTCGCCGAGATGAGAGCAGGGCTGGATTTCGAAGCAAGCGCCGATAAATTTCTGATGAATCAACCGATTTTCTGTTAAGACCTCTTCTATAAGGGTATAGGACAGAAATAGCTCTCTTCGGTAAGGCGCGATCCTGAGCATCGACCTTTTGCTGTTCGATAGCGCTGGAAAATAGTTTTTCAGTTCGTGGTAATAGGTAATTGGTAATTGTTTGGCGAAACGGAGAAGAGTGAGACAAAAGAAAATTATGTGTGCATACCCAATAGGACTTGGGTAATGATTACCGCATGGATTCCGTAATCATTACTTATTTTGGATACCGCACAAAAAGGGTCACATTACCCGCTCGGTGTTAGAACGAACTTTTAGCTTCTGAGCGCCGCAAGAAGCAGACATTACTGTGATGGAAATTGAAGGCAGTAATGTAGTACTGCCTCCTTACTCCTCTGACTGAATCGGCAAGGAGAAGGCATAGTCTTGATCCTTGGATTGTTGGAAATCTCCTGAGATGATAATAATATCACCTCTTGGAACACGCTCTCAGTTGGCTATAAAACTCCTCTTTGTCACCAGGTTGATGCGTAACACTGCAGAATTGTGACGTTTCTGACACTGGCCTTACGATGATAATCCTATCCGAGATGGGTTCCCAGCTAATGAGACTGTTTCTCGATGTAAGGACGAACGCCACGCCATATTTGGCTTCACTCTCAGGACTAACGTACAGAATGGTGTTTCCGGTTGGGGTTCGTTCTTCTCCTGTCCACCTGACCTCGCTCAAACCAAAAACTTGGATGTTATAGTGCTCCATTTCACGGTCGATCACTGATTGGCGATGCAAGGACCGAGTGACCCCAGTCCTTCTCCCGTCATTCAATGTTCGAACGTTCCAGAAGCCAATCATAGTCCGTCTTCGAATGCCAAAAGTCGTTACCGTAGAATCAGCCCGTATCCGAGGCGCTGTATCCGTTTCTAGTATCAGTTAGGTTTTAAGATCCCGGGAATTTTTTCGCGTTTGGAAGTAGAGTTAAAATTATAAAAAAAACGCACTAAAAAGCCTTAATCCGCCCCTGTAAGCCAAGCAGTCCACTTAAGTCGCGAGCACACCTGAAGAAACCCCCCCCCCCACGATACCTGTGGGGGTTTTCTTCTCGCGATCGTTATTGTTGTTCTTCTTTTGGATACGATTTTTTTTCTCTCTCTCTCTGCCTCGACGAAACACTTTTGTTCTCCATCGATTTTCTGTGTACACACATTTTTGTCGCAAAAAAAAAAACTCAAATAAAATTTCGAACCGTAAAAACGTTCCCGGAAAATTTTCCACTACTAACAAAATTCTGTGTTTATCAGGGGATTTTGAAAAAAAAACGAAAAAATCGGAAAAAATCAAGTTTCTCGCCCAAGTCTTTTGTTTTTGTTTTCTTCCTCTCTAAATGAAAAGTGAAATTGAAATAATTCCAAGACAAAATCGACGAGAGCAGAAAAAGTGCATCAGAGTGGTGAAGTAATACGTCCGGACGACGAGAAAAAAAAAACAACGACTTCCTGAGCAATTTTTCGGAACATCTGGATAAAGAAGAGTCCACTGCCGTTCGCGGCTGTCAACGTAATGCCGCGAAAACTCCTGAAATTCCTGATAATCTTCGATAATACGTCGCTACTGTATTTTCCCGGGCAATTTCTATCGGGCCGGGTACTTCTCGAACTGCAGGACGACACCCCCGCGTTAGGTTTGCATTTTCACGTTGTCGGCGAGGGAGTGGTTAGGGTGCGTTCGGCGCGACAGGAACGCACCTACGACAAGGAGAACTAT
This sequence comes from Chorisops tibialis, assembly GCA_963669355.1. NCBI lineage: Eukaryota > Metazoa > Arthropoda > Insecta > Diptera > Stratiomyidae > Chorisops > Chorisops tibialis. The sequence continues at coordinate 1,586,022 of OY770265.1, read as the reverse complement.
ATCGACTTCCGGATGAAATTGCTGGGCGACGCGGATCAAGGACCGTCCGTTCTGTCGCCCGGCATTCATAGCTTTCCGTTCAAGTTGGGTCTGCCGATCGGTTTGCCGTCCACCTTCCTGGGACGCTACGGCTGGATTCAGTACTACTGTAAGGCTGCGTTACGCGAACCGACCGGACTCATTCATAAGAATCATCAGGTTTTCATTGTTATGAATCCGATCGATCTGAATCTGGAACAGACGATCCTGTCGGTAAGTACAGAGACACCACGCCACTGGTTTCTCAGATTCGGGAAAACTCCTGATTTTTTTTGTTTTGCTATTCCAGCAACCGTTCAAATGCGATGTCGAGCATAAGCTGGGCGTAGCTTGTGTCGGTGGCGGAACAGTTAAATGTCGCGTAGCCCTGGATCGGGGCGGTTATGTTCCCGGCGAAAGTATATCGGTGACGGCATTCGTTTCAAACGGAAGTAATGTTACGATAAAACGGACTAAAGCAGCCCTAACCGAAGTAAGAGATCCCCAATAAATCAAATCCTTTATTCCGCTCATCCACACTCTCTATCTCTCTCTCTCTCGTCCCGCAGACTATCGAATATCTTGCCCGAGGAAAAGTCGTACAGGTCGAGAAACGCGAACTGGCGATTATAGCGCGCGGTAAAATCCGTCCAGGCGATAAGGACGAATGGCAAAATGAGACGCTCTACGTTCCGCCGTTGCCGCCGACAAATCTTCGCGGATGTCATCTCATTAAAATCCAGTACGACGTTTTCTTCCTGATCGAACCGAAATCGCTGGAGAAACAAATCAAATTGCAGCTTCCGATAATGCTGGCAACATATCCGTTTCGTAATTCGTCGAACGATATAACGAACACGTGGCCGGACTCGGTCTTAAAACCGGACACACATTATCCGTCGACTTTGCCAATTTTTCGACCGTGGCTACACGATAAGCCGGATGCGAATTGATTGCGGTATGGGGATGGGGTGGGGGGAAGGGAGTGGGACCGGAAGAGGAGGAAGCGACCCGAAGTAAATTCTAGTAGTATTCGGAAGTGTTGGAAAAAACGGAGTAGGAGGGAGGAGTTTAAAACATCAAAGTGAAGGGTTTTTCAATGAGGCCACGAGTGCAGCATGTGAGAGGTGACGGCCGCGATTTCCAGTGTTCGATGATGCCACCACTACCACTGGTGATGAGGCATGGATAACATAATCCCCGCCAAGTTCATATTATTTCTCGCCATCCGTTCAAGATCTTGGTGTCCAGTTGTCGGCGTGTTACCTCGCGAACTTCGAAACCTTCACGAGTTGTGAGGCCGATGAGCCGCCCGACTAAAATTGCAGTCTTCCACACACCTGTCAAGCCGTCAACATTGCTGTTCGATTTGATATATTTTCATACATGGCCGCCAATCAACGGTCAAAAATCGAGCGCTTCTCCATTCGAAAACCCTTTGTTTAATGCCATTTGTTTTTTTTTTTTTTTTCTTAATTTTAACCGACTCTTCTCTTATTCCAATTTTGTTTTACCTGTTAACCCAGAAAAAGTTTCCCAGTAGGAACACGGCAAAGGGAAGAAAACGGAATTTTTTTTTTAAAACTAACGTGCCACCGTATTTTTTTCCACCCCTCCCGCCCATTTTAACAAACAATTGCCTTGAGCGAAATCCTTAAATTAAAATTCAATTTGCGATTAATTTCCATAACCTTCATAAACTTCGAAAGAAAATAAAAACAAGGATGTAAATATCGAGTATAAACACGTGCATACAACGCACAAATAAAAACAAACACTCAAAAAAAAGTATTAATAAAATTATAGATAGTGAAAAATAAACAATTATAATAATTAACAAAAAAAAAAAAAATAAATAAAAATTTACAATTCACATAAAAAAGTTTTTTTTTTAATAAATGATAATAATTGGCCTCCCGGATGCACCTCCTCCAGTTGCTGCGAAAAGCGATCCGCAATCTGCGTCGAGTGAGGCCGACAAAATGGCGGTCCCAAGAAAAATCCCATCTCTTTTTCCCCGAAGAAATTTTTGGTCGTTATTTTTGTTGCTGAATCGCCTTGCATAACAGCTGAGCTCTTTGGGAAATAACGGGGTCGTGCAAATATCGCCGGACACGTATAAGACTAGAACCATTTGGAGGTGAGTGTGCTTATCCTTCTCATCATCAATGGCGCGACAGCCCAAATCGGGCCGTGGCCTCCTGAAGTCGTCGTCTACATTTGTCTCGATCCAAAGACCGTGTCCTCCAGCTGCTAATTTTTTGAATAGCTTTGCTGTCCTCATCAACCGAGTCTTCCTATTGCTTGCGTGGTTTGCCTGCTGGCCGGTTACCACCTGCTTTGCCTATAAGAGCACGTTTCGAGATTCTTCTTTCTTCCATTCGCTCTAGATGGCCAGCCCACCGCAGTTTACGTACGTATTACCCTTCTCTACCGACTACGATTTTCCGCGTTATTTCTCAAAAGAAATTCACGAATCGAACGTCATCATCAAAATATCGCCAGGAAAACGTGCTGCAACTTGTCACATTTAAAAAAAAAACAGAGTCCACGCTTGTTTTTCTTTCGATTCTCACTCGATCGCTCGGTCGTTGTCGCGGCTGCCGCTGAACACAACCGGTACAATCAATGAGCCTCGTCACAATCGCGCAGCTAGATCCGGCAGTCACGCTACCCTGTCTGTCACTCCAGCACCAATACTGACACTGAAATTGACCGTTTTAGTACGGAGGAAATGTCACTAGATCAGTCTTGATGAAACAACCAACCTGAATGGACAGCAGAATTTACTAGGGATTTGATTTGGATCGACCAGCTCCAAATCAGGCGGGGAGTATGTTGTGGCACAGTTCTAAGTTCTCTGCTGGGCAGCAGAGTCCAGGTGGTGGCGGTGATGTTCGAGGTCTCTCCTCTACCACTACTCTGTGGTTGACAGCTGAAGCTGAAGAGGACTATGAAATTTGGGGCTGGCTACATAAGAACGCGGTTTTCTTTCTGGATCATAAAGTTTTTCTTAATCTTGTTTGTTCAAATCTTTCTTCTCCTTGACTTATTTCGGTACTTCGGTATCGAAATAAACTCTTCAAAGGCCAAAGCACACAAAGCAGTCTATTTCGTGGTTCGAGATAAACGGCTGCATAACAATTTTCCGAAAAGAAAAAAACATTTTTTTTTTATCAAAACGACAAATTTTATTTGACATAAAGGGATATAGAAAAAAAAAACAATAATAATAATAATTTACAGTCTGTAATGATGATCGTTAAGGCACTCTTTAAAAATTGTCTTTATTTTTTTTTTAGAACTCACAACGATTTCTAGTTAAGTACGACCGCGCCCCTACCCTATCGCTCTGTTTCTAAATCCCACCACCGCCCAATTTCAAAATATACGGAATCATATTCTCGATTTGCACGTGACCGATTAAATTCGAAAAGAACAGCTCCTCGATTAGTTCGGATTCGAGCGAACGTAATTGCATCAAGCGCAACAGAATCTTATTGCAGCGCTCGTTAACATCCGAATACGTTGTGATCTCGCTCAGATAGCCTTTAAGCGATTTCAATGCACAATCCTGGAGATTTTCGATAGCGCCGCGTTGCGTTGGCTCCTTAATATTTAAATTGTCCGGACTGAACGTAACGATCAGTCGTATGTAGGCGTATTCGTGATCGTTAAGCTCCATCGATTGAATCGTTTGCACGAATTCGTTCAATTGAAACGTATGCTCCGATAATTTACGAATCTTGATCGCTTGAACCTTATCCGTTTCGGATAATTGCACAATATTACTGACCAGAGTCGACATGATCGTTGCTATCGATAAGGTTCGTGCGCATTGCGCCAAACCGATTGCGAACAATTCGACCCAATGCTGTCGCAACAATTTAATTTTTATATCGTCCGGTAATTGTTGAAACGTTTGAATCTTTTTGATCCAGTAGATCGATAGAAAGAGCAAACGGCTACCGCTCTCGCATACGTAATGAACATTCAAATAGGACGGAACTAGGGTGGGTATCTGCAGGATGAACGGAACATTCGATTCGGGCAGAAGCGGCAGCTCGATGAGGCCACGATAAAGATCGTTCGCCGTCGTCGGACATTTGTCGTCCGAACCGGTGCTGCCGTCGTTTGGCGGTTTCGATGAAACCGGAACGGCATGATCGTCGATTATTAACTCTTCCTTAACGATACTATTAAAGCTATGCGACTGACTTGACGTATTAACTAAACTATTGTTATTATTATTGTTATTGTTATTATTATTGCTACTACTTGTATTGTTATTGATTATCATACTGTTCCGATCGTACTGTTGCTGAATTGTCGCAATCATATCGAGCGATTCGCTTATTAGATTCTTATCGATCGAGCTCTGAATGAGGCCGGCGGCTGCAGCCGTTGCGGACGGTGTACTCTGATCGGAAATGCCAAGGCCGGCAGCGGTACCAACGCCTCCGATCAAGCTACTCATCGAATCTTCGTCCATTGTTTGCGGTCCGGGCGAATAGCTACTGTACGGTCCGTTGTCCTGTTGTTGTTGCTGCTGCTGCTGGTGTTGTTGTTGTTGTTGCGACTGTTGTTGATAGGGAGTTGCGGCTAAAACTGAAAATATAGCGGATTAAAGTTGCGCTCCTTTTCGACCGGAGTCCATTTCGAAAAACTTACTCAGTGTCTGCGTGAGATCGGCAAAATTGAATCCAACCGGAAAAACGCTACTACTAAGATTTTCCGATTTTACGGCAGCCACTCCAGCCGGAATACCGGATGCACCGCCGCCGCCGCCCATTGTTGCTGCCGCTCCGCTTAATCCCGTCGCGGAATGACCGAATAATTTATTACGATGATGATGATGTCCGGTATGATGGTGATAGAGAGAATTTGCAGTTGCACTGTTCGTAGCGCCACCGTTGCCACCACTAGCGCTACCGGCACTTGTCGGATTCCCGCCGGATGCAGTCGTTGGAACGCAACCATTTCCGGAATTCTGTTGTTGTTGCTGTTGCTCCTTTTTGTCGACAATCGGTTTACGTTCATGTTGAACAGCTAACATGAAAAAAATTTTGAAGAGAAAAGGTTTACCTTAACAATATTTCTTGTTGTGCGAATGTGATGTAAGCGAATGTAAAACTGTTGTTGTTGTTGTTTTGTAATGAGACAGAGAGGGAGAGAGACAGAGAGAGAAACATAGAGAGAAAGTGAGAGATGAATAAGTTTTCGAGTAGATCAAGTTGATACCAACGGACAAAACAGTCTCCTATCAAGTCCAATTCAATTACAGCACCTGATTCGGTGTCTTTTCTCCATTCGGAGAGATCTTCGAGTATTTTTCGATGATTGTACGAAACGGAAACTGTAAACTTTCGTGAAAGACAATGTTTCCAAGTTGCTCTGGCCATCGCCGACGATGAACATTGAATTACTCGGATGAAGATCGAGACTGAAATTCAAAAACGAAAATGGCAACGGATCGGTCATGCTTTGAGGAAGCCAGAGCAAAAGCCGGACTAGAACCGTTAAGAAAAAAGTCGGGACCAGCTCAAAAGGAAGCCAATAAGTTTACCTTTTCGAAGAGAACTGTAAGATTCTAACAGGAAACTATTTGACTGCCACTATAGAGTAAGGTGCTTCTGATGAGCTTCTTCTTCCGAAAATGAAACCATTATCGCGGTCTTACCGCAAGAAGATCACAATACTTGTTCACCATTTCTGGTGAGAACAATACCCCGATATCCTGGCGTAAACAGCAAGCACCTGCTGCGAACAGCATTATGACCATCTGGTTAGAAACATCCCCCCCCCCAATTCAGATCCTCTCTCAGCTCATCATCTCTATTCTTCGATTCTGCCAAAGCAGCAGCGCGATGATGATGATGATGAACTTAGCATTAAATAAAAAAAAAATTAAAAATGAAAAAAAAAATGCAACTTATCACGAAGAAATAGAAATTACAAAAAAAAAAACCGAAAATTTACAAAAAGAAAAACAAAAGAAGCCGAGAAAAGAAATCAAATTATTTCAATTTTGTTTTCGAAAAAAAAAAAAATAAAAAATAAATAAAAATAGAAAAAGGAAAATGCTTGTTTTGTCGTTGCTTGTGTTTAAAATTTACAATCACTTCTCATGCCGCTGGCTAAACACTTCTGTAGTCGACAAAACTGACAGCGATTCCGATGATGTTTCGTCACTTCGCAATTCATTGCGCCGCGACATTGATAGCCCAGCTGCTTTCGTATCGAACGCTTAAAGAATCCTTTACATCCTTCGCAGCTGATCGCACCGTAATGTCGTCCCGACGCTCGATCACCGCACACCAAACACAGTTCAACGCTTATGTTCGGTCCGCCGCCGCCCGTCGATGAGGTTGTAACGCCACTGCCGCTACCTCCTCCGCTGCCGCCAACTCCTACGCCACTGATCAGTGGCTTCTCTGTGAAATTAAAGAAAATTTTTATTGACGAATTTCAGGGGACAAAAAAAGTTTCAGTCGAATCGAATGCGAATCGTTGGATCTTGCTCCCATCTCGATCGAAACTGTAGAAAGTTGTGTGTGCGAAAAGTCTGTGTGTCTCGGCGATAACTCGAGTGGACCGAAACTAGAAAGGGATGGGAGTGGTTGCAAAAGATCGGGCCCGTTTGCCTGTAGTTCCAGAAGTATTCCGCTCTCATAAAATTCAGGAAAAATTCCCAAGCGCACACACTTAAGAAGAATTGAAGGATTCTATTGATTTTATAGGAAGACATGAGGTCAAGGACCAATTCGGGCTTTAGTTGATGTCCTCGAGATGGCACATAAGTTTCAATCCTTCTAAGATTGTTTTTCGTCCTTAACAACACGGATTGATATTGTGACGACAATCATTAACGCCCCGGGAGGCCGCAGCCTGTTCCGAATGCACGTTTTGATAATCATATTGCTGGATGTGTAATTGTCGTCTCATTCCGCCCCAACTTATAAAGGAATACATCATGCTGCCGTGGCCCGTCAAGAGATAATCCAGGCTGAGACAGGAGTTTACCCCAATAAACTCTGTGCGCCACCCTATCATTGTCGCTGTTGTCCCACCCGACCAAAGACGTGACCTTAAATTCTTTTCACGAAGACTTCTCTCACTAACCTCTTCCGACATTAACCAATCGTTAACCAGCAATGGGTAAACTTTTCCAGATTTCGTAGGTGATAGCAATACGCTTCATCTCCAAATCCCAATTAGAGCCATCGAAGAATCAATTTTACAGGAGACATCGCGCTGCTTCTTCGAGATGTCTGCGACCGACGACTCGTGGATTCGATTCAACTACTTCGCGACCTCATCAAGTAACTTCCAATTTGTATTTACCATCGATAAAGCTGGCCGACTGGTCCATCTCTCTTTTTCTCGTTCCGTTTTTTTTTTTTTGTTTCTCGCTCTCTCTATTAATTTTTGTCTTTTAACCTTGCTCCGTGTGGCTTTTTTCCGAAATTATGAAAATGTCAATTCCAAATTTTTTTTTCCTTCCCTCCCCCGGAATAACTAATTCGATTTCATTGACCTTGCGTATGTGAAAATATCGCGCGAATTAGCATCAAAAGCGACCTTTCCACACGACCGATTTCCATGATTTTGACAGCAGTAGCAACAGCAGCCGAAGGCAACATTTCACATCAATTTTTTTTTTTAAAACTTAAGATTTTAACACATGTCCTTAGCGTCGCAAAATCACCCGAACGGTGTCAATAAACAATAACGCGGCTTTCTAGCCACTCAGAATACGCGAAAAATATAGAAAAAAAAATCAAATCAACAATAAAACTTCCGATTCCGTTGACAGCTACGTTATTACTACGAAAAAAAAATCAATTTTCCTTCACGGCTTTTTTTTTAAATCTTATTGAAACTGACACGAGAAAAAACGTAATTAAAAAAAAAAAAAATTAATAAATAATTTACAGCGAAAAAAAAAATACGTAAAAAAAAAATTTGGGCAATTTATAAACGCGCTACGAACACCGAACGAGAACGCAACCTCTACGCCACCGTCGCTCCCATGTCATGATTCACGCGACGACACAAAAAAAAAACATCAAATAAGTTGCGTGCGCACACCACCGACATCAGCGGTACCAATCGAAGAGTCACGAATCAAGCCTGATTTTGATTTTCTTGAAATTACCCGAAAATTACCCTTCTACTTCTACAATGGCACTACAGCTCGGATCTTGGCCTCCTGACATTCAGGCTCTTTAACATTTTTTCATTATTTACTGTAGAAGGGTTGTTATCCCTTCGCACAACCCTCTATCTGCGAATTTTTCATAGATTGAGGTGACTAAGGTATATCCAAGCAGCCAATGCGCTAGAATTATTTATTACGCCGACCGGGATTTGAACTCACGACCTTCGCATTACAACACACCAACACGCTACCTACTAGGCTACACCTTAGCACCGAAAATTACCCACCGCCCGTAATTTACCCGAATCTTTAAAAATAACGGGAGAAATGAATTTGTTTCGTTGGACCGGACTCCACACGAGAGAATCATACATTCATGTCCATTTACCGAATCGCCAAATGGCTTCCGGCGTCCTTGTTCTACCATCCTTGTCGAGTAGTTTATTGTTTTTTTTATCTCTCAACGTCATTTTTGCCAAGCCAACGGTTTCGGTTTGGTTGAAACCTGAAGATTGTTCGATCAACATTCCTCGAGTTCGGTAAAGAATTTACATATGTAACTCGCGTTACAAAATGTCGGACAGATCCTAACCGGAAGTCTTAGCATAAAATTGTCCGAAACGAAGCGTGCCGTTATTGAGATAGGGGCCATACTAATGTCTTTTTTTGTGCGTCAAAAAAGACGCAAAGGCATTATGTGGACGTATAACGATCGCACATTTAAAACGGAAACGTTATGTGTTAACGAGCAAAGTAAGAACTCGAAGTGTCCAACTCCTGATGACGATCACTGTGCTTTCTATGTGCATAAAAAAAACAACAACATTGGTGTAGCCTACGAATGAAAAACCAAAGAGGAATTCAATCGAAAAAAATGGCTGCCAGCCTTTGGGAAGCACGGGAAAAAGCTTAAACGAGTACATAGGGATCACACCTTGTTAGTGATGATCTGATGAGCCCCCCTCCCCAATCAGATCATCCCTGACGGAGGAGAGAAAATCCTCACAACCAAGCAGAAATTCGACCGACAAAATGGCTAACAGCTCTCGGAAAGCAGGGGAAAAAGTTAACCGAGTACATTGGGTGCCGTTACTTGTCAGTGAAGGATTGATAGGGGAGGCTACTTGCTCGCGGGAAGCACGGGAAAAAATTGAGAGAGTTCATAGGGAACACAACTCGAAAGAGAAGGTGTGGTGGCGAGGGAGAGAGGAAATCTTCACACCAACGAGATTTTGACCGACAAAATGGCTAACAGCTCTCGGAAAGCACGGGAAAAAAGTTGACCGAGTACATTGGATGTCATTACTTGTCAGTGTTGGTCTGATAGGGGAGGCTACTTGCTCGCGGGAAGCACGGAAAAAAGTTGAGAGAGTGCATAGGGAACACAACTCGAAAGAGAAGGTGTGGTGGCGAGGGAGAGAGAAAATCTTCACACCAACGAGATTTTGACCGACAAAATGGCTAACAGCACTCGGAAAGTGGTGCCGAGGGAGAGAGGAAATCTTCACACCAACGAGATTTTGACCGACAAAATGGCTAACAGCTCTCGGAAAGTGGTGCCGAGGGAGAGAGGAAATTTTCACACCAATGAGATATTGACCGACAAAATGGCTAACAGCTCTTGGAAAGTGGTGCCGAGGGAGAGAGGAAATCTTCACAACCAATGAGACTTTGACCGACAAAATGGCTAACAGCTCTCGGAAAACACGGGAAAAAAGTTGACCGAGTACATTGGATGTCATTACTTGTCAGTGTGGGTCTGATGGGGGAGGCTACTTGCTCGCGGGAAGCACGGGAAAAAATTGAGAGAGCACATAGGGAACACAACTCGATAGAGAAGGTGTGGTGGCGAGGGAGAGAGGAAATCTTCACACCAACGAGATTTTGACCGACAAAATGGCTAACAGCTCTCGAAAAGTGCTGCCGAGGGAGAGAGGATCTTCACAACCAATGAGATTTTGACCGACAAAATGGCTAACAGCTCTCGAAAAGCACGGGAAAAAAGTTGACCGAGTACATTGGATGTCATTACTTGTCAGTGTTGGTCTGATAGGGGAGGCTACTTGCTCGCGGGAAGCACGGAAAAAAGTTGAGAGAGTGCATAGGGAACACAACTCGAAAGAGAAGGTGTGGTGGCGAGGGAGAGAGAAAATCTTCACACCAACGAGATTTTGACCGACAAAATGGCTAACAGCACTCGGAAAGTGGTGCCGAGGGAGAGAGGAAATCTTCACACCAACGAGATTTTGACCGACAAAATGGCTAACAGCTCTCGAAAAGTGCTGCCGAGGGAGAGAGGAAATCTTCACAACCAATGAGATTTTGACCGAGAAAATGGCTAACAGCTCTCGGAAAGTGGTGGCGAGGGAGAGAGGAAATCTTCACACCAACGAGATTTTGACCGACAAAATGGCTAACAGATCTCGAAAAGCACGGGAAAAAAGTTGACCGAGTACATTGGATGTCATTACTTGTCAGTGTTGGTCTGATAGGGGAGGCTACTTGCTCGCGGGAAGCACGGGAAAAAATTGAGAGAGTACATAGGGAACACAACTCGATAGAGAAGGTGTGGTGGGGAGGGAGAGAGGAAATCTTCACAACCAATGAGATTTTGACCGACAAAATGGCTAACAGCTCTCGGAAAGTGGTGCCGAGGGAGAGAGGAAATCTTCACACCAACGAGATTTTGACCGACAAAATGGCTAACAGCTCTCGAAAAGTGCTGCCGAGGGAGAGAGGAAATCTTCACACCAACGAGATTTTGACCGACAAAATGGCTAACAGCTCTCGAAAAGTGCTGCCGAGGGAGAGAGGAAATCTTCACACCAACGAGATTTTGACCGACAAAATGGCTAACAGCTCTCGAAAAGTGGTGCCGAGGGAGAGAGGAAATCTTCACAACCAACGAGATTTTGACCGACAAAATGGCTAACAGCTCTCGGAAAACACGGGAAAAAAGTTGACCGAGTACATTGGATGTCATTACTTGTCAGTGTTGGTCTGATAGGTGAGGCTACTTGCTCGCGGGAAGCACGGAAAAAAGTTGAGAGAGTGCATAGGGAACACAACTCGATAGAGAAGGTGTGGTGGGGAGGGAGAGAGGAAATCTTCACAACCAATGAGATTTTGACCGACAAAATGGCTAACAGCTCTCGGAAAGTGGTGCCGAGGGAGAGAGGAAATCTTCACACCAACGAGATTTTGACCGACAAAATGGCTAACAGCTCTCGGAAAGTGGTGCCGAGGGAGAGAGGAAATCTTCACAACCAATGAGATTTTGACCGACAAAATGGCTAACAGCTCTCGGAAAGTGGTGGCGAGGGAGAGAGGAAATCTTCACACCAACGAAATTTTGACCGACAAAATGGCTAACAGCTCTCGGAAAGTGGTGCCGAGGGAGAGAGGAAATCTTCACACCAACGAGATTTTGACCGACAAAATGGCTAACAGCTCTCGGAAAGCACGGGAAAAAAGTTGACCGAGTACATTGGATGTCATTACTTGTCAGTGTGGGTCTGATGGGGGAGGCTACTTGCTCGCGGGAAGCACGGGAAAAAATTGAGAGAGCACATAGGGAACACAACTCGATAGAGAAGGTGTGGTGGCGAGGGAGAGAGGATCTTCACAACCAATGAGATTTTGACCGACAAAATGGCTAACAGCTCTCGGAAAGCACGGGAAAAAAGTTGGCCGAGTACATTCGATGTCATTACTTGTCAGTGTTGGTCTGATTGGGGAGGCTACTTGCTCGCGGGAAGCACAGGAAAAAATTGAGAGAGTACATAGGGAACACAACTCGATAGAGAAAGTGTGGTGGCGAGGGAGAGAGGATCTTCACAACCAATGAGATTTTGACCGACAAAATGGCTACCGACTCTTGGGAACCACGGGAAAAAAGTTAAGCGAGTACAAAAGCACCATCCCTCAGCAGTGTCGATCTGGTGAGGGGGAAGGGGGAGGGGGCTCCCCCTCCATAGGGATCACACTCGTCAGTTATGATCTGCTGAGCCCCCCTCCCCAATCAGAGCTTCCGTGACGGGGGAAAGAAAATCATCCCGACCAAGGAGAAATTCAACCGACAAAATGGCTAACAGCTCTAGGAAGCACGGGAAAAAAGTTGAGCGAGTACATAGGGATCGTTACTCGCTAGAGATGGTCTGATGGGGAGGGAGAGAGGAAATCATCACGACCAAGGAGATTTTAACCGACAAAATGGCTACCAGCTCTCGAGAAGCACGGAAAATAGTTGTGTGCATTCACTCAAATTTGTGTGCATTCACACCGTACTACTTCACGATTGGGGTGCGATAGATCCCTTCTCCCCCTCTCCTGCTCCAGTAGATACCATAGCCATTGTGGGCATAACATAGAGGCTAAAAAAATCAATGCCGTAAGAAAATATTGAAAAAAAACCATCGCAGTCGATCAATGGGATTGAAAATGAGATTTTCGCCATCCCCCTATTTACGACTGTGATTACATGTACGTTTGTTTGGCAGGAACTTTTCTCTCTCGACCTCCTCCCTCCTTGGGTCGGTTCCTCTCTTTCACCACAGCCTTTGTGTACGAAGAACAGAATTTCGCATCGTCGCGTGGAGCACACGATTCCCGGGGAGAATATGAAAACTCTAAGCGCGTGTGTGCAGAGTTTTCCGCTCGTGTCCTGCCCAGAGCCCAAATCTAGGACACATTTTCTCCCCAGAAAGAGCGACAGAGCGAGAGGGACAACAAAACACATCCTTTATCAATTTTTCAAAGTTTATTTATAAAGAATTTCTGTGAACCCCACCCCCCCTATATTTTTTTCGGCGGGAGTTATTTTTCTCATCGATTTCAAGGACGCAAAAACAAAAAATCAAATATTTCCTACTCTCTGGTCGACGACCACGCTCCAAAAGTGCGATAAAAATAAAAGAATTAAATTTGTATTAAAAAAAAAAAATAAGAAAAAGAATATAAATATAATTTTACAGAACGCGTGGGAATTTTCCCGTCCACGGGCGAGACAGGATTTTTTTTTCGGCTTTTCATTTAATCAACATGGCAACACTGAAACTCGAAAAATGCTGCTGACTCGATCGTCGACACTGGAAAACTCATTTTTTGACAGATATGAGAATTTTTGTTTGTTTGTTTTTTTTTTTTTCTTGTGTTGTTTCTCACACGCCAATCCATCCAAAAAATCAGGTAATCCGATCCGCCCCCGATTGAATTTGTTTTGATTTAAGATTCCGTTTGGTTTTTTTTTTTTTCGACAATTAAAGTCCGGAAATAATAACCGTGTTGAAATTGTTGTGAAGTTTTTTTTCGCGATACTACGACGGTTCGGCGGGTGGAAAATGCCGGGTTTTTCCGCTCGACCATAGAAAATGTTGTGCGGTGAATTACGAGTTTGGGGTTGTTTTTTTTTTGTCGTCGTCGGTTCGCCCGCTATCCCCCCGATAACGGGAGTAAGGGCTGTGTGAAATTTTTCTTTGGGTAGGTCGTGTGAAGCAGAACTTGGACGACGGGTGGAAGGAAGTTCTGGCTGCTGACCCAGACGAGTTCCAAGAATGTGATGATGATTTGATTCGTGAATTTGTGGTGTTCGCTCCGAGAAGGAAGGTTTTGATTGGTGGTGAGACGGGAGGCGAAGCTTTAGGCCCAGGTCCAGCTGAATTGCACTGAATTGTTAATTTTTCATTGCGGAAAAGTTGTATCGGACGATAATGATGTTAAATGCGGTACAGGGCAATCCGCAGCAATTTAAAAAATCCACGTCCATCGCCACACCATTTCACTTGTTTCCCTTAACTATGGGCATCACGCATTAAAGGGTCACCCCGTAAGTTATCTCGGTTGTAGCATAGCCCAGTGTTTTCCGAGCCAATCTGGGCGTTCATACCTCCCCGGAGAGATTCCTCTGTCGCCAGTGTTTTTGCGGCACTAGCTGGTGCTTAGCTCTGCCACACGGTTTCGATCTTGTTCCGAATTCGGGCGATAACAGTGGGTCGCTACATTCTGCGAGATTACTATTCCTGTCCGCTGCCCCTATACGGAGTCTTAACCCGCTTCCCGAATTGCCGGGTCACAACAACTGCACAGCAACTAAATTCCGTGGTTTTTCAATTCAAACAATTTTCACGCTACATTTCGAATTGGATGGAAAGACGGAACGTTTCGGTCTCCGTGCCGAAACCAACTGTCTCAGCAGAGACCGAATCGTCACGTCGCTTTGAATTAGTTTTTTCTCTTTTCGTAACTGGATTTCAATAAATTTTCTTCCTTTCAGATTAAGACATGCCTTCGTTTCATAAGACTGACACCATAAACGTAATATTCAACTAAAAAAAAAACAAACATATTTATTTCGAAAAAAACCCCGCCCACACCCCCCTTTACTCACGCTACTTCTCCTACAGTGCCTTTACTTCTCATAATTTATTTTGTATTTATTTATTTTTGATAATTTTTTTATGGCGATTTGTGGGCGCCCAGACCTTTTTTGTTGTTGAAATAAAAACATCAGAATGGTGCACTACAACGTAATTTGAACAAAAAAAAAACAAAAACCGCAACCACCGAAAGGAAAGAAAAACTGCATTGGAACGGGAGACTTGTAAGGAGCAAACCAAAAACCATGTCATTCTGGAAGTGTTTTTCGTGCTTGCGATTTCCCAGCGATGAGAACATAACAAAGTTAGATTATACAAATGGAACGTTAACGGATGTACCGCCCGATGTCTCGCAATTCGAGCGTACACTTGAAGAATTATTTCTATCATCGAATCGAGTAAGTTGCGTTTTTATTCGCGCGCGCACCCCTCGACTAATCGCAGCCATCGTCTTTCTCTTCGTAGATTTCCGATCTGCCGCCCGAACTGTTCTACTGCCAAGGAATTCGCGTTTTGAAATTGAACGATAACGAATTGGAAACGATACCCAATGCGATCGGATCGCTTCGGCAGCTACAAGTTCTTGACTTGAGCCGGAACGGTGAGATTCCGGTCTTCAAATTTTTAAGCGCAATAATTTTTCTATTTTTTTTTTCCACCCGCGCCGTTCTCATCATCGCCACAGCACTAACAAACATTCCGGAGAATATAAAATCTTGTAAATATTTAACACATTTAGATTTAAGTTTGAATAATCTTCAGCGTTTACCCGATGCCATTACAAATTTAATATCGCTTCAAGAGCTCCTTTTGAACGAGACGTATTTGGAATTTTTGCCGGCCAATTTCGGTCGTCTGGTGAATTTGAAAATATTGGAGTTACGTTCGAATAATTTAATAACGTTGCCGAAATCGATGTCGCGCTTAATCGAACTGATACGGATCGATATCGGTGCAAATGAATTTACTGAATTGGTGAGTTTTTTTTTCCCGTCTTTCGTTCGTCTGTATCATGAAATTTTTCGGTAATTTCGTAGCCCGAGGTGATCGGACAGCTGACACAATTGCGCGAACTCTGGATCGATTACAATCGGATCCGGCGAATTTCATCGAATATCTCGAATCTGCGCGATCTAATACATTTCGAGGCGAACAGCAATCAGTTGACGGGCTTGCCGAACGAAATCAGCTACTGGCGAAATTTGGAGGTTCTATCGTTGTCGGCGAACGATCTTGAAACGCTGCCGTTCAGCGTCGGCATGCTGAAACGGCTCGTCACGCTCAAAGCGGACTCGAATCAATTAAAGGAATTGCCCGATTCGATATGCCACCTGGAGCAGCTCGAAGAGCTTATCATCAATCATAATTACATGATGCGATTGCCCAATACGATTGGTCTGTTGCGGAAAATGAAATTTCTGATTGCCGACGAGAATCTGTTGCGACGAATCCCGAACGAGCTGTCGAGCTGCTCGGCTCTGGCTGTTCTCAGTTTGCGCGGCAATAAGCTGGCCGAATTGCCGCACGATATCGGACATCTGAGCAATTTACGCGTACTGAACATTGTCGATAATTCGATAACGAATTTACCCGTTTCCGTATTGAATTTAAGCAATCTGACGGCATTATGGATTAGCGATAATCAATCGCAGCCGTTAGTACCGCTTCAGTATTCGGATAGTGCTAGGAAATCGCTTTTAACGTGCTTCATGTTGCCGCAACCGATGGGTGGCGGCGGCGGGAGTAGTGCAACATTGATTGGTGGAGGAAACGACGATGGTTCGGCATGGTTCGAGCAGCAACAGCGACAACTGCACCAGCAACACGGCAGTCCGTCGCGTCGTATCTGTTTCGCCGACGAAGCCAATCCGAAAACGAACGATGCAATTACGACGCGCCTGATGCGATCGCCGACGCCATATCCGAAAGAATTGCGATTGATGGCGAAATTCGCGACGCGAAACATGATGAACTGTAACAGTTTTCAGCAGCCACGTGACGGCAATCATCTCGAAATAATCGATGAAACACATCAGCCGCCGCACAATACGTCTTCGTCGGCCGCCTCGCAGCCCGTTCATCGCATAAAAGAGGCAAAAGTCCTGCAAACAATTAACGGTCAGCCACCAGACCACCATCATAATTCACCAACGCCATTATCCGTAACGCCCATGTTACCAAACTGTGATATAACCGATGCACAAATCAATTTAATCGATAGCACGACAACAAATGGTCATCACCACCACCACCACCACCATCCCCAATTGCACGAGCCGTCTTCGCCCAAATACAACAACTACTACAATTCGTTGAAATTGATGAACGACACGAAATCGGGCAGCGACTATTCCGATAGCAATTTATACAATTCGAGTACGAAAACGAACAGCATCAATAATTCGTATACGACATGGAATCAGACGCCCTCGTCGGAACAACAGTACAACAATTATCAACAGCAACAGCCGCGACAGCCACCACCCTATCATATTGCCAAGGCATTTACGAAAAAATCGCGAGAAGATCTTCTAACGTACGATTCGATACGGAAACGCACGACGTCGACCGAACTTCTCAACATTATGAACAGTCGTCGCGATTCGCAAATTTCATTATCGATCGACGACAATTACAACAATACCGACGACTATTTAGATCTGAATAATAGCCGCAGCAGCAATAATAACAATAACATCGACGACGACGGTCTGAACGATGCGAATTCGGACGATGGCCCGCAATTCCGACCGGACTACCATTACGAACACTACAATAATCATCAGCATCATCATCAGCCAATCGAATCGGAAAATTCAATGAAACAGTCCGCAAAGTTTTCCACAACTTCGTCCCAGTGGCTGTTTGGATTGCATCGTAATCCGACGGTGGTAAGTGTTCTTCGCCTATACATACGATCCGACCGTGAGAACAACACTACCTATCTAACTTTCGTTCCAGAAACAGGTGATCGTCAAGAAGGATCCAATTATGGGATTCGAAATCAAAGAGATACCGAATCAGGTGAGCGAATAATTGCGATATGCCGCTCCAATCATGCACTTACTCTTTCCTTTTTTTCGCCCCCCTCCCTCCCCCCGTACTGCAGGGTATTTTCGTCAGTATTACAATGCCGAATACAACTGCCGCTCAATTATTACGAATCGATGATAAAATTCTTGATGTCGATGGAATTGATTTTTCGAAAATTCCATATCATGATGCACAGCAAATTCTCGATGAATCGGGACCCGTCATTAATATTATGATCTCGCGGACGTAGCAAGAAAGAAATCCGATCAGTGCGCTATTGAGTTCGTCGGCTAAAAGAAAATCCTTGGTTTTCGGTTTCCGGTTTTGTACAACACACACACACACAGGCAACTAAATCCTTCCAATGCTCCGAAAGCAAAAACAAAAATCAACTACCAGGTCACTTCCGTTCTAATCTACTTTTTACATAATTTGAATGAAATTTAAAAAAAAAAAAAAATAAACAGAAAAACCTCGAAATTTTGGACCTATCAAGAGAGAATAGAAAATGTTTGTAATTACTTTTTTTTTTTCTTTTTTTCCAAACTGTTAAAACTTCCTCTAATCCGTTATATTCTCCTTCCATTCTACGTTGCGATGCGGAGATCATAGCTGTGGACCGATTATGCCGTGTCGGCCTGGATAGAGCCAACGAAGGCCTTCTTTCGCACCCCCGACCATACAAATTCTTTACATTCGGTTATGATGGCAGACGACTGACGATACCAGAGAAGAAGTGCCAAATTTTTGTTACCTCGGAAGCATTGACTGCTTGGACATCCTTCTGGATGCTAAAAGAGATCTCCTTTCGCACAAAGCTGCGATTGTTTGGCGCATGCGTCAAATCAATGTCGTACTACACGAAAAGTGACCGTTCGGCTTACCATTTTACGCATTTTAGGGGTTTTCTGGTCGGATGTGATCTCCAACGACGAACTTTGGAGTACAACTGGACCGGCTAAGATAGGCATTGACATTCAAAGGCGGAATTGGCACTGGATCGGTTACAGTTAGCGGAAATCGCTGGATTATAATCTTCAAGGAAAACGTCGGGTTGGTCGTTCACGTAGTACGTGAAAGCGGCAAACTGTTAAGCACGAGGCAACAACTGTAAGCCGTGCTTATTTCTGTCCTATGTACCTATAAGGCGTTTTAGCGAAGAAATGCCGCCATCGTGATAAAAGTAAGCAAAAGCGGCACCTCCTCGATTAAATTATGCGATCCTGAAACTAACACTCGGTTCCGTCTACTTACCCTTTTCATTCTCTCCTTCATCTTTCTTTTCAATTCCTATTAAAAAAAAAAAAAACCTGAAAAGCATCGATAATAAGGACGGGTACGTAGCTATTTCGGTTTTCATTTTGTTTTCTTAAAAACAAAAAAACAAAAAGAAAAAAACCAAAAAAAAAAGTCAAATCCTTCTCTCAATCAAAAAATCAAGGCCAAGAGAAAGATCATGCATTGCATATTGTTTCGTGTTTTTTTTTCCGCCGTCATATCATAATCATAAACGCGATCATCGCTGAAACAAAGCTAAAAAATAAAGAAAATATTAAAAAAAAAAAACACCCTTCTCCGACACTGTTGATAATTTTTTTCTTTTCTGTTCTTTTGTTGCTTTAGTGGGAGGAATGAACGAATTATGTAACTCGAATCCGAGCATATTTTGTAGCTCGTTTCGAGCTGTCATTGCAGTTTAACGTAAGGCTTCTCTATGTTTTCGTTTGTGGTTTTTCGACAGGAAGATCTTCTCCCGAAATTTGAATTTGAATAAATGCACATGAATTTGAGTGAATGCGCTCTCTCGCACCCCAATCGTGAAGTATTTGACTGCCTTGAGTGAATGCGGACAAATTTGATAGAACTTATACAAATTTGAGTGAATGCACACAACTTTTCACCCGTGCTTTCCGAGAGCTGATAGCCATTTTGTCGGTTAAAATCCCCTTGGTCGTGATGATTTTCTCTCTCCCTCCCCATCAGACCACCACTGAGACCATGAACGATCCCTATGTACTCGCTCAACTATTTTCCCGTGCTTTCCGAGAGCTGTTAGCCATTTTGTCGGCTGTATTTCTCCTTGATCGGGAAGATTCCCCCGCCCCCCCCCCCTCCACCCCTTCCAAACTTACCAGAACGCCACTGCCGAGGGATGATGCCTTTGTACTCGCTTTTTTCCCCGTGCTTCCCAAGAGTTGGTAGCCATTTTGTCGGTCGAAATCCCCTTGGCCGTGAAGATTTCTTCTCTCCCTCCCCATCAGACCATCGCTGACAAAGAACGATCCCTATCTACTCGCTCAACTTTTTTTCCATGCTCCCCGCGAGCAAGAAGCAACCCCCTACCAGGCGATCACTGACAAGGAACGATCGCTATGTACTCGCTCAACTTTTTTCCGAGAGCTGTTAGCCATTTTGTCGGTTGAATTTCTCCTTGGTCGAGAAGATTCCTACGTTCCCCCCCCCCCCCCCTCTCATCGTTGCCACTCACCACTCACTCACTCGTCCATGCCGAGAGATGATGCCTTTGTACTCGCTTGACTTTTTTCCCCGTGCTTCCCAAGAGTTGGTAGCCATTTTGTCGGTCGAAATCTCCTTGGTCTCCCCCCATCAGACCATCACTGACAAAAAACGATCCCTATGTACTCGCTCAACTTTTTTCCCGTGCTTTCCGAGAGCTTCTAGAAGTGCGGCGTAGAGTCGCCAATTTGATTGAGACTTCCGTGGCGTAGTGGGCAGCGTGCTTGCTTCACAGTCAATAGGTCGTAGGTTCGATTTTCACTCCAGACGGTGAGATTTTTTAAGCACAAATCATCTTCAGTTGCTACTGCGATGATAAATTATTCGCAATAAAATGGGCAAAACGATATATGGTCGTTCTCACTCCCCTACAATCCCATTCCTTCCCTCCATGACTGTTTGTGCATTGCACATAAAGGCCGAAATTGCCTGCAACACAGGTAATTCTGTAAAAAAAAAAAAAACTGTTGCAGACTGAAGTCGAGTAATTACAACTTTTTTAAACAGTCCAATACGTTGCCGCTTTAACGTTTCTGATTTTGAATATGCGGAACCTAATATCCCCATTGTTGTCTGTCAGGTAGAAGCACTATGAAGTTAGCGCTTGCTATGCCATGTGCCCCCCCCTCTCCTTTACGGGTGTGGGTGTGCTGGGAGTTATTAGCACTCGAGTGTCGAAGATAATTAAAAAAATAAACAGAAAAATTAAACAGAAAAACATCTGTGTGAAACAAAGGGGCACAAATGCGACGAGAGGTATCTGAAAAAATTGAAAATTTTAGCAAATTAAAATCTACGTATATATATATTTTTTTTTTGCTTTTGTTTTTTGGAAATAATTCGGTATTTTCTTTTTCTGTTCTTGTCAAGACTAAAAATATTTTTTGTTTTTTTCAGTTTAGTTATCATAAATGTTCATTTTCTTTAATTTGTTTCTTTGTTTTTAAAACATTTATAGTTAAATATAAAAAAAAAAATTCTGTTCAATTGTTTTTGTTTTGTTTTTTGTTTTTTTCGTTTAGATGTAGGGCGGGATATTTTTAATTATTTTTTTTTCCATTTCTATGCATTTTTTCATCCCATTTTCGTTCTCTTAAAATTTAAATTCTTTTGTTTTAATCAATTTTTTCGTTTCTAATCTCAGTTTTTCGAAAAAAAATGTTTTTTGTCCCTCTCTCTTACTATTTTGTTACTGTTAATAAATATTTGTTGTTTTACTCTTTGTTTTTCAATCAAAAAACAAAAAAAAAAAACGACGCACAGAAAAATCCAATTGACGCGCTTAGATGCCAAGGGGTGTAAGTGATAAAATTCCTGAAAATGGAGTTAGGTGTGCTGTTTGTTAGATGAATGGTAGTTTTTTTGTGCTTAACAGCTTTAGGGAAAAATATGTTTGGAGAGAAAGGAAGCGACTACCTAATAAAGTTAACGCAATTTATTTAAAGCAAAGGAATTAAGAGCAAAAAAAATTTTAACAAAATTATTTGCACACCATGGTAGCACTATTATTTTTGCGAAAATATGTGACAACCGTTAGTTCTTTCAACTGAAATCAGTACGGTAATATTTTCTCAATTGTTTGACGAGATTAAATATTGTTTGGAAATGCCGAAAGTGCGAGAGCTGTCATTCGAGGATAAAGTCAGTACAGAGCCGGGGTTATTTTGACTAATATAGCAAAACAATTTAACTGTCATAAAAATACCGTATAGTAATTGATTTGAATATGATTGAGAACCTTTGCCATTACGTAAAGTCACAAATCAAACATGAAATCGAAAAATCGCAACGAGCTGCCTGCAATGAAATAATTGAAATTTTGGGAATAATATTTGCCAAGGAAAAAAACGATGAATTTAGTGGAATCAGTTCCAATAAATGCAAAGGGAGGCAGCACCTCATATAACTTTTTCTTTTCATTTCTGGTATTTTCCAGTATTATTTACATGAAATACAAATAATTTTGTTAGCACACCTAACTCCATTTTCAGGAATTTATCACCTGTACCCCTTGGCATCTAAGCGCCTCAATTATGATTTTTTTTTTTTGGTAATACGACGACCACAAAATTGCGCACTTCACGCGTTCGTTCTGTTTTGAAAATGGCAAAAACCAAAACAACGCGCCTCTTTTCTACTTTAAAAAGGATTAAAAAAAAAAAAAGAAGAAAACTGGTATAAAAAAAATCATCGAAATTGTATTTGATACAAGTGAAAACTATGTTAAAAAAAATGAGAATAAAATTAATTTCTTTCGTTTTTTTTCTTCTTCTTCTTCTTTTGGATAAAAGAGAAAACATTAATTTCTAAGCTATAATATTTACTTAACTTAATAATTAAAAATGATAACGGATAAGTGTTTTTTGATAATAATAAATTCTAAGTAGGTATAATTGTATCAATTTTAGATTTAAGTTTTACAAATCGAATAAAAATTATTTCATGATGAATTACATTCACATATTTACAATGTAAAATTCTTGTTCTCGCTCGACTAGCCCACCCCTCTTTTTGCCCCCTTTCTTTTATGTTTGCATACATTGTTGCTCAATTATTTTCAGCGATAAAAAAAAAATGGGGTCACGAAAATGTTAATAGTTTTCTACAACAAAAAAAAAACCAAACTAATAGTCTTTCCCTCTTTTCCGAGGAGGATGGAAAAGTGGGAAAAGACTACTTACTGCGACAACAAAAAATATTTTCGAATTTAACCAGTCTCCAGTTCGGAACTGACCCCAACCCCTTCGCGATCCACCCAAATGAGAATTTTTCCCTTATTTGTTTTTTTTTTTTACTTTTGCTTATCGCGTCGACCACCACTACCGTCCCGATCTCGGCCACGACCCTCATAATTTCGATTATTCCGACCCATCCCACCGCTACGTCCCTGACTACCACCGCCCTGACCACCGCTATTACCTCCACCCCATCGATCATTCGAATTGTTCCGTGAATTACCACCGCCACCTCCTCCGCCCTGACGAAAATTTCGATTACCGCGATTACCTGACTGGCGTCCACCATCATCATGTCTTCCATAGAATTTTCCGCCACTGTTTCCCTGATCGAACGGATTGTTGCTATTTCCACTGTTATTTCCATAGCCGCCGCCTTGCTGATCACCGCCGCCGCCGCCATAATCATCATTGTTACTATTATTGAATCCACCAAACTGTTCATTTCCCGTCGACGGATCGAACGAATTATACGGATTAATGCCGGGCGCTACGCCCAACAATCCCGGTCGTATATCACCGAAACGCGGACCGAACGCTCCGCTACCCATCATGCCGCCCATAAATCGCGAATTTATCGCCATACCCGGTTGCGGCGGACGCATAAAATCCATTCCGGACATTCCCATTGGCGGCGCATCCATCATCATACCGCCGGCGGCGGCTGCCATCATCATTCCGGCACCGCCGACCATCATCATTGGTCCGCCGCCATCGTTTACGCCGCCACCAATTTCGCTTTCCGCATCCAATTGCAATATTTGTCCGTTACCGTCAATGAAAATTCCCAAATTGGTGAGAACCTGCTGCAGGTATTGATTCGTTGCGAGAAATTTCATATCGAAGAGTTTATCGGGCGACGGATCCTGATGGAATTTTTTCAGTTCGGTCGAAACGAGCGCGAGCTGCTGATTGACCATGATTTTGAATTTGGAATTGAGATTCTTGTACCAGTGCGACTTTTGGAGAAGCAAACGTATATCGACGTTTTGGCCGATGCTCGCGGTTGCGCCGCCGCCGCCCGATGACAACGACGTCGGCGACATAAGCGATGCGGGACCGCCGATTTGTGAATCTTTTCGGCGTCGCGGATCGATTCGCGGACCACCGATTGGCATTTGCGGATCCGATGATGATTTCGTTGCGGCCAATAATATCGAGGTAGATTGTAATGGCGGCTGTGGCGGCGGCGATCGTAACAGATCGCTATCGTAGCCGGAATTATCGTTTTCTTTTAGGCAAAAGATTCGCCGTAGTCGCGGATCGAGAGTTTTCTCGGTAACGGTTACACATCGTCGAATCTCGCTGTAATCTGGTTTGGGTATGTGAATTTCGTAGACCTGTGTTTTGTGATTTGTTTTTTTTTTTCGAAAGAAAAACGAAAAAAATATTTGCAAAGCGATCAAAGAAATTGAAATGAGTTTGAGAAAAAAAAAAAAAAAACGGGGGAAGAAAAAAACGGGAAAAAACTTACCTTATAGACAATCGGCGGATGCGATGTTATCGAACCATCGATTTCCGTTGCTGGCGTATAGTTCGTCATGACCGGCTTGAACGGGAGTCTCAGATCGATATCGCTCGTATCTAAGATCGATAATCGCATATCGCGATCGGATGAGGATACAGTAGTATAGGAGCCGCCGCCATCCTGACTGTCGTCATCGTCGGCCGTAGTATCGCTCGTCGATCGCGGCACACCATCGTAAATGCTCGTTCGATTGTATTTGGGCGGCGGCGACGGTTGAACAATGATCGGCGGAATTATGGCGTCATGTGTACTACTACTGGCGCCGTACTGATCATCCTCGTCATTATCCTTATTCTGTTCCGGTTGTCGCTGTTGCTCCGACTCGTCCTCATCAGTATCCCAATCGCCATCGTAATTATCGACTGGCGTTTTCGAGCCAGCAGCACTTAAATTCGTCGACGCCGTACTTTGGCTGCTATTGAAATAGCCGAATCGTGGATCGCGATATCGGTCCGATTTCGGCGCGCTATCTTTTCTCTCGTCGCCGTAAAAATTGGTAGCGGTGGCGGTTGTGCTACCGACGGCGCCATAACGCGAATAATCACTATCGCGACTGCCGTAAAAATCGTTGCGATTTCCGGCGCTACCGTAGTAATCGTTACGTCCGGAATTTGTGCTGCTGCTGCTGGCAGCGGTATTTTCATAATAACTGTAACGGCTTGCTTCTCCTAATCCTCCTCCACTGCGATATTCATCGCTGCTATCACGTCGCTTCGTGTCATCGCTACTACGGTACAGTTTCTCGTCGTAATTCGATCGGCTACCGTTCTTACTCTCGCCATCGCTATTACCCTGGGCATTATTCCATAGTTCATCGTCAGTGGTGGTTGTTGTTGCAGCTGGTGTTGGCGTCGAATTCAGCACGTTGAATTTCGTTGTAAGTGGAAGAAGTAATTTTGGATCGTAGATCGCCGGCATTGGTTTTAAATCCTTTTCCGTTGTCAGACTTTGATTGGGAAGATCAGCCTGGAAATTGATGCAAAGAGAAACGAGATTCAAAAATTTTATGAAGAATGTCCAAAAAGGCAGCAGCAAAGTAAAAAAAAAAATAATGTAAGAGGCGCCAAAGCTCCGTTTGATGGGGGCAACAGAATTCACCCATAACCAGTCCTGCTTGCCCTAAAAATGGCAAATGGACACTCACTGGGTCATGGTCTTATCACCCTTAAATCCTAACTGATGCGACAAACGGATCCAGCGCCTCGGATACGGACGGGATTCTACGGTAACGACTTTTAGCATTCGAAAACGGACTGTGATTGACTTCTGGAACGACCGAACATTGAATGACGGGGGAAGGACTATGGGGAAGCATGGTGACCCTTGGGTCGACGCGTCACGACCTCGGATTAAGAGACCCGAAAACGGCGAACTATTTGTGGAGTTTTGTAGTACTCGGCAAATGTTCATCGGACGGACCCTTTTTCCACCATAAAACATCTTGGGGGGGAATTTTAGCAATGACGCGAGTGCGAAACTTAGAGCACCGGATTTCAGGTTCTTAATCCGAATCGGAGGCACAGTCCGGACTCGAAAAAAGCGGTCAAGGCTCACTATGGTTGTGTATTATAGGACTAGTGCGAGAATATTAGTGATTATAGGTTCTTGGGGTTATTAGGAAGGATATTTTGCAGATCCTTGTAGATCTTTGTGTTCGTTGAGGTCGTTGATTTCAAATTTGATGAGGTCCGAACATAGCTGGTCCAATTGTCCATCAATCACGATCAGATGCCACTTAACCCCCCCCCCCCCCCACCTCTACCAAAGTACGAATTTAATAATCTCTATCCATTTCTCTCCCTTTCGTTTGTTACGTTAAAGGCACAACCGCTATAGTGAAGTCGACGACAGACTTATGTCGTGTTGGATATTGGGGGCGATCAGAAGGAGGCGGATGTAGCGTGGACCATGTAATTTTTTTCCCCTGTTCCGCCTCCACCGAAAAAAAAACCCACCCCTCCAAAAACTGATCGACTTTTAAAATAAACACTTACGCCGACCACTAATAAAAAAAAAAAATTCGAAACTCATACCTCATCATCGCTAGGACATCGTGATTCATCGATCAATAACTCCGGTTCGTCTTCATTTAATGCATCATCATCGTCCTTATCGTCGCCTAAATTCGAGAAGAACAAATTTAATAGTTTTTTCGTCCGAAAAAAAACAACACAAAAGATAACAAAATAAACACATACCCTTCAACTTACTTAATAAATCGTTAAAATCGATTTTATCGGGATCAACTAAATTCGAATCTTT
Organism: Chorisops tibialis; assembly: GCA_963669355.1. Classification (NCBI taxonomy): domain Eukaryota; kingdom Metazoa; phylum Arthropoda; class Insecta; order Diptera; family Stratiomyidae; genus Chorisops; species Chorisops tibialis. Next base: position 1,559,394 of record OY770265.1, on the reverse strand, counting down.
CAAATATTGTGTGTAATCCATGGTTGTATTTGCGGAAGTGAGAAGATTTGTCGTGTTTGTTGGCGGCGGCGGCGGTGATGTCGATGCAACACCACCAGCGTTCTGTTCGATTAAATTCGAAAATAATGACTTTCCTGAGTTTGGTGTCGGTTCGGGCGAAGCAATTCCGACATCTTGTAGACTGCCGGCTGCTGCTGATTTCGTTGTCGATAATTTCGGCGGTAACGATGTCGATGCGGTCGACGATGCTTGAACGGCACCGACTAAAAATCGCATATCGACATCTTGACTGCCGCTTGAATTTCTAATTGGATGAAGAGAATCGAAATTAAGTTTTTTAATTTTTTTTTTTAAATCAGAACAAACGGCACTCACATCGATTGATTATCATCGTTAAATGTTGCTGCTGCTGATGATGATGAAGTTGTTGCTGCATTTTGTTGCTGTCCGGCCGACGAATTATTCGATATTAGACCCAATTTTTGAATATTGAGCGCATTCAATTGTATCTCATTGATTTGGCCGATCGTTAAGCCGACATTATTCAATTGAGCGACAGTCAATTGACTGATTTGTTCTAAATTTTCGATACCGACCAGCGAAAGTTTTTCAATTTGTTCGGGCGTAATGACACCTTTTAAGTTTCGCAAGCTTAAAATTTCCGATGAATTTAATGTGCCGGTTGCTGCGACGACCGGAGCCGCCGAATTTAATAAAAGACATGACGACGACGACGGCGAGATCGATGTTGGCTGTTGAGTTCCCTGCGATGATGGGGGAGCCGATGTTGAAAAATCACACCAACGTGATTTTCGGGGCTTATCGTTTTTGCTGTTCGATTTGTCTTTGTCATCTTTTCGGGGCGATACTAAAGGTGGCTTTACAATCTTCATATCTAGTAATGATGGTAGAAGAATTATACCTTGTTCAGTTTGTTGCTGCGCTAGCAATGAGGCGGCGCTGTTGTTGTTGTTGTGCGATGGCGTTCCGAACGGATTACCAGCTCGATGTTCGGACGGCGATAGAGATTGCCGATTGTCGACGTATGACGATATCGATGATGATGATAATTGCGCCGGCATTTCCATTGTATTTTCAACATTATATTCGGCGCATAATTTCGCGTGCGTCGTTAGCAATAGTCCGGTTGCATTTTCGCGACTAATCCGACGGAAATTGCCGAGAATCTCTTTCGGTGCCGTCTCAATATGCTTGAGAAGGATATTTCGCAATTGTTCGGTTAACGGTTTGCCATGCGAAAATTTACAGGCGGCCTTATAGACGCATTCCATACCGAGGTAGTAGTATTTACAGGGAAAATCGCCGTGCATATACGAACATTTGTCCTTTTTCGCGCAACAATCCATCAAATAGAATTTGCATAATTCGAGTTTGCGTTGCGCTCGAGCATCGTGCGATCGCGGACAGTCGTCTCCCTGCAATAAAATTGTTGGGGAAATATTTTAGGCAATGATTCTTTTTATGTTAAGGAATAAGAGTTATGTTTTTGGAAAATTACATCATTGCAATGACCCCTCATATTTGCAATACATACACCATCGGAATCGTGACGATTGCGTCGTTTGCTTACACCGCTTCCTCCTCCAGTTCCCGCTTGATTTGAACCGCGGCCAGTCTGATTAGCACCGCCACCACCGCCGCCGCCACCATCTGTAAATTTCGATCGTCGTCGATCTTTGGCACGACGCGACTGCCGTCGCTCTTCGTACGTGGCCTTACGATTTTCCGCCGAATCGTAGCTATCGTACGACGATTCGGAATAATCGGATTCGTAGAATGTGCTCGGTACGGATTGAATTGGTGACGATGGTGAACGACGATGCGAATGATGATGATGCTGATGGCCGCCGGGACCAGCCGATGGTGGACTACCGCCACGAACGCAAAGCATTTCGTCGTCGTCGAAATCGTCAGTGGCTGCGGCGGCTGGAGACTTTCCATGATCCTGTTGATGGTGCTGTTTCGATCGTTTTTGCTGTTTTTTTTTTTTTAAATAAAAGAATCGACTTAAAAAGTTTTCCACAAACAAAAAGAGCAGCTTACCTTAATCTTTTCCTTATCGTCGCGATTCTTCCGCTTCCGTTTCTTTCGTACCTCATCGAAAATTTCGATTTTATAATCGTCGGCCGGCATATTCGATGTTGTTATCCTTTTCGATATTGGCGGCTCGATTCCGTCCTTTTTCAATGCGGCCGCAATGGCACTTTCAATTTTTCCCGCCCAGTCGTCTGGAAGGCGAAAAGACAAAACATCATCAATCGATGAAAATAATTCCGAATTCTTCTAAGATGCAAAATTTCAGATTCTGTTTGCCAGGACCGAATTTCAGCATCTCCAGAATGACGGAGAAAAAACAAACGCGGATTCTCCTACCATCAACAACTTCCGGCCGTTTAAATTTATTCGATTTCTTTTCCGATGACGGCGCTACACTAGTCGCCGCCGCCGCTAATCCTTCTGCCGTATTTTTCGAAGAATCTATCGTCTTCTTCGTCGTATCGTGATTTTTTCCGGCCGGTATAATTGCCGTTATTACGGGCTCATCGTCATCATCATCTTCGTCCGTTTCAATTTCGCCGTCTTCTAAATCATCGTCGTCGACTTCTTCTTGCATCCCGGACGGAAGACTTTCTATGATTTCCTTGTTTTCCATTTTTATTTTTTAAAGTGCTCTGTTAGTTTTCTCTGAAAGATGAAATTGAGAAAACAGAAAAAAATAAGGAAATGTGCTTAAAATAAAAAAAAATGTTGAGAGAAGGACAGTGATGTGAATTAATTTCATTAGGCAAAAGATCTTTGCCGGATTTCCCAACCGAAAGAATAGCCGGGTTGGAATTGATCTCGAATCGAGTACTTTTTCAACTCGATACGAGTTGAACTTTGGTACCGGCATATGTACAATGACATCTCGAAACGAGACCGAAACCACTCGAAATTCCCGATTCGAGTGTGAGAAGAGTGAGGACGCTCTCTTACGATTAAACAATTCACAACACGCGTGCTGTCGGCCAGAAAAGCACCAATTTAAAAAAAATAATAATAATTTTCCCGGATTTTCGGCAAATTTTTTTTTTCTTGCTTTGTTTTTCTCACACACACATAGAAATACACCTCCAGCTTACATTTTACGTGCATTCGGCGTTTCCAATCGTCGTCGTGTAATTTATTTCTGCACGTAAAAAACACGATGAGTGGGAGTAGAGGAAAAAAAAAATGAAAATAATATTAAAAATTATTTGGATGATTTTATCGGATTTTTTCGCCGCCTTGTTGACATGATTTTCCCCCGGTTTTACCGATGAAAAATTTTCGATGTTGGAATTCTATGATTTTTCTTGGCAAAAAAAAAAAAAAAACAAATTTTTTTTTTCAATTTTTAATTCACACTTTTTCACTAAGTTTTGTTGTTGACGAATGGTTTTTGGTTGTTTTTGTTTTTTTTTTCTTGTCTTTTGGACCGAAGTTCGAATTTTTGTTCGGTGCGCAGCTTGTTGCTCAATTTTTAAAATTTTTTTTTTTTTTTTAAGTAAATTCAATGTAAATTCGGTTTTTTTATTTATTTAAAAATCAAAATGGCATGTTTTCTTTTGTATTATTAAGAAAATGTAAAACGCGTTCCATTCCTTTCGGGGAACATGCAGCACGCCATCTTTTACAGTAAATGATCGAAGTGATGATTCACTTGGCGAATTTCTTGCGATGTGTTGCGTGCGAGTGTGTGTTTTAGGGGTGGGAGGGAGATAATTTCGATAGGGAGAGTGCGTGATTTGTTTTCTCCGCCGTAGAGTCGTGAAATGTGCGACTGAATATGGTTTTATCTCTTTCTGTTCGGGCAATGACGTCTGTGACTTTGACCCCTCTTCTTTGGGGTTTGAGAAGTGTTGCCGACGTTGTTCGGGTTCCGTTTTGTAGTAGATTTAGTACGGTCTTTTCGGATTTCTAGTACTTGGGTTGGGCGTGCCAAAGTCGACATATTATTGTACTTATAAAAGATTTATAATCTTGTAGTATTTACCAAATAAATGAAATATCAAATATCATACAGGGTGGGCAATCCAGTGGTTTCATAGGTTATTTTGACACTGAAATCTGTTTTCCGCTCGAAATCTTGACAGAACGTCAGTATCATACCTCCGTGGAACGAAATGAGTCACTTTACGCTTGAACAACGCTTCGCAGTTTGGGCCTTAGAGCAGCTTGAATTGGACAACGATTTTGGACGAAAAATTCATCTTTTCTGACGAGGCGCATTTTCATCTCGGAGGCTACGTTAACAAACAAAATTGCCGCATCTGTGGCACGGAAAACCCGCAGTTATTGTCGAGAAGCCAATGCATCCACAGAGAGTGACATTTTCGTGCGAATTGTGGAGTGGTGGCATCATTGGACCACTTTTCTTCGAAAATGAGGCTGGGAACAACGTTTCGGTCAACGGTGAACGTTACAGAGCCATGTTATCCGACTTTTTTTTTACTAAAATTGAAGACATGGATTTGGACGACCTCTGGTTCATGCAAAATGCCGCCACAGCCCATGCCACAATCGATCTTTTACGCACCAAATCCCCAAATCGTGTTATCAACCGTCTTTTCGATGTCAATTGGCCGCCTCGGAGCTGCGATTTGGCCCCTTTGGGCTCTTTTTTTTCTGGGGAACCGTGAAGGACCGATGTTATGCCAACAATCCAGAAACGATCCAAGCACTTAAGGCCAATATCATCCAAGCAATTCGTGAGCTACAGTCCGAAACCATCGACATGGTCTTGGGAAATTGGCAGCCACTTGAACGAAGTTGTGTTCCATCATTAATGGGAATGTTAACTCTTACTAATGAAGCCATAATACGTGGAAAAAAAATTTAAATTTGTTCATTTTATTGCATTTTTAAAAAGAAACTTGTAAACTGATTCCAGTTTTAAATTTGGAATCGATTTATGGCAATTCCTTGCATTAAGGAATCCTGATAGTGATACTCGGCAGTCGATTCGAGCTAAGCTGCAGTCGAATCGAGTTGACACGGCAGTCGATTCGAGTTACACAATTCGACTTTTATCCTTTCATTCTATGAATCCTCTAAACTTGACGGTAACACTGTCGCTCTACAAAACTTCTGCGATTCTGCCCGGCGAACAAAACGAAAAAAACACGTGGTCGTTACGTCTTAAAAGCGTATTTCTCTTAAGTATTGCGCATGCTGTTATATTGTACACGTAACCGCGAGGGCCAATGGGATGGTAAAACATAGAGAGAGGGGAACAAAACAAAAAGACCTCAAATTTCTTCGAAATGCGTTTCAATAATTTCAAATACGCCCCGAAAATAAAAACCTGCTCAATCCCCTACCCTTCCCGCAATCCCGAAAAAAAAACTTTTGCGTGTTTTTCTTTCCCAATCATATGATCATGCAATTTGATACCAAAAAAAAAAAAATAAAGAAAGAAAAACAGCCTAATACCACTTAACTACTTAAAAATAAGGAAAATCTGGAAAGCTTAAAACTAGAAGAAAACGGAAAGAAAAAAAACAAACAAAATTGCAATTAATTAAAAATTTACGATGGTGAATTCGGGAGGGGTGCGTGTGTGTAAACTACACACATCTCCCCCCCCCCCCCCCCCCCTCATATCCGGCATTTGTTTTTTTTTCTTTCCATTTTCTTTAAAAAAAATAAAAAAAGAAAGTTTTTGAGTATTAGATTTTTGTTCAAACCTTGGCGCCTTATTTGGGAGATTTCTCGTGGGTTTTTCTTTCTTTTTTCGTCGTTGCACTGAATTAAAAAAAAAAAATCGATTTTCCTTTTCTGGGTTTTTTTTTTTTTTTTGTAAACAAGAAATAAGATTTTCTTTTTCTTCTCTCGTTTCGTTTTCTTTGCTCGTGTTCGGGTTTTTTTTGTCTCGCTTAGTCTTGGAAGACGTGCGGAGGACTTGAAATTCGGACGAGATTAACAATTTTTGTTTTTTTTAATTTTTTTACATAATTAAATCACCATTAAACATTTTTTCTTTTGCATATTTTTCATTACTACTTCACTGCGCGAGAGAATCGCAAAATTGTAAACTTTTTTTTTTCTCTCCTGAAAAACGAATTTTCTCTGGTATCCGCGCCCTGTTCAAAGTTCACGGTCCGACATTTTCTTTTTCTTGGGCTCGCCAATTTGATTTTCCTTTTTTTTTTGATTTTTCAAAAAGTCAAGACGGCCTTCGAATCATTCAAGGAAATTTTTCTGGTTTTCTTTCGGCAGATTGAAAACTTTTTCTGATGAAAGAGAAAAAACCATAAAAAAACATTTTTCTTTTTTTTTTCGAACAAGAAAACGACGACGTGGCTTCCGATTTTTTCGAAAGCCTTTGTCTTACTCAACGAAAGAAAGGAAAAAAAAAATTGTTTTGCCTTAAATGGCGTCCTGTTATTTTTTTTTTGCGTTTGTTTTCTTATGTAGAAACGTTGCGAATTTTCGCTGACTGAATTTGAATGATGAAAAAGAAAATAAACAACAACCGCATCTTTCAACGATTTCAACTTGAATGGAGTCCGGTACGAAATTTTCTGGTTTTACGGCGCAGTTTGCCCGCAAGTATTGAGTGTTCGCCGTATTTCGCTGCGCCATTGAACTGATTTGAATTGGTTAACTGGATAGGGTGATGCGCATTTCCGGTTTGTTTTTTTTGAAATGTTAGGGAACCTGAAGTTCAATAGGCCAAGGCCCGATTTGGACTGTAGTGCCATTGAAGAAGAAGAAGAAGAGTGAATAGCAATGCAACAAATCTAGAGATGTAGCAGTTGTGCAATATAATATCGTAGATAAGGGTTGTGCGAAGGTCTAACAACCCTTCCACAATAAATAATGAAAAAATGTTAAGGAACCTGAAGATCAGGAGGCCAAGATCCGATTTGGGCTGTAGCGCCATTGTAGAAGTAGAAGAATAGCAATGCAACAAATCAAGAGATGTAGCAGTTGTCGACATTTCAATTGTTTTGCATTTTCCTCCTGGGAACTTACGTTCGATTTCGATGACAGTATCACCGGGTCTAGCTGCGGTTTGCTCCGATATTGACCATAAAACCCAGTTGCAGGCTTACTGGGGCAGAGACTTTGAACTTCAGGAGAGAGAAATGAGAATTCACGAGATCACGATGGCTTCGCGAGAGAATATGATCAAGACGAAACTTATTTGCAACTAGAAATTGATTCAGCCAATCAGAAATCAAAGATTTCTGTCTGATGATTTGATTGGCCGCCGCACCGTCCAGTAAAATCGATTACCGTTACATTCCAAGCCCAGCCATGTTGTCGCTGAGCAATCGAGACAATTCGCTAAGGGGATGACCAATCGATGATCGAGATGATGCTGGCCTCTGATTTGTATCAGAATTTCGCGGGGAAAAAGAGGGTGAAGATGAAATTTATTCACAACTGTAAATTGATTGCTTGGCTAGCGTCGATTCAGCCAATCAGAGATCAAAGCTTTCTGTCTGATGATTTGATTGGCCGCCGCACCGTCCAGCACAATCGATTACCGTTACATTCCAAGACCAGCCATGTTGTCGCTGAGCAATCGAGACGATTCGCTAAGGGGATGACCAATCGATGATCGAGATGACGCTGGCCTCCGATTTGTATCAGAATTTCGCGGGGAAAAAGAGGGTGAAGATGAAATTTATTCGCAACTGTAAATTGATTGCTTGACGTACAATGTGATAGCGTCGGTTCAGGCAGAGTTGTAATGACATGAAATGAAAGAACCCCTAGGATATTGAAAAACTTGATATGCACTCGATCAGCTGTGGTTGGGGGAGGTTGGAAGAGGAAGGGTCGCACGGACCTACAGTACCGTGCAAAACTGAGTTTTTGCACTTGGCGAGTTGATAATAGGCGTCATAATTATTATTAAATCGTATAAACGTTAATCTAAATTTAGGTTAAAATTTTAATTTAATGAAATTCTCTTTTTTTTTCTTTCCAGATGCCAAGTTTGCTGATTCGAAGATTTCATACAAATTATCCTTACTGGACTAGGACCTAACATGATGACAGGTGCATATACATGTTCTAATATTGAAACTAAGCTTAACACTTCCCCTTCCCTTTTTTCTCTTCTCTTCACTTAATTCCACTCAGCGATATGCGAAACATAAAAGAAAAAACCCTTGATATTCTGAAAACCATTTTTCTTATTATTAAATATTCGAAATTACTATCAGCTTAATTGTATAAAATATTTGTCAGTCTTGACTCCGACGCAAAAGAAGTCGCGTTGCGCTTTAATGAAAGCAAAACAAAAGTAATGACGCAAACAAGAAGGAGAACGCCAATCAGACAAAACATTACAATTGGGGAATTTAATTTTGAGAGTGGGGACAACTTCATATATCTTGGGGCTAATTTAGCAAAGGATGGTGATGAAACAGACGAAATCAAACGACGGATAATGCTTGCAAATAAGACGTATTATTCGGTACTTCCAACAATGACATCCAAGAAATTGCACAGGAACAATAAGCTGCGGATTTGTAAAGCTATTATACGACCTGTGCTCTGTTATGGCAGCGAGACGTGGACATTAAGGCGAACTTCCGAAAAAGCAGTTAACGCATTCGAAAGAAAGGTCCTCCGAAGAATTTTGGGACCTGTGAAGGAAGGAACGGAATGGTGAATAGGATACAACGATGAGTATCAATTCTACGACGAGCCAGAAGCTTCAATGTTCATCAAGCTACGTAAAGTGCAGTGGGCTGGCTATGTAGAGCGAATGGAATACAGAAGAATCCCCAAACGTGCTCTTAAAGGCAAAGCGAGTGGTAACCGGCCAGTAGGCAAACCACGCAAGCGATGGGAAGACTCGGCAGACAGCAAAACCATATTAAAAATTAGCAGTTGGAGGACGCGGTCTTTGGATCGAGACGATTGGAGGCGACGACTTCAGAAGGCCGAACCCGATTTGGGCTGTCGCGCCATTGATGATGATGAATTGTATAAAAGGAAATTATCGGTAACGTACAGCGAATAGTGGAATTATACCCAAACGTGTTCAAGGATAAACGCCGAGCTGGAAAGCCAAGAAAACGCTGGAAGGATGCAATCAGACAGTATGTAAATCGCTTCTGAAAATTTCAACATGGATGATGCCATCATTGGACCGAGAAAATTGGAAACAAAGCATACAGTAGGCGAAGGTCCGACTTGGGTTGTAGCGCCATTGATTATGATGACGACAGACATTATCTCAATTGAGATTTCAACTGACGACACTATCCACACGTGACGTGAGCTCCATGCAGCCCTAAATGGCCAAAAACTAAACAAAAGTCCTGGAATTAACGAAATACTAGGTGGAAGGCTCGAAAACCACCAATGGAGACAAACGGTCACAGGAAAAAAAAATCGCTGTAAAAACGTCGAACAGGACGCAGCCAGAGGAATGAATGAAATTAATGGTAACTCGGCTGGCGGAGCGGACATCTAATTCAGTTGCACTCCTTGGGTCTGATTAAATGCACTCAAATTCGTGTGCATTTAATCAAATTTGTGTGCATTCAATCAAATTTGTGTTCATTCGATCAAATTTGTATGCGTTTGTTTTTGTTTTCATAATTTCGAAAGCAATGCCAGTCTTCGGACAGTTCGCATTCGAAGCTCAGCGAGGTTATACTATGTAGAAAGAAGCTGCGAACTTTCAGGGATATTCTGGTTGTACAACTGAACGGACTAAGATCGGCATTGAGATTCAAAGGCGAAAGTGGCATTGGATCGGTCACAGGAAAAAAAAATCCCTGTAAAAACGTCGAACAGGACGCACCCAGAGGAATGACCAAGCCTCCTTGCAACAATTAAAGACCTATACGGGGTTGTTCGAGCGAACCTATACCAAGATTTTTTCTAAACGACTTCTGTGTCCAATGGAACAGTGGCAGTCGGTCACTCAACTCTATCGTAACCTTCGGGTGGCTTTTGCAGTACACAGACGATAGGAATAGCCAATTCCGGGTTGCCAACAGTCAAGTACTTCTGCTGAAAAAATTTAAATTTAAAACTGCATTTTTTTTTTATTTCTCTGTCCGATTTTTATTAAAAAAAAACAAAAGTGAAATGACAAAAATTCAATGAACTGCTAATTTGAACGATGAAATTAAATTTAAAAATTCGAAAAGAACAAAACCGCCGCCGTTAAACTGGACGCGTATAGAAAAACAGAAAAACTCGTTTCGGTAGGGACAGAGACATTAAACCAAAAAAAAATCCAAATGTTAAATTAAAAAACAAAAAAAGAAATTTTTAAAAACGAAGGGTTTGGAAAAAATTTTGTGCGGCGGTAACATAAAAAAAATAAAAATAAAATTACGAGAAATTTCTTTAGCAAAATACATCCGTTATGTAATTCTTGCTAAATGAAAAGTTTGTCCACGAATTGAAATTCTGACTTTTAGCAAGGGCATGGTTAAAATTAACGGCAGCAGTGTTGGCAGCAGCAGCAGCACTGCAACCACCCGGAAGATTCCTTCGCGATTTCTTCATTCCCTTTAATAATTTCGATGGCGGCGGCTGCTTACTGTTGGCATTAATGAAGAAATCGCTTTTAATTAGATCACCATTGGCTGATGATTTCATTATTGGTGGCGGTGCTGCTGCTGGAATTAAATCGAACGGATACGATGGAGCCGACTGTTGATGCTGTCCGATTGCCGAAACTGGCGCTATCATAGCGGCCGATAAATTAAGATTCGTCGACGATGTATTCGAAAATTGCCGCTTGTATTGGTTGCTTCGTTTGCTTTGCTGCTGCTGCTGCTGATGGTCGGCCGAGAAGAAATCGCTTGTCGGCAATTGATACTGTTGATTACGCTGCTGCTGCTGCTGTTTATTGAGATTACTATTAACACTGCCATCGAGATCGCCCATCGACTTATGTCGCTGTCTCTTATTCGATAATTTCGCATTAGTTGCGGCGAATGTCTGTTGCGACGTATTCAACGAAGACAGGCCCGATCCGGCGATATCGCCGCCCGTTTTAAACGATAATTTCGTATCGAGCTTTTTCATAACCGAAAACAAGGAATTATTGTAATTGTAAATGCTATTGTTGTTCGGCTGTTGTTTTATCGATTTCGGATAAGCACCGAGATTATCGCCGCTCGCATGCGTCGAATTCCGATGATCGTTTACCCATTTTTTCAAGCGTTTTATAAACGGTATTATCATGAAAAACGAGTTGGCATTAATGCCCAGATTTTGCTTCGTTATACCGTCGTTTTTATTCGTGGGCAACGAATCGATCGGGAACCATTCGCAACATTTGATTTCTTTTCGGGTCCGCGGTATGAATTGGGTCTTGAACGGAACATTACGAACCAGATACAAGCGAGTGTACTGATAGTTGATGACTGCTTCGATGTAATCGGTTTGAACAATTAAGCCGGTAATATCGTAGCCGGTCTCTTCGAAAACCTGGAAAGGGGAAAATAAAATTAAATCAAGGAGCTGCGAGCATAGTTGAATGTGTGCTTACCTCACGCGTGGCACAATGAATTGGATCCTCGTGCTCGTTGACTTTGCCCTTCGGAAAGCCCCACGAACTCTTCGCCCAGAACGACTGAACGAGCAGAACGTGCCGCAGCTCTTCGGACATTAGAATCGCTCCGTATGTCGGCACCGTTAGCTTATATTGTTTCCAATCTTCGAGAATTTTATCGATATTCGGCAGGTGAACTTTCAAAAATGGAATATGCTGCAAACGAGAGAGAGAGAGAGATGGGGTGAAAATTACATCAGAAATTTAATGCAAGGAATTCCACCTTGAATAGTGCGATCGCAAATTGCTTCATGCCGCACGGCATCAATTTCTTGTCGTCGATTGCGCAAAAGAAGTCCAAGTAGAACCATTGGGCCAGTTCGATTTGGAAGCAAATTCGTATCAGGTTGTTGCGCTCGTCGTCCGGCACGTTGATGATGAAACGGCTGGCCAAATCGTCGAGAATATCGGACGGAATGTGAACGTTATTGTTGTGATGATGATGGTGTCCGGTCGTTTGTTTTGCCGCAGCTCCGCCGGATGATGACTGCTGCTGCTGCTGCTGGCGACCGCCAACCGCTGCATGTATTGCCGCCGATGATTTGGATTGCGGCGGCCCGGGCGGTGGCATTGGTGGTGGTGTCGTCGATGACGACGACGACAGCAATCGGGCGTTGCTCGGCCGAACGATAAGCGTTTGTATTGTTGTCGGTGGCGAAGTGGCCGACGACGACGATGCTGTCGACGATGACGACGACGATAGGGGCGATGATGTCGATGACGATTTCGTCGTAACCGAAATCTGTTTGTTTTTTATGATTGCTAGTGGCTTGGTCGTTGTTTTGCGGCTCACGTCCATGTCGGCGACGAGCTTATTGCGGTGCTGTTTCGTTGTCAAAGAATCATTGGCGAGACCCGATCGCTTCCGACGTTGTTGCCGATGAGCCCACACTGCGCCGCGCTTTTCCGTCAGCTTTTAAGTCGCAAAAAACAAAAACCAACGGTCCTCGGCACGGGACCTCTCGCCTAGAAAATACCGAAATTAGCAATTTTCATGATCTCAATCCCGAAAACATCCCGAACTTACCGGAAAATCCGAAACGGAAGAGGCTTGCTGGCTGGTGGTGGCAGCGCCTTCTCACCCCCAGCGAAACGCGAAAACAAAAGGTCAGCAGGAGCGGCAGAACAGAAAGAAAAACGCTTGGGCTTGTCAGGCACCGCTATTTTCGATTTCTTCCTTTTTTTTTAAAAAAAAATACAAACGAATCACCTACGGCTTGAATCTATTTAATTATTCATTCGGCTTTGTGTTTTGTTATTTCTATTGTACGTCTTTCTACGCGGCTAAAAGGCGAAAACGACAGATGAAGTTCTAGCTGTCATTGTACTGTCAAACAGAGTTCACAATGCGAAGCAGTCAACGCGGCGAGTTTATGTCGTGTTCTCAATGAGACGCAGTTGTCAAATGAATTTAAAAAAAAAATGTTCGGAATTTAACCGTGTTTGATGTCAGATGTCGCCCCTTTTATTTTGATTCCTGAATGCAGCAGAATAAATTCATCGAAATAAGGCTAACCAGAAAAATAAAACACTAATTCCTCTTTTCCACTATCGATTTGCAAACAGGAAACCCCCCAAAATTGAAAAAAGGACCGGAAACGTCACACAATGCTCCCGCGTGACCATCTCACGTGCGATAGAACATCGCGAAAAACTTCTATCGGATACAACAGTCTGCGCGAAAACCAGCAAATGTCCGAACAAAATTCCATTTCGGACGCAAACCACGCGTCAGCTGATGAAGGAAAAATTTGGAAAGTTGTATGGGAATCGGAATCGACGGAACAGGCGCCCAGAATCACAGATAAACAGTAGGTAAACGATTTATCATGTCCACGAACCAGTAACGGTTTGGATATTTGATTTTCACTGTGACGACCGTTGCGTTTTGGCGGTCACTAGGAGTGATTAAGGCTCTGGTATATGAAAAGACTGGGCTCCGATTTCTGATAGATGCGATTTCCGGTTCTTGGACATGATAATTTTCGGTTCAATTTTCTGCTAAGAATGTAAATTTCCGGTTCCGGAAGGGTTCTGGTATGTGAAAAAATTCGGTTTCTGCTGTCGATTGAGATTTCCGGTTCTGTGTCGCACGCACAAACCTGTTCAGTGGATACGGAAATGAAATGATGCAGACCGTTGGAAGTGGCTGTTATTGCCAATGCGGCACCGAACTGACAACTAGGTGGCGCACAATTGTCAGTTCGGCCATTTTTTCTCGGAGACACACACCATTTCACCTCGTTGCGATTGTAGTCACGCCATCGCACACAACGTGGCGCTCACTACACATTTTCTTCTTGTTTCGAGTAGCCTCCACTGACGTCATTACCGTCGGAAACGATGTCAATCAATCGGGAAATTGCGCTTGCAACGGTGAAAATCGAAACTAGAGGAAAAACTAAGGAATAGTCGCGACGGTGTGCCGTGTCATCTCGCAGTGTGTGCGTGTGTGTGTGTGCCCGCGATAGAATCGTGAAAGAGTCGTGATACGGGGAACGAAAAAAAAAAAAGAAAAAACCGTAGCAAGATCGTGTGAATAGCAGCGAGAAAATATCATCGCGGGAAAAAAGTTCTGTTAAGAAAATTCGGCGACGCGCGCCCGTCTTTTCTGGTAAAATTTTTGGCGCGCCCTCGAAAAATTCCGGGAAAGAATTGGCAAATCGCTGAAGCTTTTCCTCCACCCTTTCTAGGTTCGCTCTTCTTCTTCTCATGATTTGTGGGAAATTTTTTTTTTTTATTTTTCATTCAAGATCGAATTTTCCTCGTCTACACCAACGAGCGAAGAGGAAATTTTCCGAGCACAGAGAAACTCGACAATTAATGAAAGGGCAAAAGAAAATTCTGTAGGAAAATGCCCCCATCCCCTCTGCTAACCAGAAATTTTTTTTTCTCTTTATCGCGCATTCGAAAGGGTTGGGCGAGGGGGAAGGGCAAGGAAATTCCCATGGAAAATGAGTGAGTTTTCGTGGAAATTTCTTGTTTTGTTTGGATGGGGGGGGGGGGTGTGTGAGTTACTCAATTTTCACCCTTTTTCCTCCCACGACGAATGTCAGTTGGAACGTTGGAAAATAATTTTGCCGCGCCATCAGCCGGGCGATCGCGCAATTTTTTTTTTTGACGTATCGATTGTGCAGTTTGATCAGGCGGATTCTCGTCTTCTTGTTGTTCTGTCAGTCTTCGCGTACGTCCCCCCACCGTAACAGTGTGAAAAAAGTCAGTCGAGAAGTTTTCGCAAGGAAATCGGGAAAATTTGTTTTTATTTTTGGATTTTCCGGGTTCTCGTACATCGTGAGTGTCTTAGGCGGGAAGGATTTTCCAGCGAAAAGGAAAACGGGACGGTGAAAACGCGTGTGTGCGTGTGATTGTGCGTGAAGAAGAGTTCGATCGCGGACGGAAACGCTTTGGTGTTGCTTTGTTTTTTCCTATTTTCGTTTTTTTTTTTTTGTTTCATGTAAGTTGTATTTCCGGTGGGGAAAAGAACAGGAAAAATCGGGAAAATAGAAAACGGCCGCTTAGGTTTTGGGCGTAGCGTTCCCCGCTATCCGGCAATCATCAGGAATCAAGGGATTGTGTGTCGGCGGCGGACTTTCCGGATTGGAAATTTCCAGGGAAAAGTCGTCACCAGAACGAATGGCAAGGTCAGGTTCTTCAGCCCCCGTTTGGTGTTCAACCCGTCAACGAAAAAGATTTAAACAGCAATCAACCCTTCGCGAAATAGTCTCGGCAAAACGATAAGACTTGCTGAAATGTCCGCCTTTCGTGTCGATCCAATTGTCTGATCCTTTTCGGATGCGGGTTGCGACCTCCTCCTATTGGACCGAACAGTTTGCATCCGTACGTCGGCGGTCTGGTCCTTTAGTGGTTGCCTTTTCAACTGCCGAGACTAAAACCGACGACGCCTTATAATCCGGCGAGCTTGCTTGGAGATGTGTTTCTCCCCAATGCGTGACCAATCCGCGCTCTTTACGGTCACCGGGCCAGTAGTAAGCTGCCCTAATTACGTTGGAACACAATTATTCTCCAGTTGCCGGTGAAACTTGCCTTCATGCTCTCCGAGGCTTTCGACAGAGTATGACGCAACATGAATGCTATTGGCTTGTGGTGTGCTGTCTCTCAGGGTTCGTTCTTTCTCACATCCCTTATGGATATTCAATGTGCTGCTCACTTCTGCTTCTCCCTACCACTGCGTCTTTAGTTCCGATGTAGTAAATTCAGCAGAGAATCGTTAGATGTCAAAAGGAGACTCGCTGGATTACCAACGTTTTCTTGACGAGGTGGGGTACCCCTCGCGAAATGGAGCACTAAACAATTTCCGGCGACACTTTGAAAGCCTTGACGCTAAATTCACGAACATGAGAGATGCGAACCGATTGCAGCCTGGTACCATGCGAACGTCAATCAGCACAATCTCAAAGTCGTTCCTTCCATTTAGCCGTTGGATTTGTTCCTCGATCCCACAAAGCTCAGAATGAAAGGAGAATTTCAGCTTTTAGTTTCGCTTCAAGGAGTTCACCTGGTGGTAGTCCGTCCGAATCGGGCCTTGGTTCAGTGACCGCATCGAAAATCTAGCAGTGATTTGTTGCCTGCGTCAATAGAATCCTAGCGCTGCCGTCGCTTTCCATCGATTTTGCCCTTTAGTGTGCGTTTGGAAATATTTCCGTCATACATTTGCTCCACATGACCAGCCCATTGTAGCTTCTTGAATTTTGTAACGGTTGACACTTGCGGATTGTCGAAGATGGCATACGATTCTCCATTCTCGAGTCTTCGGTTCGAGGACTGTCGAAGCTTTCTTTCCCGCCGAGCTTGGCGAAAACTGTTTCCCGTTTTATCTGATGACTTGTGTCCAATTGAGGACTGTTGCGGTTGGTTCTGTATTACGCCAACAAATTTCCGGTTGTATGACAGAGAAGTCCGTTTTTTCCTGGATGGCATCCCTCAATGACGCAAGATGAGAGTAGTATATTGCGTTACCGTTGTGTTCCTGGGCAGTCCCGGAAACTGTGCGACTCCCTCCTATCATTTTGGATCGAGGATCATAGCACGACATCCATCAGATTCGAACGGCTCGCGACAACATTAGATCCGTCGTCGCTGCATTCGGAATGCACTGAGCAATCTCAACGCACTGATACTCATCTTCAGCGCTGTCTGAACTTCTTCGGGAGGAAATATTGTCAGAGACGGTGACTTCACTTGGACGTGTTTCATCTTTGCCCCCGGTCTTTTGCAGACTTTTCCGCGATCATCGAG
Organism: Chorisops tibialis; assembly: GCA_963669355.1. Classification (NCBI taxonomy): domain Eukaryota; kingdom Metazoa; phylum Arthropoda; class Insecta; order Diptera; family Stratiomyidae; genus Chorisops; species Chorisops tibialis. Next base: position 1,542,551 of record OY770265.1, on the reverse strand, counting down.
AAGCTTCGCATCCTTGCTGTTCTTCGATTTGCTTGCCGAGGTCTTCACTTGGTTTAGTTGTTAATTTTGTTGGTTCTTCCTATTTTTTGCATCATCGGGTCTCGAATTTTTCGCTACACTTTTGGGAACTGATAATTGCCCGACATTGTGTCGCCGGCGTGTCCACTATTCACTTCCCTTGCTTCCCACCCTCCCCCCCCACCCTTTTTTTCTCTAATCATTTCATTCCTTCTAAAATTCTCACGATCTATCTAACAAATGAGCCTCCAAACGAAAGGCATCATGCCGGTCTTATTGAGCCTCTCGAATTGCGACTGAAGAAGAAGAAGAAACCGAAACCAAAAATCATTTCTCAAATTTCAGTTTAAATCGAAAAAAAAAACAAAAAAAAAATCACATCATCCCTCCCCATCATCAACGAAAATTTCGGCGTTTTTTTTTTTTTAAATTTTATCTCGTCGTTGTAAAAAAAATTAATTGTTGTTATTTGTTTTGTTTTTTTTTTTGCTCTAAAATTAAACGTGCGTGCGATTTAAATGAAAATTAAATTTCAAGTGAATTAAACATAAAAAATAGTTACGCGCGCTTCAAAGAGCACAGCATAAAACCAACGAAGGACTTTGTAATAAGAAAATACGTTAAAAAAAAAAAAAACAAAAATAAAGGTGAGTTGAAACTTTTGAATTTTAATTTTAACACGTTCGCGCGTTCTGCGATATTGCGGTGGCTGCGCTCTGATGTACAACTCTCATCATTTGCGAACGACGGGATAAATTTCCCGAACACGATTTTCTCTGTCACAGAAAACCGTCACACAGGAGAAAAAAATTGTGTTTGGATACTGTCGCATGGTTTGTTGGTTGGCATGAATGCATCTTAAATACAACGACCGTGTAAATTGAGACTAAAGTACTCGTTTTACACGGTTTGTTGTTGTTGTGATGGTGGGGAAAAGGTGTGTAAAGTGTGCCTTTGGGAAATCGTTAAGGTAGTAGGGGGTGGTTTCGAAAAGAGAACCACAATGCACAAGTGTACTCTCCCTATGGAAAAGATGGATGTTACTCTTCTTGTGTAAGCCACTTGGTAAGGTTCTCTACCCTCCTCCTCCTCACCTTTAGGTTCCTTAACATTTTTCATTATTTATCTGTGCACTGTAACGAAATGGGGCCACATTGCTCCGACTCCTGTTAATAGATAATGGGGCTCTTCCAGATCTGGGCAGCACAATTTGCTGGTAGTCAGGAGTGTGGGTGTGGGAGAGTTGTTAGACCTTCGCACAACCCTTTATCTATGAAGTTTTCTTTTTCGTAGATTGAGGTGACCAAGGTACACTCAAGCAGGCAGTGTGCTGGAATTAATCGTCGACCGGGATTTGAACTCACGACCTCCTTCGCATTGCAGACTAACACGCTACCCACTAGGCTACAGACCTAGCCACTTGGTAAGGTTAGCAGGCTCGAATGTTGGACGTTTCTGAGGTCGTCCAGTTTTGCATGCATCGTTTCGTAGCTTAATGTCCTACAATAGGAGTTCAGGATCTTCAGTGATATCCGGGATCCATACAAACACGTTCCTCGGTCTAGAAGCCTCAGCACCTTGCACCACCTGTAGCTTGATTTTGGAGCTCGTTCACTTTGGGAACCGTCTCCTGGAGAAAGACCACGATGTTTTGGTTAGCAAAGCGGCTAGAAGCTTGGCTTAGATGGTGAATTACCTTTGAGGTTGTTCCTCACGACATTGCCCAACGAAGAGCAGATCTGCGGTTTTACCAACTCTAGTATAATGCCCAGCAAGTCGTTAGTGCTGATAACTGGAAGGTACTCTTTGCGACGCCGCTATCGGCTGTGTCTTTTTCGTTGCAGCTAACGGCGGTTGGATGCGCTTGCCGGGAACCGATCGTCCCGATGCATACAAGGATGAAATCGTTGGAACTAATTCGGCATTTTCGACTGACGGCTGCCAACTAGACGTAGCAGCTGGCTGGGGAACCGGATTCAAGCCATGACACTTTTTCCGTTGTGCTGCCCCCTCAGAGCATGTTCTTCCTTTTCGTTGTCGACAGTTGCCCAACCCACAGGGATCGAATGGATCAAGCTCGTCGGCTTTTGATATCCTTTCCAATATGTCGGACGGTCTGAGCTGTCTCTCCTTCGCATGGCTGTGTACTTCGCGGAAAGTCAAAGCGCTTACGAAGAAAATGCTCCTTTCTGGTAAACCTGAATATCTCCGATACACATTTTTAGGGATTTTGTGACCTGATCTCCAACGAAAGACTAAGATAGGCATTGCGATTCAAAGGCGTAAGTGGCAGTGGATCGGTGACACGCATATTTTACCCTTTTATCATTTAAGAAAATTCCGAGGTATCCTTCGAAAAGAACACACATCCGACCGTCTTTCCCTAATAACGTACAACTTTGAATCGCATTAAAGGATTTCACACGGCTATCGACTTTATTAAACGTAACGTTTCGGTCTCTGTCGAGTTGGTTTTTCTCAGCAGAGACCGAAACATCACGAAATTCGGACAATTAATTAAAAAAAAAAAAATTGCCATCATTTTAATGGAAAAGTTGAATCCTAAAAAATAGAAAACTGCATAAAAAAAGCCAAAAAAAAAAATTGCCTGGCAAGTTGATTGGCATTTTGCATAGAGATGAATTCGGTTGTGAAGTAACAGAGAGCGAGAGAGAGAGAGGGAGAAAACTTGCCTGAAAAGTGCATTGAACTTGAAGTTGATGTTGAGTCGTCATTCTTGTTAAATGACGTCATACATGATTCGGGACGACGCATGTTCTTCCATGAATTTAATTACTAGCTTTTGATAGTCCTGATTTTTTGTTTCCTCTCTCTCACTCTCTCTCTCTCTCACACACACACACACACAAGTACGTACAAAAGCTTTTTCGTCCCGATATTTTTTTTTTTTACCCCTTTTTGATTTCGTCCAGTTCATTCCCGTTTTCGTCCACAATTCTATCGAAATTTTCGTCCATTTTGCATTTTTCGTCTATTTTTCTCGTTTTTATTTCTAAGCCTCCGCGCAGGATAATTGCTTAATTTTGCACGGAACTTTGCAAGGAGCAAAACTTGGGATGGTATTGTGTCTAGGATTTCGGGCGGAAGCATTACGGCAGAGAGAGAGAGAGAGAGAGAGAGAATTTTCTTTTCCCCTATTTTGATTGCATGTTTCACTTCTTCTGTGCCCGGTAGTGTGTAATGTTGAAATCCAAAAGGATACTGAGAAAGAACGAAAAAACAAACAGGATAAAAGATTCGTGTTCTTTCGAACCTTCTCAACGGGGGGTATGAGAGGAAGATGAGAAAGGATAGAGTGGAGGGAAAAAGCCGAAACGACGACGGTCGCTTGATGGAGCCGAATTTCAAACAAAAAAAATTTAATTATCCTGCAACATTTGTAATGGGTATTCAGAACGTTGTTTTTCTGGAATGTTTTAATGATAAATTGGCGCCCAATTAACACGTCCATCAACCTCGTCCCTTTCATTTTCCCAGGGCCGAGTCCCAACGAGTTGATTTTCTTGAGTCCTGACCAGTGTTGCCAGGGATTTTTCCCTACTGTAGGACGAACTGAAGGCTTCGAATGGTATGCCGGAGCATTCTTGAACGTATTCGAATTTTTTTGATGATAATCGAGACATTAACTTGACATCATGGGATTTTGCACTCGTCCTGTACTCATCTTTAAATCGGATTCATCTTTCTCTCTCTCTCAATTTCTTCTTGGGAAATAAAAAAAAAATCACATTTCTCTCATTTTAGGGGAAAAATAAGTTTTCTGTGTTTTTTTTTCTTCGTTGCTGCAAGTAATAGGTGCTAGTAATAGCCCGGATAAATCAGTTCTTCGTATGCGCAATCCCTTTATTCGTTTCAAAAAATCTGATTTTAAAATTTTCCCTACTACTTTTCTGGTCCATCCTTATAGGTTTGAAAAAAAAACCGATTTTCATTTCGGGAAAGAATCCCAGCGGGTTCGGCAATGTATCCGATCTTTTGCAACCACTCATACATTTTTCTGCTGGGGCTTATTCGAGTTATTGGCGAAACACACAGACGAAATCTTCGTTTTTTTGTACTTCAAATTGTGAAATTCCATCGAAAATCTGTAGTTGTTGGCCGGTCGATTTTCGACATTCTTTTCGGCCGTCCATACTAGAAATACTTTCGAGGTAATAAAGCAACAGGGTGGCCCTGAACTCTGACTTCACACCCAGCCACCACCGAAGTCAAAGTTCAGGGCTCCTCTACCAATGTTTGCGACCCCGATAAATCGGAATGTTCTTCCCGCATTCACGCGAAGAACGAATTTCTCAGAAATCCTTTGAGCGCATCGTTGTCCAGTTTTTTAGTTCGCAAATCACGGACTAGAGAGCCTTTAGAAAGTCATTGAACGAAGGATGGTTGCAACAGTTGCTCCGCAATACATACAGATCCAGAGGTTGAGATAAGTTTGCCCGACTCTACGGCAGCACCTTCACTCATGGATGGTGTGCTTATCTGGATCTTGTTTTCCACTTTTTTTTTGTAGCACGGAACATAACTTAGGAGGTCACCGTTTAATGCATTGAAAGACTGAATGTTGTAAGTTGATGGAATACGTGGAGCGGCAATGCATTCCATAGTTGTGATGTTCGGGTATTGGAGGACTGACTATACTTCACTGTACGCGACGATAAGAGTTTAACAGTGAACTTAAGGACGCGTGCGGCTTGCTGAATATTCCTGGGATAGTTGGAAAGAGGAGAGATAATGTTGGACAGTTCTTCGCTGTATTTACCGGGTAACGCGACGTTTCTACGATGTTCGAATGAATCTATAGAAGCTTCCCAGCAGCCTGACTGCCAGCAAATTGTGCCCAGATCCGGAGAAGCGCGCTTCATTAAGTGAAAGTGTCAGCCCTCCATATCAGAGGTTGAACAGTTGAGATGCACCCTCAACTCTGGAGTTTCTCTGAACCGATATGGGCACATCGTCACCATACAGCACTGCATAAATCTTCGGTATAACGTATGCTCCTTGCATATGCGTCAATCCGTCAGAGACGTAGCTCCGTCAGACCGTAACTTCTCGATAGTACGGACCACCTAAAACTTATCAAGCGCTGGCTACCAGCGGAAATAGTCAAATGCCTCTCCCTCCCTTCCTTAAAATTTACAAATTCGTGGTACAGAAGCGTACTGGCAGACTGTGTCTCTGGATTAACGTGAGTACTTGCCACGAGGGCCTTATCCCGTACAGTCAATCGGCGTCCTATCATAAATCCAAGAAATCTCTGCCGTTCTGAGGGTCCTAGTTTATGAGCACAACTTCACGTCTAATTCCGAGGAACCATTGCCGGAGATGGAGGCAACATTCCACGAAACTCGTGCTACCGGTCACGCTTCGTATCTCGGTTGGATTGTTTTTTTTCCAAACTTACCAACTTCAGGTATCTGATTCGACCGCTTCATACCCACGACATTTCCCCACTCAGGTGGGGCTTTGTAGCAAGAGTAAGCTGCTACTCCGCTTTTGTCCCAGGCCTGCTTACGATGAACTCGTCAGTAAGGCTTGTGGAAGCAGGACCTGCCTTAGACGCTAAGGGAAACCGTGCAGGTAGTTGGATTCGAACCCGGGGATTTCGAGTTGCAAAGCGGCAGTGCATTATAATCCGCCACAGCTTCACCATTGCCAGGAAGCAGCAACCTTTCATGGGGTCCGCTTCTCCAGCCAACTTCCAGTTGATGGAATCGGGAGGGACTTGGGTAAAAAATCCTGTTTTTGAAAAAAGATTGAAATCTACAGGATCTGAAGAAAGGAATCGAAAAAATAAAAAAAAATGAGAAAGCGATGGATAAAGCGGGTGAGATAAGCGAAGACGTAGAAAATCTCATATCCTGATCTCCTTGCGAGCTCTTACAACGTTTGATGTAAATTTGGGAGTGGGGTTTATCTGTGAGCGGATAGTTGACAGGGGTGGTGGGAGGGTTTCGCTGTGGTGCGGGGATGGGGGATGCAAGAATATAATATCTACTTTTCTGATGGAGCAATCTAGCTTAACCCTTAACCTTTAAGTCCTTTTTGCTAGATACAATTATTTCATATTTTTCGGAATTTCTCTCTCTCTCTCTCTATCTATCTCTCTCTTTCTGTTCAAGAAAATCTTAATTAAGGAGGGGATCAGTTTATAATTCCTTAAAATTATTTCGTAATAACTATAAAGTTCTCCTTTCTAAAGATGAACAGAATCGTGTGGAATGCTCGTTCTTTACATCGGAAAAAAAATCGCGAAAAAAGCTCGTAAAGCTCCTTTTGAAAAAACAAAAGCTTTTTTGTTTAGTTATTGCCACACATCTCATTTTTGCTTTCTGCTGTGCTTTTTCTTGGTCTCGACTTTGTCTCTATCTCTCATTTTATTTTTTCTAAATCGAAAACGAAAAGCAACTTACCTCGCTCTCGCTTCCTTTTTCAGTCGGTATTATCTTGCCTTTTTCAGTCAAAACTAAACGAGCTTTCTTTTTCCTCTTCCTTCCCCGTTACTTTTCCCAAAAACACAAAATCCCACCTTCCGAAAAGCTTTCGAACTATTTCCTATTTTTAATTCAAAAGCTAAATTCCACTGTGCGCCCAATCCCTGATCTTCTCCTTCAAAAGCTTTTGCAAGCTTTTCCCCTTTTTTTGTCCTTCCGATGAGACTTTTTCTCTCAATATTTTTTCTTCCTTAAAACACGCATGATCAGAACTTTGGTTGGAACAAAAAACAAATTACGACAAAAAAAAAAACTAAAAAACTTTTTTCAAATTGGCAGTAGGTTCTCTCTCCTGTATCTATAAGAATTTATGTTCTAGAAAAAAAAATAAAAATAAAATAAAAATAGAGAGAGGGAGAGAAAGAGAAGTAAAAATAAGAAAAGAAAAAAATAATGTGAACTATCATTTGAGCCGTCAATCCTCAAAGGCGAACAAAATTCACATAGTAAGAAAACAGTCACGTGCTGAAACATCTCGGGACTCGTGTTCTCTCATCACACACATAATAATTATTTTTCCTCCTCTCTTTAAATTTTTGTGAAACTAAATGAAAAATAATAAAAAAATTAAAATAAATTGAAAAAAATCGAGAAATAGTTAAAAAAAAAATTAAAAAAAAAACGAACGGCAAAAAATAAGTAAATAAAAAAAAACCCAAAAAAAATAACCCACAAAAAAAAACCCAAATAAGAATTGAAAATATCCTTGAAGAAATTTCTGTCATGATTTTTTGTGCAAGCGGTTATTAGTTGTTTTTTTTTTCTTCTTCTGTTTTGTAGGAGGCTTTTTGTGTAAAGAACAAAAAAAAACATTTTTGTGTTGTTTTCTTGTGCCAAAAATTATTCTCGATTTAATTTGCGGGATTCTCTTTTTTCTATTTTGAAGCAAAACGCGAACCTTTTGCAAATTTGTTTTCCTGAAAAAAAAAAAAATTACCCCAATTTGGGCAATTTTTTTTTCTATGGGACTTTTCTATGTGACTGGGTTTTTATGATTTCGTAAAAGGCTGATTTTTTTTTTCGTTTTATTTTCAATGATTTTGGTCCCTTGCTTTGAATAAAAAACAAAAACCCGAAATTAATTAAAAAACAAAAAATAAACAAATAATAATAAAAAACAAAATAAAATAAAAATTGAATTGAAAACTTGCAAAACCATAAAAACAATTTCTCGTCGTTACAATCGTCGTACGTGTCGTGATTAAATTTTTTTTTCAACGGTTTTCACAGCTCTTCCTTCGTCCTAAAACACGAAAAAAAAAGGCTGTGCTTATTTTTCGAAAAATTAAAACGAAAAAAAAAAATCCTGTTAGTGCTTCAGTGTTTTATTTTTTCTCTTCTCGCGCTCTCTCTGTTTTATTTTTTCTGTGCTTTCAATTAAATTAATAAAACACGAAAATTTAAAATAACCCACAACTAAAAAAAAAAAAAAAGAACGAAAAACAATTCCCGATAACCCTACCGGCTTCAACTTGTTTTTTTTTTTTCATTTTCTAAATTAAATTTTTCTTTTTTAAATTAAGAAAAAGCTAAAATATATAAAAATCACACACACACAACAACAACAACGTTCAGACAGATTTCACATTGAGTATTAATTAAAAAAAAAAGAAAAAAAAACCCAAGCGTTAAATTAAATTAAAAAAAAAAAAAACCAAAAATAAAAAATCTAAAAACTAAACTCGAACAACAACAGCAGCAGCAGCGGCAGCACAACACCGAGGGGCACCTCCCCCATCCGAAAATAACCATTGCTCTGCAACTTTAGGTTCGTATTGTTGTTGTTGTTTTTTTGCATTCATTATTAAAAAAAAAAAAATTACCCAAATCGTGGTCGGGTTTCTCCCCAAAACCCTCTAAACTGAAAAAAAACAACAAAACTTTTATACTTTACTGCGAAAATGACCCCGAAACATTTAAAATCCAAGTCGGTCGCAGTGATTTTAGATTACCGGGTTATTAAAACCCGATTCGCGAAACCCGGTAAGCGCCTACCCACCCCACCTCCCACTCCTCTCACAAAATTTTCCCAAATATATACTGGGAAGAAGGAATTGTGTGTTGCACATTTTCTTTCAACTAATTTTTTTTAAAAAAAAAAAACCCCCCGCATGTTAGGGTCCCGCAAGTCTACAAAAATTACATTAGAGGAAATAAATTACCCCCCGCATGTCTTATCCAACACTTAGCTCATCTTATCAAAAAAAAAAAAACGAACTACAATCACAAGCCAGGGTAGTGTGGCAGCGGTGAAGCTACACCCCATTTCGTTGTGGTGTTCAAAACAATGCCTTATTACTCGTGACGTTTCGGTCTCTGCTGAGCAAATTTTATCCAAGCTATGGTATTGTAAAGGGGGAGTTGGTGGCATTTGTCATAAAGGGATTTTATGGCACGTTTACTATACGCCTTACCATGGACGAAGGACTCCCCATATTTTTTTTTAAATGCCGAAGTTTGGTGCAAAAATAACCCAAAAGGACTCAAACTCCCCCTAACCATTATGCTTCGGCAAGATAAGGACCCTTTTCTCATGGCCCCGTCATCGGATCAATCCGATGCGAAAAGTGTGCGGTTTTACCCCGCGCCTACTTCAAAGTACATTGACAACTCGAAACGAGTTTCGAGCGCGCGAAATTACAAACGCTATCAACAATTTTTCTCGAAAAAGTATTTTCTCTTCTTCACGACAAAAATATGAAGAACAGAAAATCGTCGTTCGGTTCCTTTTTACAAAAAAAAGGACATTTTGTATTGAATTTTGTTTTTTCTAATTGTGAAAGGAAAATTTGAATCGGGAGGAGGGGGAGGGGATAATTAAACAGTTAACATAGTTAAAAGTTTGGAATAATGTCGCGAACGTTATGCTTCCTTGAGAGGAAGAAATATCGGGGAGGGAGCTGAGATATGAGTGCCTTCATTGATCCCTGATCTATTTTTTTATTATTATGTACCCCCCAAACCCCCCCTTAATTTTCTTTTCCTAGAGCTGCGGTCTCTGTACAATTTATGGTTGTTTCAATTTTTGTCGAGAGAAAGAAAAGAATCATTGAATCGAATGTGTGTTTTTTGTTTGGTATGGTCCAGTGGGGGGGGGGGGGAAATGGGGGGTTCACAGAAATCTGGCCGAATGGATGTCAAATTTATTCCCTTTCGCCATTAATTTCCCATTCAATAAAAATTCGGCAGCTATTTGTTCCTGCGTCTCACATGTCGATCGCTAAGATAAAAACGGAAGTTTTTCGTCCACTATAGGGTTGCTTTCTTGACCCAGGGGGTGGAGGAGGGGGTCTGATTACGGATTACTGGGCACACGCTCTATTGTTCAATCCTGATTTTCGGGATATTTTATTTAACGTTCCAGAATTCATCTGTAAAAACGGTTTTCATGTATTCCATTTGTGTTTTCCTTGATGATTCTTCCCACCTCCCTCCCTCCCACCCCCTTTCAATCGCAGTCTCCTTTTTTTTTTTGACAACTCGCTACATTGCACTGTCTAATATCTTGTCGAAGGATTTCTTCAAATGAACAAGAGAATTTCCTTAGCCCGAATCAAATTATTCCCTGTAAAGATCAGACCCTCTCGCCCTACCACCCGTTAAGGGATTTATTGTAGGGTGGGGGCCGGGGGAGGTGTCTTAATTTTTTTCCACCCCACCCGAAGGACTATCGAACGCAGTTAAAAGACAGTTTTTTTTTTTTTTTTGACAACTCGAAACGAGTTTTGATCGGGCGAAATTACACTGTCAAAGATCTTTTTCGAAGAATTTCTTCCTGAACGCAACTTCCATCGTCGCGTCCATGTCCCCTGTAACTTTCCTCCACCCTCCCCTGAGCATCGACCTTTAGTTGTAGCCAGAACTTGTGGCATCCTGCATACCTGCTCATGATAGCAACATGGTCGTCTCCTTGGCGATGTTTCGCTCCAATTTCCTCAAAGTGTGACCGATCCACTGTCATTTCCGTCTTTAAATCTAAGCACCTATTTTAGGCTGTCCAGCCGTACTCGAAAGTTTGTCGTTGTAAATCGCATCTGGCCAGAATATCCCAAAAGTGCAGCGTAGGCATTGACTCACGAAAGCTTGCAGTTTATTCCTTTACCATCGTTGTATAGTGTGAAATATAATCGGTCCTTGATCTCATCCGAACATCACCGTTCCACGTGTTCCCAGCAACTTAAAACGTTCAAGGATAACGTTCACCGACTTCCAGGCTAAAACTCGTTTGTACCCAACCCCCTTCCTGTCTTCCGTATACCGACTTGATTGTGTGCTCATTCAATGCATTTAAGGGTGATCCCCTAAGCTTTTGCCACTAAATGCAAAATCGATCAAAAAAAAAAAAAATTACATTGAAAATTTTGCGACAGGGTGTTTTTTTTGCTGTTTTGCGGGTTGCACATTGTTAGTGTTGGGACTTTTTCATGTCCCCCGGGGTTTTTTTCCGAATCGAAAATTTTGATTTGTAGTGGCGAAAATCATGAGTTTTTAACATTGGGACTCTCCCCTTAAATGCGGCACTGTTGGTCGGATCATCATCTCGAAGAATGCGTCTCTTGTTTGCGTTCCGTTTAAGACGGCGATGGTCGATTATAAAAATAGAAAATTTGTTCGTTATATTTCTCGGGTACAAAAAAAAAAAAAAAAACAAAAATAAATAAATAAAAATTAACAGAAGAGAAGAAATTATTTCGGGTTATTCAGTGGAAGTAAAAAATTCACACTTATCCTACCACCCAGCCATCCAGGCAGCTTGCTTTTCCTTTACTCCCTCTCTCTATCTACCCGTCCAGCCCACTCCTTCCACTATCTCTCCGCGCTTCACATAAAACCGAGGAAATCGAGATCTCGGAGATCTTTATTAAAAAAATGAAAAAAATTTCCGGGAAAAAACTTCAGGGACCTCTTGAAATTCTAAATATTGAAATACTTCCTCATTCCTCCCTCCACCCCCTCGCCATTTTTTTTGCCAAGGTACTTATCGACATTAAAAAGAAAAATATGCAAACGGTAGAGCGTAACGAAAAGCGCGCGGCAGTTATGCAATATCTCGATGTTGCGAAATTTTCACTTGAAAACTTTTGGGTATTTTTTTTTGGGTTTTTTTTTTCTCGAGTGAGGTAATTTTTTGTTGGGGGTATTTTTTTTTTCTTTGTTGAATTTTCAGCGTTAACTTGGGGAAGAAAAAAAAAAGAATTATTGCATATTTCTACCTTTGCTACGAGAGAGATAGAGAGAGAGAGAAAAAAGGGAAATTGAAACAGTTTCTTGTTTAAATACATTTTTTTTTGGGTAGCGGTGCGCATGTACTTCGCTCTGCAATCTAACAATTCTTAAGTACACACACACACACACACACAAAAGGAGGTCAATTGGAGGTGGAAAGCTGTTTTCCTTTTCGGCGTTCATCCAAAATGGTGGGGGTGGGGGTGGAGAATGGGGTTAGAACGAGCAAGGTATGGACATTGGCCGACCCAGACCTCTGAGTATAGTCCTCGTTTAACCCCGGGCTTACCACCGCTTCGCTCCTCCACCCCCCCCCCCCCCCTCGTCCTCCCCCGCGGAACTTTTATGTTGTATAAAAACGTACACGATGAGAAAATTTTCCCTGGCGCTACGTTTGCGCATGCATTTTCATAATTTTCCTCTGTCGTGTTTTTTCTTATTGTTGTTGCTCTTATGTGAGCGAGGAGATGCTGGTAGTGTGGTGGGGGTGGTCTATGGGGTCAAGAGGGTGGGGGAGGGGGTTAGGTAGCAACTTAGTGGTCAACAAACGTTTTTTAGGTCCTTATTATTATTTTTTTTTCTCGGTGAACCTTGGGGGTAGGTTTTCTTTCTTAAGGTATGCGTGCTCCTGATTTTTTTTTTTTTTCGTATCACGAGTCCATTTTTAGTGAGTAAGGTTTCCTTTTTTGTTTTATTTTTTGATTTCACAGTTTCATACGTTTTTGTGCTGCTTTGAAAATTTTCTTTTAGGGTTTTTTTTCTCACTCGAACCCGATTTCTTGGAATTTTTTCGGGTTATGGGGGGTGAGGGGGTTTGAAGTTAAATTCTGTTTGTTTGGAGAGAAAAGACGAAAAGGACGATAGGTACAAACGGGCCTGGGGTAGTGCGGGCGAGAGAACGAGCGAGAGAAAAATAGTGACAGTGTGAGAAATAGAGACAACTTTAGGGGTTGCGACCTAAAACCCTACGGATAGGGTGGTTCAAATATAGAAGGGGTGTATCGGAATCTTTAATTTCAATCCCGAAATGACCTGACTCAATCGATCGATGATTAATTCACGAAAATTAAGTGTGCGATATTAAAGTTGTTCCTTGTTGTGTTTGTTTTTCGGAGAGAGAGAAGGTGGGGGATGGTGCCTTTTAATAGGTTATATCGATGGGGCGGTGATAAATTTCATCTGTCGAAATTGAATTTGTAGGCCGCTATTGACCTAATCGCATCCTGTTGAATTCAAGGAATTTCCCATTTAATTGCATCCAGGATTTTTCTAGCGTTATCTTCCCTTATGTTTAGCATCTTCTTCTCTTTGAAATTTCCTTCTAATCGTACTGCGAAATTTTACAAAATTTCCTTTTAACTTGTGTGCGATTTTCTCGAATTAAATTAAACCCATTTCCGAATCAAATTAAACCTTTTTTCAAGACAATTTCATTTTATTTTTGTTCCAATTACACAACAATAGAAAGAAATGCATTCTATTGTCGTGTAATCATGTCCTCCCTTACGTTATTTTTATGCAAATCAGGGTCCGGTATGATCCGGGGGGGGGGGGAGGCGTGTAACGTTTTGACTGAAAGCGCACTGCTCTAGCCGCTAACGTATCTTTCCTGTTTGAGGATTTTTCGCAGTTTTTTTCTGTTTTTTTTTTTTTTTTAAATTTCTACTTGGGAAGATGATTAAACTGGCTTCGACATCATCATCGTCATTTAAGTCCCAGCCGCACGGAAGAATAATCCAATAATGGAAAATCCTTTAGGCGCCTTAACTTTAAATCGCTTAAACCCGGAGGCCGGGAGGTGGGGAGGAAGTAGCTCAAAGAATTGCACACTATCGAGATAATCTCTGGGTTCGGGGGTGAAAGGAGGAGTGTTCGGGTGTTGTCCGTCTCTGACATGATTCGAATGTCCTTGTGCATGAATATGTGCAAGAAAAAAAGGACGATGTCTGTTATTCACGTCAGGCGTCGACAAGACACTTAAGTCACGTTGTGATGCACTTAGGTCGCCTTTTTTACTGAAAGGATGAATCATCATCAATTGTATTCTGGTTTTCTTGAAGCAAAATGACTTGGATGATGCTAGAGATTGGGAAAGGGGGAGAGGGGGCGAGGGGTTGTGCTGGAAATGATGTATTATTCGAATCGATAGGATATGGGAAATGATGTAATGAGATGATATCCTTGAACATGGACACAAAATGATGCCAAGACATGTTTCTCGTGATGTTATTTAACCGTGTCAACAGGAAACGGACAACACATCAAAACTGGAGCGCGTATGTGACCATCGGCAATCAACTGTACTCTCTGAAAACAGATAAGAATTAAGATTTTCTTAAGTGAGCGAACGTGTTTTTTTCTTTCCTTCGACAGATCGAACTTATAGTGAAGAGAATTTTGAAGGATCAACATAGGAAAGGAAGACAACTTAAGATGATGCCAATCATCCGGATCTATCGAATGGCTTTCAGTAGTAGCTATCCGCTAAGCAATCTACTCTCTTCTTCAAACATCACGTGATACGATTTCGAATGGAAGAGAATCTTAAGAATTAATAATGGAGGAGGAAAACACAAGGAAAATGGGGGCGCGCCTCCCTTCATCTAAATCGCAGTTCTTTTATATTTTTAATAAGAGCTTTGTCAACATATTTCGTGTCCACTTCTGGTACACCGTTTGACCTTAGATTGGGACTACATGAGCAGTAAAGTCCTTCATAATAATTTACAAAAAGAAAAGCAAAAAAAAAAAAGAAAAACTCACGTAGCTTTTCTTTATTGCATTTCGTGCACGCTAATCAGGTTTCAATAAGTGCAATCAATATGGCTTTTTCGTCTTCCTTGCTTTTCTTCATCCTCTGTCCGAGTATTATTTTCGAATCAAGGTGATAAAATAGTTGAACGGGGTGGACTAAAGAGGAGGAGGAGGACCACCTCTACCACCCACCACCTTTTTGCCGGACTGTAATACAAAGCATTCAATTAAATCGCAATCGCTTTCCGAAATCAAATAACATACTGGGTGATGGTTGGGGGTGAGGTTTTGTTTGCGCGGGTAGAGTGAACGGGGAGGTTACGAAAATGTAACCCAAGGTCTGCCACATTATGCTTGCATGTTTAGTGTAAGTTGGTGGGTTCATTGGGCACGGAGAGGAGGTGGTGTACGTTGTTGTTAAGGAGTCGAACGTTTGGCTTTTCTTTTCATGTGCGTACTTTGCGCGCGATTCTGGCGAACCTAGTGCCGGACGAATAAAAGAGCATACGGAGGGAAGAAGGGGATGCGAGAAGGTATAATAGGCTGCACTTCCGCCTACTTATACACAAATACATTTATTCTATGATTTAACGTAGCACTGGAACACCGGGCACTTAATCGTCTTTCGATTTTACGAAGACAACTTTTTGTATGCGGGGGGTGGTAGAAGGGAGCATTTATTTTTCTCACAAACTTTTCCAACATGGGCATTCTTCAAAACACTAACTGATACGAGAAATTGAAAACCACCGCAGTGTGGCTTGGGGGGGGGGGCTCAATCATCTAACTGCCAGAACGTCATTGCCTGGCACTCCTGAGTGTCCTGACGCCCAGCGGACGCGTTCAAGACCCCGAGTACATTCCCATACCGATTTCGATTATGGTCTTTTCTCGAGCTCACAAATTCTGGAATGGAAGTACAGAGGAGGGGGATAACTGAGGAGACTGATTACCAAGTATGACCAGGGTTAGATCACCTGGATTGGATGGAATGATGGGCGAGATGTGCGGACATATCTGGCGTACCATCCCACATTACATTCGGGAAATGTATGAGAAGTGTTTGAATGAGTGCTACTTCGCTGTTGCCAAGTAGTTTGCGAGAGTATTTGCGCTGCACCCTAGATCCTACCGTAACGTATGCCTTTTTCCAGTGCTTGGTTTACCCGTCTGTCGATGGAAAGACGGAAGTACGGCCTCCGGGCAGGAAAGTGTACTGAGGACGCATGCTACATGGGTGCCGCTTCGTTCGACCTGGACGTTATATGGATTGGAATCCTGGCCACGATAGGATTGTCAATGCTGCAGAGTGACCAGGTGACGGATGAGGAGGTCATAGGGTACCTAGATGGCAAACTAGATGGGATATGTCGGCCAATGATCGTGTTACTTACTGAGTACATCAAGGATGTGAGTTTTTCCGTAGGAAACTTGGACACTTTAGTCTATGCCTGGGTTTTCTCCTTGCTGGTCACAATAGTATGAATGAGTTTCTATACAAAATGGGTCTTGGCCACAAAGCCTGTGTTCGAGGCTATCGCTGTTCGGGAACAGTTCGTAGCAATAAAAGAGTTCGCAGGTTCGAAGGACATTTCGAAGACGCCGGGAAATCATTACGAGCAGTTCTGAACTACGATACCTCGTGGTGCCTCACCTGCTGGTCTTGTCTCGTAACTATTGAGTGTCCTGGGCTGCAATCGGAGGTCTTGTATTAATGCTGTTTCAGTTTTGTGTCTGCACGTCGGTAGGAAGTCTCGTCTCATCGTAGCTGAGGTGTGCCACCAGTTACGAGTTACACGGAACTCAACTGCAGTAACTCTCGCGTTACGAAGCCTGATCAGAGGGGTCCTGGTACCACGGCTGCCGAGGAGGTTACTTCTACCACCCGGCAATTGGTTGTATTGATCCAGTAGTGCCCGAATCGCGGAAAGATTTGTTAGAAGTTCGGCGTGAAGTTAGAGAGATGTTAGCTTGGTCTCGCGTCCACCAGTATGAATGCCGAACTGCAAATAGGTATGAGCTGGTACCACTAGGGGCGTGTGTGCAACCGTGGAATTAAGTCTTCGCGGTAAGACCCTCACATAGGACCCTGCCTCAATAGCGGCACTTCTGAAATTGGTCCGTCCTGCTCCGCTCTGTTTTAGAGCCCAACGAACGCAACAGTTTTGAGGAAAATGATAAAAAGCTGTTTCATTGGCCACGAAAGAATCCGAATCTAAATTCGTTGGTTTCCGTTCATTTTGCCGTGATATCCTGTAGAAAGGGAAAGGGACTAGCTTTGAGATTTGAATCATTGGTGTCGAAAGAATCCGAATTTGATTTCGTTGAATTCTCAGCGTTACTCAACCGGGTGTCATGACCCAGAGATTGATAGATAGGTATCGCATCTACCAATAAGAATTTCGTTCCTGTAGAAGCGCTATCGATCGGAGCTTTACATAAAATATGTAGAGGCTTGCCGAAAACCGCCGTGGGGTTAAGTCTTCGAGGTAGTTGCGCTTGGGGCTCTAATTTCTTCAAAGTGTGACCTATCCACTGCCACTTCCGCCTTTGAATCTCAATGCCTATCTTAGTTCTAAGGTCCAGTTGTTTCTCGACGTTCCGCGTTCGAGATCATATCTGGGACAAGGTTAGTAAAAACAATCATCTCTCAACCTGTTGTCGCGATAAAACAACTTCTGACTAAAGACAGAACAGAGCAGCGAACCACCACACGTCCGAGCTAAACTTAAAGTTAAAAATTTCACTCTTTCTACTTTACGTCAAAGGATTTCTCGCGTGTTTTTACTCTTTGTTTTCTCTTGCGGCATATTTTTCAATTTTCTAATTTTATTGTGAAGGTGTGATATTTGATGGGGTTGAAAAACCTGCCCTATTCTCTTCCAGCATACACCTTCAAGTTATTGATTTTATTACAATTCGTTTCGTTTGGTCAGCCCTCTTTTATTGTTGACCTGCTAAACTTTATCCTATTAGGTCATCGCTAAAGCCTGCTAACAACATCCCCGACCCCCACCCTACCATAATCAACCCAACCCTTCTCATCATATCGCTCTCTCTCTCTCCCTCTCGTTTTTTTTTTCCCATTCAGTGAAAAGCCGTGACAATTTTATACAAATATACCGGAGAACGGAAAAATAAGAAAAAAAAAAATCACAAGGACGAAGAAGGCAGGCAGGACGAGAGAGTTGAAGACTCGTGCGATGGGAGGTGGTGAATTTGGACGTTAAAAAAATAGCAAAATATCTGAATTTACATCGGCTTTTCGACTTTTTTTTTTTTTTCCTGATCGCATCTGGTCAACACAATATTTGTGTCCGAGGGGAGGTTTTTGTGGGTGGTTTTCTTTTTTCCCTGTTCGTTTCCGATAAATCATAAAGCATAAGGTGGTCGAGGTTGATAGCTATTTATCAGGACGTGACTTGACGAGTATTTAAAAAAAAAAAAAAAAACTAAACTGAAAACAAAAGAAATTCAATCCTGGAATGATTGAAAATGGTTAATAAAGGATAATTGATTAGTACGAAATTAATTTGTTGGTATTGTGGGTTTGGTGTATTGGTTTCGCAGTACGATTTGAATTTAAAGGAAATGGTTGCCGATGTTACGTTTCAATTTGAGAATTGAGAACTTTATCACTTAACTCTGGTTTGATAGGGCCGTCTCAGCAGCGACCGAAACGTTACATTTAATGAAGCACAACAGTGTAGAATTCGGAAATCTTTCTGCTTTAAATTCAAAATGCATTGTGTAATCAATTTTCACCAAACCACCATTATTAAACAATTAAACCAGACTATCTGTCGCACTTTCAATATTTTTTTTTCCAGTTTCTTTATCATTTTGATCTTCGCAAAGACCGAAAAGTTACGCATAGAGAGATAGAGAGAGAGAGAGAGAGATGGATATAGAGAGGTAGATAGAGAGAGAGGGAGAGATAGATAGAGAGAGGTAGATAGAGAGAGAGGGAGAGATAGATAGAGAGAGGTAGATAGAGAGAGAGGTAGAGAGAGAGATAGATAGAGAGAGAGAAATAAAATTCGTGGAAATCTTGTAAACTATACGAGACCGAATAAATATTAACACTACAAACATAAATAAATAAATTATAGTGTCGGTTTAGATGTGTGCGCACGCGCAATTTCAAAATATGATAAAAACAGAAGAAATTAACTCCTCCCCGTATTTCTTAATCATTTTACGGCATCTGTATTTATTTGCCAAAGAAATCAAAATGTTTTATTTTTAGAGCGCGCACGCTTGCTCCCCTATAAACGAAATGATTTCACCTTGTAAATTGTGTTGGCAACCTCTCGGTGCCACGAATTATTGTTGTGTCCCATTTTTATTTATTTTGGTTTTTTTTTTACGTGTCCCGATTTCTATTCCAACCTTTATCGAATCACATTTTCAATCTTTGTTGTTGTTTTTTTTCGAGAATTTGCGTAAATCGGTGTGTGGGGGGGGGGGGGGGGGTTTAGCCCGGCAAATTGTACAAAATTCTGTTTATTGCATTCTGTTTTTTATTTGGTTCGAGAACTTTGGTAATCATAAAAATTTCAGGTTTTCGATAGTTTTGGACGGGGAATTTGTGATTCCAGGAGTCGGGAAAAAATGATGTGTTTGTCTGTGTGTCGCGGCGAAAACTTGAGTAAACCTCAGCCGAAAAGATCGAAAGTGTTCGCAAAAAATCGAACTAATCGCAAGATAGATCGGTATTGTTTTTAGGGAAATGATCGCTAAACAAAAATGAAAGCTTTTGGGTATTTGAATCGAGGCATTAAAATCAACTGTGTTTGTCTTGTGCCCCATTCCAGGATTAAGTTGAGGTCCGAGTTTAATGTACCAATCGACTCACTGAAGTCGGAAGTGTCGCCGTAGGGCCAGTCAAATTCGAAGATGTTGTCAAGTGTGCGAAACTATGGATAGGATTAAGAGTTAATGACAAAAGGTCGCTGATAAAAACTAAAAAGAGGGTAAGACGGAACGTTGAGGGACGCCGGAATCAAAAAAGTAATTTCAACTCGAAAGAAAAGATTTCCGGATTCTACACTGTTACGCTTTATTATTCGTGACGTTTCGGTCTCTGTTGAGACCTTTATCACCTTACCTTTGATAAAGGTCAATGGCAATAGGGCGACAATTAGCGGGGTTCGCTTTTTATCCCTTTTTGCGAATCGGGCTGAACATTCCAGGTCTGCGGAAAGACGCCCTGAAGAGTATGAAAGATGATAGAGACTGCGAAGTGGTTTAGACCATGACGGGGACGTGGTTTTCGGGAATTTCAGAAGATGTGCAGATTTCAAAAATTTCTCAAATCTCTCTGGTGAATCCTTAACCTCCTCTCCAAGACAATTGAGCTATCGGATCGAATTTTGTCGATTAATCGAAATAATAGTGAAGTAGTGCTTCTCGAAAAATGAAGAGAAAAGGGCCGAGAGAGAGTCCGTATTCTGTTCGGCTTTATTAATCGTGCTGTTTCGATCTCTGCTGAGACTCTTTCTCAAACTGATCAGTTAAAACGAGACCGCACGTAGCAATGTTTTTTTTCGCAATTGCAGCCTCCATGTTTCATGAAACAATTTTCACAATTTTTCATATTTTTTCCTTCTATATTTCAACCACTATCATCCCCCCTCCTCCCTCCCTCCCTCCCTCGTCATTCATTATGAATTCACACAAAATCAATTTTTAGCAAACACTTTCCCCCGAATACTCCAATTTTTATGCATCGCATAATTCAACCGCGATCCGCAAAAAAATGGCTACAAAATTTCCGCGAAAAAAAATTCTCCAGAGAAAATTCTTCCCTCACCTCCCCCCCCCCCCTCCCCTCCCACCGCGCTACTGGAATTTACACAAAACACCAATTAACCTAAAAATAAAACACAAAAAAAAAAACCCCCAAACTAATAAAACAACAACTTCCAAGATAGATAACGACGAAACATAATTAAAAAACCCGGAAAATTCAATTTTCCAGAAATAGAAATCTTCCGCGTGAACAACGAAACACGCGATGATTTGAAATTTTGCCAAAAAGAAACTCTGCTGGAGTCTGCCGTTCGTGCGCGCTTGGTTACAACGCGATCTGAATAAATCGTTCGCACCGGAATTTCATTATACCTCTCGCCCGGGAATAAAATGATCTGTTGCATCCTCCCTCTCTCATCCACACCCCTTCTCCCGTGATAAACCTCTGAAAAACATGGAACACACACTAATTTTCCGGCCACCCAGAAGAAGACGCGCCCATTGTATTGTGTTCGCGCGTCCGGATTCCCGGGAAATTGAGTCTGCCGCTGCCTATATGGGGAAAACACATTCCATTAAGATTCTTTATGCAATTTTTGTGCATTCACTGAAATTAGTGTGCAATTTGTGTGCATTTCACTTTGTGTGCGTTCACTTAATTTTGTGTGCAATTTGTTTACATTCACTCAAATTTGTGTGCATTCACTCAATTTTGTGTGCAATTTGTGTGCATTCACCCAAATTTGTGTGCAGTGTCCTTGCATTCACTCAAGTTTGTGTGCATTCACTCAATTTTGTGTGCAATTTTTTTTGCATTCACTCAATTTTGTGTGCAATTTCTGTTAATTCACTCAATTTTGTGTGCAATTTGTGTGCATTCACTCAAATTTGTGTTCAATTTGAGTGCATTCAGTCAAATTTGAGCGCGTTCACTCAAAATTTGTGTGCAATTAGTGGGCGCTCACGGGAATCGCTTGATCCGATTTAATGGAAACTATTTGCTTCGATCAAATTTCATAATAGGTATCAGCAGAGAACGAAACAGTCATGGTTAATAAAAAATCGCTTCGGTCTCAGTCTGAGAATAGTTATTTTTTACAGAATTGTTAACTAAATTTTTCTTATATTATTTATATATTTATTTTTTTTTTTCCTTAATCATTGCAGGATAATCTCGTGCGGGAAATGCCTTGTTAGATGTTGAAATAATTTGAGTTTTGAATTTTTTTTTTCATTTTCAAATTACCTCGAGCCTGCGAAAGGCTGAACAAGGTGAGTTACGAATTTAATTATATTTAATTTTTCGATGAATTTTTTCAATTGATTTTTATTTAGTTGCTTTGTTTTTCTTTTTCGACTTTTTTTTGGTTATGTTTTTAGCTTTTTGTGGATTTCTATTTGTTCGCACTGCGCACTGTGTGCGATTAGTAATTAAGGATTTTGTGAATACTTTTAACCCGTTTTCATTCGTGTAATCATTGAAGTAACATTGATCTCATCTCTCTACAATGGCGCTACAGCCCAAATCGGACCTTGGCCTCCTGGTATTCAGGCTCCTTAACATTTTTCATTACTTATTGTGAAAGGGCTGTTAACTCTTCGCACAACCCTCCTTCTACGATTTTTTTCCATTTTCGTAGATTGAGGTGACCAAGATATATCTAAGCAGGTAATGTGCTGGAATTATATATTGCTCCGACCGGGATTTGAACTCACGACCTTCGCATTACAAGACCAACACGCCACCTACTAGGCTACACCCTAGCTAGTAAGTAATTAAGTAACATTGATATCAAACCCAAAAATTAATGCGCACAATTCGTTCTAGTTATTTTCGTCCCCTCTCGAATCCGGTCTAGTCCTTCAGCTTATTCCTTTGTCTGTTCAAAAAAAAAAAAAAAAAACAAAACAAAAAGTGTTAAGCTCCGTGCAGACCAAACGCTTTGTTTGAACATCACGTCTGAAAGTCGTCTCATTCGCGTCCCAGCTTTCGAAAAAGAACAATTCAGCATCGAGTTTCATCTCAGACATCCAGACATGCCTTCTTCCAACAATGAAATTTTTGAGACATTTTTGTCTCAGATTTCTTATTATCAACTCCCACCACAACAACTTTTCTTTGTTGATTCCATTATCCGCTTTGTTCCGTTGATGCTGAACAACAAAAAATATTACGCAATCAATCAATAAAAAAAAGCAGAAGAACAAAAAAAAAGGATCCTTATTAAGCGACTCTGATTTTCGATATCTATAGATGAAAAATTTGAAGATATCGTCCGGCTGTAACAATCGAGAGATATAAAATACGTGTAGTACGTCAGAGTGTGTAGCAATAAGGGAACGGCGTCGAAAAAGTTATTTTAAAAACAATCGACCGGGGAGGAGGCGAAAAAGTTAAGAACAAATCATGTTGTCATGTCCTGTAAGACCTCATTCATTCGCCTTTTCTTTTCTCTGTTTTTTTTTTTTTCTTTTCTATTTCAAAAGATGTCAGGATCATATTTTTTTTTGTCCTGTTTTATTTTCGTTTCAATTTTCTTTTGTGTACTGGAAAAAAGCTGGAAAAATATGGCATATCAATTATCTTAATTCTAAATTTAACTTTTCTTTAAGGACTTTTATTTCGAAAGTTGTTTGTCGTCAAATGGATTTTTCCCCGTGGCCCGATATGCTTCTCATTCGTCTGATGGGTGCTTAAGGTACTTCTTTTTGAATCTCTTTTTTTCTTATCACTTTGGGACTTAAATCGGTTTTTTTTGGAGCCTCGCGCTAAAATCCTGTACTCGCATTTCCGCGATCCTTTAATCGAACTTAATTTTTCGAATCTTCGAACTCTTTTTGCTCTGCATTTCAATACTCTTGTGGTTTGGATAACGAAACATCATTCCGTGCACTTAGTAGACCCTAAATCGTCGAGGAACCAAGGCTGAAGGCTGTGCTCACCGTTTTCCCTCCCTCCCCCACCCCGCATTTACGGTGTCATTACAGTTGAATGGGTACCTCAGAGCCAAAACTACAAAATGGAGGTCCCGATCAAGCTGAGGATCAAACTAGTCTCGTTACTTTCTGAACGTCAAATAGTTAAAGGCAACGGACATTGATCGAAACTTCACGATTAGCTGTGACGCTTTGGTCTCTGTTGTGACCGTTTTTTTTCAAACCTTGAGTTTTGATGAAGTTCTCAGAAGAAACCGTTTAAATTCAAATTCAAAAATGCACTCGGTGTGCAATGCCGAAACTAATCGTGCCGTTTCGATCTCCGCTGAGATCCAACCGATCTCAGCAGCGACTGAAACGTCACGATTAATAAAACAAACTAGAATTCGCCGAAATTGTTTCCACCTTGACCGTTTTTTCCCCCGTTTCTTTTTGTATTTTCATTTGTAATTTCTTTGTTATTACTAATACTCACTAATTAACATTTTATGGTTGGTTTCTGTATTAATTCGTTTATTTATTTTTCGTAAACTCTCATAATAAAGGAAAAATGGATGAAAATTTTTCATTGCTTCTTAAGACCATTTTCCAAAAAAAAAAAAAAAACAAAAAAATTAATTAAATAAATAATTGCTATTTATTTTGATTTTTTTCGTTTTGTTTAGTTTTTATTTATGCTTTTTGTGGTTAACTTTTTTGATGATTTTTAGGAATTTGATAGAATTAACTGCCATCCGCGGTTTTCCATTTATCTAGCGACGGAAAAAAATAGTTTCTTTTGGTAAACTATACGGTCACTAGTATTAACTCACCTGAAAGGAATGGAATTCTTTAGTTCAGGTTTAGTTCAGAGCAGGCTGAAACTTTTAAATTCGCGTTTTACCAGACAAGCAAGTGAAAACGCAAAAAGACAATGATTAGTTCGTTCTATATCGTATCCCGTATTGTCTTTTTATTCTAGTCACTCAATCGCAAACAATACGAACCGGATAAACACATGCACGTAAGGAATGAGAGTACCTACGCTGAGATTATTCTCGCATTCGAATAATACGTAGTTCATTTCGAACTAAACGGTAGAAGTTTGTTGTTTAGTTCAATTGAACTAGTTCGTTTTTGAACTAAAAATCTCGCGCCTTTCTAATCATCTGGCAACAAATTGATTTACCTTAAATCAGACTCAATTGCCGCGATGACGCGATTCCAAACACAAAACAACTGGAAAGAAAACCTCAGGTATTGAATCGACTACCAGCTGAAATTCTGCTGCAGTTGATGTAATTCTCGCAATTTCTATTGTGGGATAAAGGAAGATATTCGGCTGACTGAAAGGTGAGCGGGACTTTATTCCTTCAAAATCGCAAAGTAGAGCGCCCTTCGGGATTGTGGCAATTGGACATACTGTCGTATTGGAAGACATGGCTGAGGTAGTCAGTTCAATAGAGGGAACACTGTGAAACTTTACCAAGAGGATTGATAGTACCGTGTTACCTCGGAAGTAGTGTTAGCAAAGGCGGCGGAGCTGTAAAGAATGTTGTGATTCGTAAAAATAAAGTTCTCAAGAGAGGGTGGAGGGGAACTTGTATTTTTTTTATTGTTTGATGCGTTCAAGAGTCATTCAATTGATAGAGAAATCTTTGAACGACAAAACCTTTCTATATCTTGGAGGTGGGAGTATGGCTGCTGCATGCTCGATAGCTGGCATGGCTTAGCTCGTCGGCAACCAGGGTGAATCGTTGCCATCTCCTCCATTGCAAAAATATTATTTGCTTCGTTTTGCATTTATTTGGCATCTTCCTTCCTCACCATGTGTTTCCCTACTAATTTTCCTATATCCAATTGTTTTCCCGTACCCATCTTCAACTGTGCATCGCGCATTAAAGGATGACCCCCTTAGTTATAATTTCAACATCCGGCAGAATTTGTCTCTCTTTCAAATTCACTTTCCTTATTATTTTCCGGCAATATCCTGGTTCATCCGTTTGCTTCTCTCGGACCCTTCCTTTGTATTGTGTTCCCCTCTCCTTGGCCGGACCGCGTCCAGGTATTTATTGTTCGTTTACATATCAACGAGAAAATACAATTATCCTTTTTTTTTCTCTCGGAGCTAGGCGCCTTCTCTTCTCAGCACAATGAACTCGTATTCGGGGTTGCTCGACGACCGAAAATAAGAAAAGGATCCTGAGAAGGAAAAAAAAAAATGAATGGGCAAAACAGAGCTACACAATTGATTTCCTTTTTATCCAATTACTCACTTGTTGACTTGTTTTCTTTTTTTTTTGTCCCGTTTCCGGGATAGTTTCCATTTCATAATTTTTGATGACAACGATTCAGGATTGGAAATGCTAGGTCCGATATGACTTCCTGGAAGGAACAAAAAAAAAAAGAAGAAAAAACGTAATCGAATCGTTTTCACGCTTCGAAGAATTTTCGAAGGACACGTGAATACCAAGAGTGGTCGGTATGACTAGAATTTCAAGGTTTTCCTGGAAATCGCGTGTGATTGAGAGGTATCCTGATCGTCCCACGCACTCCCAACTAAGGAACAGCGGGATGTCTGATGACGGAATGGTATCAAAAAACGGGGTCATAATGCGCTAAC
Source organism: Chorisops tibialis (assembly GCA_963669355.1). NCBI lineage: Eukaryota > Metazoa > Arthropoda > Insecta > Diptera > Stratiomyidae > Chorisops > Chorisops tibialis. The sequence continues at coordinate 1,516,748 of OY770265.1, read as the reverse complement.
TTTTCTTCCTTGGTCGGGACAGTCGACCGGGGGCGAAAAGGGGGCCAGTGAAAGTCCCGATTATATCATCATGAATTCGATTTTTACATATAAATGTTTGGATAGTGGGAGGGATTGGAAGGGGACGGATAGGATCGGTCTGTGAAATAGTTCTCCACAAGACAAATGAAAAAGAAAATGTCCCGAATGTGAAAATAAAATTATTCTTCAAGGTTACTCTTTCCTCTATACGACCAATCGTCGTATCCCCTTCTCCCAGTCCTCGTCCGTCTCCCTTCCTGAATATAATTAATTAACCGCCTGAATGGTTGCGCGACGTAAGTAAAAAAGGAGCGAAGGATATCGGGTGTTTGGATGTTTTCTTCGTTCAAGGATATTCGCCCGTGTCTCCACACTTTTAACCGCGAAAATAAATCTTCTGTAAATAAAAAATTTTATTAGGATAAGGGTGGGGGGTGGTGGTGGTGGTGGTGAAACAAAAAATTTCGGAGGAGGTCAGCTAAAATTCTCAATTGTATTGGGGGAATGTTGTGGTGCTGGATTTTTCTATTTTGGAGTCATGCGTAGGATCTTATGGGTGCCGGGTTTACATAGTCTGGGTATTTCGGGTGTGGTGATCCGGTTGGAAGGAGTGGCGCGGGGAATCATCTTGACTGTAAAACACGCAGTGGTGGTATCACTGTCATCTCGCTAAACAATAGGTGGTGCTTCGTTTGTAAAAATGTGTAATCCGAGAGCTGGTAAATTTCAGCAATCGAAAATGGTTTGTAAAACGTATTCGGGGAGAAGGATTGCAATGTGGCGAACAGGACATGTGGCGTGAGTGCTTTGGAGCATGCTAAGTAGAAGACAAGAGGGATATATATGTGCGGCGAATGTCTTCAAATAAATTTTCGTTTAGAGTTTTTTTTTTTTGTTGAAATTATTCTGGACGATTGTATGATGGCTTGAAGGGATTGGGATAGGTCGCGGTTTATGTCCTGTTCCAAATTATTCTTCGATGCCGTCATACCTTTTCGAAGTAATTTTCACGAGCTTGATTCTTTTGTAATTTTTCGTTGAAACACAAAAAAAAATTGTTTTTCATTTCGTGGAAATTTTATTCCTCCGTATAGCATATCTGTAAACAAGTAACGAAAATACAGAAAATACCGACTGTAATGGAAAGCTACAGATCTCCTCTTGAAATCAACCCATAACTTCTTCTTCTAGTATCAACGGTTTTTTTTCTTCTCTTGACTTTCGTAATAAGACTTGCTTCAGTTGCGCAACTGACGAGACGGTAAAAAATTGTAAAAAAAAATCGAATCTTCGTTTTTTTCTCGCTTAGTTTTGCAAGCGATGCAAATTTTATTGCGAAAGTCAATTTTTTCAAAGTCCATCTCGTTATATTGCTTTCGGTCGCGCGCAACATAGTGGACATGACCTTCGGAAAATTTCGCAATCAACTGATTTCCTTTGTCGCTGAGTCTTTCTGCCAGTTTTTTTCTCCCGGATTTACTTTTTCGTTCAACAGTTAAGTTGTGCAATCCGATTGTGCAACTTTATTGCGCAAGTAACCTGGTTTGTTGTTCTCCTTGAACCATATATGCAGTCGCGTTCATTTTACTTCCGGCAAAAAAGAAAACCCGAACAATTGTAACTTTTGAAAAGCTCTTTGGTATTTTCCTGATTCCTGGACGATTTCATCGTTTCCTTCCCGGCTGCGCCCGACATAAAGCTTCGTCATTTTGCTCAGTTTTTTTTCCTTGAAATCATCTCGTTCGAGCTTTGCTCGATTCCTTTTACGAGCTTACTAGCAGCAGCAGCTTTTTAACTTAACAGCAATAAAAAAAAAAAAACCGCGAGACACGCGCAAGCTAAATCTTTTTTACTGCCATTCATCCAACCCCTTTTAGAATCTCGTTTTTTTTTCTCTCTCTTCAAACAAGAATTCGAAGTCGTTCGAAGTTATCGAGGGGGGAGGGGGGAGATTGAGGGGAACTGGAGAGAAGGTAGCAGTAGAAGTTGCTTCGTGGAGAGAAGAAACGAGAGTGGAGAAACGAAGGGAAAGTCTTTGGGAATTTTTCGATGGGGTTATCCTCTCTTTTTCTCTTGTTGCTCTAATTTTCATTTTACTGCAATCGATAACTCATATTGTTTTGCATACATTTTTCTTAATTTTGTTTGTGGGTTGTTTGTTTTTGGTATTTTTGTCGGGTTCAAAATATATGAGAGGAGGGGATGGGGGTGAGAGAGACAGAGCAATACCAAAGAATAATTTAATTTGATTAAAATTTGAATAAAATGATTTTTTTTTTTTGCAAGAATTTCGAGTATTGTACTGATGATGATTTTTGGACAAAAAAAGGAGTTGAGGAAAGGGGGAAAGTTACGAAAAAATGTTTTTTCATATTTTCTTAAATCCTGGGCATCTTCTAGGCGATGGGTTCTTCTCGTTTTTAGTTGTGTCCTGAATAGTTTTTGATCAAGCGCGCTTTTTTTTTCTCTCTTGATAAGAATACATGATTGAAAAAGTAACTAAGATATTGTTGTGAATTTTTTGAACATGGTCAAAAGATCCTATTCAAGGTTATGGCGTCTTACATCAAATTTGACAACTCTGCTTAGGATTTGTGATTTCGATATGATAAATAAAATGAAAGGTAAACGATTGAAGCTGCTTCGTCTATCGCGAATTAAATTGCTGCTAGCTCACCTGCTTACTACTGCTTCCAGACATTTATTTCCTTGCTTCTCCTTTTACCACCTCCAATACAAGCTGAGCAAATGCACGAAAAAAATATATATGAATTTTTGCTTCATACAAAGCCTATGAAGCTGCTTAAATCAAGCGTAATTTTTTTTTTGGTAGCAAATGATGATACCACTCCTTCTCACCAATCCCTTCTACCACCTCCCGTACAACGCAGTTTGGCAACACACGCCGCGTTACAAAAAGTTTCAAGACAATGCTGCAAAGATGAAAGATGGTAGGAAAGGGGTGATTTCTTAGGCCACAGGCACTTCTCTAGATAGTGTCGCATGATTTTGGAGTGTGAATTTGCTCCCTCTCCCCTTCCGCCATATTGTGACCCTCAATTATGATCCGGTTTTTTTTTCTGTTCTATTTTTCAGAAATTGAAAAATCAAAATGATTTAAAAGTCGTCGTTAATACGATTTTTATCAATATTTACTTTAAATTATCATTTTTTTTTTTACTTATTACGTAAATAAAGATAATAAATGAAATTGAATAGAAAATTTCGGTTGATATTCTGCTGAACAAACGAGAAGATTAAAAATCAATTTTGATTTTATTGTCATAATCTTTTTATTTCGTTTTATTTTTTCTTGTTATCATTAAAATCATATTTATCATAATTCTTGTTCTATAGTTCGGATTTTATTGAACTTTTTTTTTTCGTCGAATTTTTTCGATATTCGAAATTGTGTAAAAATTTATGAACTGTTTCCAGTGTTTTGAAATTCGTTTCGAGTATTTTCAAACTCGTTTCGAGTATTTTCAAACTCGTTTCGAGGTTTTTTTTTCGTTCGTCTTCTTCTGATCATTAGAACCTGTGGGTATGTGTTCAATATAGCAATATATAGACTGGGTAGTAACTGATCTTCGGGCGATTCCAGTAATATTGCCTTTGGAGCCTGGCAACTCCACCACGGACCCCAGCCGATCCATCAGTATTAAAGCTATGCACGAGCTTAGATTGACGTGGGTGGTGACCGTAAAACCTGGTACAACGGGGGAGGTTTGGAGGATCCCGAAGTCTGTCGCATTAGTATACAAGCAGGCGTACGTTATTTGTGCGACTATTGGCATATGGTCTCTCACAGAGCAACAGGAGAGGCAGAACTGGCTGAGAAAAGAGGAGTACTGAGGATAAACGGACGAAACTGGTGAACTGACGAAACAGTAAATCGATGATGAAAGTGGTGCCTGACACGAACTGCTGTGGATCAAACACCCCAAATCGGAAATCATGTCGCAGATTGTTTTCAATAGAGGGGCGCTCTCGTGAAGTTTGCCAGGTTCGGATACCCATTCCAGCTCTACTTCCCTATGTATACAGTACACATGTCATCGATACGACATGATTCCGGGTCCTCGACATAACACCGACCCCCGTAGTACCATACCAACCTCTGCTGAGGCTGTGCAAGTTTTGATACACACAAATTCAGGTACGTGAGCGGCTGCCCTTCGGTCTAATCCTTGCAATGTTTGATACCGATCGAACAGTCTCAGGTACGTGAAGTTGTCAGCAAAGGCACTTACTGGAATTTCGGCGTACGAACGTTTAGCCAGCAGTTACTCCCTTTCGATCCTTGCTTCCGTGGAAGCGATACGCTTCAATGGCAGTACTAGTGTTGGCACTGCTCACCCTGCCCCTGCAAAGGGAACGCGCCATCCAAGATCCGAAGGATCGTTCTTTTTGGTGATGAGTGCTGCTAATACATACAGGCGGCCCTCAACCCAGGAGAGGGGGGGGGGGTTTCTCTCTCTCTCACATAGCACACCGAATGGTGTGGAGGTACCGCTTGGTTGATCGACTCTCTTGGAGACGACGGACATTCTTCCTTGGTGATGGATTAACGAATGCAAATTCGCAATTTCGGCTTTCTGCCGATCTCCGGCTCGTGACAGTCCACTCCGAGAATCATTCAAAGACCAGTAAAAACTTTACCACCATATCCCGAAGGGACTTCAACTCCGGCAGCTTGAATTTCGACTTCTTCGTGCAACAGTACTGGCGGCGCGAGGGTGTTTTTCTCACGTGCGAGGGACCTTCCATGCATGATACGGATCAAACGACAACAAGGATTGGACGTCTCTTTTTGGCGGTACCCTTCAGAGAGCGTACTGGAATCGCCATACTCTCCGTTCAACCAGTCGCATTCGTCCTGCGGTTCTCCGGTACGTGAAGACGACACAACGGATCACCGGACACTGAGATATCCAGATGACTGCCTGCAACTCTTTCCCAAACTCCCTCTTGCCCCTCCCCCATTCCCCTAAATTCATTGTTCCACTTCTGAAACGAATGAAATTCCATCAAATTAACTTCCGAAAGTTTTCCAGAATTGTGTTTGGTTTTGCCATTTGACTACAATCTTTTTAGATTCTTTTCCGCCCATACGTAGCTCCCGCGTCCCTTCACCCGTTTTTTTATGCCGTAAATTTGCCATTTTCAAAAATATTTTTCTCTTTATCTGCAAAAATCTAAATATGGTGCAATGCGTGAATTTCTTAATCTTATTTTTTTTTCTGCCTTGTCTTCTTGACACGTCATTACAATTTCGACATAGCTACCATTCCGTCATAAGTGAAGAACGAAAAAAAAAAAATTTTTTTTTTATTCGGTAATAGCGACGATACGGATTCATTAACGAGAGAAAAAACCCGGCGAAAACGATAAAAAAAAGTGGGAGACGCGACATTTAATCTTCGAGAAAAAAAAAACGTTATTACAAAAATTATCCGCATTGCGTATCTTTTTTTTTAAACCATGTTTGATATGTATCTACGGCGCTATACAGATTGTTGTGTGTATTTTTATGCATAGAAATAATCTTTTGCCCCTCTTATCTTTTGGAATTAGCCCTGAAAAAAAAAATCTATTTAAAATAGATTTTTTTTTTTTTGATTGAAGCAATTGGGACAGTTTTTTGCCGGTTCGAAGCGCATTATTCACCATGTGACGGTCTCTTCGAAGACACGTTTATCCAAACTGTTCCCCGATTCATCTGTGAATAGATGCGATTTGCACAATAGACCCAGTAGGTGCAGTGTATGATTCGAAAGTCCTTGCCAAATTCGATACAAATCTACATGAGATTCAATCTGCCCCTCCTCTCTCCCCATTCCACTTCAGGATTATAGATAGGGCGACAGAATTTAAACTGACTGATGAGCCTCAGCTGTACTGTCTATCTGGAAAACTGCGGTTGGCAGTCCGACATACAGAAGGCCATTTATAAGAAATTGAAGAACACAGCTGATGACAAAGCTGACCCTTGAGGGACACCGGAATTGATAGGAAGATACGAAGAAACGCGCTCTAATACAACTGGTGAAAGAAAGCTTTCAATTCATAGTAAAAAGAGAGCGAGAAAAAAGGCTTATGCCAAACTCTGTCAAATGCTTTTTCATCACTTTTGATAGCACTAAAGTGATGATGGCCGCTGCGCGGTATTATCTAAAAATTCTCGCTGCTAGTTTCCACGTGTGAAAAGGAGGCGGGAAAAATTGCGACAATACATTTGTGAATTTCCAACTACGATTACATTTCAATTCGATGATTGAAACTGCACTGTTGTTACTGTGACAATTGACTCATCATCGTTGAAATGTTACAAAATTCGAGAGGTAATTGTGACAAAAAACGCCAATTGTCGCGATAAAATCTGTGACAAAATAGTTTTTCGCTTAATAATAATTTATTAAAATCTACCCAATAGAATCACAGCAAAATTTCTCTGGTCCGTTTGTGTTTCAATCGATCCTTTCTACTCGTTGCGAAAAGGCATTTTGAAAATGTTTTTTTGTTCTCATGTTTTTCGAGGAGTGTGTTTCTTCTTTTTTTTCTTTTTTTTTTGTGCACATTTGTCAGAGACTGAAATACACTCATCCGTCCCCGAGTGAATTGATAATAATTGTACGAAAATTGGGGTGACCTAGCCCCATTTTTCACCCGATGTACGAATAATATAAATTATGCGTGTGTGTGTGTGTGTGTGTTTCTAGTTAATTAATTAATTTTAAGAGGCAGATCATGCAAAACTATATTTATGCGCCAAACACGAGAGAAGATTATGCGATTAATTAACACGCGCGTAAATTGGAGCACAACTCGTAATGGAATGCATGATATCACGCGCACATAATGCACCACACATACACATACACATAAATTATGATGGTGATTAATAGAAGCCTATTAGCTCGAATAATAAATTTAAAGTATTTGACCTCTTGTATCAGAGAAAAATTAATTTATTAAAAATTACCGTCGATGGGAATTTGTAATTGATTACTGCATCGATGTAAGTAATCGCACGGGTAGCGGTATTCACCTGTTTTTGGTCGCCTACGTCCTTCGCCTCCACCCTTTATCAAAGGCTTGAAGAACGGCACTTCATACTCGAATATTAAATCAAAGGTTTCGCATTTCAGTACCGATCTGCGACCAATGTTCAGGCATCGGAATGTCACACAGAATTGTGTGACGAAAAATCTGTATATTTTGGCGGAAAGTGATGTGTCCAACGACGATCTTTGAAGTCCGACAGATAGGCACTGAGATTCAAAGACGGAAATGGCATTGGATCGGTCACACGCTGAGGAAACTAAAGCGAACTTCCGCCACGGTGACGTCCACTTCTTCCGGATCGAGAGCCAAAAGTTCGTCCTCGCTGAGTGGATGCGTTCTTCATCTCTGAGCCTGGGCGACTGCGATTCGTCTTGGCTAATGGACAGACTGGTCATGTGAAGGGCTGGATCGGGTTCGTAAGTAGAGTTTTTCCTCCTTCGTGTCCACCATGGGTACTGGAGGAACGGGATCCTGGGCTTTGTGATGGCACCGAACCCATAATTGATGATGCCGCCGGTTTTTGCCAAGGGAGCTAGGGACTCTTTGTTGATCACTATTACGGTGCATCTAGAGTTCCCTTTAATCTCCTCCAGCTTCTCAAGCCTCCAATTTATGGGTGGGACGATTAGGGTTACAGGACCGAATAATGTCGTTCGGTTCTGAAGGTACACGTACTCAAGGACGACTTGACACAATCTCGAGTTGCGCACCTGGCCACACTTCTCCCAATCTAGCGATTGTGATTTTGGATCAGATCCGGTACTCATCCTGAGTATGCTTTCCCGCCGAGGTCTGCAGATTTTCTCTGCGGTTCTCGGTTCTGAGGTGTTCCGGGATGTTCCCCTCTCGGTTTTCTCGGTTTGTTGAAGGGGAAATTTGGAAAAACGACGACACAATGGGAAAATATTGTAAAGCGCGTGGTGGCATACAGTTCTGCCTTTCTTACAGGACGGGATTGTTCCGGCGAAACCACGTGTTAAAAAAAGAAAACATCTGAAGGCGTACAGTGGACCCCTCCTCCCTCTCCTCCCTTACCTAAAACTATCTCTGTACCAGATGCTCTCAACTCACCAATCCGCAAAATATTTTAGACACTGAGTTCAAGTTACTTCAACCTGATGCGGACAAATTTTTCGGCGGAAGTACAATCATTAAAACGCGTAATCCAAATCACTACAATACCAGTTATAGAAAAAAAAAAAAACATAGCGAAAATCTTGTCGACTATGTTCTAATTTTTCTTACAACTCTTTAAATTTCTTTACTACCTCGACCCGGAAACGAAATAAGCACATAAAACTTTTTTTTTTCTCTGATTTCGTTCAAGCTTTTTAATGAGCTGCTACAACAATTGTCACAGATGTGTCAATTAAATATTTAGTTAGTAAATAATTTTATCGGTCTGTAGCTCTATCTTATATCAATATGTCTTTTGAAGACTGTGATAGAAAAAACAAACAAAATGAAGAAAAGTTAAGATTTCCGGCTTTCGTATTCTCTTCGGTCGTTGCTGAGATCATTATCGAATCGTTTTTCTTTTGTATTGGTCCCAGCAGAAACCGAAAGTGTGAAATCCTGAAATCTTTCCTTTAAATTCAAAATGTACTGTGGGGAGCATTCATTCGCAACTTCTTCGTAACGCAACCAAATACCCTTCTACCACCTCTAATACAAATTTTTGGAAAATCAAAAGCAAACAACATAACATCTTTTGCGGCGCGGGGTAGAGGAGGTGGAGCAAATGAATGTTGTTCAAAATCGCATGATTCTGCGACGTTATGTTTTTTTTTTCAAAATTTCCATGGGAGGTGGTAGAAGGGGATTTCGATTTTTCACGACACCGTTCGAAAGAGTTTGATTTTTTTGCCGCTATTTATTTCTATACCCATGTCTCGACTTATTCCAATTGTCGAAGCAAACACAACTGAAAAATTCCATTCGAAATTTAATGTCACATCAAATAAGGCTTAACTGTAATTTAACGTAAAACAAATTAAAACGAGAGAATAGTAATAAAAAAACATGCTGGCTACATTCTAACCTTGGTTGTTATTTAATAAGTTCTTATTAGTAAATCTTAAATTATTATTTTTTTTGTTTCATTTCCTTTCGTCCCACCTTCCTACCATTTTTTTTTTTTTTAATTTAGTTTCCGGGCGTTCTCTTTTTTGATTCTTATGTAAATAAGTTTGTGTGAATTTTTTTTTTTTTTGTTACTTTTATTGCATCTGCATAATTACAAAGAATTAAAATCCTACTCCCGCTCCAGAGAAAAAAGAAAAAAGAAAATCTTATGTCGAAATAATCACACGATAAGAACGAATGTAAAGACTTGGTTTAGTTTTTTTGTTTTTTTTTGTTTAAGGTTAAATTTGGCATAATTTGTTATTTATGATATTTGAAAATAATTAAAAGATAAATGAATTAAAGTTGAAATAAAAAAAAGTTGAACTGATTTTCACAATTCTTATCAACAAAAAAAAAAAACACAAGCTTTACAGAAAACAGAAATAAAACTGATTCTGTTGTGCAAAAAGCAGTTTGGCTTATGTCCTCGCCCTATCTCTCTTTCTCTCTATCTCTCGCTCTCTCTCTCTCTCTGTATTTTTCGACGATGCATCCTTTTATCGCTGGAGGGGCATAGGGCAGTTCTCCTGAGCATCGGCCTTTATTTCGTCACGATAACTTTAGCAGTACTTCCCCAAAGCGTTGGTTGGCTATTGCTTTGCAGCTGTCTAGAATATGTTCGGAGATAAACTCTGGATTGGTTGTCGGTATCCATTGCCCATTTGCATCGCGTGTCCTTTCAGTTGTGAGCAGCTGTTGGCCTCGTTTTGGCACAACAGCTTGGTGCGAATTGTGCTAAGCATGTCGTTAGTTTTGGAGGCGTGATCCAATAATGGCTTCTTCTTGTCCATTATTGGTGGAATCCCGGTTCGATATTCTCTTCTATAAGGCGCAATCTTTGGCCTTTCTTCTCGCCTCCTTTTCAACTGTTTGTTGCCACGTGCTACGCGATCGACAAGACCATTGTATTGTCAGAAATTATTCGTCGACGATTTTGAAGAACAACCAAGAGTGGGACTCCTATGTCGATGGTAGCAAGTATTCTGCAATACCCAGTTCTTCTTCCACTTCAATTTGTCAACTGACTGTTCCATAGGGTTCCTGAAATGTGGCCGATCTTTTTCGCTGTCTGGGTGACAAGTAGACCGGATTTAGGCAATAGCACCATTAGAAGTAGAATGAAGCCAAGTGAGAAATCTTGCATATCGTCGAACCACAAATCAGGGCATGAGTTAGTCGGTATTGGCAGCACTTTCTTCCATTTTTCAAGGCTGATTCTTCCAAGATACCTCTTACGTAGGCCTTCTTAATCGCTACTCTCGATTCGAGGAGCTCTGCACTCTGTCAGCGTGGGAACTTTCTACTCCTTGGCGTGCTGCGGCCACCGCTGGGTCTGTAGTGCGCTCCTCAAAAATTCCGGCTGTGTCAAAGAAGCGTAGTGGCGTGTTAGGTGGAAGTGATGAAGTCTGCATTTCGTTGCATGTCCAGAGAGTTGGGAACCATCTAAAGTCCATCACGTTTTTTTTTTGCTCAGGAGTAAAAATAGTCAGCTTCATGGTATCGAAAGGCTTTGAACTTTAGTATGTGGCAAGATCTGGCGATCTCAGCTCCGTTGCTTGTTCAGACGACACAAGTTCCTGTGACCAAGAGGCCAGTTAGTTCTGGTTGTCCGCACTGAGAAGCCTGAAATCTCTTACCATGCTTTTGTCCAGAGATCGAGGTCTAACCGGCAGCTTCATTCTACTGGCGGGCTTATCCTAGTGGGAGGTTTCGGTCAAGGTCCTTATCGAAAGTTATTCCCAAGCTTTTTACTTCAGTGTGTAGTAGTGTAAGTAGTACAGGCTGGCTGCATTATTTCAACAACGGTTCGGACAGTGTTGTTAAGTTCATCAGCAGTGACTACAATAGTGGCGACAGCACCCTTCCTTGTGGGCTATCGATTCTTTAGATATTTTGTCAGTGACACCCGCAAAGTACAGCACCCCGGCTATGTTGCTGGCCAGATTAATAAGCGTTCGGCCGCAGTGGATTCGTTTTGCTATGGCAGGCATACTAAAATTCTCTCCCCTCCCCCTCCTAGCAAGTAGGATTTCGTCCCCTGTCTTTGCTTGTCAGTGATCTTTTCGTGGTTTTAAGGAAGAAAACGTGATGTGTTAGGATTATGGGAGCTTGCCCTTCAGGCCAAGGCTTGCTTTGAAAAAGTAGAAGTATGCTCAGATCCTTCGGCAGGAATTTGTCGGAAGATTTGTTGAACTAAGTCTGAAAATGTTTGGATGTGCAGTTTTGCGTTCTCAGGAAAGGAAGCTCGCGATTCAAGAGCCCAAATCGGGCCTTGGTCTCCTGAACTTCACGTTCCTTTCTTTTCCCTATTTACTGTAGTTGTGTAGGGTTGTTACGTCCTTCAGACAAATCTCTATCTACGAATTTTTCATTTTCCTAGATTGAGGTGACCAACGTTCAGCACGAACTTCGCATTCTAGACCAACACGCTACACACTGGGCAACATCCTACCTTGGGCATTCCGACCCCGTTACGCTTTCTGCCTCACATTGACGGCATCGAAGTGGTCCCCAGTGCCTGATAAACTCCAGCCCCAGCAAGCCGGCGTTTAATGGCCACCATGCGGTGGTCCCTCTTTAGATTGGTGGTGGTGCTAGTGGTCAACTTAGAAAGGGCACTTTCTTCAAAAAAAAAAAAATTCTCTGATTCATCCCTTCGGGGCGAATATTATCATTGATTCACATATTAAATAACAAAAAAAAAAATTGTTTTTTTCTTCTTTACCATCATCTCTTCTTATCAAACATCACGTACTTGAAAACTGACATACTTCTTAAAGATTGTAGATAAATTGTACCGCGCGACAGATATCACATATATTTAAAGTCGTATACATTTATTTCAAAAATTATCTCACCGTTACCATCAATCTAAAAACATGAAAAATAAAAAAATAAAAAAAATAAACGCGACTGTTCAAATCCCCATTTCTGAAATTCGAAAATAATACGAGTGGGAGGGGGCAGAAGGGAGGGGCAATTGAAGATAAGAAATAAGAGTTATGCACATTGCCCGCACTACCACCGTACAATTTCCTCATTTTTTACGCATTGTCTCTGATGTAATAGTTCGTCAGCATCTTCGTTTTCTCCCCCGCCGCTCCTTTTCAAGAGTTTCCCTAAGATTAGATATTTCGAGATAAAAAAAAAAATCTAAAGAATACGAAACAAAAATTATATTTACAGTAAAGTCTGTTGCTCATTTCAAATTTGACCGCGCATCGGTAATGTGCCTTCTGTAAAAAAAAAGGGGTGCGTGCATCGCGAAATTTAAATGGATCGAAATTTACTGATTGCGAATTGAAGGAGGAAGCTGATTGTGAATTGAAGAAGGACGCACTCTATCGTGATTACGCCGGCGTGTTAATCAATTTCTTTCGTTTTCGAAATTCGTAATTAAACTGTGGTGAATTATTTCACGAAAAGTTTGATTTTTTAGTTTTGTTTTGTTTTGTGTTTTTTTTTTGTTGAGGTGCATTGTTGGTTTTTATTTTGTGACTGCACTTTTCGACAAGGAAATTCACAATAGAAGATTCTTTTTGGGTTCACAATAGATAGAAGTGTACGTATTGTATTTATTTTTTTTTAATTTTGTTTAATTTATTCTTTTTGTCATCGTTTTCCGTTTTTGTTCACATTTCATTTTGATTCCTTTATGGTGGGGGATGGGGGGGATAGCGTATTACATGAATTAATTTTTGGGTTCTTAGTGTCGGACGTTAGCGTTCTCTTTCACAAGGCATGATCGAGGGAACGCTTCTTTTCTGTTATGGAAAAAACCAGAAGCAATCCCTAAAATAGTCGCGCCTTGTGGAAAAGAACTCTGGGTCTCCTCATTCCCTGATGAGAGGAGAGGTCTATATGGAAAACAGTCCTGAGCCTCGTTCACTGATGAGAGGGAAGGCGAATGTGGAAAACAGTCCTGGCTGCTGTCGGATCGTGCCTTTTACAAGAGTTTCTCACCTCCTCCTTCTTCATCTCTCCTGTTTTTCACATTGGCCTCCCCTCTCATCGATGAACGAGGCTCAGGACTCTGTTTTCCATACACTATTACATTGTCCTGATCGAGAGCGTTCTCTCTTCGTTTACATTCTTCTTGTGGGGACCACCTTTTCCGCATGCTCTCGATACCATTGTGAACGAATTCACTCAAGTTTGGTTAAACTTTCGAAGGGTCCCTAGTTCATTGGGGGTGAAAATGAAGCAAGGAGTGCCCTTTAATATTCTTTTTTCAACTGATTGTTTCCATGTCCGACGAGATGAAGTTAATTCTCAAGATTATTTCAAATGCAATCAGGAGCGGACAGTGGTCAACTTTTGAAGGTTTTTTAGTTCATTAGAACTAGACGCACCTTAGAGGCGTCAAAAATTCGAGCCTGCTTCGGTTGGCAGATCGAACTAAGTGGCTAGCACAGGAGGAGGAAAAACTACTAGGGGGAGTACGATGGGTCCAACTAGATGGCCCCAGTGTATTGTGTACGTCTACGAAACCACCCTCCTACAACCTAAACCTAGTTCATTGGAAGATGGTTGGGGAGGGGGTCCTCTTTCGATTCTGAGACGATGAGAAACTAATTGAAATTTTCGTCTTGCTAACGAAAAAATAGATATTTCCGTTGATCTTGAAAGTATGACGGGGCTGCTTGTCGTATATTTGTGAACTGATTCATTATGCAGTATATTTTTTTTTCTTATTAATTTATCTTTGTGTATCATTGCGCCAAGGAGCACGCTCTATTTCTTATCAAAAATTAAGATAAGTAAGTAATGTGTTCGTGATGTCTGACAGCCGGCCGGACTGTAAATCAAATTTAATTTGTTTATGGATATAAACAGATTTTATTTTTTTTTATCATTTTTTCTGGATAGAGGAATTAACAGTTTCATGTTGAGGCCGACCGGAGGGGCATAGGACGCACAGGAACAGTTTGCATCGTCCTTTTGTTGTTGCCGGGAACTGGTTAGAATTGAAACTGTGCTACAACCCGATCCGATTTTGCTCTGGCTTCCACAAAGTATGACCGATCCACAGCAATTTTCACCTTTGAATCGCAATGGCGTAGTGGTAGCGTGTGCTTGCTATTACAGGCAGTAGGATTTATTGAAATACGAATTTTTCAGTTGCTACTGGGCTATAAAATGAACGTAAAATTGAAACAGTTCCATTTCTAGGAAATAAGCACACTCAGTAGAAGGCACCGAGTTTAATTTAGGGGGTCACCCTTTATTGCGTTGCACAATTAATTCGGAAAAATCGGTGCGCTTGTGTTCGAACCCATTGGTTTAACTGGAAGTTACTTGAAAGCTGGTCTGTACAGGATATTGTAATTCGCTCCAGTCAAACCTGATTTTGGATCCATGTGTTCGTTCAGTAGGTTTGCGACCTCCTCCTCTACCATCATCATCATAAATGGCGCCACAGCCCAAGTCGAGCCTTGGCCCCCTGTACGCTTCGTCTCCAATTTTTTCGTTCCAATAACCGCGTTTTCCATGTTAATTTCAGAAGTGATTTGCAGCGTTTTTTCGGTTTTCCCATTCGCCTTTTTTCCTTCCTTCTTGGGGTATTCTTCTGTCCTCAATCCGCTGTACGTGATCATTCCACTGTAGTTTTCGCCTGCATTTGGTGAATCAGTAATATGATCACTTCCACGACCTGGTCCAAACGTCGTGGAGGCTATTCTGCTGGGCCACTAAGAACGTGTCTCCCAAGCCCTCGCCGGTAGTCGCAGTTCTTACCGATACTTGGCTAGACATCCTTATCCGTGTTTTGTTCCTTTCTAATGGTAGGTTTCGCCGAGCCCCGAGGTTTTCTTGTTTTCTTGGATTTTATTTGGAGGATAAGACAAATTGGGATACTAGGATTGAAGTAGTGTCCTGTTTCTTTTTGGCATTCCTTCATCCAATTTATTCTTGAACGCTGCTAAAAAGCAACTGGAAATTCGTAGCTAGAGAGTTGTGCCCGAAATGTTGAAAGGAGGAACCAGGTGTAGGGTCAGGAGAGCAACTCCCCGATTGGGGCCGTAGTATCACTGAAGCGAGAAAAATACACTCCTGCCGCCACTGCCGATAAACTCATCAATCAAACGAGGCAAAAATTATGTTACAAACATGTTTGGAATTTCTGTTTTCTTTTTTTTTCCTCGTATTTTTCCGATTAGCACATCATGTGCGGTACATAGAAGGAAAAAAAAAGCTTCATCCAGAGTGTGTGTGGGCTTATTACACATCTGGGGGCCATATGTGAGTGTGTAAAAATGAGATTAAGTTATTCACAAAAAAAAAAAAATTGCACAGAAGAAAAAAATCCAATCGTTGCAAAGCTTTTACAAGCTATTCAGGGCTCCCATTTTTTCTCTCTCTCTCTAAATTCAAATTTCTTTTTGAACTTGCGCTCAAACTATCCGAACCAAACCAGCAAGGAAAAATCTTTTTAGAGAGCTTTTCACCCCATCTATCGTTTCTGTTTCCATTAAACCAGTTTTATGGGAGGTGAAGATGGAACCGACCACCCGAATTGACGAGCGGTTCTCTCTTGCTCACTCTCTCTCTCTCTCATTATTGCTACTGTGGCGCCATATGTTCGCATAGGTGCGATTAAATTTACCTTTAAATAACTCGCGTGTGCAATACACACACTTAACAGGTGTAACACTACCCGCCGCCGCTGCCGTCATATGTAACTGACGTCATCGTCTTCGTGCTCTCTCCCACTCCCGTATTTTGTTTTCTTCTCTCTCTCTTGTAGAACGCCGACGGTGATGACGACGACCTCTATTGAAATTTATACACACATTAATATGAGCGCGATCCAGCACCGCACTCTCTCTCTTATCTTACTCACATGTTCATCATCGTCCAGGTGCGTAGCCTGCCGCTAGGCTAATTGTGTGTGAGAAAAGTGAGCACATGGTCGGTTACCTGCCACATGTTTTTTTTTTCCCTTGACTTATTTCCGATGTATTTCTGGAGAAGATCACAGCAAAGTGTCGATTTCTTTTTCAAAAGAAAATTGTAAAGATTCGTTCATTTATAAAAAGAAAAGAAAAAAATTCTTAGGTATCCCTTCCCCTTTCTACATGGAAAGTGACCGGAACCAATGCCTCCGACGTACTTAAGGGATATTCTGGCCCGATGCAATCTCCAACGACGAACTTTGGAGTACTGCGACACTGCTGCGATTCAAAGGCGTTAGTGGCAGTGGATCGGTCACACTTTGAGGAAACGTTCGTTCTTTTCAATGGCACTACAGCCAGGCCGCCTGACCTTCGGGTTGTTAATGTCTTTTTTTTTTTTTTACCTTACTTATTGTGGAATTGTTGTTAGCCGTTGGCATAACCCTCTATCTACGAATTTTTCATTTTAGTAGATTTTTTTTTTTTTTTTTTTTTTTTTTTTTTTTTTTCTTCTTTTTATTTAATGCTTTTTTAAATACAATATTATACAATTTTATTTTATTTTAAATTAATAAGCACTACTCCCCCTTTAGATTGCAGCATGATTGTGGTTTGAACTAACGACGAACACGCTACCGACTAGGCTACATCCTTTTTCCTTTAGTGCGCGCTTCTTCCTTCATCCACATTCCTTTAGTTTCTAGGTTCTTGAATTCTATAAGTGTTATTGAACTGTCGAGATATTCTCCTTCAATAGCACTACAGTCCAAATCGGGCTATCTTGAGGCTCCTTAAAATTTTTGGTTGTTGGCAAACTGGTCGAGAATCTCTCTGGGGTCCTTCACCCCTCGGATGACAAGGCACTGTCTCTTCGTAACGGTGACATAACCTTCTTCGTTCTTCTAAGACTCTTTTCTTCGGTGTTTCAGCAACTAGTTTTATTCTCTTTTCTGCCTTGCGTTTCCTCTTTATCCTGTGCGAGACTTAAACTGTGTAACAAAACAAAATAATAAATAAGACCGGTTTTGACTGCCATGTTTCGACATCAGGAGCGCGCCCGAATATTTGAAATAATGCATGAATACGGACCGCAAAGTACGCACTTTCGTTCGAAAGTAGTTACTTTCGTTTTATGAATGATTCCATTTACTTTTGAGCTTCGTTTTTCCATTGCATTCGCATGAAAAAAGGGAGAAATGAAACACCCAATATGGCTGAGCTGTGTCTATTGCATCATTTTGCAGTTCCCAATAATCTCATATGCAAAACAGAAAGCAAAAAAGAAAAAAAAACGATTATTTCGTGGCCGCCACTCTTTCTCCTCCTCTCTCGTCACTCTTTTCATAGGAATGCGATGAGTTATAAATTATTATGACATCACATTTTACATATCACAAAGGATGGTTGGATTACTCGGACTCTGACTCATTATCGTCTGTTTCTATTACCCTTGAGCCGGTGGATCAACCTCTACTCTCTCTCCAGCAGTGGCTCCCTTTTTCCCTCTTCTATCACCAGCAACACACCTTCTTGTTCTTCGTAATATTTTACATACTGCACGACATTAATATGGGCACGATATAACGCATTTTATTAATTAAAAAAAAGGGGAGGGTGGGGGGGGGGAGAAACCTGGAAAGAAACAAAACGCCTGTGAATCTAAATACGAGTGAGGTAACTCTCCTTTTTTTTTTAATTCGTTTATCGTCGTATTCAATACCTTTTTTGTGATAGGATGAGATTGAAAAAAAAAATTTAATTGGATTTTTATCACACACCGCACCTACTGACCTGCTCAATCGCAATTTCATTGTCCTTCGGGTTCTTCTCTTTAAATTTTTATTTTGCAATTTCGTTTATCGGATCGAAAGTATTTCTCAGCGAATACGAAGATCATTATTAACATTTATCTCGAAATAAACAATTATCCCGGATTAAACAATTATCCCGAATTAATTAATTATTGCCCCCCCATTATTAAAACTCCGCCAGCTTTCCGCAGCTATTCTTCTCTGATTTTTCATCTAAGATGAAAAAAATTAAAAATATGAATACAAGAAAAGGAAAATTTAATAAATTAAATTAAACATAATAATTAAAGAAATTGCAAGCAACAAAAAAAAAATTACATAAACTGCAGAATAAAATGATTTAGTTGTGGCCTGCGTTTCTGTGTTTTTTTTTGCTGATGCTTCTGCTGCTGATAAAATTGATAAGAAAATATAATTTCGAAATTTCTGAAAAAAAAAAATTGTTGATACCATAACAAAATTCCGTTTGGTCATAAATTAAAAATAGCAAAATCATTTGAATCGTCAGCAATTTTTAATTTCTTTAATTCCATTCGTTTCTTATTTTAGTGGGCAACGAAATTTTCGAAGAGTGTCGAAATTTTGGCGGGTGAATGTGTTGAAATTATTTTAATATAATTTTAATATCGCTGCAGTGAAGGACAGTACTGCAAAACGATCCAAACACCTCCATTCGTCACCGTGCTCAAGAACTCGACCTCTCCACGCCCACACTGCAGCGAACAACCAGCAGCGCCGTACGTTCTGTGATTTGGTCTTGGAAACGTACCATACACATCTTGTGTGTTGATGCACCCCATATCTTCGTAACGATCCCCCAAGGCAAGAAAGAAATCGATTCTGCCATTCGGTCGAGACGGGAAAGAAACCCTCAGGGCTTGAAATCCTTGGAGTAACGGACCCTTCACCCCAAGGAGGGCGTAGGAATTGTATGATATTTGTCATCGTAGTTACTGCTCGGAAGTTTTGTCAATATGAACTTGTTCAAGTGGCCCTCAATATCCCTTTTCTGGAGGATGCTTCGTACTCTTATCTGCGAATATCTAACGAGAAATCCTTGTTGTTATGTGGTCCTGTATGGTGTGGGCGATAAGCGTAGCGCTTTTGTGTGAAGAAAACTCAGGGACTACTGGGGCCCAGTTGTCATTTCTAACGATGAATTTCGACAATTGGACGAACTAAGATCGGCATTGCGATTCAAAGATCAAACTGGTAGTGGATCGGGGTCACGCTCTCTTGAAGGATTGATGGAGGGGTGCGATCAGATGAATAAGAGTATTTGTTGTAGTTGATACTTGAATGTACAGCAATTACCTTTTTTTATTGATCCTATACAACCAACTTCTTTGCAACCCTGGAAGGGTGGAGTACAAGGAGAGGAAGGACGCGGATTACACGGTGATCTCTAGCGTTTTCCCCCCCATCCATTGACCTTCGTAACAAGAGTGCGGATGGATTAGAAAGAAAAAAATCCCGGCTCCTTTAAGGCGCATCCAGAGTTCGTTTTTTTTCACCGAATCCAGAAGTGATTCGTATTTCCATTTGACGATAGGGATATGACAGAGAGAGACAGAATATTTCTTCTCTGCCAGGCTGGTGAGGAAAAACTCGAGAAGTTTGGAAAAATGTCCTGTAATATCCTGGTAAGCGAGTGGACTGATCTACCATCTGTGTTAGATCGTTTAACGAGGCAATGTGCTCAGTATCACCTCCAGGAGGAATATTTAAGATTTGTTCGAAGTGGGCTCGTTAAGCTCGATATCGGTTCTCTTTTCCATTTTCTGCCCATTTTATTGCAGTTATTCAAGGATGCTGTTTTCTCCGGCCCAAATCTCTTCGACCTTGTCGGCAACCATGATGCTGTGGAGTCTGTTGGCGGAATAGAGTCCTCCATTCCGTTTCGCGTTCTCAACTCTCTCTCCTTCAAGTTCCTTTTTTTTTTATAGCAGTGAACATAACTTAGGTGGCAATCCTCTAATGCATTGGGAGCATAGTCATGGGGAAGGTGAACGTTGGGCTTACAAGGAATTTTTGTAAGATTGCTGATTGCTGGGAACACATGTCTTCGCCCTTACGCACTCAGCCCTAAATTTGTCGGAAACCATGATGCTGTGCGGTCCGGAGGAGTCTTTTGGCGGAATGGAGTCCTCGATTTCGTTACTCGTTCTCCTCTCTCTCTCTTTACTCTTTATCTCTTTCTTTGTCTTTCTCTTTTTCCGTCTCCTCTCTCTCTCTCCCTCCCTCCCTCCCTCTTCCTCCTCCTCTCCACACCTTTTTATAACTTCGACTTCAACGGCACTACATCCTAAATTAGATCTTGGCCTCCGGGCTCCTTCAGGCTCCTTTTTTTTATAGCAGTGAACATAACTTTGGGGGTCATCCTTTAATGCATTGGAGGCACAGTCATGGGGAAGGTTAACGTTGGGCTTACAAAGGAGAGTTTTGTAAGTTTGCACGTGAGGCGATATTGCATTCGATAGTCCTGATGTTTGGCTGAACTCATGAGCGCCTGCAACTTGCCGAGTGAGTATTCTTGGGGTAGTTAAAAAGAGGTTGAAAAGAGGATTTCCAACGGTCAGTCGGTGGAATCGCTTTGTTTCTTCTTTCCTAATGGATTGCCTGGACATTTGTCATTTTCCACATGGTTGGAAATTGCCCTGAAGAGAATTTCAGGGAAAATAGATTGCGAAGGGGTTTAGCCCGGAGAGGAAAAAACATTCATTAAGGGTAATGGCGAGGATGCCATCTGGACCAGCAGATGAGTGAATAGTGAGTTCGTAAGAAAACGTAACAGTGTCGAATCCGGAATCGTTCCTTTCAATTTAGCTTGATGAATTTTAATTAGTCGCTGAAATACCTGTAGATATAACTGCTTCCCTATATCCCGCTCCCTGACCAGCCGTGGGTAAGACTTGTTTTGTCTCACAAAGTGTTACAAGGTGGCACGCGAGATGAGGCGAGATGATTCATATCTCAGGGCCGCCGACGGCAGAATTTTCATTTTTCGTAGTGGTTGCACCCGCAAAACGAAAAAGCTTTTTGCCGCGCGCCCGAAAAGGTGCAAATTTCTGATATGTTGCGAATTAATTAAGGGGAAATTGCTGCTGCCGTTTTTAATAGTTTTCGTTAGGAAAGGGTAAAAAAAAGGATTTGGTGGTTAGGAGTCGCGTGGTGGGTGCCATTTTTTTTTCAAATTCAAATTTTCCCGCCGATTTTTTCCTTTTATTTTTTAAAGAAAAATTTATTTGTTAATTCTTCGCCGGAGTTTTTTTTTTTTTTTGCGAAAAAAAAAGAAAATTATTGCAATTTTTTATAAGGCGGGAAAAAAAATTTGAATTCATGGAAGAGAGAAAAAAAAAAGCAAGCAACCAGTAGGAAAACGGGGAGTGAGCAGAGTGCGACGCAAGCGTATGGGAAAGAAAGCTTTCGATATGTTTGTGTGAAAAATTCCCACATCCCCAGGGGCCTCAGAAGCAGCAGCTCCACCAGAAACACTCATAACCTGCTCCTCTCGCTAAGAAATAAGACGCGACGTTAAATCCACAACCAAAGTCGGCATCGTCTCTCAGTTTAGAACCTGCTTCTTGTGGTCGTCACTCTTAATTTTTTTTTTCTTCTTCTTCGTCGTCGTTGTCTTCTGTGTATTTTTTTTTTTTTTTTTTTTTATTAAACATTTCTTTTTCTTTCCTTTAAAAGAAGAAAATCTCGCGTATTTGTGTACCGTCGCGCCGGTGAAATACACAGAGTAAAACACGACGCGACGACGTCGACTGTAGCGTTTATTCCTTTTTTTTTTTGTTTTCGTTTTGTTTTTTGTTAAACAATAACAAAAAAGAAATCGGCATTTTAGTTGTTTTCTTATAAATAAATGAATCGGGTTTCGAAAATATTTAGCCGGGAAAATTAAAGGAAAAAAAAAATAAAATAAATAAATAATTATTTTCATCTAACAAATAATAATTACATGAAAAATAATAATAAAAAGAAAAAAGAATTTTTTTCCGGGTCGAGAAAGAGGTTCGTATTTAATGGATAAAAGAAAAAACACAAAAATTATAATATCTGTGGCCCATAGTATCTGATGTCATGCTTTCTTTTTTGTTTTCTGAATAAAAAAAAACCATAAAAAGTGAAAATAAAATTGCAAACCAACAAAATTTCGAAATTTTTGAATCGAAAACGATTCAGAAATGATTCGAGATAAATGAAAAGGATTTAAATGATGATTTTTTTTCCTCCCCGTTTATATATTCAAACGCGACGGTTACGGTCCGATTCTAAAATGAACTAAGCTCTCTCTGATCTTAATCGTATTTCAATCTAAAGCTCTGGGAATTTTAATTTTTAATCTTGTTGCTGTTGGTTTTGGTTTTCTTCTATTTTATTTGAGATTAATTTTTTTTTTTCGGTTTTGTGTATTTTTGTTTTGAGTTCAAAAAAAAAGGCTTATTACGCGAAAGAAGAAGAAAAAAAATTAATAATAATATTTCGAGACAGAGAGAGGGAAAGAGAGAGTGATGTCTTAGAACTGTAGTTTTTTTTTTTTGTAAAATAATTAAGTTATTTAATATCGCATAAAACTACACACGAAACGTGTTGGTTTTATCGAGAGTTGTGTATTAAGCTAATTGTGATAATCGAGTTGTGATTTTGTGTTTTTTTTTCTTCTTCTTCCAAAAGTGCAGAGTGCGCTTTTGGAACAGTGCAACAACCCGCCTTCTAGGGTACCACACGCGAAAAAAACCAAACTTCTTATTCTTGTAAGATATACGGATTTTTTTTTTATAAAAAAGGTGATTTCTTTGCTATTGTTTTGTAGCCCTCCCTTTAAGATATAAAAGGAGATTTATTAAAAAAAAAAAAATACTGCAAAGAAAAGTGTTTTCTCCGAATTCCACGCACACACATGTTAATAATCGTGACGTTTCGTTCTCTGTTTCGCGAGCACTTCGAATCGGGCAGGCATAAACCGCCGCCGAGACGTTTCGATTAATAAAATTGTTGATCTCACATCAGATAGACCACCGAAATCGTAAGACAAGTTTCGTTCTCTGCTGTGACGGTTCAGAAGCTCATCGACTACAATTGATCACATAGGTGGGGATAGTACTCCTCCTTGGGGGCAGCCCCTATAGGTCAGTGTGTTTGGTGGCGTGCCTGTCATTCGATTCTTTAGCATGGCGTGTATCCCTTTTTTCGTGACCGATTTTAAACCCTTTTCGATTTGTCTCACTATACCATGACGGGCTGACTCTGTAGATTTGCCTTTTTGGTAGGCATGTTGATTCTTATTAAAACAGACTTTGTTATGTCCTGTTTTTATTTGAAGGTCCACTAATTTCTTTATCGTCTTAACGAAGAAGGAGGTACGACTTATAGGTCAATATGACTTCGAGATATAACCCCAAATAAAACAGGCTTTAAAGATCCTTATCGTTATAGGCACTAGGATCTGTAGTAATGCGGGGAATATTTTATCTCCTCCGGCTAATTTGCAGATCAGACCATGGAATCAAACAGTTGAGCAGCAGGAAGCCAAAGGAATAATGAAATCCTGGCGGCATACTCGGAATCGCGCCTTGTTCAAAAGAACTGTTTCTGTCCTATGCCCCTATACGGTAGGGAAGTCAAAACAGGAAATTGATTGATTGACCCCTTACTCTTCCTCCTCATCTACTCTCCTCTTCTCACTACTTCATTATGCTACAATTCGGTGACAGTTGATGAAAAAGGGGGGGAAATTCAATCAATTAGTTTATTGACGTTCACAGATTGATAAGATATTCTACTGTAGGGATCAGTGACCAGCAACAAAAAAAAAATCCATGCAGATTAGAATTTAAATCAGTAAAAAAAAAATTTTATTGTAATTTATTGCTCTGTATCGATGCGGTAATTTATTACGTTATCATCAGATTACCGCATCGATGCGGTAAGCATTACTTTTTCTTTTATCTCATAGATAACGGGGTGGGGAAAATGAAGATGAAATAACTGAGAAATCATCGATTATCTTGAGTATGTTCAGTGTGCATTTTGTTTCTCTGCTGTAGACATTTATCAAACTGTGTCTCAGCAGAGACCGAAACGTTACGAATAATGAAGCGTTACAGTGTAGAATCCGGAAATCGTTCCTTTCAATTCGAAATGCGCTGTGAAAACATTCACCAAATTTTTCCTTCTCATATTTTTTTTTTTTGTTTTCAGTTCTGCCCTCGAAATTTTCAAAGTTGTGCCCTCAATTCGGTTTTCAGCTCTGCTTCGTAAATTGTTTTTTTCTTTTTCTGTGTTTTGCCCTCGAAATTGCGGTTCGTTTTCGAATCGGCATTGTGTGCACCTGTCTATTCATTCATTAAATTTTCATGTTTTTTTTTTTTTTTTTTTTTTGTTATTGTGAATGTTTTTTCTTGATTGTGAATGCGGGCGGGCTCCCCTAAATTAAAAAAATAAATAAAATAATAATAATAACTCTCTCGTGAGCATCATTAATTACACCAGCCTGGTTTTTTTTTTGCCCCCGTCTATAAATAGACGAGTGATCTATTGTGAATACAATTTTCACCTCCATTGTAAATGTGTGTGCACATTGAAATGAATAAAATCAGCAACAGAACACCCTAAGTTCTGCATAGTTTCACACTAGAGTACGCACCCCGGGATCGATACATGTGATCATCGCACATCATTTTTTTTTCTTTTTTTTTTTTAACACGTTAATTACCATGACGTCAACAGTTCTGTATGGTGATGACAACAAAACACTGGTTTTTTTTTTTTTTTTGAAATTTTTCGCTAAAAATATCGGAAAAAATGCTGTTCTGGTGCTCTGAGAGAAAAACCGAAAAGAAAAAATCTTAAGTTGTGGCTAGAGATTTTTTTTTTAATAGATAGACGAAATAGTAATGGCGAGGCCGCGTCTCGATGGCATTAAGTTCTGTGTGTATTTTACGTCAGGGCGGAATGTTTCATAATATCGTAATAAAAAAGAAAAAAGGTGACTCGACGGGTGACGATAATGATTTGATCCGATGACGACATTGATCTGAATATTTTTTTGATGACTAATCGAGTATACAAGTCCAGGGTGACCTCGTCAGTTAGTCAGTCATAGTAGTTATGATAATAATTGGAATTTTTTTTTTACTTCTGTTTTACAAACATGCTTGGGCGTAATATAATGCGCGATCGTGTACAAATATTCTGATGATTGTGATCATATTTCAGGAATTTAAAAATGATGATTTATTTGTTTTTTTTTTCAACAATGACCGCGATTAGCTAATACGAATAATTCGAGTGGAATTGAACAGAAATATGCGGGAGTGGTTTTAAAATATTGGCGGGCATTTAATTGATTGTGAATTGAAAGAAAAGGTTGGAAAACATGTAAGTTTTGTCATGGAATTCGGGAAATTTTCGAAATGAACTCGATTTCCGATTCCTCACCCCCTTCCCCTCTATAGGGGCATAGAACAAAAACAGTTTTCTCTTCAAGACGGCGCGATCCAGACCCCTTGGACTTCCATTGCTCCGAAGCTTTCCTTGAAGAGTTCCGCCTTTTAAATCAACATCCTGCACACAAAATGATCCGCCTGCACATAAAATTAGTTGCCTGCACACAAAATTTAGGGTCTGCACACAAAATTAAGTACCTGCACACAAAATTATTTGCCTGTACACAAAATTAATTGAGTGCACACTAAAGTAATTGCCTGCACACTAAATTAATTGCCTGCACTCAAAATTAAGTGCCGGGCCAAGCTTCATTTATACGATAGTCCTTCAATCGAGCACAATATGCTTCAATTCCTTTTAACTTTTATTTGTTATTGTGAATGGGTTGCGCGCAACCCTCTATCTACGAATGTTTCATTTTCGCCAGATTTAGGTAGCCTAGCTATACCGAAGCAGACAATGAGCTGGAAATAATTCCACAAAAATAAGCATAAGCACCGGTCGGGATTTGAACTCACGACCTTCGCATTTTAGACCAACTCGTTTGCCGAATCTATTTCAGGTTTGGGGATCGACTCGACCCCATGCCTGGCAAAGCGAAACAGTGTGAAATCCAGACATTTAAAAAATTTTTTTTTTAAACTGAAGATTTCCCGATTTTCCACTCTAATTTCTGATTGATATCAACCGTGACGTTTCGGTCCCTGCTGAGACATTGCCAACAGAATCAATTAGGATGAAAGTCTCTCAGATCACTTCCTTTCATATTGAAGTTGAAGGAGTTTGTTGCTTCATACCGGGCTTAGCTCCCACTTGTCCCTAACGCAGAGGCGCTTTCGTGCTTGCTTCACAGTCAATAGGTTGTAAGTTCGATTCCCACTTCAGGCAGTAGGTTTTTTTTTTTTTTAAGCAGTTGCTACTGACATTGAAATAAATCATAAAAATGGGCAAACGATGTAAAAAAAAGATTTCTGTTTGCATTCTATCATTCAGTGCTTCCATAGCCAGCAGAACTGAAAAATATACCCAGCTTCACCACTCGTGACGGTCGTTCTCACTCCCCTTCCGCTATCTTCCCAATCCCATTTCTTCCCTCCATAATTGTGTTTGTGCATTGCACATACAGGCCGAAATTTCTTATAACACAGCTTATTCTGTAAAAAAAAAAGAAAAAAAAGGAGAGTCGCTCCTGTCTATAGTTTCTTTAGTTCTCTCTGCTCAAAATGACGGCAATTCCAAATGGAAAATTTCATTTTGTACATTGCACAGAAATTTTACTAAAAATTTCGCCAAATAATCATTGGAAGGAGAGTCTGCTGAGATCAAACTGTTTGCAGTAGAGACCGAAAGCGGAGGATTGCGTCTTCTGTAAGAGAAATTCACTTTGAAAAAAATCACCAAACTCTCTCTCTCCCACAGCTCTTCCATAATCTTGATAAATTAATTCCATTCATTTAAGAAAAAAAAAAAAATAAATAAATGGAGATGGCAGGGGGATGGGCGGTGGTGGCTTTGGGGCATTCACCGGTTATCGACATCATGATACGTGATCGTAACACGTCGTCGATGACTGTGCTGCCATTATTGTGATCTCTCATTAAAATTCAATACCATTTGTTTCTCGTGAAAAAAAAAATTTATTAAATTAATTTTAATGAAGTTTTAAAATTCTAAACACGCATTTTATCGGAATTATTTTTTTTTTATTTTCCTTTTGAATTCAACAAATTTCCCGCTCGCGCGAATCGATTTAACGACAACCAATTCGATTTTATAATCTCAGTTTGATAAAATTGGCTTGAGCCAGGCGAAACGTTACGAATAAAGAACGAGAAATCACGAAAAAAAAAAAAACTTTTTTAAAGATTTCCGAACTTCCCACTTCCTGTTCTCTGATTTACCGTGACGTTTCGGTCTCTGCTCATCAAGCTTTCCTTTGCTCTTTTTTAAATGGCAATTTTCGGTCTCTGCTGGAACGCTTGTTTTTCTCTTTCTTTCAAAACAGAATCCAGTTCGATAGAGTTCTTAGCAGAGACCGAAACGATACGAATAATAATTCAGGAAAGAGTAGGAAATTGGAGGATGAGAAAAATGGAAAAGTTGAAAGATATCTATTTATTTTTGTTTTTCTAAAGATTTTAAGATTTTCCGCTTTCGGATTGATATTAGCCGTGATGTTTCGGTGTCTGTTGAGATATTTTCTTAAACCGAATCTCAGCAGAGACGCGTCTTAAGTCAGTTAAAATAATTCATAATGCACCGAGAAAGCCTTCACCCAACCATAAATTAATATTAAATATGATCGGAGTGAGGCAGAGATAGAGAGATGGGAAGAGAGAGAGAGAGTGAATACTTGCAATTAAGGTATAAATTTCCAGATTATTATCATCTTTAATGTATCATCATTTTTATTTCTCGGTAAGAAAACAATAAGAACTTCTTTTATAAAATGCACATGTTTACAAATGTGAGATAAGCGCGGGACTACGAAAATTATGACTTATTTGTTGTTGAAGTTTTTGTGTGTCTGTTTGTGCTTTGTGATGTGACAGAAAGCTTTTTTTCTTTTGCAAAAGATTGGATTTCGAATTATCAAGCAAACGAATTTTTGATTATGAAAATGTTAAAATCATGAATTCTACTCTAGATGATGTCTTGGAAATAGAAAACCAAATGTCCATATCCTTTTCACTTTCTGCAGCTCAAAAACGCGTTGAGCTGGAGAGCTGAAATTTTTAACACGCGACAGGGGTTTCAAGTTCGTAACTCGACCGGATCGTTTCACCCCATCATATAGTTCCCGACCAAGCGAACATTCAGTAATAAACATAATAAGTCGGTTTTCTTGAAACTTGTAAATCCTTTCCTGCGTTCTAGTCCTTCTTACCACCTCCCATATAAATCAGCACAATTTTAGAAAATTTAAATCACTCGAAATTTTCTCCGTGCACGAAATGAATTGAATTTGGGTGTAAACTATGCGGGAAAAAAGATTGTGTTCGATATCCGTCACACCTCCTACCACCTCCTCTATTCAATATCCGTCGCACCTTCTACCACCTCCTTTATATATTTGTGAATTTTCTTTCGAAATTGTTGAATGTTACACCGATCATCTCGGCAATTTCAAATTTAAAAAAAACGAATCATTTAAATCCTCCTTGCCTCGGTTCAATATCGTATTCGCTACTCTTACTTCCCCTTTACCCAACCCCAAGAAAGAAGATTATTGATGATGGTTCCTGTTTGGGGTAGAGAGAGAGAGAGAGAGGGGGAGGGGATGGTGGGTGGTGATGGTGGGTGGTGATGGTTTTGGGTGACCGTATAAATTTCTTCTCGCGTTCCAGTTCTACCACCTCCCATACAAACCTGCACAATTTTGGAAAATTCAATTTACTCAGAAAAGAAACAGAAACGGAGACAGAAGCAGAGGTAAAATCAGAGGCAGAGACCGTGAGGAGGCCAAGGCCTGATTTTGGCTGTAGTGCCATTGTAGAAATAGAAACGATTCGCTGTCATCCAAGAATGCGCATTTCTTCGACAGTATTGCAAAATTTTTCCCTTCTCTCTCATTTTCCACCAATTTTTCTTTTCGATTCCATCAGAATTTTTCGATACATCCCCTCTCTCTCAAAAAAACACACTGAAAAAAAAAACGAAAAAATCTCAAACTAGACCAGAGCAGTTTAGTTCAACATTCTTGTATCTATTTTTATTTATAGATTTTTAATTATGTGTCGTATGGCTTTGGCTGACAATATTGGGGGTAGCTAGCCGCTAGTCTGAGTTGTCTTTTTTTTTTTTTTAATTTCCCTCGTGCCCGCATTGCGCACCCGACTTTTTTTTTTCTACACTCGCGCATCGGTAATCCTGTGCTCTTGCGCAAAATTCAAAAAAAAAATTTCGAAGAAGAAGATTTTTGTGATTAAAGCTCACGCTTTGGAAGTGGGGATGGACTTTGGTCCTGTCCTGGATTTTTGGCGGCATCTAAAGATAGGAGAGGGAGAGAGAGTTGGTGCGAGGAATTTACTCCAAGATTAATTTTGTCTGGGTCGAGAACGGATCACGGGATACAAAACTATTTTTATATTTTTTACCGACTGTCTCTAGTGAGCAGTGAGCCTTTGTGCCTTCTCTCTCTCACTCACTCTCTCTCTCTCTCTCTATCACCTCTTTTTTTCATCCACTTACCTGTTTTGTTGACGTCACTATTTGTTCGCGCAACGAATTCGCACGCGATTTTTTTCTATTTTTATAAATATTAAAAATTTATAAAAAAAAAACCCGGAAGGACAATGCCATATTTGGGCTGTAGTACCGTTGAATCAGATGTCTTTTTTTTAGTTTTATCCTTTCGGAATCATTAAAAATGCGAAATTCGTTTTTGAAAGGATTTAAATCGAATGAGGTACGGAAAATGGGTGAGGGCGGCTTGGGGTGAGTTTGGGTCAGAGAAAAGGTTCATGGCTTCAGGGTCGAGCCAACTACAGTTCACTGCTGCGAGGAGGAGCAGAAGGAAGGGGGCGACCGATTTCACGGAAGCTGCTCCCCAACCCTGTTCCATTGTTTCGGACGCCACTATAGTATGATCTGGACCATACTAAGATTGCTATTGAGATGGAAACGCGTCTATGGTAGCGGATCGGTCACACTTTGAGGAAGCCGAAGGAAAAAAATCACCATGGAAGCAATCGGTTGAACACTACAATTTCTATGGGAAGCGGGGAGACAGGATATTGATTGGTTGGAAGCTGAAACTCGAAATTTGTATAAATCGGGTTTTTGGGAAGAAAATTGAAAATAAATTCAGTTTTCATTCACTTTGCGAATCCAAGGAGTCGCGTGTGTGTGATAGCCTCCTCTGAAAGTCGGTGTGAAAGTATCGGTCCGATCAAGATCTTTCCCAGACAGCAAAGACAAACCAACCAATCATTACATCAACGCCGTGTGCAATCCGAGACCCTTCGAGGGAATGACGGCCAATTCAAAGCCCCTCTTCCACGTGGTAGTACCGGTCTGACCGAAGCCCTTCAAATCGACGATATTCAATCTGAGACCTTTCGATGGCCCGGAGTCTCAACATCCTTTTCGGTTCATGCTCAGAATGTAGTCAAGGTTAGGAGGGGCAATCGAAAGCACGTGATCCTATATTTCATCCATAAAAAATATCTTGCTAGTGTCTGGAGTTGGTATCCTCCTGCATTACGTACGTACGGACTTGTGGCCTCCTACTGGCTTCCATGGTGTTACATTTTCGACCAACCCGACGTCTTCCTTGAGAATTATAATCCAGAGCTTGTTTAAGGATGTGTTTCCTCAAAGTGTGACCGATCCACTGCCATCCATTTCCGCCCTTTTAATCTCAATGCCCCTATTTGAGTCGGTCCAGTTGTACTGCGAAATTCGTCGTTGGAGATCACAGCTGGCTTGAATATCCTTAAAATGCGGATGTGACGTTCTTATTCTTCTTCTTCAATGGCGCTACAGCCCAATTCGGGCATTGGCCTCCTGACCTCCTTAAAATTATCATTATTAATTGCGGAAGGGTTGTTAGCCCTTCGCACAACATTCTACGATTTTTTCATTTTCGTAGATTGAGGTAACCAAGCTATACCCAAGCAGGTAGTGTGCTGGAATTATGCGTCGACCGGGATTTGAACCCACGACCTGCGCATTATAGACCAACACGCTGGCTACACCCTAGCTTGATGTGACGTTGCTAAATGGTTTTTGCCGTCAGGTCAGCTGGAAACAGTTTGTGTATCGTCGGGATTGTTTTCCTGCGCTGTGTCTGAGCAGGAGAACAATGGCATCCAATGAACAATTTGGACGGTGGCGTGGCGTCTTGACATGCTTTGTATTTCGTTTGGCGGACTGCATTATGATGATGATGATGCAATGGCGCTACAACCCATATCGAGCCTTGGCCTCCCGAATGCACCTCCTCCAGTTGTCTCTGTCCAACGAGTGCGCCCTCCAGTTTGGAAAATCGAGAAGCGATCTGCAATCTGTGTCGACTGAGTCCTCCAAATTCTTTCGTGGCTTCCCCTGCGGTCGGTTGCCTTGAGATTTGCACTCGTTTTGGAATTGAAAATGCGGGATTTTTGTTTCTTTAATTAATCGTGACGCGTTTCGATCTCTGCTGAGATCTTCTTTCCCATATTTTTTTTTTAATTTAATTTTTTTGATAATTGTCTTATGGCTTTTTTTTTTTAATAGATTGCACAATCTTAAAATTTTCGTATTTGCGTAATTTATAAAAAAAAAAATAAAAATAAAATTAAAAAAATTATTTCAATGTCACGCGAGCCCCTGTCGGCGCGTCTAAAATTAGCAAAAAAAAATTCAGATGAGCATTCAATTAGCGTAAAAATAAAAAAAAAACAATTCTCTTGTTTCGAAATATATTTAAATTTTGTTTTTTGGTTTTTTTTTTTACAGATATACTCATAACAAATGGCCACAATAGATGGAAGACCGGCGCAATATGGGATTTCTCTTAAGCAACTACGAGAGCTCATGGAGACTCGGGGTCGGGAGGGCATAGCGAAAATTAGTGAAAATGGTGGCGTACAGGAAATATGTAAAAAATTGTACACATCACCGAATGAGGGTAAGTTTTTTTGGTTTTTTTTTTGATTGTCCTGATTTTACATTGACCCCCATCCCAGTATTTTGAAGAATTTTATGGTTATGGTACTCTCGATAGTCACAAGTTGACGGTTGGTTTGGTGAATGTTTTCACAGTGGGTTTCGAATTGAAACGGAAGATTTCCGTATTCCAAACTGTTACGCGTTTATTATTCGTGACGTTTCGGTCTCTGCTGAGAAACAGTTTGATAAAGGTTTTAGCATGGACCTTCTACTTCTACAATGGCGCTACAGCCCAAGCATGGACCGAAGAGTGTAAAATTCGGAAATCTTCCGTTTCAAAACTTGACGAATATTCAAATAGTTATGAAGACCGTTACTTTTCTTCTGAATTGAGACAATCGGTTACAAAACTATCGGAAGTGTGACTTACGCGGATGTTTTGTGAGAAGGACACTCATATTTTCTACACTTGTTTTACTATACCAGAAAATAATGGGGGCCAAAAAAAATATAAATAAATGTCCTTTGCAGGCTTGAGTGGATCCCGGGGAGATATTGAGCATAGACGTGAAACATTTGGTTCGAATATAATACCACCGAAGCCACCAAAAACATTTTTGACACTAGTCTGGGAGGCACTCCAAGATGTAACACTTATTATTTTAGAAGTAGCTGCATTAGTATCACTTGGTCTATCGTTTTATAAACCCGCCGATGAAGATGCCGGTAAGTGTTGAATGAATTTGAATTTTTTTTTTATATTTTTTAATTGAATTCTTTTGTTTTTGTTTTGCAGACGTTCTTACCGAGGAAGAGGATCATCATGGCTGGATCGAAGGTCTAGCCATTCTAATTTCCGTAATAGTCGTTGTACTTGTAACGGCGTTCAATGATTATTCGAAAGAGCGACAGTTTCGCGGATTACAAAATCGAATCGAAGGCGAACATAAATTCTCAGTTATACGCGGCAGCGAAGTGCGACAAATCGGTGTCGGTGATATTGTTGTTGGTGATATATGCCAAATAAAATATGGCGATTTATTGCCTGCCGATGGTGTACTTATACAAAGTAATGACTTGAAGGTAAGTGAGATTTATCTGTAAGATTCAAGTTTCAGATTAGATTAGATCGCTTCGGCCTCTGATGACACCGTAGTAATAACCAGTGCGGTGTTGTCGGAAACGAAGCAGACTTTAACTCTGTATCCCTTCAGTATCCAGCATACCCTCTAGTCATGCTTTCCAAAAGGTATGCGGATATAAAGCATAGAGTCTACCCCCTACGACCCTGGCCCAATTTCACCGCCGCGACGACGGAAACCTTTGAGATCAACAAGGAACTTGTAACACCGCTGGATGATACAAATTAGGTTTTCCTCAAATTGAAATGTGATATAACTGTGGATCCCAAAGCCCACGTTTCCCGAAGCGGAGTGCAACCAGTCGCGGGTTGCAAGGAACCTAACTGGCAGTAATTCAATTACGAAACCTGACCGGAGGTTTTTCTGGTACCAAGGGTGTCGCGGAGCCCATGGAAGGTTGCTTCCAGCCCCGGCAATGGAAAAAGGCCCTTCGGGGAGTATCGTGGTGGCTGTGGTTACTGCCCATATCGCGAGCAGAGTTTCTCGGAGCTCGACGTGGAGTGGCGTTTCCCAACCCGGTGCCATGACTATTTCGCATCCAGCAGTATTATGCCAAACTTGCATCTGGTCTAGACTGCTGCCTTCGGGGGTTTTGAGGGGATTCTGTCCCTGAGCCATGTTCACTTGTTGGGGAATACGAAAGAAATTGCAAGGAGCCAGGTCGCGGGCGTGAGTACGGTGGGTGTGGCGGCTGCAATTCGTAGCGCAGTTCATGTCACTTTGCCGCGACAATTAATTGTTCGTTTTCCATTTTATCGAAAAACACTGGCTGTAAATTTTTTGACAGGTAATGTCAATTTTGCTCAACAACGCCATCCTGTCTGTCAACACACAGCTCAATATCCTTGAATTTGATGAATGTTTTCACAGTGCATTTCGAATTGAAAGGAAAGATCTCCGGATTTTACACTGTTACGCTTTATTATTCGTGAC
The DNA here is from genome assembly GCA_963669355.1 of Chorisops tibialis. Lineage (NCBI taxonomy): Eukaryota > Metazoa > Arthropoda > Insecta > Diptera > Stratiomyidae > Chorisops > Chorisops tibialis. The sequence goes on along the minus strand of OY770265.1, from coordinate 1,482,704 downwards.
GTTTCGGTCTCTGCTGAGACTTTTTTCAAACTTTGTCTCAGCAGAGACCGAAACGTCACGCATAATAAAGCGTAACAGTGTAAAACCGGGGGGAAAAAAAAAACTTTCCTTATGATCCTTGAACTTATTTACATGAAAAATTTAATTACAACTTAACACATATGTATCTCTCTGCCACCCCAAAACAGGTTGACGAATCATCGCTCACCGGTGAATCGGATCACGTTAAAAAAGGCGAACAATTCGATCCTATGGTTTTGTCCGGTACGCATGTTATGGAGGGCAGCGGAAAAATGCTCGTTACAGCGGTCGGCGTTAATTCGCAAGCCGGCATCATTTTTACGCTATTGGGAGCAGCGGTCGATCAGCAAGAAGCCGAAATTCGTAAAATGAAAAAGGGTAAGTACTGCATTATCTTATAAACATCCCCTCCCCCCCCCCCACTACGCCTTCCTGGCTGGCGGTGGCCAATTTGTTGTGAAAATAACAAAGAAGAAAAAATTTGTTTTTTGAAAAATAATTTTTTTTGAAGGTTATACCAACCCGCTCGTCAACCTCTTGTACAAAAATTACCAATGTTACAACTTTCTACTTATGTGTTTGCATTCTGTCACCCCATCCACTGCACAGCCCCCCCCCCCATAACCCTTTGACGTGTTCCCTGTATCTTGAAAAAAAAAAAAACCCAAAGTTTTAAATTTTTCTTTTATTTCGGTTTAAATTCAAAATTTTTTTTTTAAGGCTTTTCGAAACCTGGCTTCTTCTTTGGTGTTTCTTTTTCCTTTTTATTATTATGTTACTCTGACGTTAGTTTCAGAAGTTTTCCGAACTCATAGCGCGAAAACAGGAGTTTACTGCGGCCGTAATTTCCAAATTTGATAGCGAAAGGATTAAATTTCAGATTGGAACGCGTAGACATTATACTGCTTTTGTGCGATGATTTAAATTCGGGAAAAAAACGCGGAACCTAATGTAATACATCGTTCAATAAGTTCGTAGGATGACTTGTTAGTTATCAGCAATAACTTTTCGACAAAATTCAACTTTATTCTTCAACATAGTCTCCTTCAAGAGTGATAAAATCATTTCAGCGCCATTTTTAGATTTTTGTAATACGATTTATTTTCGTTGTCAAAATAGGATTTAGTTTCGGCAATTCCATCTTTATTGGAGGCATTTGTAGCATTTTTTTTAGATCTGTAAACAAGTAGTAGTCACTGGGAGCCAGATGCGGAGAATACGGACGGTTGGGAAAGCAATTGAAACTTTAATTCGTGCAATTTGGCCATTGTTACCATCGACTTGTGACACGGTGAAGTTTGGTACTTCCTCAGAATCATATGGAAGTGTTATTAGTGGCGCCGACTATACGTCATCCTACGAACTTATGGAACAATATTGTAAAAGAACGCGCGTAAAATTGTCCTTAAGATTCTTTAGTAGTGTAAAAAAAAAACACCAAACAAGGGAAACAAAAAATGTCTTCTATTTTTTTTCTACTCGTAAATGTTTTGATTTGGTGAATGTTTTTTCACAATGCATTTTGTGAATTGTAAAAAAAAAAAAATGTCCCCGCTCTATGTTCTTTTTTTTCTTCTCCTAATTGGTGACGCGTTTCGGTCTCTGTTGAGACAATTTTATCGAAAACAATTGGAAAAAAAAAATGAGACGGAAATGCATCATGACAAACACATCTCAGAGAGATTTCCGGGCCTTGCACTATGTTCTGATCAATCAAGGCCTTTATCAAAAAATTCTACTGAAACAGTCTCATCAGAGATCGAAACTTCACGATTAATCGAAACTGAGAGAACGGATTGTGTATGTGTGTGTGTGTGAAATCCGGCGAAAATCTTTTATTTTAGCTGTGAATGTTTTTTTTTTAACAAAATAACAATAATGTAATGAAAATGCTCGATCTCTTAGTGAGTCCATGGTTTTAATTGTTTTTCTTTTTTTTTCGAATTTTCTCTTAAAAAAAACAAAGAAAATGAGATAAGTGGAATTTTTGTTTATAAATTTCCCTTCATCGTGCGCACCCTCAATGCATTTTCGTTAAATGTTTACACGTTAACGGAAAATTGACGACCACTGTAACTAAAACCCGAATCTCTCTCTCTCTCTCTTTCCTCCCCCTCCCCCCGTCCACCCAATGTTGTTAGGACTTCAATGTTTTTCAATCCTTATTAACAATTTTATTGCGATGTGATAAATTCTTTGTTTTTCTTTTTGTTTATTGTTCAACAATTTTTTTGAAAATTATTTCCTTGAATGTTTTTAATTGTTGTCTTCATATTTGATATAAAAACAAAAAAAAAAAACAGGAGCGAAAAAAAAATTTTAGAGGTGTACAGAAAAAAAAACAAGAAACAAACAAAACTGTGGAAGGTGTAAAGAAATTAAAGTAGGTATTTTTTTTTTAACCCCGTTTTGTCATCCAATCATTGGGCATTTTTTTTTTAAACAAAATTTATTCAATAACAACAAATAGCAAAAACAACGTTAAATGATTTCATCCGGAGCGCCTATTCGTCGGTCAAAAAGTTTCGATAATCTTCACGACCAAAAAGAAAGACTTAACCGACAAAATGGCTACCCAGCAGGGGGAGGGGGGGGGGGGAATTAAACCGACAAAATGACTACCAGCTTTCGGCAAGCACGGGAAAGAGTGCATCCACTACATTTGGTTGCATTCAATCACATTTGTGTGCATTTAATCAAATTTGTGTGCATTTAATCAAATTTGAGTGCAATTTGCGTGCACTCACTCAAATTTGCGAGCGCTCACGTAAATTTGTGTGCATTCACTCAAATTTCTGTGCTATAGCTCAAATTTCTGTACAATTTGTGTTCATTTACTCAAATTTCTGCGCAGTTTGTGTACGTTTACTTAAGTTGGTGTGCAATGTGTGACAAATGAAACATTCAATTAATTTTGTGTGCAGGCACTTATATTTCTGTCCACTCAACTAATTTTGTGTATAGGTACTAAATTTTGTGTGGCGGCAGTTAATTTTGCACACAAGTAGTTAACTTTGTGGCCATTCAATTCATTTTGTGTGTAGGCAATTAATTTTGTGTGCAAGCACTTAATTTTATGTGCAATTTCATGTGCAGTCAATTAATTTTGTGTGCAGGCACTTAATTCTGCGTGCACTTCATTAATTTTGTGGGCAGGCACTTACCTTTGTGTCCACTCAATTAATTTTGTGTTGAGGCAGTTAATTTTGTGTACAAGCAATTAATTTTGTGAGCCGGCACTTAGTTTTGTGTGCTGAATATTAATTTTGTGTGCAGGCAATTAAATTGTGTGTGCAGGCAATTAAATTTGTGTGCCGTCAGTTAATTTTCTGTGCAGATAATTAATTTTACAAAGTTTTGATCGCTCGTCAGTTTGTTGGGCGGTTACCTACGAAGGCACCACAATCCTCAATTTCTGAGACAAGGACGCCAAAACTCGGGCAAGTAATTACCTAGAAAATATTAAGAAGTGTGTTGTGTGATGCCTTTGAGTGATAGCATGTTCGACGGACGACACTGGACATTCTAGCTGGCCAGATCAACATTCCTGAGTTCATGAAGGCTTCAGATTAGCCCTGACCTCAATACGTTCGATTCTACTTCTTGTGGCCGTGGGCTGCAACACCCGAATTCGGAGAGTATGAAGTGTGGCCCCTAATCAAGGCCCGCTGAAAAAGGTGCGCGTTTTGAAAATTTTATTTATATCAGAATTAATGGCAGAACTGTGGCGAATACGGATATGATTTTCGAATCGCACTATAAATATGCACCGACTCAATATTGTTACCATTTCCAAGACTTTTTTTTAGTTTTCATCTTCCATTCGATGTTCCATTTTTAATCTCCGATTTTAACACCTTCTCCCCCACCTCGTGTTTTTGATTTTTTTCTAGAATAGATTGGTTCGTTGTTGTCTCTATATGTACATAAAAAAAAAAATTAGATTTAATTCAATTACACACGATGTGGGTTATTTTCTTTGTCACTGCGGTCTCTCGGATTTGAACTTATGCGTGACCAATTCATCATCATCAATGGCGCTAAAGCCCAAGTCGGGCCTTGGTCTCCTGTATGCTTCGTTAGTTTTCTCGGTCCAATGATGACGTTGAAAAATTTCAGAAGCGATATGCTGTCGTCTTCGATTGAATCCTCCTCCTTTTCAATTAATTTTCAAATTATTTCGTATTCAAAATAACCTCAGAATTACAATAGGGAATTCAATTGTAGTTTGTTGCATTACATTTACTGTACAGGTAACAGTTTTCGTCAACACCACGTAATTCAGAGGATCGCGGCCTAGTTCCTTCGTCTGACTCTGAATGTTCGCTTTCATCCGTCTTCTTGGGGATTTTTCTCTGGCTTCTTCAAATTGTGACCGATCCATCGCCACTTTCGCCTCTGAACTGCAATGCATAACTTTGTCGGTTCAAGTCCTCCAAACGTCGCGATCATTGGCCTATTGTTTTCTATTTCGGGATAATTTAAAGGAAAGGCTTCCGACTTTTATGGAAACCGAGTTTGATAGCAGCAGACACTGAAACGTTACGTTTAATGAAGACACACACAGCCGTGTGTAATCTAGGAAAATTTTCTTCAAAGATAGTTTTTAGTTTTTGCTGTTTTTTTTCTCTCTCTCTCTTAATTAAATAATTTGAAAATGAAATTTCGTCCTTTTTTTCTCTCTCTCTCTCTTTGACTCTGTCTTTCTCTCTTTTTGTGTGTGTATTTGTGTTTAAAAAATAAAATAAAATAAAAACAAATAAATAATAACAACAACAACAACGACAACAACAAATTAAATCTTAATTAAAAAAAAAACAACAACAAAAAGAAACAAACAAACAAAATTTCCCTCAATTTGTTTAATTTTTTTTCTAATATTGATTTCTTTTCCAAACATTTTTATTGCATGTGTGATTTTGTGCATTGGCAGAAGCTAAAAAGCAGAGGAAGAACAAGAGTTTAACAGGTGAATTAAGAAACAAAAAGAAAAAAATTTAAAACAAAAAAAAATAAATAAATAAATTATATATTTAAACAAAACCAAACAAAACAAAATCCCACAATGAACAATACCAAAAATTTCAGTTTATACATAAAAAAAAAAATAACCAAAAACAGTTTACACAAACTCAGAACTTAAATTCGAAAAAAACCAATTTTGTTGATGCGTACAAAACTTTTTCATAACAAAGAATCAAACAAACAGTTTCAAAGTTTAAAAAAGTTAAAGTTATTGAAAACAAAATTGTTTTTGATTTTTGTTTCTTTTTTTTTTTCAACAATTATAATTTTTCTATTCATTTGTTTTCTCTCCCGATTTGAAATTTTGAATAAAAAATAATGAAAATGACAAACAAACAAAAACCGAATAAATCAAACTGCATAAAAATTGCTAAAACATTGTGTATAACATTTTTTTTTTGTTTAGATTTTTGCACTTGTCGAATTAATTTTTTGGTTTTTTTTTCTGGAAATATTTAGAGAGATAGATATGTAAAATCTAATTGTTGGTATTTAATTTGTAAATATTTATTAGATAACTTTTTTTTTTAATATTGACTACAAGTAATGTAGATTTGTTTGCTATTCGTTTCTTTCCTTCCGTTTTGTTTTTGAATCTCTTAGTATAAATTAATGTTTTGTGAATTTAATTGTTTTTTTTGAATTCAAAGTCTTTTTCGATTTTGAAACGATTATTTTGAATCAAGACTCTTCTATAACGGTTTTGTAAATGTTTGAAAATTGTTGCAAATATTACGGCTAATTGAATCGCATTCTAAATTTCAAATTATGGTTCCGTGCGATTTTGTCGTGAAATGAATTCGATAAAAAATATTTTTTCTTGGTCCAGACTAGCCGAAATTGGAGTTTTGGCTAGTCTGGACCAAAAAAGTTAGAACTTAAAATTTACATTTATAGAGTTTTGATTGGATTTTTTTTTTTAAATTTTTAAAGAAGGTAAAAACAGGCGTTTTGTTAGGTTTTTGGAAAAAAAAACAAAAATTTAATTATTTTTGTTTTATTTATTTTTAATTTAATTTGTTTTTTTTTTTAAATAAAAATCAAGGCGAAGATGGTGCCGGTCCGATTAGCAATAGTCATATGGGATCGCCAACACCGGATAAGCAACGTCAACAGGAAGCGGACGGTAATCATGTGCAGCAATCGAGTCCGGCCGCAGAACCGTCACATAAAAAGGAAAAATCCGTCTTACAAGCGAAACTAACGAAGCTGGCAATTCAAATCGGCTATGCCGGCTCGACAATTGCCGTACTAACGGTCATCATATTAATTATACAATTTTGTATTCATACATTTGTTATACTCGAGAAGCCATGGAAAAATACCTATGCCAATAATTTAGTGAAACATTTGATTATTGGTGTTACCGTATTGGTTGTTGCCGTACCGGAAGGTTTGCCGTTGGCTGTTACATTATCGCTGGCCTATTCTGTTAAGGTAAAAAAAAATTCCCTTTTTTTTTTTAATTATTTTCCCAGGATTAAATTTTTTTTGAAATGAAAGAAAAGATTTCCGGATTCTACACTGTTACGCTTTATTATTCGTAACGTTTCGGTCTCTGCTGAGACTTATTTTGATAAAGGTCTCAGCAGAGACCGAAACGTCACGAATAATAAAGCGTAACAGTGTAGAATCCGGAAATCTTTTCTTTCATTTCGAAATACACTGAAAACATTCACCAAACCATTAAATTTTTTTTTTGTTTTTTTTTTATAGAAAATGATGAAAGATAATAATTTGGTGCGACATTTGGATGCTTGCGAAACGATGGGTAACGCTACTGCCATTTGTTCCGACAAGACTGGAACCCTAACTACGAATCGTATGACCGTTGTTCAATCATACATATGCGAAAAATTATGTAAAGTAACGCCGAAATTTTCCGATATACCGGCAAATGTTAGTAATTTAATAATTCAGGGTATTGCCGTTAATTCAGCTTATACATCACGAATTATGGTAAGTTTAAATTTTTTTTATTTATCTCTTTTTTGCTCCTGAATTCATTGAGTCCCGTACCTACCCTAGGAGTCTTTTGTTCATCGGTGGATCTGGTGTTTGATTTTCGTTTTCATTGCACGTCCTGCAGAGACAAATTTCTGCTTGGAGAGTTTTTGTTTTGTATTTCTCGACATTCCTTTTCTTTCGGCCGTATAAGTAGCAACTGGAGCGGTGCTACTGGCTGGCTCTTTTTTTGGCGTCTTTTCTGTGCTGTCTGTTATTCGGTAAGGGTGTAGATTGCCGGGCAAAAGTGAAGTGCGCCCTGAAACCAGGGTGTGCAGGGTTTTTTGTCAAGATGGATGGATAGTCTCGTTTTAGACAGGGGTACGGAAAAACAGGAGGAAAATCACGGAACCTCCCCTCCCTCTTCCTAGATGGCCTAATTTTCCATGTTCTCCGCGACAGGTGCTTCCTGAACACGTGCAGACTAGTTCTTAGGGAGGGCAAGTGAGAGAGGAGTTTTCGTCTTCTACCTTGATTCAGTTGTTGTCGAATTCTCGATAATGGATGGCTCGAATGATCGTCGTCTAGTTCTGAGAGGAGTCTAGAAGGAAAACAAAGGAGACGACTATTGAAGATTTGCGGGGATAGTGACAAAGATAATGTTCTATGGATTCTCCGTCTTCCTCGCAAAGGCTATCCCTCGCGATTCACAGTCTGAATGCGTGCAGCTTTAGGTGACTAAGTTGTAACAGAAATATTTCCTTTCAATTCGACATGTCACCAAAAACACGAAGATCCCAAGTACTTGATCGATAGCGCAATAGCCCCAATTTGGGACTTGTAGTATTCAGGGGGCAATCAGGAATAAAATGGAGGCCAAGGTAATAATGTTGGGTGGCTTCAATGTGAAGATTAAGAAGAAGGGAACACACAAAGAAAAATCCTTTAGCTTCTTAAATCAGGAGGTTCCTTCTCGATCCTTTTCAATGCATTTTATTTATATTTTTGGTTTTTTTTCTTCTTTTTTGCAGCCCGGACAAAATCCCGGCGATTTAGCAATTCAAGTCGGCAATAAGACCGAATGTGCTCTATTAGGATTCGTTCATGCATTAGGTATGAGCTATCAAACGGTACGCGATGATATTCAAGAGGATATGTTTACGCGAGTATTTACATTTAATTCGGTACGGAAATCAATGAGTACGGTAGTTCCAAGACCGGGCGGCGGTTATCGTTTATACAGTAAGGGAGCATCGGAAATTGTACTTAAAAAGTAAGTTTGGAAAAAGCCCCGCCCCCCCCCCCTTTTTTTTCTATCTTTTTTGCTAAATTCTTATTGTTTCTATTTCTCTCTCCCCTTTCCCTGGAAAATCATAGATGCGCCTTTATTTACGGTCACAACGGTGAACTCGAGAAATTCACGCGCGACATGCAGGAACGTTTAATTCGCGAAGTTATCGAGCCGATGGCATGCGACGGCTTACGAACCATTTCGATTGCCTATCGGGATTTCGTGCCCGGCAAGGCGGCAATTAACGAAGTTCATATCGATAACGAGCCGAATTGGGACGACGAAGAGAATATTGTTAATAATTTGACGTGCTTATGCGTTGTCGGTATCGAAGATCCGGTCCGTCCTGAAGTCCCGGATGCCATCCGAAAATGCCAGAAGGCTGGTATAACGGTACGGATGGTAACGGGCGATAATATTAATACGGCACGATCGATAGCAAGCAAATGCGGCATTATTCGGCCGAACGAAGATTTCTTAATATTAGAGGGTAAAGAATTCAACCGACGTATTCGTGATAGTAATGGAGATGTAAGTAATTTTATTGTTGCTATTTCGGCTTGCGAACGAAATGGGTTTTTTTCAATGTTTCGGTTTCTTTTGTTCTGTAGGTTCAACAACATTTACTGGATAAAGTTTGGCCGAAATTGCGTGTCCTGGCCCGTTCATCACCAACCGATAAATACACTTTGGTTAAGGGTAAGTAATTGAATTTTTGTTTTGTTTGGCGATTCGATAGGGGGAGCTGAGGTTGTGCTTCGATTTCAATGACTGCTATGAAGCCTGTAACCTTATAACTATCTTGAAACACACATACATATATACCTTCCAGTCAAAAGAGTGTCCGGCCTTCGAAGGATTTTTGCTTTATAAAAAACGCCGTCGAAGGACTTTTGGTTCAATAAAGGATGTCCATCAATGTCCCGAATTGTTTTCTTCTTCTTCTCTAATTCCTATACCGACACAGCTGTGCATGGCATTATAGGGTGACCCCCTAAGTTGTGTCTCGTTGCAATCCAGCAGAAAGGAACAGAAGATCCTTCGGAATCGAGAAAGAGACATAAATGACTGAAGATCTTTCTTGTCATCGATGGAATTGATTTCTTCATCAAGCACTCGTCTGATGGTGATCGTATCATAATTGATCCTGTTTTGAGAAAGCTTGCAGCATGATTCTTGCCTTCGAACCAATCTGCAATCCTGCTCTCCTTGTAGGAGCTTCTTCCGGAGCTTGACGAGTAGTGTGCATTTCAAAGTGCAGCGGAGGAAAAAAAAAACGTGGCACCTAGTTGGCCACTTCCTTTTTTTTCGTTAGGAATTGTGCGGCGTTTAATTTAATTCTACCCGGTTCCCCGCTGCTAATGAAACTGTTTCTCTTCCGTTGTTTCTTGGCTTTACGCCCAAGGCTAAGTTGTGCAGTTTCTCTGCGTCTATAAACTCAGTTTTGTCGCACTGCCATCACGTCCCAGAATTCAATTAAAATTCATTTCCGAAAATCCTTACCGTAGAATCCTTTCATATCGCGAGGCGCGCTGTATTCGTTTCTTATATTAGTTAGTAGCTTTTTGAAAAGCGCGGGCAATTAATTTTGTGTTCAGGCAATTAATTTTGTGTGCAGTCAACTAATTTCGTGTGCAGGCAACTAATTTTGTGTGCTAGCAATTAGTTTCATGTCCAGGCACTTAATTTTATGTACTGGCAATTAATTCTGTGTGCAGGCATTTAATTTTGTGTGCAGGCAATTAGTTCTGAGTGCTGGCAAGTTGGGGAAACTCTAGAGAAAAAGAAAACACCTGTCTACGAAGAGCCTTAAACTGGAAAAAAATTTTCAACTATCACTAATATTTATTTTTTTTTTTTTGGTTTTTTTTTCCCACAGGTATTATCGATAGTAAAGTAAGTGAAAATCGTGAAGTTGTTGCCGTAACCGGTGACGGTACGAACGATGGCCCGGCATTGAAAAAAGCCGATGTTGGTTTTGCGATGGGCATTGCCGGAACGGATGTTGCCAAAGAAGCATCCGATATTATATTGACCGATGATAATTTCAGTAGTATCGTTAAAGCTGTAATGTGGGGACGTAATGTTTACGATTCGATTGCAAAATTCTTACAATTTCAATTGACCGTAAATGTTGTTGCGGTTATTGTTGCATTTATTGGTGCCTGTGCTGTACAAGATTCACCACTTAAAGTAAGTTTTTTTTTGCTGTTGTTGGCGGTTTTTTTTTTTAATTTTTAATTTCTTTTCCGATTTTTCAGGCCGTTCAAATGTTATGGGTCAACTTGATTATGGACACGCTAGCATCGTTAGCACTTGCTACCGAACTTCCTACGTCGGACTTATTATTACGAAAGCCGTATGGTCGTACGAAACCATTAATATCACGCACAATGATGAAAAATATTATCGGTCAAGCTATTTATCAATTGTTTATAATATTTTCTCTATTATTTATCGGTAAGTAGTTGATAGTTTTCGATCGTTGTGCCTGATTCGTTGAATTTAATTTGGAATTTTGTGTTTTTTGTTTTGTTTTTTTCAACAATTTAGGTGATGTATTACTTGATATCGAATCGGGCCGCGGTCAAGAATTAGGAGCAGGGCCAACACAACATTTTACCATCATATTTAATTCATTCGTTATGATGACACTATTCAATGAAATGAATGCCCGTAAAATTCACGGACAAAGAAATGTGTTCGAAGGCCTTTTCACTAATCCTATTTTTTATAGTATTTGGATTGGAACAATCATTTCCCAGGTAAGAGATGTTTTCTTTATTGTTGTTTGTCTTAAGAATGGGGAAATGATTCTGGTGTATTATCGTGATTGAGAAAGTGCGATGTCTTAACCGAATCATTTCGATGTTGCGCAAGAATACATCCTGAAATCCGGAACTCATACGATTGTAAGCTTTTCTTTGTACGATGTTCGGTTGTGTCGTGAAGATCGAGTGAGCTATCGAATTGGTGACGATCAAACAAAAATGTTCTTTGACAAAATTACGCCATAGAAGTCTATGTGAGCTCGAATTGAAGCTGGTTAATTGGTGAATCGGAAATTTTGGAATTTTAGAGACGCACGCGATAAGCTTGAACCACTCAATCGATCTTTGCAACGAACAAAAACAGGAAGCTAACCAATCCCGAAATTCGAATTCTCAGAATGTCCATCATAATCACACACAAAAAAATCACTTTGTTTCCTCATTTTTCTTTTCCGTTCCCAATTATACAGGTCGTAATTATTCAATATGGTAAAATGGCTTTTTCAACCAAAGCATTATCGCTTGAACAATGGCTATGGTGTCTGTTTTTCGGAATCGGTACACTAGTTTGGGGTCAAATAATCACAACAGTGCCTACAAGAAAACTACCTAAAATTTTATCGTAAGCATTATGTTGCGTTTGTTTTATTTCCAAAACCTGCAGAAAACAAAAAAAAAAAAAATATATCCAATTGCATGTTTTCGCGATTATCCTGAGAATTTTATATTTTAAATTTAGAACTAGAATTTCTATCGAGAGTTTAAGCTCACGATCGAAACGCCTCGTTCTAAGGAATATAAAAATCTCAGTTTAGTCATTTATATTTGAAATTTTAGTATTTAATTATTTTTATTATTATTATTTTTTTTTTTTTGAATAAGTGATTTGCAAAATGAGATTTTTTTTTGAAATTTGAAAATTTCGTAATATAAAATTGAAATGCATAGCTGGTTGTTAAGGGTGTGGGTCAACAATCGTTTTTGCGTTGGAATTAATATATCGATCAGTATTTGAACTCAGGTCGTTCGCATTGTATTCCGAAATATCCGCTATCCGTTTATCGAACGAATATTCAAACCGTTACGAATACCCTGCACTCAAAAAGTACCCGGTAAACGAAATAACAAACCCCTTCAAAATAATCCCCGTGGTGCCGTGGAGAAATTTAACCAACAAAGTAAGAACTTGAAGTGTCCAAATCTTGATGGCGATCACTGTTCTTCCTATGTGCATAAAACAACAATAACAACATTGGAGTAGACTACGAAAGGAAACCATAGAGGAATTTAATCGTGGGGGCAGAGAAAATCTCCACGACCACGAAGAATTTCAGCCGACAAAATGGCTACCAGCTCTGTGGAAGCACGGGATTAAAGTTGAGTGAGTAAATAGCGATCATAACTCCTCAGTGATGGTCTGGTGGGGGGAGTGCAAATCACCATGACTACGGAGAAATACAGCCGACAAAATGGCTACCAGCTCTGTGGAAGCACGGGATTAAAGTTGAGTGAGTAAATAGCGATCATAACTCCTCAGTGATGGTCTGGTGGGGGGAGAGAAAATCACCATGACTACGGAGAAACTCAACCGAAAACATGGCTACCAGCTCTCTGGAAGCAGGGAATAAAAGTTGAGCGAGTAAATAGACATCATAACTCCTCACTTATGGTGTGGTGGGGGGAGAGAAAATCTTCACGACCACGGAGAATTTCAGCCGACAAAATGGCTACCAGCTCTCTGGAAGCACGGGATAAAAGTTGAGCGAGTAAATAGGGATCATAACTCCTCAGTGATGGTCTGGTGGGGGGAGAGAAAATCTCCACGACCACGGAGAAATACAGCCGACAAAATGGCTACCAGCTCTGTGGAAGCACGGGATTAAAGTTGAGTGAGTAAATAGCGATCATAACTCCTCAGTGATGGTCTGGTGGGGGAGAGAAAATCTCCACGACCACGGAGAAATACAGCCGACAAAATGGCTACCAGCTCTGTGGAAGCACCGGATTAAAGTTGAGTGAGTAAATAGCGATCATAACTCCTCAGTGATGGTCTGGTGGGGGGAGAGAAAATCACCATGACCACGGAGAAATACAGCCGACAAAATGGCTACCAGCTCTGTGGAAGCACGGGATAAAAGTTGAGTGAGTAAATAGCGATCATAACTCCTCAGTGATGGTCTGGTGGGGGGAGAGAAAATCTCCACGACCACGGAGAAATACAGCCGACAAAATGGCTACCAGCTCTGTGGAAGCACGGGATTAAAGTTGAGTGAGTAAATAGCGATCATAACTCCTCAGTGATGGTCTGGTGGGGGGAGAGAAAATCTCCACGACCACGGAGAATTTCAGCCGACAAAATGGCTACCAGCTCTGTGGAAGCACGGGATTAAAGTTGAGTGAGTAAATAGCGATCATAACTCCTCAGTGATGGTCTGGTGGGGGGAGAGAAAATCGCCACGACCACGGAGAAATACAGCCGACAAAATGGCTACCAGCTCTGTGGAAGCACGGGATTAAAGTTGAGTGAGTAAATAGCGATCATAACTCCTCAGTGATGGTCTGGTGGGGGGAGAGAAAATCTCCACGACCACGGAGAAATACAGCCGACAAAATGGCTACCAGCTCTGTGGAAGCACCGGATTAAAGTTGAGTGAGTAAATAGCGATCATAACTCCTCAGTGATGGTCTGGTGGGGGGAGAGAAAATCTCCACGACCACGGAGAATTTCAGCCGACAAAATGGCTACCAGCTCTGTGGAAGCACGGGATTAAAGTTGAGTGAGTAAATAGCGATCATAACTCCTCAGTGATGGTCTGGTGGGGGAGAGAAAATCTCCACGACCACGGAGAAATACAGCCGACAAAATGGCTACCAGCTCTGTGGAAGCACCGGATTAAAGTTGAGTGAGTAAATAGCGATCATAACTCCTCAGTGATGGTCTGGTGGGGGAGAGAAAATCTCCACGACCACGGAGAAATACAGCCGACAAAATGGCTACCAGCTCTGTGGAAGCACCGGATTAAAGTTGAGTGAGTAAATAGCGATCATAACTCCTCAGTGATGGTCTGGTGGGGGGAGAGAAAATCTCCACGACCACGGAGAATTTCAGCCGACAAAATGGCTACCAGCTCTGTGGAAGCACGGGATTAAAGTTGAGTGAGTAAATAGCGATCATAACTCCTCAGTGATGGTCTGGTGGGGGAGAGAAAATCTCCACGACCACGGAGAAATACAGCCGACAAAATGGCTACCAGCTCTGTGGAAGCACGGGATTAAAGTTGAGTGAGTAAATAGCGATCATAACTCCTCAGTGATGGTCTGGTGGGGGAGAGAAAATCTCCACGACCACGGAGAAATACAGCCGACAAAATGGCTACCAGCTCTGTGGAAGCACCGGATTAAAGTTGAGTGAGTAAATAGCGATCATAACTCCTCAGTGATGGTCTGGTGGGGGGAGAGAAAATCACCATGACCACGGAGAAATACAGCCGACAAAATGGCTACCAGCTCTGTGGAAGCACGGGATAAAAGTTGAGTGAGTAAATAGCGATCATAACTCCTCAGTGATGGTCTGGTGGGGGGAGAGAAAATCTCCACGACCACGGAGAAATACAGCCGACAAAATGGCTACCAGCTCTGTGGAAGCACGGGATTAAAGTTGAGTGAGTAAATAGCGATCATAACTCCTCAGTGATGGTCTGGTGGGGGGAGAGAAAATCTCCACGACCACGGAGAATTTCAGCCGACAAAATGGCTACCAGCTCTGTGGAAGCACGGGATTAAAGTTGAGTGAGTAAATAGCGATCATAACTCCTCAGTGATGGTCTGGTGGGGGGAGAGAAAATCACCATGACCACGGAGAAATACAGCCGACAAAATGGCTACCAGCTCTGTGGAAGCACGGGATAAAAGTTGAGTGAGTAAATAGCGATCATAACTCCTCAGTGATGGTCTGGTGGGGGGAGAGAAAATCGCCACGACCACGGAGAAATACAGCCGACAAAATGGCTACCAGCTCTGTGGAAGCACGGGATAAAAGTTGAGTGAGTAAATAGCGATCATAACTCCTCAGTGATGGTCTGGTGGGGGGAGAGAAAATCACCATGACCACGGAGAAATACAGCCGACAAAATGGCTACCAGCTCTGTGGAAGCACGGGATAAAAGTTGAGTGAGTAAATAGCGATCATAACTCCTCAGTGATGGTCTGGTGGGGGGAGAGAAAATCGCCACGACCACGGAGAAATACAGCCGACAAAATGGCTACCAGCTCTGTGGAAGCACCGGATTAAAGTTGAGTGAGTAAATAGCGATCATAACTCCTCAGTGATGGTCTGGTGGGGGGAGAGAAAATCTCCACGACCACGGAGAATTTCAGCCGACAAAATGGCTACCAGCTCTGTGGAAGCACGGGATAAAAGTTGAGCGAGTAAATAGGGATCATAACTCCTCAGTGATGGTCTGGTGGGGGGAGAGAAAATCTCCACGACCACGGAGAAATACAGCCGACAAAATGGCTACCAGCTCTGTGGAAGCACGGGATTAAAGTTGAGTGAGTAAATAGCGATCATAACTCCTCAGTGATGGTCTGGTGGGGGAGAGAAAATCTCCACGACCACGGAGAAATACAGCCGACAAAATGGCTACCAGCTCTGTGGAAGCACCGGATTAAAGTTGAGTGAGTAAATAGCGATCATAACTCCTCAGTGATGGTCTGGTGGGGGGAGAGAAAATCACCATGACCACGGAGAAATACAGCCGACAAAATGGCTACCAGCTCTGTGGAAGCACGGGATAAAAGTTGAGTGAGTAAATAGCGATCATAACTCCTCAGTGATGGTCTGGTGGGGGGAGAGAAAATCTCCACGACCACGGAGAAATACAGCCGACAAAATGGCTACCAGCTCTGTGGAAGCACGGGATTAAAGTTGAGTGAGTAAATAGCGATCATAACTCCTCAGTGATGGTCTGGTGGGGGGAGAGAAAATCTCCACGACCACGGAGAATTTCAGCCGACAAAATGGCTACCAGCTCTGTGGAAGCACGGGATTAAAGTTGAGTGAGTAAATAGCGATCATAACTCCTCAGTGATGGTCTGGTGGGGGGAGAGAAAATCGCCACGACCACGGAGAAATACAGCCGACAAAATGGCTACCAGCTCTGTGGAAGCACGGGATTAAAGTTGAGTGAGTAAATAGCGATCATAACTCCTCAGTGATGGTCTGGTGGGGGGAGAGAAAATCTCCACGACCACGGAGAAATACAGCCGACAAAATGGCTACCAGCTCTGTGGAAGCACCGGATTAAAGTTGAGTGAGTAAATAGCGATCATAACTCCTCAGTGATGGTCTGGTGGGGGGAGAGAAAATCTCCACGACCACGGAGAATTTCAGCCGACAAAATGGCTACCAGCTCTGTGGAAGCACGGGATTAAAGTTGAGTGAGTAAATAGCGATCATAACTCCTCAGTGATGGTCTGGTGGGGGAGAGAAAATCTCCACGACCACGGAGAAATACAGCCGACAAAATGGCTACCAGCTCTGTGGAAGCACCGGATTAAAGTTGAGTGAGTAAATAGCGATCATAACTCCTCAGTGATGGTCTGGTGGGGGAGAGAAAATCTCCACGACCACGGAGAAATACA
The DNA here is from genome assembly GCA_963669355.1 of Chorisops tibialis. Lineage (NCBI taxonomy): Eukaryota > Metazoa > Arthropoda > Insecta > Diptera > Stratiomyidae > Chorisops > Chorisops tibialis. The sequence goes on along the minus strand of OY770265.1, from coordinate 1,466,009 downwards.
GCCGACAAAATGGCTACCAGCTCTGTGGAAGCACCGGATTAAAGTTGAGTGAGTAAATAGCGATCATAACTCCTCAGTGATGGTCTGGTGGGGGGAGAGAAAATCTCCACGACCACGGAGAATTTCAACCGACAAAATGGCTACCAGCTCTGTGGAAGCACGGGATTAAAGTTGAGTGAGTAAATAGCGATCATAACTCCTCAGTGATGGTCTGATGGGGGAGAGAAAATCTCCACGACCACGGAGAAATACAGCCGACAAAATGGCTACCAGCTCTGTGGAAGCACGGGATTAAAGTTGAGTGAGTAAATAGCGATCATAACTCCTCAGTGATGGTCTGGTGGGGGAGAGAAAATCTCCACGACCACGGAGAAATACAGCCGACAAAATGGCTACCAGCTCTGTGGAAGCACCGGATTAAAGTTGAGTGAGTAAATAGCGATCATAACTCCTCAGTGATGGTCTGGTGGGGGGAGAGAAAATCACCATGACCACGGAGAAATACAGCCGACAAAATGGCTACCAGCTCTGTGGAAGCACGGGATAAAAGTTGAGTGAGTAAATAGCGATCATAACTCCTCAGTGATGGTCTGGTGGGGGGAGAGAAAATCTCCACGACCACGGAGAAATACAGCCGACAAAATGGCTACCAGCTCTGTGGAAGCACCGGATTAAAGTTGAGTGAGTAAATAGCGATCATAACTCCTCAGTGATGGTCTGGTGGGGGGAGAGAAAATCTCCACGACCACGGAGAATTTCAGCCGACAAAATGGCTACCAGCTCTGTGGAAGCACGGGATAAAAGTTGAGTGAGTAAATAGGGATCATAACTCCTCAGTGATGGTCTGGTGGGGGGAGAGAAAATCGCCACGACCACGGAGAAATACAGCCGACAAAATGGCTACCAGCTCTGTGGAAGCACGGGATTAAAGTTGAGTGAGTAAATAGCGATCATAACTCCTCAGTGATGGTCTGGTGGGGGGAGAGAAAATCTCCACGACCACGGAGAAATACAGCCGACAAAATGGCTACCAGCTCTGTGGAAGCACCGGATTAAAGTTGAGTGAGTAAATAGCGATCATAACTCCTCAGTGATGGTCTGGTGGGGGGAGAGAAAATCTCCACGACCACGGAGAATTTCAGCCGACAAAATGGCTACCAGCTCTGTGGAAGCACGGGATTAAAGTTGAGTGAGTAAATAGCGATCATAACTCCTCAGTGATGGTCTGGTGGGGGAGAGAAAATCTCCACGACCACGGAGAAATACAGCCGACAAAATGGCTATCAGCTCTCGCGATACACGGGACAACAGTTGAGCGAGTAAATAGGGATCGTACTTTGTCAATGATGATCTGGTGGGGGGTGGATACCTTCTCTCGGAAAGAAGTTGAGCGAGTAAATAGGGATCATAACTCCTCAGTGATGGTTTGGTGGGGAAGAGAAAACTGTCACGACCACAGAGAAATTCAACCGACAAAATGGCTAGCAGCTCTCGGGATGCACGGGACAACAGTTGAGCGAGTAAATGGGGATCACACCTCCTCAGTGATGGTCTATTGGGGAGAGAGAAAATCGCTGTGACCAGGGAGAAATTCAACCGACAAAATGGCTATCAGCTCTCGGGATGCGCGGGACAACAGTTGAGCGAGTAAATAGGGATCGTACCTTGTCAGTGATGATCTGGTGGGGGGGTGGATACCTGCTCTCGGGAAGCACGGGAAGAAGTTGAGCGAGTAAATAGGGATCATAACTCCTCAGTGATGGTCTGGTGGGGAGAGAGAAAATCACTGTGACCAGGGAGAAATCCAACCGACAAAATGGCTATCAGCTCTCGGGATGCACGGGACAACAGTTCAGCGAGTAAATAGGGATCGTACCTTGTCAGTGATGATCTGGTGGGGGGTGGATACCTGCTCTCGGGAAGCACAGGAAGAAGTTGAGCGAGTGGCCAATGTTGAAGCTTGAAGAATTATATTCCGCAATTATTATGTTTTGTCTGATTAGCATTCTTCTTCTTGTTTGCATTATTACATTTGTTTTGCTTCCGTTTATGTGTAACTCCACTTCTTTTGCGGCGGAGTCAAGTTTGACAAATACTTCCTTAGCACTAGGGAAGGATATTCTCTTCTTCTTCAATGGCACTACAGCTCGAATCGGGCTTTGGCCTCCGGACTTTCAGGCTCCTTAGCACTTTATTTCTTATTGTGAAAGGGTTGTTAGCTCTTCGCGAAATTCTTTATCGACAAATTTTCCGTTTTCGCAGATTGAGGTGGCCACGATATACCTAAGCAGGCAGTGTGCTGAAATTATACGTCGACCGAGATTCGAACTTCCGACCTTCGCATTGTCGACCAAGACGCTACCTACTAGGCTACATCCTAGCTTAGGGAAGGATGCTAATTATTTTTAATATTTTTTTCTTTTAAATGCAGAAAATTTCGTGCAAACCAAAAACCACTAAACGTCATTTTGCAAAGTACTTTTTCAAAAAAAAAAAAAAAAAAATCAAATCAATTTTTTTTTAATGTTTTTTTTTAATTTTTTTTAATACAAATTTTCTTTACTCACCCCCTCCTCAAACAAAAAAAAATAATAATAACAGATGGGGTCGTGGACATCCCGAAGAATACACAGAAGCAATTAATTTAGGCGAAGAACGTTTCGATTCGATCGATTCAGATAAGAAACCAAGAGCCGGACAAATTCTGTGGATACGAGGTCTTACACGTTTACAAACTCAAGTAAGTGGCCATTACCGTTTAAATTTCTTTTATTTTATATTTCATTTTCAAACAATATATAAAAAAAAAAAAAATTAAAAACAATCTCACTCTTGAAATTATCATTTCAAAATAATAATAGAAAAAAAAACTACTAAAAAAATTATTTAAAAAAAAAAAAAAACAACCAATCACCAATTTTAAAAACAAATTTTCTTAAAAACAAAAAAAAGCAACAATATATTAAAAAAAAAAAAAGAAAAGAAAGGAAATCTCCACCCACGCCCACAAATTTCTTGCTCTAAATTTATTTATAATTTTTTTTTTTCTCTCCATATTTATATATAAAAATTATTCTCTCTTTCTTATGTCTCTGTCTTTCAATCTCTCTCTCTCTCTCTCTATAAATATGTATTTATCCAAGTTATATTGTATCTCTCTCTCTCTAAATTTAAAAAAAAAACAACAACAATTTTATCAATTCTATTCTCTTTTTTGGTATGAGAGGTTTAATATTCTGCAGCAAGATATATTTATTCTACATAAATCAGTTTTAATGTAGTTTCTTTCTGTTTTCATTTTATTCTTATTCTTAGAAAACAATAAGATAACAAACTCGCAGTTAAATATTTTTTTTTTTTTACCTCTACACACTTTTTTTTTCAGTTCAATTTTTTCATTTTTATTTATTTATTTATTTTTTTTTTTTTTATAAATTTTATTCTTATGCGGGGGTTGTATCAGTAAAACAAACTTTTAGTTGAGAATATCTGAAAAGAAAATGGGGAGGGGAGGAAAAACAGGTATTTTCCTCAATGATGATTTTTATTTTATGCGTGTACAGTTGTTGGATAAACTAAAAACAAAAAAACCCGCAGAGAGATACCCCAAATTTTTCTCTAGGGAGTATTTTTAGTATTATTTTTAATTTTTTTTTTTTTTGTTTTTTTCATTTTCATTTAAACGTTTTTCATTTGTATGTGTTTCTATCGAGAAGTGGTTACTTTTTTGGTGACTAACTACGAGATATTTGTTGCGAACAGTAGGAGGGGAATATCCTCCTCCTTGCTTCTCTGCTTAAGTCATATTTAATGGATTTTTGTGAAAGCCACACTCAAAATCAAAATCAACCAAATTATTCAATTTAACTGGCTAGGACCCGGCATTGAATCCGCACAAAAAGCGGTGTCCCGCAGGGTTCTATCTTCTGGCCTACTCTGTTTGTAATTTTCATTAAAGACCATTTTTCTTCTATTCGTGATCCAAACCGTAGTAGACGACAACCATCTGAAATTTGACTCTGTTGCCGATTCAAACAAGCATTCTGTTGTTTCGCAGGAAGTTATTCTGTTTTTTTTTTTTTTCAAATGTCTATTGCAACTTAATCCTAGAATGGGACAGGAAAAATTAGAGTAGAGTTCGATATCGGCTCTCAATATCTTTAACTCTTGCAAATACATATTAGCTGGCATTTTGTTCCGCTAAATAGGCGTAATGATTGTCCACCAAGTGAAACTTTATGCTGAGGAACCAGGTAAAAGGGGCCAAATCTGGTGAATTTTGGCCATGTTGACCGCCGAAGTGTGTGCTGGAATAGCTCAAAATGCAACGGCAAAAAAAGAAGATCATTTCCCATCGCCTTTTTTGGAGTAGGTTCACAGTGAAGTGGGTGAATCTCAGTTCCATCGACCAACAAAAAAAAAATCGGCTCCGTTTCACTTAAACCGCCATGGAAATCAATCAATTTTCCTGTTAAGACGTACCTTGCGTTCCCCGATCGAATTAAAAAAAACCCGAATGGAGACGAAACCATCACTTCATCTTAGAAATTTCGGCGGGCGGGTACTCAGCATTTATTATCGCTACTTCCCCATGGAAAATGCTGTTTGGAAGTAAGCGCACACTTATTCTTCCACTCGAGAGCAAATTTAGACGGTAATCCGATTTTAATCCGGTGCCATTCTTCAGATGTGTTCCTACCAACGACTCTTGTTCATTTCCCTGTCGCTCCCTATAAAGCTGTTGGCGTTTACGGCCAGCGCTGCATGGTCAACTAGCCATCGTTGCGGAACCAATCCTCTGCCACTTTTGCCTTTCAATCGCAATGCCTATCGAAGTCGATTCAGTTTGTAGCCGCAAAGTTTTAGGCATTGGTTCGCTAAAACTTTTTAGTACCCCTTCTCAGAAATAATAACGACAAGGATATGCAGCTTTGTGTGACCGTCCTGAAAAAGGTGACATCGCTTTCGAAAGGCAAGAGATATAGTGGCAAGCCCAATTCGTAGTAACGTTAACATTGTGAAAGCTATTGCCAGAGTTTGGCATCAATGTCCTTTAGTTTCAAGCTTAGGCCATGTGCTCTTCCTCTCTCTGAACGCACTTTACGAGTAGTACTAGATATAGAGTCAATTCTTTCTCCTTTCCAATCGATTCCGGCGTCTCACAAGGCTCGGTTTTATTTCGTACACTTTTCATCAAAGATCTACTGTAGTAGTATCCATAGAGATCGGTCCGATTTCACGGTCGAGATAAATCATCCAATAAGCTCTCCACTCCTTCCATCTATATACATTGGAACTTTTCCAGATGGCAATAAATCGTCGTTACGCGCTTAGAATCCTGGAAATTATATCCCGTTTAAAATTAAATCAAAGAAAAGGATAACGTTTTGTGTTCGTATCTTTTTAGGAGATTTATTTTTTTTTTCTTTTAAATTTAATTTATTTCATTTTCATACCGTTTTTCTATTTAATTAAATTTTCACTTTTCACGAACAATCATCATTTAATCGTCAACAGGAAAACTTGCGCTTGTGTTTCATTTTTAGTTTAATTTTTGTCATCTTTTTCCTTTTGATATATTTTTTTTTGTCGTTCTTTATGTTTTTCGTCATCGTTTTTTGTGACCATTAAAAAATAAAAATCTTAAAGGCAAATTATTCTTGAAATCGTATTGAAGGGGAAGGATGAAAACAAAGAGAATTTTTGAATTTTCTCATATGTTTTTCTCTTCCAGAAAAATCATGTAAAACACATACATTCACTAAAAGACAGTAGCGAGATTTTTTTTTTCGAAATCATCTGAAACTTCTCTCTATATCTCATTCACAAGACAAATAAGTGATTTTCGAAATTCGTACTGTCGTGCTTTATTCAACGTAACGTTTCGGTGTCTGCTGAGAATAAAGGTCAGAGACCGAAACGTTACGTTTAAAAAAGTTCAACAGTAGTGTTTTGAAATTCTGAAAATCGCCTTTGAAAATTATGAGAGAGTTGCAAACATTTAAAACATTTCAGTGTCATAAATGCAAAAAAAAAAAAAAAATTACAATTAAACTTCCTACCACTCCTTCTACCACCTCTCCCATACACTTCTTCTAGAGAATCGGAGATCACATATATTCTTCAATCATAAATTTGGGGTTTTTTTTTTTCTTTACGCTAAATACGAGTTATTTTATTTTTATTTATTTTTTGTGCTAAAATCAGTGTTGCCCGCCAATGTAAAATATAGAAGTCGCAATCGGATGCGAAATCTCGAATAAAACTATCGCCTTTACGAATCGATATCGATTCGAATGCGAATCGAAATGATTTTCGGGACTTAAATCCGCTTAAAAACTTGTCGTCTATCGCACCCGGATTGGACGGGAAGTTGCAGTGATCAAATTCTTCCTTCGCTTCAGGTTTTTTTTTTGCAGTTTCTGCTGAATTAACTCATGACTCAGAAACCATTTTGTGTAACAATCAAGCAATGGCCGGTTGTACGTATTACGTATTGAATGAAAAGATTTCCGGATTAGGTCTCTGCTGAGACCTTTATCAAACTGTTTGATAGAGGTCACAGCAGAGACCGAAACGTTACGAATAATAAAGCGTGAAACAGTGTAGAAACCATCGATTTTCACGTATTCAAATCGTAAGTAATGTCATACAGAGGCCAATACTAATCTATTTTTTCGTTATGCCGGCAGCTTATTGTAGCGTTACTGTATAGAAATCGGCGCTACAGTAACTCGAAGCGTTCAATCTTCTTTTTCTTTTATACTATTAAACATCTGCTAATACGCTAGCCTAGTATACGCAGCGTGACTCGTGATAGAAGAATCATTCTGTTTTGGATGCGTCCTTCGTCCATTGCATTGACCGGAAGTCACTCGACCTGTTCAAGCTGTTTCGATATTCTTGTGGAAGGGGTTAATCATGACGCATGGTCACCTTCTACAATGGCGCTACAGCCCAAATCGGACCTTGGCCTCCTGATATTCAGGTTCCTTAACATTTTATATTACTTATTGTGGAAGGGTTGTTAGCCCTTCGCACAACCCTCTTTCTACGAATTTTTCATTTTCGTAGATTGAGGTGACCAAGGTATATCCAAGCAGGCAATGTGGTGGAATTATATATTGCGTCGACCGGGATTTGAACTAACGACCTTCGCATTACAAGACCAACACGCTACCTACTAGGCTACACCCTAGCATGGTCACCTCACCCCATGTATTTAATGGCGTTTTGGGATTGGCAATTTTCATGTTCACAATTTTTTTTTGTTTTTTTTTTTTTGTTATGCAGCTAGTTCGAGATAGTTAGTTCGGAAACCCTTGCTCAGTTCTTAGCTTCAAAAATTAGTACTGTCCTTGTGATAAACCGCACGCAATCGCTATATCATTGGCCGCGTAGCCGATTATTTGCGGACACACCTTTTGATTTTCGAAGTCGACGGATGTGTCCCATGAAGGGAGCGCTGCATTTAATGCAATGCTCCTTATGTTGCTTCTGCACTTCTTTCCCCTCTCGTTTCTGCGAAGATCCTTTTGCTCATTCGTTACGGGTGTGAATTTCATTCAAATTTTTGCGCATTCAATCAAATTTGTGTGCATTCAATGAAATTTGTGTGCATTCAATCAAATTTAAATCGCTCATACAAGTAATGCTTACCTAAACCTTCTACAGGTTATGTATTACCAATTTTCTTGCTGGCCGGATACAATGCTTCCTCTATCATATTCTTCCCTTTTATCCATGGAATAGTTTTTTTTTTTTTATCATCACATAGTCGAGGGATTTTTCTTATAATTTTGCATTCCTCATTTATGTTAGTTTTTTTGTTTATTTAATTTTTTTTTTTTAAATACATAAATATTAACGTTTCTATATGAAAAAGAAACGAACGAAACTGCTCAGGTTTATTGCACTTAGTTCAATTTATTTAAAAATTCTCAATATCTTGATTCTCTTCTCTCAATTTGTTTTATATATATATTTTTTTAAATAGTGTTTTTGATTTAATTTAATTAAAAAAAAAAAGAATAATAATAAATTCTAAAATCCATATCCGATTTCCCCTACTCTCACTCTTTGTGTATTTCTCTTAACAAAACAAAACAAAAAGCAAAAAAAAAAAAGAAACAAAACATTGCAAATCTAAAATACCCAAAATTAAATAAAAATTAAAAAGAAAAAACAATTAAATTAAAAACCTGAAAACAAAAATATTTTTAATAAAGATTTGTGCATTATAATTTATATATTGTATCATTCTCTCTCTCTCTCTCCACTCTCTATCTTTCGTACTCATCATATGAAAACGTTTGCAAATTTAAAAAACAAAATAAAAAATTTAATGAATTTAAAAACAAAAAAATCAAAAAAAAACTACTCACAGCCACCAGAACCAATGCGTGAGACTGAAGTTTAATAAAAAAAAAAAAAACTGAGGGTGGGAGGTTGCAACTATCTATATATATATGTGTATGTGCATATATACATATGCGTATGTGTATATAGCGATGTATGTATATATAAATGTTAAATGTAAAAAAAAAACTAGCGAAATAAAATATATAGAGAATAAATACAAAAAAAAAAAAAATGCAAAAATCTATAAAATAATAAACAAAATAAAAATAGATAATATTTTCAATATAGAATGGCAAAAACAAAAACAAATTACTTAAAAATATTTATGTTTATCTATATATTTGTTATATAAATAAATATAAAAAAAACACGACTGCAAAAGCCAATCCAGAAGTTATTTATTTGCGATATTTTAAAAATAAAGAATTGTTTTAAAAATACTGTCGTCTTCTACTACTACCACTACAACTACTGCATCGTGGTCGTCGTCGTCGCCGTTGTCGTCGCCCTTCTTCTCATCTTCGCCGCCGTGTGAACGTTTCTAAATAATAGATAGCAAAAAAAAAAAAACCGAAAAATGAAATAGAAAAAAAACAACCAGTCAATCAGCCAAATTAAAATATAAAAAAAATATCTTTAAATAAAACAAAACAAAAAAAAAATATACAAAAACACAAAATGTGTTTCTCTATTTCACAATAAGTTAAAAACAAAAAAAAAACAAAAAACTGCGTTAAAACCGTTTACCGCCCCCCAATAGTCAGAATTTTGTGAAAATTTTCAAAATAAATTTCATCGAAATCTACAAACAACAAAATTCTTTCATCTCGGCCTACAAAAAAAAAACAACAACATAAAAACAAAATTATTTTCAAAACTTTTCGAAAAGTTAAAGAAAAAACAAACAAACAACCACCACCAATCTGACAAAAAAACAAGATTTTTGGAATCGATTAAAAAGAAAAAACGAAACAAAAAACAAATGCGCTGAAGCTTCCATCGAATATTGGGGGAGGAAAGAACCAAAAACCAAAATGGATAAAAAAATAAAAAAAAAAAAGAAACATCAAAATAAAAAAAAACCAAATATGCCAAAAATAGAAAAAATTCTTTGTTCCAAAAAAGTTAAAATGATTTTTACAAAAAAAACCATTAAAAAATAAATTCAATAAAATCTAAAAACCAAATCAAGTACGTAGGAAAATATTTATATAATTTAATTTAGATAAAAAAAAAATTGAAATGAAATAGTCAAACCCCTACCCCTACCCCCCGCTAGATATGTTTCCTCTTGTTGTATTTTTATTAAATTTTTATTTTTCATATTTTGTACAAATGCAATTTTTTTTTTTTTAAACTATTTTGTAATATATTTTTTGTCTGCCCCCCTTCCCCGACCCCACTCTTGCCACACCCTCATAATTGTTATTTATATTTTATTTAATATTGTTTTTTTTTTTGACAACCTCCCTACCCTACACTTTTGTTTATTTTATTTTGACTTTCGTTTTTGTTTTGTTTTTTGTTTTTATTTCTGTGTATCATCGGTGTGTGCCGTTCGGAAAAGAAAAAAAAAACGGATCGAAACGTATCAGAAAGGAAAGGAAATCTTGTGTTTAGTCGAAAACAGTTGAATGTAATAGGGTCGGGAGGGAGAACGGACGGGCAGAAGGGGTACATTGATCTTTTTGATCTTTGTCTCGTCTTCGTTTTGAATTTTTGTGAAAAAAAAAAAAATTTTTTGTTCAACTCTTCGCACAATTTTATCGAAAATTAAAACGTGATCGCCTTTTTAGCGGGCCCGGAAAGCGGCTCATCATCTTTCTCGGAAACAATTGAATAAAATTGAGAAACCGGGGTCGTGTCCTATTATTCGCATCGATCAAAATTTGAAATCATGACCGCATTGGGGTGAACAGGGGTAGAAGGGCGCTTATCAAATTTGATCTTGCTCGGAAACAGTTGAGTAAAATAGGGGAGAGTAGGGCGGGGTTGTGTCCCAACATTAACATCGATCTTTGTCTTCGGTTTAGGTTTTGTGCGACAACTTTTCAAAATTTTGAAATCATGACCGCAGTGGAGTGAATAGGGATAGACGGGCGCTCATCAAATTCGATCTTACTCGGAAACAATTGAATCCCATCAATAAACATTTCATTTTCTTTTTGGATTTTGTGCGAAAACATTTATTCCATAACTTTTCAAAATTTTAAATTTCATCGCGATTACAGCGGGAGAACAGTGGTAGAAGGGCGCTCATCAAATTCGAAATTTCGCGGAAACAGTTGAATAAAATAGGAGGAGGGGCGGGGTTGTGTCCCCTTAATAATATGGAGGTTCTTTTTGGATTTTGTGCGAAAACATTTCGCATAACTTTTTAAAATTTGAAATGTGACGCATTGGGGGAACAGGAAAAGAAGGACGCTTATCAAATTCGGTCTTTCGCGGAAACATAAGAAGATTAAAATAGAGGGCCGGAGTTGTATGCCACCATTAACATCGATCTTTGTCATCATTAACACATTTTTAGAACCTCAATAACTTTTACTCGGAATTGGTTTTGATTAGATTAAAAATGCGATGCGAATTTGGGGTCCGATCAATCAATTTGCTGTCTCCTATCACATCCCTCCATACGACAGAGGACAGCTCTTTTCCATAAGGCACGATCCTGAGCATCGGCATTTCGTTGTGTCTTTTTCTTTCATGCTTTCGGTTCAGCTCTGGCTCACACAGTATCCGCTAAAATTCGATTCAGGTTCGGATTCAGATCTGGCTCGGGCTTCGTTCAGGTTCGATTCAGTTTCGGTTCAGATCTGACGCGGGTTCTGTTCAAAATCGATTCAGTTTCGGTTCAGATTCGGATTCAGGTTCGTATTCAGATCTGGCTTAGGTTCAATTCAGTTTCGGTTCAGTTTTGGCTCACAGGATCCGTTCAAAATCGATTCAGTTTCGGTTCAGATTCGGATTCAGGTTCGTATTCAAATCTGGCTCCGGTTCGATTCAGTTTCGGCTCATATTTAGCAGCTGGTTCATTTCTGGTTCGGGTTCCTTTCAGATTCGATTCAGGTTTTGGGTTCTCAGGTTCGGTTAAGAAGCCTTCGAAAGATTTTCCTAATTTCACGCATGCCACACCGACGATTTATTTATTATTATTATTTTTTTTTTGTATTTCCTTTTCGATAATTCTTAATTATTTTTGTTTTTCCTTCTTGTTATTTTTTTTTTTATTTTTTAAATAGAAAACAAAATTTTTGTTTCTTAGTTCATTTTGATGATTGAAAAAAAAAAAAAAAAATCCAAACAAAATACAAAAAAAAAAAAGAAAACGAAAACATTGTCATGTAAATTGTATGGAGAAAAGAAAACAAAATAGAGAGAATAAAAAATATGTTTAAATCTGATATCCATCCTTTGTATTGTAGAGTAGTTTAATTTTGTTGTTTATTTTCAATTTAATTGATATGATTTGATTTAATTTTTTTTTTTTTTGCGTAGCCCATCAATAGAGAATTTGTTTTACCGTTTAAAACTTTGATAGTTGTGATTTATTGTCCTTGTTCTACGTCATCATCTATAGTTTGATTTGAATTTAAATAGGAGTAATTTTTTTGTGTCCTTTTCTCTCACAAAAGCATCTCCCAATCTTATACAGAAAAAAAAAATCATTTTCCTTTCATCACGAATTCCAAAAATCATTTAAAGAATTTGCTGTTTGTGTCACAACTTTCGTAATAGTTCCGTTCACAAAAATACTGTGTGACACTGCCTCGGCAAATCGTACTAAAAGTTCCAAAAACGAAGCTTTAGTTCGATCTGTGCTGTGGAAACTGCCAACTGTTTCCGCGACGTTATTTTTTTTCCGTCGCACTATCCTGTCACAGTTTGGTTCGTGACAAGGTGTGTACTGTGAATGCGTCATTACGAAGTTATGCTATTCAATAAGCTAACGCATAATTTCAGTAGGTGATTGACAAAAAAAAAAACCGCGACATCAAAAACCACGATGTGTTTGTCACAGAAAACCACTGCAGAAAGAAATGTGAAAGGTTTAGCTGATTGACATGTCCAATTGTGAACGGACCTTTACACGATTCAGTTAATGTGACACATTTGTCAGTTAAGTCTGGATTTTTGACATTCTTCTCGGACGATTTTAGCTGGCGGACAGCACACCCACCAGTTTTAATCGTCCTTAAATTAGACCGAAAAGAATGCCACAAATTTGAGCAAAAAAATATGAAGAATCATTTGTGTGACACTTTTCATTTAAAAAAAAAAAAACTATGACAACATTTGATTTTACATTTGAAAATGTTTTTATTTAAATCAATTTTTATTATAATTTGTTTTTTTACCTGGGGGAATTTTTTGGTTTTTTCATTTTCGTTGTAGCATAATGCATCGCGCGCCATTTTCTCATCTGTGAATTATTTTTTATTTTTGCGTGTTTACGTGTTGTCCAACTCTGTAACACTTTCATCAAACAATCACACCAACCCCCTCATAAATTTTTGTTCGTCTCTTGATTGTGTGATGTGTTGTGTTGTTTTTCTGTTCTTCTGATCACAAAAAAATAGAAAATTGGAAAAGGAAATGAAATAAATTTTTTAGTTTAGCTGTTGATTTGAAAAGGGTTTTTCTTTTTTATTTTATTTTATTTGATTTAAAAACAAATTATTGCCTTTCATTGATTGATGTTGTTATTTATTTATTTTGTTTTGTTTGAATTTTTAATTTCAAATTGAATTTTTTGCGGCGATTTTTAAACGAAAAATTTCCCGATTCTCTGTTTCGTGACGCTTCGATCTCTGTTGCGACAATTATCTTCGCGGCAGAGAACGAAACGTTACGTTCAATAAAAAAAAGCAGAATATGAAATCGAGAAATGTTTTTTTTTTCAAATTTTATGTTTTTTTGCCCGTGCAGAAAAAACATTCACCAAACGATTCTTGCGCGATTCTTTTTCGTGAAATGAAATTGGAAAAAATGTGTTCCGGGTAATTTTTTCAAAATTTCACTAGTGGGGCGTTAACTGGATTGGAGTCGGGATTAGAAAGAAAAATTTCGATTTCGCTATAACGTCTGTGTCGCAGCGATAGCTTGTGTGTATGCCGCGATCATCGTGCTGGGCAGATCGGTATCGTTTTTCGGAATGATCGTTGAACTTATTAGTAAGCGCCGAGAAACTGATTCGAAGCATTCGCATATTTTTGCTTTGAACGTAACATATTCACCCCATATTACAATTTCACACAGTTTTTATTTTCGGTATGTTCGCGCACTACCTATTCGTTTCTATAAAATTCTCAGCAAGGAACGAAACGTCACGATTTAATGAAAATCAGAAAATCATGTCTGCCTCGAAATCAATTTCTTAATAATTGATCGATTCGTGGACTTTGAATGAGTTTGAAAAAAAAAGAAAAGGAAATGATTGTAATGTATGGATCCGTCTGTTGTATGGCTGCTGTAATGATCAAGGGTGTGTCCTAAGAAGCGCATCTGGAAGAGAAGGCGCGAAGGAGAAGGAGTTTAATTTGTATTGTCTCTCAGTCTCTCTTTTTCTCTGTTGTGTACAATGTTTGCATGATTGCGTATTATAATGACCACGAATTTATTAAATTTCCGTTTTATGTTTTTTTTTTTGTATTTAGGGGTAGAAAATTTTACACGATATATTTGAATGTTTTATTTGTGGGAAACTTTGCTATTTACGAATGAGGGCCCCCTTTTGTTGTAGTAGAGGGCCAGGATCCGTTCCTATATAGGAGGAGAGAGAGAGAAGTATGTTCACTATTTCGGAACGTGACCTGACAATCTACTTGAATAGTGGGGGGATGAGTCTGTTCGTTGACGGTGAGTCTCGTAGGAATAATAAATATTAGAAATCTATTAGCTCTCCCTCTCTAACACTCTTTCTTTTTCTCTCTGTGTCTCTCTCTCTCTCTCTTTCACTATTTCACCCCCCTCTTCGAATAGATTTTTGTGAAAACCATTAAATTTTCACGTACACACGTTTTTTTTTTTTTTAACTAAACAGATCTCTATGGTAATGCTAAATTTTTGTATTAGATTTTTTTTTTATATATATTTCTTTTTCGAAAAATATTCTTGTTTTTAAGGTAAGTCGAAAAGTACAAGAAAAAAAAAATAATGAGTCTAACTTCTTCCCTTGAACAAAAATATGTTGATTTAAAAAAAAAAACAAAAAAACAATGGTTTCTACTTTCTCTGAAATGTTCTCCGTCATCGACTCTTATATAGAGTGGAACACGCCTCTAGTATGTGGAAACCGTACTCTCCAAAAAGCTGGAGGGGGAGGAGAGTATCTTTCCATGGGCTCCCCAACACCTTTGTTACCAGAGAACCTCTGGCCAGGCCTTATAACTCAAGAGTTATTGCAGTTGAGGTTCTTGCAACTCGTGACTGGTGGAACACCTCAGGTACGTGGAGACGACACTCTCCAATAAGCTTGAGGGGAGGGAGAGTATCCTTCCATGGCCTTCCCGAAACCTTTGTTACCAGAGAACCTCTGGCCAGGCTTTGTAACTCAAAAGTTAATGCAGTTAACTTTCTTGCAACCCTTGACTTGTGGCACACCTCAGGTACGTGTAGAAGGCGCTCTCTAAAAAGCTGGAGGGCGGAGAGAGTAACCTTCCATTGGCTCCCCGATACCTCTGTTACCAGAGAACCTCTAGCCAGGCCTCGTAACTCAAACTGCAGTGTGGAATTCATTACCAGGCAATCTTTTTCCTACTGAATACAACCTTCAGCAGTTTAAGAACAACGTTCACCGCCACGTCAAACTCTTCCCTACTGTGTTCCCCTACTAAATTCCCTATTTCCGCCTGTTTCCCTTACCTATGTCGAATTAACTGTGCATCGCGCATTAAACGGTGATCACCTAAATTAATTTCGATAACTATAAGAAAAAAAAAGTTCCTCACCGACGTGGAGACGGCACTCTCCAAAGGCTGAGAGTGTCCGGTAATGGAAACGATTGTTTTCGCCTCCTTGCGTTTTGAACAAATAGCTTGATGGCTTTGTACAGTTTACAAAAATAGTACATGCTTTCAGTCTTCGAGAGGATGGAGCAGCTTGCGCTGTCCAACCCCCTGTGACATCCGTTCGAAGAGGAAGGCATTTAGGCTATACCAGACAAAGTACAAATATTGAAGTCAGGCCACCGCCTGGCAAAGCTGACGCCCTTTGTCCCTTTACGTTCATCTCGTAGACCAGTTGACCGGCACGAGCGGCAAACTCTTACGGACCTGGTAGAGGGCAAGCGTCTCACCACCAGATCCATGTTCGACACTATTCAATCGACCTCCGTGTGTGTCTAATCAGTACGGAGAACCCTCTGAAACTGCGCCACAACAACAGAATCCTTGCCTTGAGATCGAAAAAGGTGTCGAACGTCACTGATTTGTTTAAAACGAATATTCATTAACGATTTTTTCAGTTATTTGCTGATCGCCACTTAGTATAAAGGTGTATGCGTTCCCGTGGTGGTGATCAATTTTTAAGTTTCTAGTAAAGTTCAACGGATAGATTTTCGTGACGCTCTCGGTCTTTGCTGAGAACTTTATCGAACTAAGAATGCAGCAGAGATCGAAAAGCACACATCAGGGTAAAATCTCCCGGAAATCTTTCTTTCAAATTCAAAATGCACCTTTTTGTCTTTGTCTCTCTCTATCAATCTTGCTCTCTCGCTCTCACACACACACTCTCTCTCTCTCGAAACGTCAACCCATTTACTAGTTCTCTTTGAAATGGAAATCACATTCTCTGCTTCGTCTTTTATATGGATTAATTTAATGAATTTTTTTTTTTTTTTTTTTAAATATTGTTATCACTTTTTTTTCACTCTCTCTTCGTATAGCGATAATTTAATGTAAAAATTATCACCCTGATAGCCCCGAGGCATACATTTTTGACAAAATTTTTCGAACTTGTCTTTATGTCCCATTTTGAACGTGCTGCTACGACATTAGTTCGATAAATGTCTCAACAGAGACTGAAACGTAACACAGTTCAGTGTGCGCCACGATAATGTGAAATTCGAAAATCGGCCATGAAAAGTAGGATTTATCGGATTTCATACTGTTGTGGTTGCTTTATTAAACGTGACGATTTGGTCTCTGCTGAGATCTCTTTATCAAACTCAGTTAAATGAAGTTTGAAATGCGCTACGCAAAAACACTTTCATCAAATGTAATTTTAATCTCAATGGGAACGATTTTCACAAATTTCGGTCTCTGCTCAGATCGAGCTGATCTCTTGCGAATAAAAAATTCTTACAGCAGTGACCAAAATATCGCGATAATAATAAAACTCAGAATACAGTGAGTGGAAATTTCTTCTGTGCTCGTGAGAATTATCAATCAATCGTGACGTTTCGCTGTCTGCTGACAAACGATTTTATTTTCAGTTGAAGGTCTGTTTCAGCAACGATTTCAAACGTCACGATTTATTAAAAAATCTCAAAGATGAGTAAAAAATTCGCAAAAATCTTGCTTCACTTTCATTCTCTCTTAACTCTGTGTCAACAAAAAAAAAAAAAAAAAAAACATTCTCACCGAACCATAATAATTTTACTTATTTCATTTATCGATCTTTTTCGGCTTTAACTATTATCATCGATTATGCAACTTTTAATAAATCCGAAACGAAAGATTTTCAGATCTTACACTGTTACGCTTTATTATTCGTGACGTTTCGATCGCTGCTGAGATCTTTATCTAATTGTGTCTCAGCAGAGATCGAAACGTCACGAATAATAAAGCGCAACAGTGTAGAGAAATTCTCCGTTTCGATTCGAAATGCACTGCTGCGGAAAACATTCACCAAATCAAAGGCAAACTACTTTAAAATGAAACTAACATTTAACTAAAAATATATTTATTAAACATTAACAACAAAAAAAACAAGGTAAAAAAAATAGAAAAGAGAAACTGTTTATTATTAATAAGAATGGGCATCATTTTATATTTTCTTTCATTCGATATTTTCGTCTCTTTTCTCTCTCTCTCTCTCATCACAAACTTTGTTTTTAGGCGAAACAAAAGCAAAAAAAAAAATAAAAATAAATAAAAGAAAAAAAACCAACTAGAATAAGAAAGCATAAAACAAAAAATAATAAAAATAAAATTAATAATAAAATAAATAAAAAAAAAATGTGAAAAATATTAATTGTGAAGGAAAATCTATCTCAGCATCATGGAATTTAATGATAACTACGAAAAAAAGGGAATTTTGCTTGATTTTCGATATGCGTATTTATTTATTTATTTTTTTTGTTTTTTCTCAAAAAGGCTCTTCCTATATTTTTCCTCTTTCCTTCATCCATCAAAACTAATTTACAATTTTTATTTTCTTTCTAATTTTTTTTTTTTTTAATTTTATGGAGCGCGCTGCTCTATAATTCACATCCTGCTTCCTGTAAAAAAAAAAAAACAATTTATTGCACTTTATTGTTGTTGTAGTTTACAGGAAAAAATTTGTTGCTTATTTTTTTCAAACATTTTTATTGTGTTTGTGTGTTAGTTTTTTGTTTGGCATGTATTTAATTGTATAAGTACGTTAGTTAAGAATTTTCTTTTTTATTTGCATGTATGTGTTGTTGTCCTAGAAGTTTTTAGTATTAAGTTTAGATTTAAAAAATGAAAAATAAATAAAAAAACGATTCTATGCGCGCGTTAAAAATTCACGGGGAAGATGCAAAAAAAGTACCTGGACGTGTGTGCGAAAATGCAACAAAACAATTTTAAATTTCAAACATTTTTATCTTCTTCTCCCTTCCAATGTTCCTTTTTTTTTTTAATTGCATGTTTTGTATTTTTTTTTTTCTTTGTTTTAAATTTTTTTATCTATTATGAATCTTCGGAAGAACATACGCCCCTTCCCCAAAATCATTTTTCTTTTGGCTTTGCGGTAAATAATAAAAAAAAAAAAAATTCTAAATTTTTGGCACACTGTTTTAGATTTTTTTTTTATTAATAATCGATGTATTTCGGTTGCCGCTGAGATCTCAGCAGAGACCGGGAAACGTCACGGAACATATAGTGTTGATTTATCAAATCAGTTTTGATTGCCTTGTGGGCTGTAACGTTCGGATTCTGAAAAAAAAACAGAAATTCTCTGAGATAAAAAAAAAACGGTTATCAGTGAGTTTGACCATCCTCTATATTTTTTGATTCTTCGTCCTTCGAATGACTACATCCCAAATCGGGACCTTGGCATTCTGACTTTACGTCCCTTAACATATTTCTATTTGTTACTGTACAAGGGGCAATTAATTTTGTGTTCAGTCAATTAATTGTATGTGCAGGCAATTAATTTCGTGTGCAGGCATTTAATTTAGTGTGCGGGCAATTAATTGTGTGCAGCAAACTAATTTTATGTGCAGGCAATTTTGGCAAGCGTTCCATACTGACCATACTGAAGTCAATCAGTTTCCTGTTAAGACCCCTCACCAGGAGCATAGAACAGAACCAGTGCTCCTCCACATGGTGCGATTCTAAGCGTTGGCCTTTAGTTGTTGCCCGGACTTATCTATTATACTGGCCTTCTGCTCAACTGTTCGCTTCCTCCATGTGGCTACATGTTCGATCAATCCGACATCGTCCTTGAAGATTATAATCCACATCGTGTTTGGCGATATTTCGCCAAAGTGTGACCGATCCACTGCCACTTCCGCTTCCGAATCTCACCACCACTTCACACTCTTCGTTCCTATGTTTCCCTGCTAACTTCCCTATATGCACTTGTTTCCCTTACACATGTCGACTTAAGTGTGCATCACGCATAAATGGGTGGCTTCCTAAGTTTATTTCGATAACCGTAAAAGAAAAGTGCTTCAAGCGCCCAAACTTCTTCCTATTCCGACACAACTGTGCATTGCATTAAAAGGTGACGTCCTAAGAAAACAACCACTACAGGATGATATCGTGTATCTTGTATCTCTGTTTAGGCCATTGTGTGGTATTCAGGACTCTGCCTGCCCCGGTAGATCTGGGGTTTTACGGGCTTGGGTAATAAGCTTTTCCTCTCTGGCCATGGCTTGTTTTGCAGTTTAGCAATTCGACCAACCTGGCTTGAATGTGCGAACCTCAACCTCATCATTTTGTTGTAACTCCTCGGCAATTGCTCCTTCAAAGACGGACCTCATGGAGAAGAGATACATAGACATTCCATCACATCGCCCAACCCACAACTTGGAGGGCCATATTATTATAGTGCTAGAATTTTCTGGTTCATTAGCACTCGCGCCTATCAGTTCAGCAAGTCAAGTCCAGATGGACAAGACCAGTACCCGGTGGCTACTACGTGGAGGTATGATGAGCACAATTGATGTGTCGCCTTATGACGCCAATCAGATGCCTACCCTATCTATACACACCCAGCCACCTATTTATTATTTATTTTTATTTTTATTATTATTATTTATTTATTATATTATTTGTCTTACTATATCTATTTTTTATTTCCAATAACAATTTAATGCAATCTTTTTATTATTTAGGGGAAAAATAACAAAACAATTTTATTGCATGCGCATTTTTTTTTAGGTTTTAATTATTTTCGATTTTAATTTTCATTCGTTTTAAACTACACAGGGTTGTTTTCGTTTTTGATTTTTTTTATTAATAAGAGAATATAAAAAAAAATAAAAATAAAAACCTAATACCATATAAAAAGAATGGGAAATGGTTTAGAACGAAAGAATTTAACAAAATTGGGAAGAATCGAGTGGGAAATTGATCTTAAAATAAAAGTAAACCGCAAAAAAAGAAACTAGAAAGGGCCGAATTCAATTCTGACGAAATTCAAAAAGGAATTTTTCATTTTTTCCTAAACGGATAATTTATCCGTTGAAATTTCTGCCATCGATATATCGATAGATAAATCCATTGGAAAAAAATTATGATTCGTAGATGAATTGCGCCTCAACGAATTGTGCAATGGTCCGGATGCTTGCCGATAAGTTATCCTCGGCTTTATTCGGGACGAATTTGTTTGGAAATCTTCGGCGAAAGAGTTTCGTGAACGTTTTCAAAAATTCCATTTTGAATTTAACGGAAAGATTACGAGCTGTAGTGCCGTTTCGGTCTCTGCTTAGATAACGATCTCAGCAGATACCGAATCAGTACGACATTGAAATAATTAAAGAAAGGAGCGGTAATAATCAAAAATAACATTTTTTTAATTGGTGCGAGAACAAGGGTGGGCTTAAAACCGAAACGGGCTTAGTTGTAGACGGAAATCAAATTTTGCATAATGGAAAAAAACATTTTTTTTTTTTGTTGAGGAGTTGATTTTTAGATTTTATTTTCATTACTCTTCCTTTTTTTTAAATTCAAAATTTAAGTTTTTTTTATTATGTTAACAAATATTTATTTTCTTTCAGTTGTTTTTTCTCTCACTCTCTGTCTTTCTCTATTTTTATGTAAATTTATCTCTTGTGTGTTGTGTTTGCTGTAGTTAAAACTGATTTTTTTTTTTTTTAATAATTTATTTCTATTTTAATGCCTTCTGTCCTAAAACAAGAACAATTTCAGCCTGGAATTAAAAATCGAAGAAGAAAAACATCTGAAACCATAAACCACGCTCTCATACAAACACCCAAATAACGAGGATTTTAAAAGGAACGATTTCCGTATTCGAAACGGTTACGCTTTATTATTCGTAATTTTTCGGTCTCTGCTGAGACACAGTTTGATAAATGTCTCAGCAGAGACCGAAACGTCACGAATAATAAAGCGTAATAGGGTAGAATTCGGAAATCTTTACATTCAATTCGAAATGCGCACTGTGAAAACATTCACCAAATCAACGAAAAGTTTTTTTTTTTTTTTTAACTTTCGCGCCAAGGAATTCCAATATTGTGGCACCGAATGTAAATCACCAGCCCTTAGTCGCGGTCGATTCGGGAATAATTGCAAAAACAAGGGGTTCAATCGAGCAATCATATTTCAATGAACGCCACATATTTTCGGGAAAATAAGCCCCCCTCCCTCCTTCATCACAGTTTCGCTAATATTCGTGAAAAGAGAAAATCAATTGATTTTTCGTTGAACCCGTGAAAATTAGCTGTCTGAAGAAAGTCTGGCAAATGAAAGTCTGGCAAGCGCCATTAAAAATCTGGAAAATTTCGAGTCGGGCAAATATAAATCTGACAAATGTCCGTGTCCCGTATGTATATAGTATCTCTATTACTATTATTGTTCGCCCAACATAAATAACCGTACTGTAATTACGCACCGTTCAATCAACAACGGAAAAAAACATTTTTTTTCTTAGAAATTATCTTTTGTGATTGCGCGCTTGTATTCAAAATTTGCGTGAGAAATGTTTTCGTTTCTTGTTATACGTGTGTGTTTATGTATGAGAGCATGTTTTTTTTATATATATAAAAAAAAAAAAATAATAACAATCAGAATTATCCTCTTCTCCTTAACCTTAAATTAAGCCTTAGCTATGTAAAAAAAAAAATAAAAAAATTTAAGAACAATTTTTTTTCTCTTACTTTAAAATGCCACCCCACACACACCAATGTGCATTTAGTTGTTTGTTTTTTTTTTTTGTGTTTTGGTTTTTTTTTTTAAATCATATTTTTTTTGCGTTTTTTTTTTTTTTTGCGTTTTTTTTTCTAATTTTCTTTTTCACAGCTACGCGTCATACGTGCATTCCGTTCAACATTGGAAGATTTAAATGAACGTCGTTCGATTCATAGCTTACATAGTTTGCGTAGTTCTCGTAGCCATACCGGAATAATGGGACAGCAACAGTATCAAGCACAACATCATCCGCAACAACAACAACAACAAACATCAACAAATGTTAGCGGTATATATAATCAAAATTTATTACAGCAAAATCGTATACAACCTTACTTATCGGCTTCAAATATTAGTAATTTAAATTCATCAATACAACAACAAATGCCCGCAACAACGACGGCGGCACTATCTGGAATCTCTTCCCCATCATTGTTGACGGAAGCAACATCAACTGCCGGACTAACAACAGCACCAACACCAACAACATTAGCTAATATTAACGATATATCATTTATTGATGACGAACCGCCGACACAAACACAATTAAATAACAACAATTTTATCAATAACGTACCAACATCAGGGTCAATTCGCAATAACAATAACAATCAGAATAATTCAAGCTATGAAACTGCAACGTATGATACGCGAATTTAAAAAAAAAAAACAAAAAACAAAAAAACAAAAAAATTTATAATAATGTTAATGAAATTTATCTTTTTGGCTTCTCACAATCCCCCTTCCGATCTCCACAGTCCACTGTAAACATCCGCTGCTCTCATCAACAAGTCCTATGCGTCTGTTCTTCCTTTCTCATCTCCTTCCCCCATAGAAATTTGCCAAAAAAAAAATTTTTCCGTTTTGTTTTCGTAGAATCCCACTTTTTTTTTTTTTTTTTTGACATGAATTGTTTTGAAATTTTTGAATTTTCTTTATATTTTTTGTTTCTTAGTTATTATTATTATTATTATTATTATTAATACATTTACAATACTAAATATGTAAGTGGAAATGAAATTTAATTAATGATTTATGTCTATAAAAGAGGAAGAAAAAAAAGAAAAAACAGAAACAAAAAGAAAAAAAAGAAAAGAAATCAATTATAGACATTTGTCAATTTTACGAGACTTATTACTGTGCGAGCTTACTTATATAAACAAAAAAAAACAAAACATTTATTCTTACATTTTCTTTTTTGTTTTCGTTTTTTTTTTTTATTTACATATAAATAATTCTTAAATATTTTTTCCCTTCTGTTTGTTTTGTAACTGAAAATAATAAAAACAAAAAAAAACAACCTCCCATTTATTATCAAGACACCACATCTATACTAGAGCTACCGTATAGGAACGCGCCCTCTTTTGCTGATGTTGGTACACGGAGCCGTTAATCGGGCATCGTCCATTTTCAAAAAAAAAAACTGACTGACAGCTCGTACTGAAAAGACTAAAAAAAATTGATTTTTCACAAAAAAAAAACTACTTGAATCGTAATTCTTATTTTTAATTTACACTTGGCCTAAAATTTCAACAGAAAACAAAATAGATTGCAGAAAATAAAAATTGGCGCCTAAAATCTTCAAAATTTTGAAAATTTCCAGCTCTCGTGTCCAAATTAAGAGAGTGTATCCGTTCCGAAAATAGTAACTCTAATCAACAGAACAGGAAAACTATTATAAAATCCAAAACTACACATGGGAACAATTAACACAATTATTAATAATTTATATTTTGTTTTTAAGTTGTTTATTACTTAAAAAAAAAAAAAAAAATTCTATATTTTTTTAGTTTTTATTATTTCTTACGAATAACGCGCGCATTTCTTAACCGTTTTTATTACTACCTAATACATAATTTTTTTTTTTAGTTTTTGCTATTTTGTTTAATTTTATTTATTTTCGAGAAAGAAAATAAAATCGAAAAAAAAATTGAGAAATTATATTGAATATACAAAATTAGACAAGATTAATGTTTTTTTTTTCTTTTTCATTATATTTTTATTATTTAGCGCCGCTTTGATTCCCTCCCCTCTGCTCCCAAAAATGAAAAAAAAAATCCTTTTTCCTTCAATTATTCCCCCCAAATAGAGCCTTACGCTTGCAATCCACCGCCGCCGCCCATTAACCTCTTTTTATTGTGATTTCTATTAATAATTGAATCGTCATCACTGCCTCTTGTTTTTTTTTTCCTTAGATAAAAAATTTAACAAATAAAAACAAAAAGTACTTCCAGTTTATTTTATGATATTTAAGAGGGGAATGGGGGATTTTTTTGTTAACAACTCTACGACCAAAAATATAGACGAAGGAAAACTAAAAAAAAAAAAACAAAAAAAATTGAAAAAGAACAATTTGTGAAATTTTGTAACAAAAAAAAAAAAAAGAACGGATCGAAGAATAATTGAAACAAATAGAAAATTAAAAAAAAAATAATTAATAACAATAAAAACTTACATATTAACCGAAATGCATGTGTTGATTTTAATTTTGTTTTTTTTTTCCGCAAATGTTAAATAACAGTTTTTTTTTCCTGTTTTTATTAATTTTTTTTCGATCCTTTTAACTCCCAGGTTTGTTTTTATTTTATTATTATTACTATTATTATTATTTATTTTTTGCATATAACAAACGTTTCACGAGACAAAGGTAATCAAGCAAAATTCCCCCCCTGTTTTTTTTTATGAAATTATTTTCTAAAAAGAATAATTATGAAGGAAACGGTGCGTGCGCACACAATGTTTTTCGTGGTGGACTCATTTAATTATGTGCGTGTGTGAAAAAATCACAAATAAAAACAATTACAGGACGAAAATTGGGCGTAAAAAGCTTAATCATCTTTAGATCAGGGTTATCGAAAGTGTTTTGGTCGGTGGAATCCTCAGAAGTTTTTCGAAAGATCGTGGAACCGTTTATTTATTTTTATTTTTTTTCTTTTGTAAATAGCAACCCAAAAATTTGATGACATTAAATGAAAGAAATATTATCTGTCGGTCGTAACTGCATTATTCTTGCGACAAACTGCAATAATCGTCACGAAGGGGTTAATAATGCTTAGATTACGTGCATTCAATCAAATTCGTTTGCATTCATTTACATATGTTTTTTTTTTTTAACGCGGGGAGAAGCATCAAAAGCCTTGAAGTGCGGGACTTGAACCCGCTAAAAACCCCTCGCCTAACACACTACATCCTGAGACAACCGTTAAGTATTTCGTCAGGAGGAGGGAGGAGCACAAAGCTCAAAAGTCAATTTACTGTCAGATGTGTCTTATGTCAAACTGTATGTCACTGCCTATCTTATTCAACTACCAGCTGTTGTAGGCACTTCTGTCTCAGATAGTTCCCGCAGTCTTTCAAGTCTCCTTAGCTCGGTGAGAACTGTCGCGCACATCTCAGTCACCGCATTCCAGATTTCGCTGCTGCTCAGCATTCTCCAACGATGTCCTCGACTCTCCTTCTGTCCATTTCGTAGACCGGGCAGTGATAGAATACATGCTCTGCATTTTCTATTGCATCTGTACAACCTGGACATGACGCAGAAGAGTTATCGCCATATTTGTGTAAATAGTTTCTGTAACAGCCATGCCCTGGCAGAAATTGGGTCATGTAGTAATCTACTTCACCATGCTTCCGTCCGACCCACTTATCTACGTCTCTTAATGTTGAGTTTACTCGTCCTGCGTTTGCGCAGACAGTTTGTTTGCGCTCATTCAAATTTGTTTGCGCTCATTCAAATTTGCGTGCATTCATTCCATTTTGTCTGCATTCATTCAAATTTGTGTGCATTCATTCAATTTTGTGTGGATCCAACGAAATTTGCGTGCATTCATTCAAATTTCCAACTTCCTTGCATTCATTCAAATTTATGTGCATTCGAATTGAAGGAAAAAATTTCCACACTGTTACGCTTTATTGTACGTGACGTTTCGATCTCTGCTGGGACCATTATCAAACTGCAGTTTGATAAAGGTCTCAGCAGAGACCGAAACGTCACGAATAATAAAGCGTAACAGTGTAGAATCCGGAAATCTTTTCCTTCAATTCGAATTGCATTGTGAAAACATTCACCTAACCATTGTGTGTATTCATTCAAATTTGCGTGCATTCATTCAAATTTGCTTGCATTCCTACAAATTTGCGTGCATTCATTCAAATTTGTCTTTTTTTATTTATTATTTTATTTTATTTTGAACCAAATTTGCGTGCATTAATTCAAATTTGCGTGCATTCATTCAAATTTTTGTGCATTCATTTGATCAAATTTGAGTGCATTTGATTAAATTTGTGTGCATTCAATCAAATTAGTGTGCAGGGACTTAATTTTGTGTGCACTCAATTAATTTTGTGTGCATTCACTTCGTCAGTGATGGTCTGCTCAGGGAGGTCAGCTGCTAAGGCATTGCAAGCCTCCGGGTCGGCAAAACTCGGACCCGTAATTATCAAGAAGCTATCTCTGAGCGTTTTGCGATGCATTCGTGCGATCTTATGTTCGGGAGACCACACAGCGTGTTCCAGTCGTATTCTGCAGTCATCCACAAGGTGAGACAACACAGCTGTGGCTTGAGGAAAACATTCCTGAGCTGTTAAGGGCATCGGATTGGCCTGGATCGCAATCCGTTCGACTACTCTCTACCCTTGAGGAAACGGCCTGCCGAAAGCGTCACCTGAATTTGAAATTTCATTTAAAAGGAAAAGAAATAAAAGAACGAAAATAAACGGTTTGACTTGTTTTATTTACAGATTCAACCCTTTCGCAGTACCTTAAAGGGTTTTGATCGATGCAGTTCGATATCGCGTGAAAAAAAAAATTTATTTTGATGGTGTTTCGGTGAATGTTTTCAGACGGTGCATTTTGAAAATTGAAAAGAGTTTACACAGTACCGTTCTGGGATTGTTGTTAATCGTGAAATTTCGATTTCTGCCGGTTTTGTCGAATCCTTTGTCTCAGCATAGGCCGAAACGTTAAATGCGAAATTCCGAAAGTTCGTCAAATTTTGATTGTTTTTTTTTTTTTTTTGATTGCGTTCTTTGCGGAACAAAACGGATATGAGAGAGTGTCCTTCGATTTGTTGTGAAAATAAAAGAAATCATCGAATTTCGTTTTTATTTTGGCCTTCTTTTGTTTCTTCTCTAACTTCGTTTCTGATTTTTCTGTTTTCTTCAAATAGGGAGGTAAATAAATTTAGTTGAATGGACAAAAAAGAACAAACTGTGTGTAGACAAGCGACTAAGCTAAGATACATTGCAGTAGAGTCCGGTAGAAATGTCAAAATCAACACGTGGCGAAATCACAAAGCCTTTTAATTCGCTAGCTTTATATCCATTTGCTGTGAATGTCCGATTCAAATGTTCCTTTTCCTTTCGTAGATTGCGCGGATTTCCTTCAGTTATGCATCGGGCTCGGTGTATTATCCTCATCAGTACGCTTTGTCACTTGGGTAGTGATGTGAATGAGCGCGGAGTTATCTGTGATTTGGTTTCCTAAATACTCCGAAACTTAACGACTTATCATTCCTTCTCGACGAGTAGTAGTACATCGAAGAATGGCAGTTTTCCGTTACTTTCTGTTTTTATGGTGAACTTAATTTTCTCGTGTGTGTGAGCTCTTCTGTCCCAAGTTGCCAAATGATGAAGATCTCATCCACATAACGTTCAACAAACTTAAAAACAAAACCCTATCGGGCGTCAACGTGTGTTTTTCTTTAATTTTTTTTTTTTTTTTGAATTTCTGCCACAAAATTTAGATCTTCACTTTTATTTCATTTTTTCACTTCACATATATTCGTGTGCGTTTTTTTTTATTATTTTAAATGTGTGTGTTTGTGTGAGTGAAACGAGATACCAAGTCTTTAAAATAAAAACAAAAATGAAAATTATAGCTAGCGTACGTTACAAAAAAAAACACCACAACTTGAAATTTACACGAAAAAAAAAATAGCCCACAATTTATAATGATTTCTATTCTAAAAAAAAAAACTGGGACCTGTTTTTGCCCCTTTAAGATGCAAAATTATTGTAGTTTTGCACTCAAATTTACAATATAACAGCTGTTCGGCCTTCTGAAATTGCCAAAACAAGGCAGCGAACAAGTTAGCTCGGTTTTATTTGTCCTGTTAACTTCGTACTATTTGTGCAAAAACTATTTTTCCAGCAGGAGCAATAGAACGACGAAACTGCTAGAAAAAATGTTAAGGGTAAAAAGTGGTCATGGTTTTTTTTTCAGAATAGAAATCACTATAAGTCTAAAAGCTGTGTCTTTATTTTTATTTTATTTTTGGCTCATCTCTTTTTATTTTTTCTTTCCTTCGCCCACCACCTCCACCACCCCCCCCCCACCCCCAACCACCCCCACGTTTAAATCTTCTTCATCTTCTCGCTCTTTCTCCCCACATCACTTCTTTGTCTTACTAAAGAAAAACCGTTGCAAAAACAAAACAAATTACCCTCACTAAAAAAAAATACCCATAATTGTTTTTTTTTCATAAACCAAAAACAAAAATCACACACGAGAATAAAAAGAAAAAGAAAATTAAAACAAAATCAATAAAAAAAAAAAATAAATAAAAATAAACTTACAAACAAGAAAAACAACAAAAAAAAAATCCAATTTTTTTTTTTCTGTTCTTATTAATTTTTTCTCTTGAAGGTGATAGGTGGTGAGTTGCAAGAACGTTTGATACCGGTCCCCTACAGCAAGAGCTCCACTGATCAAGCTGTAAGCTGCTTTTTTCCTCAACTGTTTTTTCTCTACTGTAAAAAAAAAAAAAAAAGAAAAAAGAAAAAATAAATAAAATATTTGAAAATTTTCTTTTTTTTTTTTTTTTTTTGATTGATTTTTGTGCTTTTTCTTAATTTTGTGGTTTTTTGAGTTTCCAAAAAAAAAAAAAATGATTATGATGTTTTGATGGCTTATTTTTCTTTCAAACGTAGAAAACGAAAAAACAAAAAAAACAACTACAGTTCTTTATCGTTTTCGCCCAAAAAAAAAGAAAAAAAATCTCTGAGTTTTTTGAAGCCTTGTCTCTTTCGCCTGTCAGTTTTCTACTTTTGTTAAATTTTTCCTCGTGTTTATTTATTTGTTTTTCTTATTGTTATTCTCTGATTTTATTTTGTACGATAGTTTTGTTTTTATTTTGTAGAAAAAGAAAAAATATTTTGAAAAATATTTTTTTTTTGTTTTTTTTGAAAAAAGTTTGTTTTTGAAACATAGAGAAAAGAAAACGTGGTTTGGTGAATGTTTTCACAGTGGATTTCGTATTGAAAATAACGATTTTCGGATTCTACACTGTTACGCCTTTATTATTCGTGACGTTTAGGTCTGCTGCTGAGATCTTTATCAAACTGTTGACGATCTCAGCAGAGAGCGAAACGTCACGAATAATAAAGCGTAACAATGTAGAAGCCAGAAATCGTTCTTTTCAAAAGAAAACATTTTTTTTTTTTTTTTAAATTTTAATGTAAAGTTAATGCAAGTTTTTGTTTTTAGTATTTTTATTATGCATCGAAAAGGATAAGCCGTTTTTTTTTGCTCTTTCTAAAAAAAAGGCGTAAAATATTTTTAAACAATTGTTTATACTTTTGTTTAGCTGATGTTTTTTTTTTTTTTTGGTTTTGTCTTCTCTACATGTATTGATGGCATGATCTCTTGTTTTATATTTTTCGACCAAACTTCACACAATTCTT
Organism: Chorisops tibialis; assembly: GCA_963669355.1. Classification (NCBI taxonomy): domain Eukaryota; kingdom Metazoa; phylum Arthropoda; class Insecta; order Diptera; family Stratiomyidae; genus Chorisops; species Chorisops tibialis. Next base: position 1,436,403 of record OY770265.1, on the reverse strand, counting down.
CTTGTGTTTTGGTTTGTCTTTTGTTTCTTAAAACCTTAAGAAGTTATCAGAATTTAGTTTAAACCCAATACTTTTCTATTTTTTTGATATATTTCTTATCGTTGCTATTATATTGTTGTTCATGTTGTTGTTGATTATTATTAAAAAACAAAAAAAAATAATTGCTGCTATTGTTGTTGTGTTATTGTACATTACCGACCACTCTCTCTCTCTTCCTCTCTTTCTCTCTCTCTCTCTCTTTTCTGTCTATTTCAAAATACAACATAAATTTTTTTTATTCTATTCTTCAAATGAACTTAGGCAATGGTTATTGACGAAAGAAAGTTCTCGTTTTTCTTCCATTAAAAAAAAAAAAAAAGAAATCATCCATGCCGTGCTTCGCTAAAATTATAAAAATTTTACTCTCTAGTCAAATCTTAAAAAGAAAACGAACACGTTTGGAATCGAACCCGGGCCGCCCGAATGGCGGTCGTGCATTCTATCACTGAGCTACCGACGCTGATAAGCTTATCTTACTCAAATGTTTTTTTTTGCTTAGGGAATCCTTTTTCGGAGATTTAGGGTTTTGGATCTGGAAGTTTTTTTTTTTTTTAAACACTTTCAAGTTTCAAATAATTGAAAAAATTAAAAACGGCAGGTCGGTGAGTGGTGCTGTTTGATCTGGAATTTATCGATTTAAATTAACTCTCACGAACAATTTTTTCCATTCACCACTGTGGCTTTTCTATCTCTGTCGTTTTCCAATCTTATCTCTTCTATTGCGACTTTACCATGCAACGATCCGATCTTAATTCTTTCGCTTAAAAATACAGACTCTCTCTCCCGTAGGTAATGCTCGCCGTTTTAGAAGGTTCTTATCGGCAGCTTTTCATACTTTCATACTTTAATGTCAATGGGAATCATTCCGGCTGCTTCGTCCGATATTGTTCGGAAACCACACAAACATTGCTCTTATCGCGCAGAGCATATACGTTGATGACATCTTCCTTCCTTTGTAGCTAAAGCCGCCGCCCGAACCGGAGCAGCGTATAGGAGGACCGAGCTGACTACTCTGGAAAGTAGAATCCTTCTGGCATATGCAGGTCCACCGATGTTTGGCAGCATTCGGGAATGTGTTGAATGCATTTGTGACGCATTTTTGCTCGCAAAGTCCACGTGAATTTTAAATTTTAGCTCCTAGGTATTTAATTGCCTCCTTGGATCTGATGGTTTGACTGTCGACTTGAATGTTCACGTATTCAATTTTTTTTCGACTTGTTATTAGAACAGCCTCCGTTTTGTGATCAGCTAGTTCTAAGCCAACGGACTCTAGCCAATTTGAAATTTTCGAAACTGCTTCGTTTGTTGCTGATTCTATTTCGTGGATGTGCTTAGCCACGGTAACAGCGGCGATGTCGTCAGTGAATTTTACTCCTTGCGGCAACGATAGTCGAAGAACTCCATCGTACATAGCAGGAGGAGGCCTAGTTTAGATCCTTGTGGAACTCCCGCGGTAACATTGTGGTACCTTACCCCCTCATCAGTTTAATACTTCAATTTTCTGTTGGTGAAGTTTGAAATTATTCTCAACAAGAAGCATGGTGTGTCCATCCTGGCTAACAATCTCCATATAAGTGACCAATCTGCCGAGTTAAAGGCATTCTTCATCACTACTCCGCAATATTTCTTTGTCCCCCATCTCCATCTTTCTCCTTGTATTGCCTCAGCTGCAGTATCGCCTCAGCTGCAGTATCGCCTCTGCTGCAGTATCGACTGTCACTTTTATGGCGTCAACAGTTGAACGCGATTTCCTAAATCCGACAGTGCTCCTTTCTCCTCTGCTGGTATGCTCAAGAATCTTTCCCAACTTGTCAAGTAAACATATTGGGCGATATGACGATGGCTCTCCTGGAGGCTTGTTTCCTTTTCGTAAAAGTTACAAATGTTGGAGCTTCCATGGTTCAGGTTCCTCGAAACTTTTTTGCATAGTTGCTATAAAGATATCGGGTCTCTTTTGAACAGCAACTTTTGCTGCCATATTTGGGATACCATCGGGTCCATGTTGATTCCCATCTTTCCGCATGCATCAAATAGTTCCTCCGACGTAATTGCAGGGATAGACTCTATGCTGATCTCTCTGGATATGCTACACATAGTAGTTGACCTTTACGGGAACAGGTGCTCTACTATTGATCTTAGCATTATAGGGCAAGTTCTACTTCGTTTGTTTTTCTAGAAGCGTCGCATCCAACTGTTCTTCAATTTACTTACCGAGTGCGTTGCCTGCAGGCTTATTTCAACTCTGTCCCTTCCTAGATTGACGTCTTCCGTCAGTCCTTTGGCCTGCTGATCCATTTTACTTAGCACTTGTTGGCTTAGATTCTTTTTTTAGCTGTTCGTTCTGCTGGTCTCCCTCTCTCTATTTCTTCCTCTCTTCAAAAAGAATTAAAGTATTCAATACACAACTTTTTAATTGAAAAAAAAACCCACACAAGCTCAGCAATAGTTAAATGATTTTTTTTTTCTGAAATTGTTGTTTTACTCAGAGATTTGAAAATTGTTCGTTGTTTTCTATTTTTCATTGCCGTGTTTAATTTCTTTTTTGCGTTTTTGAATTTTTTTTTTTGCATGTTTTTATTTCAAAAAAAAAAATTATATTTAAATTTATATTTCTGGTCTATCATTTAAGAAATAAGATAAAAAAAAAGGACTCAGGAATCACTGATTTTTCTGAAATTCTTTCTTTTTTTTTTCAATTGTAAATTTTAATTTTAAGTTAAACTTTTAAATTAGTTCCTTGATTTCCTTGTATTCCTATCGAATTCAAATAAGATCTCGTTTTGTGAATGTTTTGTGCACACACACAGAGTGCATTTCGAATTAAACGGAAAAAAAGAAAAACAAAACGAAAATGAAATGAATTCCGGGCTTTTCACTTTGTTTTTTTTTTTTTCGGGACGTTTCGGCCAGCTCTGCGAAGATCTTGCGAAATATTGATCACAACGGATGGATCGAATCGGATAACGGTCTCGCAGCAGAGAAACGTCACACGGTATTAATAACAGTGTGACGATCTTTCAGTAGAGAAACGTCACACGATATTAATAACAGTGTATCGGGAATTTTTTTCCGTTCGAAATTCGACCGTTTTAGTTTTTTAGTGATTTTTTTTTGTTTTGTGAAAAGGAAGAGGGGACTTAGTGGTATACGAAAAATGAAAATTCGAATTTTGGAAATGTCAAAATTGGTTGAATTTAATTAGTTTTGAGTGTTTTTTTTTCCATTGTTATTATTTATCAAGGTTTTTTTTTTCTTTGTCCCTTTCTTTTAAATCCTTGCGTTTATTTTTGTTTTGAATTTTCGAGGATTTGGGTCATGCAATTTGAAAGAAGAAAACAAAATTGATGACAGGAATTTTTCAAAATTTCAATTTTATTGTGTTTTTAGTTCGACCGTTTTTTTTTTTTTTTTTTCTTATGTTTCTCAAGCATCCATCAATTTGTGTACTCTGATTCCAAAAAAAAAAAACGATAAATTATAAAAGAAACGCATAAGTTAATTCAAAATCAAAATTTTCCATTTTGAGTTTTCGTTTAAAAAAAAAAAAAATATAAAAAGAAAATTCTTTTCTAATATCCAAAATGATTTTTTTTTATTTGAAATTGAATACGAAAAGAAAAACGACGTCTATTTTCACAGAAAAAAAAAATTTGCCACTATTCTTTTCCTTGTTTATCATTTTCCATACAACCCCCCACTTCACCATCACTTTATTTTTTTTTTTTTACAAATTAGTTGAATACAAATATTTTTCCTCAAAATTTAGATGGTTGAATAGTTAGATAGCATGTTTCATTTTATTTTTCATTGTTATTCATCGAATCACCCCCCCCCCCCCCCACACCACTACAATGATAGATCTCGTTCAAAGTAAAGTAATAAAAACAAAAAAGAACACTCAGCAATGTAATGTAAACCCCGCCCGCCCACCCGTCCCCTTCAATCTCACCGTCAAATAATTAAAAAAAAACAAAAAAATAGAAATTTAGTGTGTATAAATGAAATAAAACAATTCAAATCTAATGAGTTATTAAAATTGTTTAAAGTTAAAAAAAAAAAAATCACCTATTCATAACTTTCGCTTAGTGAATGTTTTTAAATAAAAAAAGTATTTCGGTATTTCTCACAGCTTTGACGAATGATTGTTGTGAAATCAGTGGCGGCTCGTCACGTACGGTACGATCGGCAATTTACAATTATGTTCGATCATAGCGAAGACCGAAACGTCGCGATTACTTTGCTTTAATTTACGGCTTTTCTGTACTCGTTTCTTTCTTCCGTGGAATTTTTCGCTAAATTTTACACTTTTTTTTTCCTAACGGACATCAGCTTTAATTAGTTTCCATAAAAGTTTAGCAAGAGAGAGGCAGAATAGAGTTCGTTGATGGTAAAGAAGAGTTGGCTGAAATTTAAGCGGCTAAAATGTTTGCCTTCATGTTATGATAATAAAACGCATTGTTGTAGATTAAAGATGGAATTGATGATGCAGAACAGAATTGAGCGAGCATCTAAAAACAAATCCTTTATTTTTACAAAATTAAAAAAAAAAAAAAAACAATTTTAAAAACTCATTATATAAAATTTTTGTCACGTACTTTTTAAATTATTCAATCAATCATCCCTTGTCTCCAACCACCCTTTCAACCTTTTCTCTTGTCTCTCTGTTCAGTAGTAAATTATCTCACTCAACTCTTCTGTTTTATTAGAAATCAAATAAAATAATAAAAAAAAAAAAAAACTTTTTATTATTTTCAAATTTAAAATATCAAAAAAAAAAAAAAATTATTTTTTTTTTTACAAGTAATTAACACAGATTTTAAATTGAGAAAAAAAGAATATATATAATTATATTTTATAAGTCTCTATAATTTTTTTTCTCATTATTAATTTATTAAAAAACTAAAAAAAAAAAAAAAATTCATAAATTTTTTTTACAAATTGGTTCTTGTTCTATTTTTCTCTCTTTCTCTTTCCCGATATGTAAAACGCTTCTTTTCCAATTAGAATCAGGATCGAGTGAGTGATTTCATAAATGTCTAAATGAGTGTTATTTTCATTTACTTTTTTTTTACCGTTTTTCGTTTTTAAATTATTTGTTTTCGTTTTTTTTTTTTGTTTTTCTATTTTGTTTCACTGTCTCTCTTTCTCTTTTTTCTATAATTAATCTGTTAATCTGTGTAATTGTGTGTGGTTTCATTAATGTTAACAACTAAAATTTATAAAAAAAAAAACGAACTTATTTATACAAAATTTATATGTATAGAAATTCTTGTAAATATATTTAAAAAAAAAAAAACAATTTTTTTTTTATATTTACAATGTTTTTATTTTTCTTAAATATAAATTTTAATATAATTATTTATTTAATTACATAATCGAACGGCAATTAAATTCAATGTTTTACCAAAATTTTGTTTTGCGCGCTATTCTAGTTTGTCATTGTGCCTTTTTCTGTTTTTTTGTTTCTGTTCATTTAATTTATTTATTTTTTTTTCTAACTTTTTTTTCATAAAATTTCCGAAAAAAAACAATGCTGCAAATAAAGTAAATTGTCAATGTAAATTTCTGATGAAAATCTCTTTTGTAAAAGTGTTTTGCGTCCAGTATTCGGCTATCTACATGGCAGAATGATTTTTTTTTAAGAAAATTACAGTTGTGCAACATCAGTCGCCACTGATTTCGCCTGAAACATTTGACAACCACTTCTGTACCATTTGTCTCGATTGAGCTTCGTCCATATAATACTGGTCAAGCCATTGCTTTGCGGTATTTTTTGCCATTGAAAAGCAATGTCAACACACAAAATTCAGATTTTCTCATTGTATTGAAAATTACAAGAATAGTGTCACTTATATCACTGTAACTTCTAAACTAAATGTCAGATTACAAAACCCTCTATACTGAAAGTCATGGCAGTCAATACAACAACAACAAAAGCGACAGTTCCATACAAATTCGCTCGCTTTTGTATGAACCGCGTTTATTTTTAAATGCAGTGTTCAAGATTGTCAAGCTTTCTAGGGTATTTTATTAATAGTGCTCATGGCTTTCTATTTTGAAATTTTAACACTTACCGTTTGAAGGTTGCTACTTCCCAAAAATCATTTGGAATTGTCAATAGCGGCGGCTTTTATTTGCCATCCTACGAAATTATTGAACAATGAAGTGCACACCCTTCTAACGACAATTTTGTCATCTATGACAACATTTTCTAGTCATGAAAACAATTCTTGTTCATTTTTTGTTTGCTTAAATTCTTTCTTTCCGTTTCCTTTTTATTTAATTGTTGTAAAAGTTAAAAAAAACCGAAAACTATTCCTATTCCAAACATGCTTTACTTTACAAAAAAAAAACCGTCAAATTAATTTTTTTTTTTGTCTCTCTCATTATCATATTTTATTTTTGAGCATTTCTTCTTTTATTTGTTTTCCTCTTCATTAATTTCATTGTTTTTCTTTTCATTTTCCTTTTCGTTTTAATAAAAATAAAATTATATATATTTTAATAATGCAGGGTGTTGTTTTTTTAGAGGCGGAGAACTTTAAATTGAAATAAAATACAGAAAAATATTTTTAATATCCATGAAATTGGCGTCATTTGAAAGATAATTTTATGGCATTAATGATTAAATATGATGTCGGGCAATCCGATTTTATTCTTCGCTGTAAATCAGGCTGTATTTCGCGTCAAATGTTCCAATTGCTCAATAGTTTCTGGTTTTTTCACGCGCTGTGTAGAACTGTCAAATCGGCTGTTACAGAAAACGGTGCTGCCAGTTTAAAGTTCTCCACCTCTAAAAAAAAAACACTTTTAAATAATTAAAAAAAAAAATGCACATCAAGCTTCGCTTCTTTTTCAAAAAAAAGAAAAAAAATTATGTAAAGAGAATATTTTTTTATTTCTTTTTATTTACATATTTTTTTTTTGTTTTAATCCTGACATAACGATGGAAAAAATATGCAATACAACAACAACAAAAAAAAATCTACTCCAATTTATTTATCAAATATCAAAATGTAGAAAGTTAATTACCGCTAAGCATGCTGTTTAAATATTAAATAATTTTAATTAAAAAAAAAAAAAATAGATAGCGCTTCCATTATCGTCTGTTATGATAAAAAAAGGAAAATTTTGGTTGTCTTGATTTCATCCTCGTTTTAATAAAATGTAGAATTTTGGCATTTTGTTAAGAAGAAGAAAAATGTTTTTTCTTTTATTTTAATAATAAATCGAAATTGCATCTATTACGCAAAATATTCAAGAAATTTTTTTTTTTAATTATCTTACGGTGCATTTTGAAATAATGCCTCTAAATGAAAATTGGAATTGATCGCGGTGTAGCCTAGTGGGTAGCGTGTTGGCTTACAATGCGAAGGTCGTGAGTTCAAATCCCGGACAATGCATAATTCTGGCGCACTACTTTGCTTGGATATACTTTGGTTACGTCAATCTCCGAAAATGAAAAATTCGCAGATAGAAGAAGAAGGGCTAACAACCCTTTCACAATAACTAATGAAAATGTTAAGGCACCTGAAAATCAGGAGGCCAAGGCCCGATTTGGGCTGTAGCGTCATTGGAGAAGAGAAGAAGAAGAAACGGAAATTGAATATGAAGCTCTACATACCTTCCAGTCATACGAGAGTCAGGCCGTTGAACGACTCTTTGTGGTGACCAAAATTTTCGGCCGGAAGAACCTTCGAAATCTTACTGGTCATTCGTGAAAACGGTAAAAAACAATTCCGTTTCTTCGTCAATACCACCTCTTGTTATTGATCCTGTCCGAAAAAGCTAACTTAAGCTTCGCTAGAATCTCACTCCATCCACCTTCAAACCAAACGCCTGCCGCTTTCAATGATTCTGATTTTTCACTGTGTAAACAAAATTTTCGCAGAAGGCTTATTTCGAGGATCCTTCAAGACCTCAATATCCACAAATCTGCTAGTCCGGATGATCTTCCCGACATTATCTTTCAATAGTTCGCCTCTTCTTTGGCTAAGCCTCTTTGCAATCCCACTCTTCTGCGTGCTTGCAAATATTCAGCCAATTCCCAAGAAAGGAAGCAAAACTAACCGATAGCCATTACTTCAGTACTCTCGAAAATAATGGAAACTGCTGTCAATCTTTAAATATCTCGAGGATAATCAGCTAATCCATGATCGTCAGTATGGGTTCCGTTCTGGAAGGTCGACGGGAAATCTTTTGGTCAAGTAGAGTATGGCATGAATATTTCATAGTTAAGCTTAGGGCCAAATGCTGCGCTTTGTCAATGGATGGCGTTACTCCTTCCTCCTTCCCAATAGGTTCCGGCGTCCCTCAAGGCTCTATTTTATCTCTTTTGTTAGTCTTCATCAACGACCTTCCGTCGTCCACTATCAATCCAATCCATAGTTTTGCAGAAGACAATACTTTAGAGTAACACCTATGAATTTAACTTTGCTACGCCACAAGCTTTCCATTGCTTGAAAATGTCGGAATACTCAGCATTTAGTGTCAAAACTTCCATGGCAAATGCACTCATTCCTCCGATGCAATTGCGCTACAGCCCATATCGAGCCCTGGATGCACCTCCTCCAGTTTTCTCGGTCCAACGACCGTATCCGCAGTTCGAAAAATAGAGAAGCGATCTGGTTTTTGATTTGATTTTATTGTAAAAATAAAAACATTTTCTTCCAACGTTTTAATTTTTAGAGATTTTAGAGAAATTGTGTATTTTTTTTTTATTGTTTTTATTCCTGTGTGTATTTTGTGCATATTTTGTTATGCTGCATTTTAGAGAAAAAAAAAAGAAGTATACTTTAGTTTTTCTCTTTTGTAAATAGCTTCAGAAAATAGTTTTCTGTCTTTCATTTTCTATTTTTAATCAATTATCCTTAACTATTTATAATTATAGCAACAGATTAATCTATTAATAGAAAAAAAAAACAAAAAACTTAGATGTATATTTATAGAAAATAGTTTGTATTTCTTTCTTTCTTTTTATTTATTTATTTTAATTTCTTTAATTTTCTTTAATGCGTATCTATTTTTTGTTGAACTTCTCTAGTTTTAATTGTTTTTTTTTTTTTTGTTCGAATTCATGGTTTTTTTTTATTAAAACAGAAAAAAAACCGTTTTTAAATAAAAAAATAAGTCTTATAAATTTTGAAAAATACTAATAAAATTGTTTTCTCTCTCTTTTTCTCAATTTTTATCGAATCCTTCATCTACCACAATGGTCCTGCTCGCTCTCCTCCACTCATAAATTCATTTGGATAAAAATAACACAAAAAAAAACAAACAACAAAATAAACTTAAACAAATCAAAAATGATTTCAAATCGAAAACATAATTAAAATTCATTTTTCCATCATAATAAAAATGCATCCTTTCGCCCCCTATCGTTACATATTTAAATATTAACAAACAAAAACAAACATTTCCTGCTTTTTTCCAAAAAAAAAAAACAAAAAAACAAAAACATTTACCCAAAAATTCAAAAAATATCCGCCAAAAAAAAAAAAACCCAAACCCTTAGATTCGAGTCGTAAACGCTTTTCGACAAGGTCTCGATGCTCGATACGGTGAACATACAAATACATCGTTAGCCGAAGTTTTACGAAAACAAACGTCACTAAGTAAACGCCTATCGCAGACGTCATCGATCGAGTATGCCGATAATATTCCCGATGAACTGACAATTCCTGAAATCGACGTCGAACGATTATCGTCGCACAGTCACACTGAGACGGCTGTCTAAACAACAACAACAGCAAGAACACGATGGAAAGAAGAAGATTGAATCGAAATCAAAAAAAAAAAAAAAACAAACAGAAAAAATTCAAGGATTTGCCACAGGATATTCTCTACCACCACCAACATCACATTACTTTCTAAAAACGCAAATTAAAACGAAAAACAAACAAAAAAAAAACAAAAAGAATCAAGAGAAACAAACAAACAACAGATCTAGTGAGATTTCGGTACGGAATGAGGGAGATTCTTTACCGCACCCCTCTCTCCACCACCCTTCGATCTTCTCACTTTCTTTCTTATGATCCTTCGATCTCTAAAATTTCTCGGTTTTCATCTCTTAACTCTCTTTTTTTAAAATCTTTAGTTACGAAAAAAAACCCAAAAAATGATTAAATTTAAAAAAAAAAAAACAAAAAAAAAAAACCAAAATGAAAATCAACAAAACCAACATCAACAAAACAACAATTTATTTATATTTATACATATTACAAAAAAATAAAAATAAAATAAAAAAACAACCCCGTTATTACTTATATAAATTTATTTATATATGAATTATAAACTAAATATAAAAAAAACAAAACAAACAATAGCAATAAAATACTAAATTAAATTTTAATAACAGCAAAAACGAACAACAACAACAACAACTTATTAATAAAAACATACAAACAAACAAACAAATATTAAATTATTATATGAAATAAAAAAAAAAAAATGAAAGCTTTCTAAACAAATATTTAACATGTAATGAATAAAAACAAAGAAACAAATAAAAAAAAACCCAAAATTGAAAAATAAAAACAACAAACATACAAAATATATGAAAAAAAAATCTAATAATAAAATAAAAATAAAATATGAAATAATAAAACAAAAAAAAAAAAAAAATAGCGCATAAAAGATGACCGAATGAAATTAATTATTTTTTATTGCAAATTTAATTAATTAATACTTTTAGTTTATTGTTTTTTTTTTTGAAGGTTCATTTATAACCGTAATCTTTTTCCATTTAGTTTTTTGCTAAATTTTCAAATATTTTTTTTTTGTACACTTTCGGCCAACCGTTGCTCTCTCTAGAAGAAGGAGACGCCATCTAGGCGCACACTTTTTCAATAATCTCGGTAATATGTCAAATGCGGAAGCCAGTAACGCGTCATACAAATTTCCGGTTGATTCGCCGAAATAGGAGAGATCTCTTGTGAGATCCGGTGACATCATAACTAAAATTACTCTATGAAGAAAGAGAAAGAGATAGAGCAAGGCATCGTGAAAGAATTAGGTCAACCTGTGAGATTGGGCGCTTTTTATTTTTATTTCGTATGCGTATAACGTGTCCGCGTAACTTCTTAGTGTTTTTATTTTGCAAATATCTTTTATTTAATTACTTGCTTACGATGGCGCTACAGCCGGACCTTGGCCTAATGAATGCTTTGCCTCCATCCATCTCGGTTCAGTTACCGCGTCCTCCGTTAGAAAATCCTAGCAATGATTTGCTGTCTGCATCAATCGAATTCCCCCCAGCGCTTTCGTGGTTTTCCGACCGGTCTTTCGCCATTGACTTTTCCCCTGGCAATTCACTTCTGTCATCCATCCACACATGACCAGCCCATTATAACTTCTTAAATTTTATGCTTCATAGAAAGTTCTGGTTGGTACGCCGACTAGGAGATCCTGTGGCATCACAACGGACCAGCCAATAATCTATGTGCGTCCGAACTTGAGTCTACATTAACACTACTCTCCTAATTTAGTTTGGACAATCCATGTAGAGCAATTGCGCGGGAAATTTTTGTCCGAAATTTGAATTATACTTTTTTCGTTTATGAAGTAAACACAATCATAGTTAATCTATACAGAAAATTTGTAATTTAATGCAAGTTTTTGCTCATGTTCATACATTTGAAAACCGTCAAACTCAAGCAAACTACAAGTTTGCCTGTTTTTGGACAATCTTATGTTGCCTTCTAAACTCACGCTGAACCGTTTAGTATTATTACATTACCGAAACTCTATTATGAGAGTAATGTAATGCCCTGGACACGCAGTACTTTAACTGAAAGCTTTTTTGCTAAATTAAACAGTCGATAAATTTTGAGAACGGAGGGCGACCAGCCGAAAGTACAAATTGAAATACTCAAAGTGTAATTATTTAGAACAACGCTAAAGAAGAAGACAGCTATAGATGTGAGCCTCAAATCTTAATCCCCGAATTTCATACACCATTGCTTCATAATAATCGTGACGTTTCGATAAGATTTTCTCATCGAAAATTCATCTTGTAATAATTTTAAAATTAAATTAAAAACGATTGTGTGAACGTGACGTTTCGGCCGGGATATTTATCGCATTACCGGACAGACCGAAACGTTACGATTAATGAAGCGAAAAGTATGTGCGAAATTTCGGGGGCAAAGCTTTCTTTCATTTTTCTATGTAATAATTTTTATTTCATTTTTTTTTTTGTTTTCTTTTCTTTTTTTAAAGAACAAAGCAAATTAAAGTGTCTCTCTGTCTGTTAATTTTTTTTATTATAGTAATGAAATTTTTATCTCAATAATTGTTCATTTAAGTTTTTTTATTATTATCTTGTTATTTATTTATTTTGACATTTTCACATTTTAATTTATTATTCTCCTCTTTAAATTAAAATTAATTAAATTAAAAATAAAAAAAAGCAACAAAATTATACACATATATAAATTACAAAATTTAAATACAAAAAATAAAAAAACAATTTAAGCAAACAATTTCATTGCTTGATGTGATTGAAAAGAAAAGAAAAACAAAAAAAAAAAAAAAATAAAAAATATACAAGAAAGTATCCGAAAAAAATTAAAAACAAAACCAAACATTTATTTTAATATTTAATTAATTGTAATTTTTTTCGATTTGTTTCTCTCTGTTATATACTTTGCAAAAACAAAAAAAAAAATGAATTAAATAAAAAATTTAATTAAAATTATAAACAAAACAAATAAATAAAAAACAAAAAAATTAAATTATATAAAATCAATAAATTATTGAAAATTATTAAAATTTATATAAATAGCTAGCTAGCTCTCTATTAATTATATTACTAATTATTATTATATATAATGAATTAATTATATATATTTATATTAAATAAAACAAAAAAAAAAAAATGAAAAAATAAACAATTCAGTCGACAAAGGCGGAAATTATTGAGAAAATAAATTAAAAAAAACATAGCAACAACCATTATTAACAACAAAAACTCTCTCTCTCTCTCTATCTCTCTCTTTCTCTATCTCTCTCTATTATTTATATATGTGTATATAAATAAATAATAATTATAAAAGAAAAACAAATTAAAGTTATATATATATTTATATTAAATGAATTTAAATAAATAAATAAAGAATTGTTATAAAATACAAGAAAAAAGAAAAAAAGGACAAATAAAAGAAAAAAATTGAAATGCATCCTAATTCTTCTCTTCCTATGAAAAAGAAAAATTTATTATTTTCGTTTTTTTCCGTTTTTTTTTTGTCGTCTATTTTTTTTTTTTTTTTTTTTCGTTTTCTTATTCCCTAATAGCCGAAACACATCGCGCCATCTAAACATACAAACGTTACAATGATTTTCGCTACTACTACAACAATAAAACATGAAAATCTATGTGTGTACAATAAATATTTATCAAAATCGAAAAGTATGAAAAATAGTGGTGAGATAGTTTTGTTTTTGGTTTTTATGTTTTTTTTAACAATTAAAACAAATTCTCGTCCTTTTGTTTGTTTTTAATGTGCCATCACAGACACACACAAATCGCGTACAGTATTCTTCATCTTCACCCCCCCCCCCCCATCCCCCACTAGTGTAATGTGATTACCCACATCGATTTAGGTAACCATTACTTGAGCCCAAAGCTGGCTGCTTTCGATCGAGAAACATCGATGATTTTGAAAAAATAGGTGTTAAGACCCCCTATAGGGGCATAGGACAGAAACAACTCTCTTCCATAAGGCGCGATCCGGAGCAACTGTTGCCGGGATTGGTTAATGCCAAAAGCCGTTATCGTAAAATCCGTTCGTATCGGAGGCGTTGTATCCGTTTCTCGTATCAGTTAGGATTTACGATTGCGGATGATGAGCCCATTTGCCATTTTTAGGGCAAGCAGGACTGGCTGTGGGTGAATTTTGCTGCCCCCATTCCACAGGGGGATGGTTAACTCAGGTCCTTGAAGTCGCTAGTCTCCAAAGATAGTTGATAGGAATTGGTAAGACCGTATCCTGCAACTACCCCCCTGCGCGGAAAGCTTTCGTTGTATTGAATTAAATCAAAAGTTCCGAAATAGGAACGGTAATGATTACCGCATCGATTCTTGTAATCATTAGGGTAAGAACATTCTGCTCGTGGTCCCAGTCGATACATCGATGATTGAACAAATTAAGGATTTCAAGTGAGACCGTGCACACAACATGATCGTGGCCTATAATTCTCGCCAATGAAATAATTTCGAAAGATTTTAAAATGCAGTGTCAGTTGATTCAGTTACTCATATCGCTGAGATCCTTAAATCGAAGGAAGTAAATTTTTTGGCGATTGGGTAAATGAGTTTCATTGAGCTTCAGGTGGAGGAGTGAGGGCTAGAGTCAAGAAATACACTTGCTAATGCGTGTAGGCACTTAATTTTGTGTGCAATTTTGAGTACAGTCAATTAATTTTGTATGCATTTAATATGGAACTCTCAGACCACCTCAATATTCCCGAAAGACATTCTCAGCAATTCATGAAAATTATTCGAAGCCATCCCCTTGATTCCCGAAATTCTTCCCACCGCATTGGAACTGTGCTTTAGTACAAAAGGGTTACCCCTCCAGTACCGGCATTACATAAAAACAAGAAGGAAAACAAGTTACTGCCTTGAGTCTTTCGTTGTTCAGATTAGAAAAATCGAAAGACTTAAGCCAGTAACTTCGTTTTTTTTCTGTTCGTTATTTCAACAAATTAATTTTTGTACCCAGCGGGGTCGTTCAAAACCGGTTGGAGGGGGGGGGGGAGATGGGTCAATACCATTAAGCTCCAGGAGGGTAGGTGTCCGCCTGATTTCGCGGCCGGAGCAGAGAGCAAAAAGGAAACAAAAAAAAAACAACTCGAAACTCGAATTGCATGCTCGGTTCGAGTTAAATTAAACCAATCGACTCTTTTCCGAAAAAAAAACAATAAAACAAAAACAAAATTTAGATGAAATTCAGGGAAAAATAACGAAAATTAAAAAAACCTGTCTGTGATGCGCATAATTTGCGCAAAGTCGGTGGCGCCTTGTAATTAAGGTTTCAAACGCACACTACTAGTGATTATGATTCTCTCTCTCTCTCTCTATCTTTCTATTTTCGTTAATTATTTTTTTTATAAAAAAAATTTATTTTTTTTTGCATTTTTCTGTGTGTTTAACTTTAAATTAAGCACAATTTTTGTTTTGCTTTATTGTTTATTTTCTTTTCTTTTTTTTTTCTCTGATTTTAATTTAACTAAAAAGGAAGACGAAAACCCAAACTTTTAAAAAAGAAACACACACACATACACACAACAAAACTATTTTACAAACCGAACAATAATTTAATGAAATCCTAATAATTAATACAAAGCAAACAAAATGAGAATAAATAAAAAAAGAAAAAAAAAACTAAACTAAACTAAACTGAACTAAACTAAACTATACTATGTGCCAAATTTAATTTGAATAAAAACAACATCAAAGAAGCAGAGTTGAAAATTCGACAAACATAACATTTACAACAACAACAACAACAATAACACTAAATAATGTGATAAATTATCATTAATTGCGAATTTTCTCCCTGAGTCACTTACTATTTCGTAAGAACCGTGAAACGTCTCTGCAATGCGCTTGCAGCAATACACCATCGACATTATTTCGTTATAAAGAAGGGATGAAAAGTTTACCCGTTCGTTCTTTTACTCGCTAACTCCCCTCACCTTCCCGAATCTGTCCCATAGATTTGCAGCAAGAGGAGAGCTGCTTGAATTTAGTGACTACCCCTGGAGTATTCTATCTCTAGGCATTGAGATTTGTGTAATGTTGGGTGGAAGGGGGTCGGTCAGAGGAACCCCGGCAAAAATAGTCTGGCAAATGCCGATTCGGGCAATTTTGGCGAATTTTAAAAAAACGGTTTTTTTTTTGTTGTTGGGGTTGGATTACGAAGTTCCTTCACTATCTCACGTTCCATCTCTCTCTATGCCGTGGTTTGACTGTGGATTTACAGTGAGACACAGCATCAGTTTTGAAATTTATGATGCAGCAACTTTGAACTTTTATGCAGAAATTTTCGACAAAACCTAAAAATTGATTTTAACTTCATTCTAATGAATGCTAAGGTGACATAAATAATGTTTGCTAATGCAAGCGCTAATTATTCTAACATTTTTAATTAATCGAGAGTTTGGAAAACGAAATATGTTGTCGTGACCCGGGCAATCCTAACATGGGCGGGGGAGGGGAATGATTGCAGAAAAGCAACGTCGGTTAAATCATAACCCCTGATTTACAATGAAACGTAGACCATATTGAAGTTCTTCCCAATTATCGACATAACTTCCATAGCCTTAACGTAGAAAGTCGCCGAAATTTCAACTTTTCGCGGCAACGTAACCTTAAACTTCTTTGCTTACTAATTGGACCGATTAGAGTTGGGACGAACTAAATCGAATTAAAACGATTTATTCTAATTTATTTTAAGTATGTAGAGGTGCTTTTTTATTATTAATTATACCCCGGCTACGTATCGGCTACGTAAGCTACGGAAGGCTTAGGTTTCGTTCTAGGTAGGTAGGTAGGTAGGTGGAGGTGGCTGCCCCGTACATAGATCCTGATCCGTTGTGATGTCACAGGATCTCAGATGAGATTCCTACTCGGTGAACCAACCGAAGCGTTGAAGGCATTTGCTACATTACCGAGACTATCGAAGAATTGTCCGCCTAGGTTGCGTCTCCAATTATGTAACACATTTTTGCAGCTTCTACAAAAAATTGTTAGATGACAGCTTTCTTGCATTCTTCATTTTAAATTAGTATTAATAGTTTTTGTGTTGGCAACACTAACGTAATGTTGTCAACTTATGTTTTGTATTCTCGATCTCTTTTTTCTTATTTCCGTTCTTCAATAAACGCAACCAGAAGGCTAAAATATCGATTAAATCTTTTCATCAATAAGAATCATTAATCCAGTTCTTCTGATAAATTTATAACGTTAACCAATAAAAACTATTAAACGGAAGCCCAAGCCTCTGTCTCTCTATCAGGTAGAGTCCTGTAACTACGTTTCGTTCTAAATCAGTCAAAACATAATCGAAAATATGCTTTAAGGGTTATTCATAATTTTTTTTTCTTAACCCTATTGTTAACACACAGATCGTTCTTTTCCATGTTCAATGAGATTTTTTCATGTGAAAAACTCTCCGAAATCAAAATTTTCCATTAATGGAAAAAACCTTTTTTTCTTTCTTCCTATAGGACTATAGGAATAATAAAAATAAAAAAAATTACAACGAAAATCGTAGTATGGTGAATGTTTTCACACAATGCGTTTCGAATTAAAAGAAATGATTTCCGGACGTTTCGTTCTCTGCTGAGACAGTTTGTTAAAGACCTTCTCGGCAGAGACCGAAACGTTACATTTAATAAAGCACAACAGCCCCTGTGAAAACATTCACTAAAACAACTTGATTTCGAAATAATAATAAAAATAGTTTACAAAATAAAAGACAGAGATTAGATAGATAAAAGAAAACAGTATTAAATTTTTTTTTTAATAAATATATGCAAGAGCGTGCCAAACCTGGGATGAGAGAGGGAGACCGCCTGCTTCCATGTTTCATAGGTATCGCTTGACTACTGGAGAAATTTTTTTCGTAAGATCAAAGGCTTTGAACACAACTACACCGATTTGTTCTTAATTGAAAAAAATGCGGAAGAGGTGCATCCGTCTTGTTATGTCTGTAACTTTTGCGAACTAATGACTCCAACGCAATTTTAGTGATCTCCAACGAAGGGCTTTGGAGTACATCTGGATGGACTGAAATAGGGACATTGAGATTCAAAAGCGGAAATGGCAGTGGATCGGTCACACTTCGAGGAAACCAGAGCGAAACATCGCCAAACAGGTCCTGGATTATAATCCGTCAAGGAAGACGTCGAATTGGTTGCTCATGTAGAACATGGAAGCGAGCCACAAATCTTTGCGATAACTAAAGGCTGATGCTCAAGATCGCGCCTGGTTTGAGAGAACTGTTTCGGTCCTATGCCCCAATCGGGGATCTTAACTGGAAATTGATATATAGCTTCGGTCTCCTCGCTCTCTCCTCCCCCTTGCTCCCGTTGTGCAGTAGTTGGCACGCCACTGCTATATGTAGCTATGTAGCTAAATACAATTTAATGATTTTCTATTACATTTTTTTTTTTTGCTATTTAAATGCGTTTATCCTTTTCTTTTCTTCGAAAAAAAAAAAATGAAAATTTCTATTTAAATGCATTTCATAAAATAAATTAAAATCAATACGTCTCCACAATTCTCAAAAAAAAAATAAAATAAAACAAACAAATAAACAAAATACACAACAACTAGCTTCATATTTAAATTGTAAAAAAAAACCAACAAAAAAGTCCCATGTAGATACAAAATTTCTATCTAAATATACACACACACACACTTTTGCATATTCACATAGTAAGGGTATGTGTATATAAACTTCTATCTAATACATAATTACATAAATAAAAAAAAAATTAAATCAAACAGTAGAGTACATACACTGACACACGCATCAAAACACCACTAAACAAAATTTGTTAATAAATACATAAGATATATTTATATATATAAACTAAAAAAAAAAAAAACAAAAAATATATTAAAATTAATAAAATTATGTTATTTCAAGTTAACATGTAAAATTAAATTAAATTAGATCAACCAAAAAAAAAAAGAGAAAATTGAAAACTACAAGAAAAGTAAAACTATAATTTAAAAAAAAAATAATAATAATAATAATAATTTTGTTGACGCATTAAACAAGCAACAAAATGAAATTTAGGTAATCCTAATCAAAAATACGCTTCACATATTAATTATTTATAATAATAATAAACATAAATAAATAAAATAAATTAAAAATATTCCATTAATCAATCAGAAAAAGAAAGAAAAATTTTATTGAAATAAAATGTGAAAAGAGAATTATTAACATTAACTTTAAACACACACACACACACACACACCCACTCAAACACAACTTCTTATTGATTTGAAAAGGTTTTTGTTTGTTTTTTTTTATTATTATTTTTTATCCGCGCTTACTTCAAACACATATGTGATGCGCCATGAGAACAGGAAGCTGATAATTATAATTACCCGAAATGTCAGTAATTTTTTTTTATTTTGTCGGTAATATTCCCGGGTAGCGAGTGAATAAAATCGGGAACAATTTTAGGAATATCATAACGACCTGGTTGAAGCGTTGAATCGTTCTCCCATCTTACAACTGTGAGATGGCTGAAGCGATAATTCCGGAGTTTAGCTTAGCTGCATTATCGCACGGCTCCGTAGAATTATTTGCAATAAAGCAATAATAATTATTCAATTTATTTTATGGGTCGCCATAATGCCGTACTTGACGAGCCGCCACCGTTATCATATACGAAATCTGTTCGAAAAATAGAAGAACCCTTATAATTAATTTTACAGATTGTTGGTCCGTGTCTCCTTGAAAGTACTTCCTTGATTTTCGAAATCCTTCCCAGCTGTGCTCCAGTACAAAAGGTTAACACCTCCAGTAGCGGCATTGCATAAAAACAAGTTACTGCCTTGAGTCTTTTGTTTTTCTGATTAGAGAAATCGAAAGACTTAAGCCAGTAACTTCGTTTTTTTTTCTGTTCGTTATCCCATCCTTCGTCGTCAAGCGATTCTTTCTGTGCACACTTCAAAACTGAATGCCCGCTATGGGCTGTAGTGCCATTGTAGAAGAAGAGTAATCCTTTTTGTATCCGTACGGCAATGGCGATCATTCGGACGAAAAAATCTCCAATCTGAGATGACCGTACCCCGTGAGATAGGTTAGGTTTGTGCAGGGGCTGACCACCAATGCACGTTGGCTACCAGTAGACCCATTGTACGCCTCCCAGTCCCGGCTATGTTATGGCGTCACAGGAATTATTCCATCTGGTTCCGCCGACTTAAGATGATTGGTAGTGCTTGTTGCCCATATTTTTTGTTACCAGAACATTTACTTTACCCCGTAGCGTATTTTCTTTAAATCATTCATCGGTCGTACTCTTCAATTTTGTGATTCGTTTTTAAATCGCGGACTGTTCGAATGTGGAAGTTGCTGCCCTACACCTCAATATTCCCGTAGCCACTACACGTCTCTATTCCATTAACTCCCGAAATCCTTCCCACCGCACCGGAACTGTATTTCAGTACAAAAGGGTAACCCCTCCAGTTCCGGCGTCACATAAAAACAACGAGGAAGACAAGTTACTGCCTTAAGTCTTTCGTTTTTCCGATAGAAAAAATCGAAAGACTTAAGCCAGTAACTTTGTTCTTTTTTTTTCTGTTCGTAATTTCGTTTCCTGTTCACGCCCATCATTCGTTTTCGTTTTATCTTACATTTTTATTTTATTCTACTTTCTCCCACCCTTTATTTTTGAATAATATTTAAATATCATTTCAAAAATTTTCAAATGAGTTTGTTTGGTTTGTGATTGCTTCACTGCCATTTAAATAAGAAAAATAAAACAAATTTTAACAATAATAATAATTAACAAAAAAAAAACAATACGAAAAACTTACGAAATAAATTAATCCGGGAAATAAATTAAATTTTATTAAAATAAAAATATTAAAAAAAAAACAACAACAGATAAAACACCAAAATAACAAACAAACTTAATTCTTAAAATAAATTATAAAAAACCTTATTTCTTTTCTTTTTAATTTTTATTACTTTTTACATTAAAAAAAAAAAAAAATATTTTTCGGAAAAACAAAAAAATAATTATTAAAAAAAAATTAATTCAATATTGTTTTTTTTTTTATTTAAACAAATCAAAAACATTGAAAATTCAAAAAAAAAAACAATCAATTTTGTGTATAAAAATGCGCCGAAAAAAACAACCACACACACACACACAGAAATCAGAACCAAACAATTAATGTTAATAATATTTAAAAAAAAAAAAAATAGAAAATAGAAATTAAAAATAAAAGAAAATAAGAAACCAAATGTTACACCAATAAATTTAATAAAACTTTAAAGCAAACATTAAAATTTATAAAATTAGAAATTCCGCGAATAATAAAAAAAAAACAAAAAATCCAATGAATTAAATAAACAAAATTATTAAAATTAAAAATTAAACAAAACAAATTGAAAAATTTAGATAAAATCAACTGAATATTGTAAATACAATTTTTTCTAAAAAAAATAAAAAAAAAATCAAAACCAAAAACAAATGAAATGAAAAAAATATCTAAAATAAATAATTATAGAAATATTTTTATCTCAATCTCATGAAATTATATGAATAATAGTTTTAAATAAAACAATTTTGAAGAGAAAACAAAAAAATTAAATAATACAATTTGGGTTTGTGAGAATTTTCAAAAAAAAAAAACAGTTTTTATTTTTTTTTTTTCTTTGCTCTCAATTTTCTCGTTCCGTTCGTTTTCATTTTTTTTTTCATTTCTATTTAATTTCAACAAACCCATGGTATTTTAAATAGGTGCCTATTAAAATATATAAAAAAAAAAAATAAATATATATTACTAAATTGAATTAATAATGAAAATTAATACAAAATGAAAATAATTTTAAGATATAAATATTATTGAGAATAAATTAAAAGAAAAAAACATCAACAACAACATTAACACAACATGAGAAAATAATAAGCAACAAAGTCTTTAATATTAAAAAAAAAAACAAAAAAAAAGTAAATTATTATTAAAAATAAATAGATAAAAAAAAAAGAAAACAAAAATATAAACGATAAAAATTTAAAATATGTTTAGAATTTAAACAAAAAAAAAAAACAAAAATCAAGGAATAAAAACCGAAACCAACAAACTCAACTCTATCGTTTAATTAATCGTTAAAGCAAGAACAGATTAAAAGGTAAACTTAAAAACAAAACAACCCACTACACATATAAAATTAACCAAAGTTATAGAATTGAATTAAAACAAAACAAGAAAAAAAACATTTTCAAAAAGAAAAACCAACAAAAATTGAGAAGAAAAGAAAACAAACGATACAAAACAACATAATAGCAAAATAAAAATTATTGAATAAAATAAAATTGAAATAAAAAAAAAAATAATAAACTTTGAAAGCGTTTTCGAATTGATCGTAAGACATCGGCAAAAGATTTATCGAAAATTGAACACCCTATCCAGTTGCAGGTGTCACCGATTTCCCGATTCTCTAGGTAGTGTAATGCTACGATTTTTTAACCTATGGGCTTACTCACTGTATACCCATATAAAGATGATGTCTCTTAGACTTCAAAGTACAAGTAGCGATTACGTAAGTTTTGAGTTATAAGTTTGCCCAGTGTAAACTCATAACTCTGGAGACGGTGATCTGTGAGACTATCCAATGTACGCTCTCAGTCACGAAGAAGCTGACCAGGTCTGAGAAAGAGTACCCAATGCAGCTTCATAACCGAAGTTAGAGTTTAATCTCGGACGGTGGGGGGGGGGGGGGCGGCTACCTTATGTAGGTTTACAGTCATACACTAAAACGTGAAGCAGCGTATAGTGAGACTACCCTATGTAGACTCATAATAGCCCGAAGTTTCCGAATTTCTCTAGAGGTTGCGCTATGAGTCTACCCAATGTAGATTCATAGTCTTTGAAAGTAGCGGTAAGGGTTCACCTTAAGTGAGGTCCCAACCGCGAAAGTATACCAAGTGACTTCACTGGAACTCCGAGAGGGTAGGGACTACCTGGATACGTGGCCCTAAAAGAGCCAGCCGTACTGGTTGGCTCTGGATCGGACTCTGAAAATTACAAAAAAAAAATTAAAATTCAACACTAAAATAATAATACCTCCATTTCTGTACTCGAAGCGCTTTATTACTGCTTGTCCAATACTTTTTTTCAAAACCGTTTTCAGAGTCTTTAAAGAGCGCTTAGTAAGCTCTGTTCTATGACTTTTAGAAAAAAGGCCGCGATTCTAGAACGGTGCCTTCAATTTTCACTTTATTTTTGCTGAGGCTAACTATTTTTTCAATAAACAATCTTTGGCTCGGATGAGTTAATACCATCAATTGCAAAGTCAGCAAATTTCGAATCATCTTCAGTGTATCTTCCTCCCGACAATATGTTGCTCAACTGCTCGCTTCCGACGTCTTCCTTGAGGATTATAATCCAGAGCCTGTTTGGCGATGTTTCGTTCTGGTTTCCTCAAAGTAAGACCGATCCAATGATGTTAATTCGCATAATTCTTTGATTTACGTGAACAATTCTTTGATTCTCTCTTATTTTAAGAACATATCTTACAAAACTTTTTTTTCTTACAATTACACAGTGTAACCACTTAATATTTTCTTTAACATGATTTTTATAAAAGGCTCTCTCCCCCTTTTTATACAAATTTACATTCTTAAAGGGAGTTACATTTATTTCCAAATCTATTACTCTATCTCTTACAATTTTCTGTTTCATTTTCTTTAGTGGTTTATCCATTTTCAACAAATCTAACAAAATTTTAGGTTTATACGCAAAAATTAGTTCACACGGAGTTTGAAATGTCGTTGAGTTTGGGTAGTTCCTATGATTCATTAGGAATTAATTAATTCTTTCGAGCCACGATCGAGCCAGCAATGGTTTGAAGGTCATTCCTTGAACTAAGATTAACTCCAATTCGTCAACAACATCACCAAACTCCACCTGCAGTTTAGTCTGTCCTATCACATGTAGGTAATTGTATTTAATTTTGTAAACTTCTCTTTATAATCCTCAAAACTTATGACCGATACGCATGCTCTGGTGTCTAATTCCATTGCTACGCCGTCAATCTTCACGTCCAATTCATACGGTGCTGTTCGATCTGCTGCGATTTTATTTTGAAGTCTAATTGTCTTTACTGCTGTTTGTGATTTTGAACTGGATCCTCTCGCTGTATCATTCTTAACATTGAAATTAAAGCATGCCTTCGCTGTAAGCCCGACCTTTTTACATCTGTAGCAAATCCAGTGCTTTTGCGGAACACTCCGTACCTGGATGCGATCTTGCACAACGAGTGCGTTAGTAACCATTGTTCTTTTTTGATGTATCACTGTAGTTGGCTTTCTTTTCTCTCGATGACTTTTGTACTCGGGAACTTGTTTTTGGATGAACCTCCGGTAAGATCTGGGGTTAAGTGATACACTGATTTTAAGTTTTTTACGTAATTTCATTGAACGCTTTTCGATTCACCTACTTATTGGTATTAAAATAAAAAAAACAACTGATGAAAATATGTTAACTGATAACTGCGTAATTACTAACAACGAACTGCCTTAGCTTACTTACTGATCTTCAAATTTACTATTGTTAACGGCGAACTGCCTTTGACGAACTGCTTTACTAATCTTAGCGAACTGCCTATTTGCTAACGACGAACTGCCTCGAGATCAGGTTGTCCTGACCTATTTATACGCTACCGATTTCCTGCTTGCAAGACGCTGACGTTGCAATATGCTTTACCGTGGGAAAGCATCGTCCATAAATTAAAAAGGTCGGGAATTATCCAAACAAGGCTTCAGCTTTGCCAAACTATGGAAAAGCACCTCTAGTGTCCCATGGAGTAACTATAATAATAACTTAGCACGGGCACATTGGGTGTGGTGGATTTCAAGAGCAAGTAGACCGAGTGGTTGCGATATTGGGCAATTCGGACGGCACGTGGTTGTAGTATTCGACGAGTAGAAAAGAAGAGTCTTAGGCGATTAAATAAGAGGTGGGTAAGGTAAATGGTAGTAGATCGTCAGGCGATTTATTGCAGCTCCTGTCGTATGCTGTTTAAAATCTACGAAGATTTGGTGCATGCCTGTGTTATATTCCTAGCATTTCTGAAGCACATGTTTCACCAAGAATACCTGATCTGTTTTAAATCGTCCGGTTCTGAACTCACCTTGGTATTCGCCAATTATTTCATTAGTGTAGGGCTTAAGACGACGTTCCTCTGTAATTTTAATAGCAACGCAAAAAAAAAAAAAAACCCAAAACAAAACCACGAACGTAAATTATGAAAAACGTAATATTTATTTAAGCAATCGTTATAACGCTGTTAATACACTCTTCCTTGTTGATAAGATGGCACGTCTTATTCACCAGACTCATTAGCTCGTTAATATCGTGCGACCATTCGTTTAAAACATCCGAAGCGACCTTCTTGCTCGTAAAGTACACGATTTCGGATGGACGATCGATTTTAACCCGGATCGTGCCCGAATTCGACAATTTACTGAGATACTCCTCGCATTGTTCGGTCGGCAAATCGAGAAGTTCGCTCATACGTTTGAAATGAACGCGCGTATAATAGCAGGCAATTATGCGAATATTCTGGAAATGGAAGAAAGTTTCTCGTGAAAATACATTTCAACTGATCGGCGGACGACGACGGCCAAAAAAAAAACGAATACTTACGTGCTCAACCAAGCGATTCTTCAATTCGGTCCAGCACTTCTTGCCGTGCACGGTCTCCTGATTGAAAACATCGAACTTGAGAACCTCCTTGCCGAACGCATTATTAAACGTATCGAAATTGATCAGTTCGCGGCACATGAACAGTCGCAATATCTCCTTGTACGTCGGGATCTCCTCGAGCATTTTATTTTTCGATAGATTCAGCATCATGTCCTGCTGCTCGTTATCGTACGGCGATAAAATGCAATACAGCACGGCATAGGTCATCATTTTCTGGCGCCGATCGGGCGAGCCGCTGATCACATCCGAATCGACGACGGCCTGATAGTGGCGCGACGTCTTCAAAAACGACGAGTCCTGATCGAGACGTATCATCAGGCCGTAGAACTTGAATTTGAGATCTTGCTGCTCCGGATCGTCGAAGAACTTTATGCTGATCTTTTTCGCAATGATTTGCGTTCGCACGTAGTCCTGTTTCGCTAGGCAGAGGCGCATTTGCTCGAGAATCAATTCGACCTGGGGATGATGCGACGACGATAGTGATGGTTAGACGGTTCTCGAAATTCCGACGACCGGACAAAATCACTCACCTTTTCGCGCTTCTCCATCGAGCCGTACGTCTCGACTTGCAATTCTTCCATAATGGTTGCGGCGCCGGCCACATCGCCGTCCGCCTCTTTGATCGTAGCCAGCATTTTCGTGAGACGGGCACGCTCAACTTCGACGTAGATTTTCCCCTCGGTCACGGACCGGAGCGTATCGATCAGCTTCAGTTTCGTCTCCTTATCGGGCGTCTTTTCAACGTACGTAATGCACTCCTGGATCATTTTGCTGACGGCCTGCTTGAGTTGCGACCGGCGCTTCACCAGCAGCACAATGTACTCGTTCAGGGCGTTCCAGTTGCCGCTGTCGTAACAGATTTGTACGAGGGCGACAAGGACGCGCGAGCACGAGACCATATCGGCACCCTACGGGGGGGAAAAAATTCAAAATAAATTGCCACGATTTTCACGCACGGACACGTACCAATCGTGTCTGCTTCTCCAGCTGCAGCAGCACCTCGATGGCCTCGTGAAATTTGTCGCTGTTTTTCGCGAGGGCCTTTGCTGCCGGGATTTTCTCGTCGCACGTCGAACTGTAGTCGACCTCCATCTTCACCAGGCGACCGGCATTCTCCATGTTTCAAGGCTGCTCCGTGCGGTCCGCTTTCGGGGAATTCGACGGTGAGACTTCGGAGGGGCTGCACAACAGGAAATCTCCGATAAAACTGCTTCTGCGTTCCCGTAGTTTTTTTCTGAACCGATTTGAATCGTTCGCGGTAGAAGTGACCGGAACAGGGCGGTAATTATTCCCAAGGTTTTTAATTCAGAATTACGGACGGAGCGCTCGTTTTGTTCGATGCTGAACGGTGACTTTGTGATTTTCCTTGTCGGCAGAAATGCATACAAATGCTGTGAAGTTGGTCGCTGTCAAAGTTTCGCCGCAGTCAGCGCTACCAACTCTGCCGCTTGTTACCATGTAATTTTTTTTGTGGCGAAAACATAAATATTAATAATTAATTTAAGATTTTGTGTTTATTCTGCTAGTCGCTTGATCCTTTTATTTTAGTTCTTCCGTCGCTAATTATAATTTGCAGAGACTGTAAGCTCTGTACAACTTATAACTTAATAACTTAATTGTTCTCTAAAAATTCCATGACGAGTGGCAGAGCTGGCAACACTAGCCAGGATGACATTTCAATACAAAAATTTCCCTCAGTTGACGTTCGGTCAGAGCGTGTTCCGTGATAATTTTCGCCGCTCTTTTTCATTCGCGAGGACTACCGCGAAACAAATCAATTTAACGCGTGAGTAATATTTTTGCGGAATTTCTATCATGTGGCCTCGGTTCGGAATCAAAATCGGAAACAGCACGGTTTGTGTGGCGTCTGCGAAGGTTCGTTAAATTTTCGGAGCGGCTGTTTTGTTTTGTTCAATCCAAAGTTTTCTCTGTAGGAAGACGGAAAGATCGAAGTGATCGCCAATAAGCACGGCAATCGAGTCTCGCAGGCGGTCCTGCTGTCGGACGGCGATGAAATCGAGGTCGGCCTAACGGCCAAGCAAAAGTTAACCTCAAAGGGTAGAGCGTCGGTTGTGAACAATTTCCAGTTGTTTGCGAAAAACCTGACCGAATCGCACGTTACGAACGCCATGAAGTACCTAACGTGCCAGTACAATCGCGATCTCGATAAGTACGAGCTGAGGACACCGGCACAGCCGGGCAGCGAACCGAACGATAGTGCGGACGTGCGGAGCATGTCGCCGTATCAGGTTTGCGTCGAGTTCTTCAAGGCCAGTTTCGGTGAGTTTTGTGTTTGCATTGAGGGCCGTACATTGAATTTCTACCGTATACCCCAGAGCTCGCCCGCCAGTGTCACATCCTCGAAGAGCATCCGTCCATCGTGCTCTCGATACCGCACTACTACGCCACCGAAAGCTGGATGAACCTGGCGACAGCGGCCGAAGAGGCCGGCTTTCATGTCGCGCAGGTAATTACGGAGCACACGGCTGCCGTGCTTGCCTACGAAATGGCCGAGTGCGCAACGGATCCCGCGAAACGTGTCCTTTGCATTAAAAGCGGCGGCCTTTTGACCAGCGTCTCGCTACTGGACATTAGCGACGGCCTAGTTTCGGTGGTCGATTCGGCCGGACCATTCTACATTGGCGGAAAACAATTCACCGATGTCCTCGAGGAATTTATCAGTAAGCCTCGACGAACGTACGACGAATCCGAGAGTCGGTTTAACGGAATTTTTTCTCCTTCCCGGCAGGCAAAGAATTTTATAAGAAATACAAACTGGATCCGCAAGAGAGTCGCCGATCGATTGCGAAAATTCACACGGCCGCCGAAAATTGCAAGCATATCCTGACGTCGTTGCCGTCGACGCAAATCTACATCGACTCGCTTATGGACGGTGTCGATTACAATACGCAAATGTCGCGTGCCCGTTACGAGATGCTCATACAGCCGCCGCTCAACGAATTCATGGCCGTTCTGAACGATGCCATCGAAACGATGCTACGAAACGCCGAGGACGATAGGAAAATCGATGAAATCGTCATTGCGGGCGGTACAATGAAAATACCGAAAATACAGTCGGCGATTAGTTCGCGATTTCCCGATGCGCAATTGAATAGTTCGCATCCGCCCGATGAGGTTGTTGCGATCGGCTGTGCGCGCCAATCGTTGCATGCCGAACCGGCGAAACAGGATCTGGAAAATGACGCGAAATGTTCGTGCGTTACGAGCGATATTTATCTGTGGCATGAAAACAATTCCGAGCAGCAACAGCTCGTGCTGGAAAAGGGCAGTCTACTGCCGATGCAGACGATTATTGATGTTGAGGCGACACCGACGGATGACGATGATGCGCAGGATTGTGCGCGTACCTGCACATTTCACGTACAGAGCGATAGTTGCGTAGGCGAAATACGAGTCAGTGATGTGAAGGCGATCGACGGAATTTTCCGGATTAAGGCACAGATCGAGGAGATCGATGGTCGACCGAAAATCACGCTGTCCAGTGCGGCATAGTTTTTGTACTGAGTTTTTTTTTTCTTCAGATGTTTTTTTCGTCTTATATTTTTTATTATTGTTTTTTTCCTTTCGTGTGTCCTGGTATTTTTGTTTGTTTTTTGCAAATATAATTGAGAATACTGGCAAATAATTGGCTTTTTATTTCAAACATTTCCGTTTAAGATGGGGAAAATGAAAGTTTGGTAAGTCGTGATGGGTCACGGCAGCTCCGCAAGCGCTGGGCAGGCTTTCGGTTAGTGTGAAGTGGCTGGACAGGGCGAGTTCCTCTGGAAGCGGTAGTCTGTAATCGGAACGCATGTGTTCCGGATACTGTCGCGCAAAGCGAGGTGTAATTTGGGTAGAAGCGTCGAATTGGAAGGTGTTGTCATCAGCGAATGAATAGCATTGATAGCTATGACGTTAGCAGGGCTGAAAAGAGCGTGGGCGTTAAGACTGCGCCTTGAGAGGCACTGGAATAGAAATACTAAAAAAAATTCTTCATTTTTTTCATCACAACATTTTAATTTTTTTTGTTATCTTTCTTACACACATTTCAATACAAAAAAAACATCAAAGTTTCACAATATTTAATTATATGATCAAAAACAATGAAAAAATCTCCATTCACCATTAAAAAAAAAGTCAATTCATCGATTTCATGGTACGATCCCGTAGCATAGAACAGAAACAGTTCGTTTTCATAAGGTACGATCCTGAGCCCTTTAGTTCTAATGAGGACTGATCTTTGAGGATTAGAATTCGGACTTCATTTAAGCGTGACCAATCCACATAGTCATTCTCTCTCAGTCTTAATATCAGTAAGGTGAATTCTCTTTTTTGTAAATATGTCTCTTCAGAGAGTATTAACATAATTTTCGGTTTTTCCTTTCCTTCAGTGTCCCGTAATAGTTTCAGTTCCCCATACCAGTCTGTCTGGCTCCTTGTTCCTGTTTCTGTCTCTATCTCTGCTTCCGTTCTCTCTATCTCTCTCTTATTCTTTATCAGTGAAGAAAAAGACAAAAAAAAAAAATAATAAAACTACATAATATCTAAATTGGTTTAGTTGAGTTTTTCAAATGCGTTGAAATTTATGTTGCATCACACGTCCTTTTTAATCCGTCAGTGAATTTATATATTCGTTACTTTTTCCCTTTAGTTCGGTTAGAGCGGTATGAATTCGGAAATGAAGTCGCGATTCCAGTGAATATCCCGTGAAATTTTTTCTAAAAAGAGAGACAAGCAAAAGGGGAGTTAATAATTAAGAAACCAAAACTAACTAACGGGGCAACGGAGAAAAAAGATACGAAAATCATGATCAAGATAGGTGTTGAAATTTAAAGGCGGAAGTGGCAGTGGATCGGTCACACACCAGTTTCGATCTTCACATCTGCAACAATTCACCACGATCAGTAGCGATCAGCAGGGATAACGGATCGATCGAGTGTAAAACTTATACGTTACGTGGGAAGGGCAGTGGGTCTTATTCTTATGACTTGTTTTAGGGATTCCCCAATGTTTTGAAACATGAGCCACATAAACTCGCCGTGTACATTGGTTTTTGTTTTGCGCTCGCGTCACCGGCATTGAAATTATCGGTGTAGTTTACGCGGCGTTAATGAGCGGTTGAGGCAGGTAACTGTTTAATTTTGCCTACCGAAAATCTCTGAGCTGATTCATATGGAATCAGCCTGAATTTCGTGTCGCGCTGAAATCAGCCATTTTAATTTTGGTTTTCGCTGTTCATCGTGAATTGATTCACTCGGCTGGCCTTCGCTATCACTCGGCAGGGGGTGCGCTGAACAGTTGAGTGAAACTAGAATGACGTAGAAAAACCGATCAGGTAACCGTTAGGTACAATTTCGTCGTTACTGGATCGCGAAAGTGTACGGACGTTGTTGAAACAAGAGTTTTTTTTTTGTATACATTATATTACAAACACTTACTTGGCATCTTCCAGTGCAGCGATGGCGCTCTCCTTTTTTCCCTGTTCAGCATAAAGCAGTCCAATTTCCACGATTGCATACGGAACCAAATAATTATCGTTAATGATATCTTTATGCAATGCAATAACTCCTTCAAGGCATCTAGAAAAATACAAAAAGAAATTCGCTAAATAACAAGAAAGAAAAAAATCCAATCCAACCGCCACCTACTTTAACGCTTGCAGTGGACTCTTCATTTGCCTCAGACACGCCCCCTTCAAAAGTAAAACCAGCGCCTTATTATCGGCATCGTACTTATCGGCAACGTCTGCCGGTCGACTATTCAATTCCGTCGATTTACGTTCGATCAATTTAAAAATGCCATCGGCAATCGGAAAATGTTTGCCCATCACTTTAAACGTATTCCAAACGTACATAAGTTCGATGGCGGGCAACGTAAGGCAACGATTTTGAGCGAAATATCGCTCGGTTTTTTTACAAATGAACTTTTCCATTGGTAGCGATTTGCCGGCGATTCGTTGCTTGAATGTCGGTGCATCGGTCATTAGCTTATCGATCGTTTTACGATCCGCTGCGGTCAGTTGATTATCTTCGAGCTGAAGAAGTACGGCAGCCTTCTGATACGAGTAAATCGTACGCGACCATTTACTTCCGTCGACTAAGTTCGAAGCGTAGATGCTGGATTCGCGCCAGTTTAGTCTTAGGCTGGAAACAGAGAGGATATTCTGTAGGTCCCTTTTTTATTGGAAATTTCAAATTTTTACAACATTCCAGACCTTTCTGCAATATTGTAGAACCATCTAAAAACGCTTTAGAACCATTTAAAACTTTTTAACGAACATTTTTCCTTAGAACTTTTAGAACATTGCAGAGCTTATTTTGAAAATTTTTTGACGCTTTTCAGAATATTCTTCAGCCTCCTGCATCGTACCAAAGTGAGGAACGTTCCAACTGTTCCTTATTATTGTCTCTTTAGACCACACGAAAAAGTTCCAAAACATTTTTAAGAAAGCTCTGCAATAATAACAAAAAAATCATAGAAAAAACATCTTAAAACTCACCAATTAACCCACAACAGCTCCCAAAAACACAAATGATGAAATTGCGGCCAAACATTTTGCGAATGCCACGATTTCCTATACCAAATTTGTGCCTCGTCCAGATTTCCCTTCATGAATTCGAGTCGCGCCTTAAAAAACAGGAACCACACCCCTTCCGGATACAGTTGCAGTTGCTTATTCAGAATTTCATCGCAAAAATCTAAATCGCCTTCCTGATGACTTAGCACGTAGCAAACAATTAAATGATATCCGAGAAGCGTCATAACGCAAAGAACCTGACGAATGCCGGACATTTGATAGCCAGCGATTAAATCTTGCATTCCAATTGCCTGAATAAAATTCGAAAAAGAAACGGAAACAAATTGAAAATACTTTTTTGATCGCGCTATCATTTCTTAAACGGATTCATTTTTTATCGGGACGAATGTAAGTTGATAAATTGCTGATCAATGGTTGATCAACCGCTTACTAACGGCAACTCCCGAAGCTCCTTCTTTTACTTAAAATTATGGCATCATCTCAATCATGAGAGCGTCATCTACCTCTAAGGGAAGTAATGCCCCCAAAAAAAAAATAATAAAAGCACGCAGCCAACTTCATAAATGACGGGAAGTTCTGGTTGGAGAGACGGAAGGAGGGTGACAGTGGAAGAAAATAAAAGAACGTGCACGAGGTTGCAGGTCCTCAGCGAAATCGGCGGACAAATTGGTCTGCAAAAAGAACAACCGGCTTTTCGGTTTCGGCAATCGATCGGGTGTAGCATGTCGTGACACAAAAAAATAGTAATTCGCGCGTGTACAACACGAGCTTGAGAAAAAATCAGTAAGGAGCTCATCTGCGCTGCCTTAAAATTCTGTAAGGCAAGCATATCAAAAAAAAAAGGAAATCAAAGAAAACAAGTAAAGAGCCTCCCCCTAGTAGCTTCCACTTTTCCTCCCTCTATCTTCATGGGACCATACAAGGAAGATTTTTTTGGAGACAGGCAGGGTGGGCAGGATAAGGCGACCTAACACCAGTCACCATCGTCGATCAGATGGGGCCGATATCGCGATCAGAGAAAGTCCGATTTTCTGTTGCCTATCTGTTCTGGGGTAAGTCGACGTGACGTGCTCTAAAGATGGCTTTGTTGTTTCAGGCCATGGTTCTTATGGTCAGTATCGGTGCAATGATCGATGAATCGAAGTGCTGCTCAGCGAGCGCGTGTCTCATCGACGAAAACAGGTGGTGGTCGGAACGGACCTCCCACCCTTTTTTTGACATGTATCCTATAAAGGTTGGTACTGCTTAAAAATCAATTAACTTACCTTATTGCCGGAGAAGCCGATAAATTCGAGCAATTTAATAACACGCCCCGGCAACAATGATATCATTAAATTGAATGTTCCCATTCCCATTCGTACGCCACTCTCGAAATGAGCTCTCGAACTTTTCGATTTCCATTTGCGTTGCTCCAGAATCGCGGCACATTCTCTGAAAATGAATTGGGGGCGTGGGTGAATGGCGTGAGAATGAACATGAAATAAATGCGTCAAGAAATTTAAAAAAAAAAAAAAAAAACAAAATATCCACACTTACTTATAACTATTAAAACACTGTCGAATTTTCATTCCGCCTTTTATTAAGCTCGTCAAAGTCTCGTCCTCGATGAATGTTAGCATTGCCTTCAGAAGTAACGCTTCCGCCGCACAAAGTTCCGCATGTGCTTCGACTTCTGTGTATTGTTCATAGTTAGGCTTTATTTGTTTTTGTTTTTTTTTTTTTCGTTAGAAGAAAAGAAAAAAATATGAAAAGAATAAAAAAGAAAAAAAATTGTTGACAACTTAATCGGGCATTGTTGGTTAATAGAGAATTATTGGTTAAATGGTGCGACAATTAATTGAATGATATTTAGTGTATGTTAGTCTCCTTTTTCGTTATTTTTTTCTTAATTGTCTTCATTTTTCCTCTTCTCCTACAATGGCACTACAGGCCGAATCGGGCTTTGGCCTCCTGACCTTCAGGTTTCTTAACATTTTCATTATTTATTGTGGAAGGGTTATTAGATCTTCGGACAACCGTCTATCTTCAGATTTTTCATTTACGTAGACTGAGCTGACCATGGAATACCCAAGCAGGTAGTGTGCTGGAAATATGCGTCGATCGGGATTTGAACTCACGACCTTCGCATTGTAGACCAACACACTACCCACTAGGCTAAACCCTAGCTCCTTTTTCCTCTTGCTTTCGGGTAAAAAACCGCAGTTGGAGAAAATGAATGTGGGTCAGGATTAATTCAGTTAATTTAAAAAAAAAATTACCGGATAATTGATTTGAATGAATTTCAAATTAAAAAGGAAATTAAATGGGACATTTTTAATGTTAGGAATAACTGAATAATTGGAATAAAATTGGAGCCTCTTCGCATGGCAAATAATTTGTTTTTATCGAAATTATTGCAAATTCCAGGGATTAACCCCTCTTCCCTCATTTCGTTTCTCATAATTTATATTTATTTATTTTTTTTTTTTTCAATTAGAAAAAGATTTGACAAAACACTTTCGTTAATTTGTGACAATTGTTTAATCGATGCGAACGACATGTGATTATGATTTGGTGAATGTTTTCACAGTGCAATTGCGAATTGAAACGGAAAATTTCCGGATTCGACACTCTTACACGCTTTATTATTCGTGACGATTCGATCTCTGCTAAGATCTTTATTAAACCTCTCAGCAGAAACCGAAACGGTACGAATAATGAAGCGTAACAGTTTAGAAACCGGAAAAAAAAACTTTCCTTTCGCTATGTGATTAATTGTGATTTAAAAAAAAAAGAAAAACGATCACCTACCCTCTTAAATGTCTTCCCAATCGTTTCGGTTATCGTATTTTTTCGCCGATGTCGATTACAAACATTCAAACATAATTTCAGAGCTTCCGACGCCTCGACAATATGTTGCTGTTCGAATGTTAAAATCGCTTCTAAAAATGAAAATACACAATTTCCAACGGAATGATACATGCTCGAATTTGCCCACGGCTTCATTAAATTTCGTGCCTCGTCGAATTTATTATTAAAAAAATAGTTTATCGCTAATTTTGCTTCGGTTAGTGCTGTGTCCAGATCCATTGTTGTATTTCTGCGTTAAAAGTGGGGAAAAAAAACACAAAAAAAAATTAAGAAAAATAACTTTGAAATTCAAATTCGAATTTGTTTAACCAAAAAAAAAAAAAATAACAGAAAAATAGTTATGCCATAACGTACCCCAGATTTGAATCACATGCATCTTGAAACTGAAAAAGGGAAGAATAGAAAAAAAAGAGTTATGATTGAAATTTAAAATTAAGTTTAAAAGCAGAGATAGAGAGAGAGAAAGAGAGAGAGAGCCGGAGAGAAAAGGGGGAGATATTTATTTTTACAAAACCCTACTTACGTGAACATGGGCTTCGTTTATACCGTGCTGTTTAGCACGGCCGTCGAAAATAACTTAGGGGATCACCTTTTAATGCGCGATGCACAGTTAAGTCGACTTGGGTACGGGGAAGCAATTGGATACAGCAAAATTAGTAGGGAAACACAGAAGGGAAGAGTTTGTGAAGTGGCGGTGAACGTTGTTCTTAAATTGCTGGAGGTTGTATTCCGTTGGTAATGAATTCCATCCACAACACTCTCGTCCGAGGGATGAAGGACTGCCTAAGCTTCACTGTTCTCCACGGCAAGGGCAGTGTACTCGTGTGAGCGTGTAGCTTGGCGAGTATTTGGGTGGGGGGGGGGGGGGCATTAAGGCATTAAGATATACTCTGCGACATTATCGTGGACGAAAAAGAAGGATAATGTTGGCAAATAAGACGGAAGCGCTGGGATGATTCGATTGACGCAGACAGCAAACCACTGCTAAGATTCTCAAAATGGAAAACGCGCGGTCACTGAACCGATATGGATGGAGTCGAACCATACCGGAAGTCAAGGCTCGATTTGGAGCTGTAGCATCACAAGTAAGCAAGAGAAATACACTTTCTTGGATTCCTCGGACCCATCAAAAACTGGATGTCGAAAAATTTCCACGAATAAAAAATTGTCCTCCCTGTTTTCCTTCAACAAGAAGCATAAATAATAAGTTTGTTGATGCTAAAAAAAGAAAACATTAGGGAGCCGTCACATTCACTTCCCAACTAATTTGGTTTCGTCAGGTTCAATTTTCCCTTCCTTTCGCTTGAAATACGCCTACGAACTTATAAATTGATTTTTTTCCCCCGTTTTCCTTCCTCTTCGCCGGCAATCAGGCAATCGGATTTGTACGACTTTTCTTTTCTTTTCATGATTTTATTAAAGGAAACGGAAATGATTTAGAAATAAAGACGCTTTTTCAATGAAAAGAAGGGGCGCCGCATAAGATTTCTCTGGTACGGTATGCGGTAACATTGAGTCTAAATTTAGGATTGAAATGATAAAGATGGATAGAAAAAGGACGACAGGCTGGTGGTTCGGGGAATTGTGTGTGCGACCAATTTATTGGTTTTATTTTATTTGCCGATAGTTTAGATAAACGTTATTTCTAATGGCCTTCATATAATAAACATGGCGTCTATGATAATGCCACGATGATAAGGAGTTTTATTGCGTTTGTTTTCATTTAAAATTGCGATAATTGCACATTATCCGAATATCCGGTGAATGATGCCAATTATTTGATCGTTATGTGTACACATTTAGATTTTTCTTATCTTTTGATTATTTTTTCGTTGTTTTAGGTTTGCTGAACCGATAAATTTCGTTTGAAAAATTACGATTAAATAATAACGAAATAAAAAAAAAAGAATCAAGGGGACGAAGTATCACAAAGAAATGTTGAAGGTTAAGTTAAATGAATCGTAGCCAAAGTTTATGGAGACCGAAGCCGAGGTGAGGTAGGGGAAGACTTTTAAAATTGATTTGAAAATTTGAAATTTCTTAGCAGAATTGCATTCGTCCCTATTTGCGCAATCACATTTCTGTCTATCAAAGCTCCTCGACAACGGAACTGCTTTCAACCAGAGTACTAGAAAAGCAAAAAACCGATTCTCAGCAATTGCAAAATTTGAACGTTTTTGCATTTTTTTTTGAGAAATAATTAAGGGAGTAAAAAATTGAAACCTGCCGTTTCCCAATAGATGGCGCCTACGGTAAATGCTTATCAACAATGGCGGATCAGAAACTTAGGCATCTGTCAACAACTCCTCATCATCAGATCGTAAAAATGGTATCCGGCCGATTGAGCGACCTTCTTAGATTCGCTGGCAGATCGGTTCGCTTAAAATATCAATGAACGCTGATCGGATATTAGGGATATCACACGCGCGGTATGATCATCCCCGGTACTCTTTGGCAGCATTGACCACCCTTCCGCATAATCGAGAAGGCATTAAACTAACCGACATTGAGATTCGAAGGCAAACGTAGTAGTGGATCGGTTACACTTTGACCAAACCAGAGCGAAACACCTCCACCTCGATTATAGGGAACATACTAGGGGTTCGAGTTTCCATTGTTCTTCTCTCTGATCAAATGACTTGCAAAAACCAATTGAAAAAAAAAATCTTACCTCATCATCTTCGTTGTCCGTTACATTCGCATATCCCAAATTTTTCGGTGTCGTCATCATTGATGATTGTGATGACGATGATGTTCCGGGTGACGTTGTCGTCACCGGAAGTGACGGCGGTAATGCCGGTCTTCGAATATTTTTCGTCGTTATATTCAAATTATTTTTCGATGTCATGTTTTGATAGTTTTTTATAATTTTCTTTCTTATTTAAATAAAGTAATTATTCTCGGGGTGAAAAAAACAACACTCCCTCTCCGTTCACTGTTTAAATCAAAATTAATAATTCAAATCCAAAAAAAACAACGACAATCGTAACCCGCCTGGAAAACAGCGGATAGAAAAAAAAATTAAAATTTCAATATTGATTTTGTTGTCGGTGGTACATATATTAAAAACCACCCCCTAGCAAAAGGGTGAGCATTACGAAAAAAAAGTGCTGCACACAACTGCAATTGTGTGAATTTTCCGAGCCACCGAACTAGTCAGGAGGAGGAGGAGGGTGGAAGAAAACGTGATGAATTTTCGAATCTGGAATCGAATTGTTTAGAGCGTGGGAAGATCAAGTGGAAAGAGGCGAACTAGAGGGGTTAGAAATGTGGCGCCAAATTTAAATTTTTTTAATTATTCAAATTATTTTGTTTAAAGCAAAAGAAACTTTTAACACCGATCATTTGGGACATTTCTTTATTTTTTAGTAATAACGCACCGATTAACAATTTTCTTAACAATTTTCTCATCCGACGAAACTTTGACGTTTTTCTTTCGAGAACACACAATATGCACAAAAATACGACGCTTTTCTACATCAATAATTATGACGCTTCTTCCTTAGAAATTCACAATTAAAAAAAAAAAAAAAAAAAAACTCGAGAACTTCTCATTCATCTATTTTGCCAAGAAACGAGATATTGTTATTATTTTTGTTTAAACTAAAAACAAAACTCGTAAATCTTAATCACGTATTATGAGATGACTAAAAAAAACGAAAGAAAAATCTTCCACCACCGTTGCACACATGTCTCAACGATTAAACTGTTGAAAACTTTATGATTCCGGTTACGAAGCTTTTCTATTACAAAACATACACAACCCCCCTGGTCTCCGACCTTGCCACTAGCCCCCCAATGCTTCACCCATTTGTATCCCCCCCCCGCATAGTTAACACATTCGAAAAATCGACATCCAAGCCAGACCAGAGAAAAAAAAAAATATAAACTGGAAATGTGTGTAAAAAACGAGAATTGCATTAGATTTGAAGGGGGGTTCGGACACGGGAGTTCGACACGGCTGGGTGGTATCGGGGAAAAACTCATAAAATCGGAGCAAAGTTATTGCGAACAAGCAGAGCTTAACCACCCACCCAACGGGCGCCATCACAGCACGCACATCGTTCGCGTTGAAAGCTTCGTGCGCAAAACTTGAGACGTTAAGCTCTTGTTTCATTCATTGCATCGCTAAAATTCCATCTGGAGCCAGCTGTAAAGTTGGAGGAGCTTTACTTGCGATTCGCCAGAAGGTCGCCCCCCCTAACACTTCCTGCTCGTATTATTGAGATAATGCAGCACTTAAATCCAGATAAGATTGACTTGCGTAGCTTTAAGTAAAACGCTTACACTGGACCTAAATGTGTGCGCCCGTTGGCACGCTTGGTTTATTCTTATGCGTTTTCAATTGGTGCTCGCGTGTTTTCCGACAGGTAATTGAAAGATCACGTTTCGTGCCAGCGGAAAGCCACTGCATAGAGCTGATTAACACGTGCCAGCCAACATGCGATTCTATATTTTTATCTATATAGCTTTCACGAACACAAATTTGTGTGCATTCAATCAAAAATTGTGTGCATTCACCCAAATTTGTGTGCATTCACTCAAATTTGTGTGCATTCATTAAAATTTGTGTGCATTCATTAAAATTTGTGTGCATTCATTAAAATTTGTGTGCATTCATTCAAATTTGTGTGCATTCACTGAAATTTGAGTGATTTCTCTCAGAACCGACTCTTGAATTTAATTGCACTCAAATTTGATTCAATGAACACAAATTTGATTAAATGAACACAAATTTGATTAAATGCACACAAAATGAAAGGAACGATTTCCGTATTCTACTCCAGTTTTAGAAAGGTCTCAGCAGAGAACGAAACGATACGAATAATAAAGCGTAACCGCATAGTATCCGGAATTATTTCCTTTAAATTTTTCGGCATTAATTCAAAAATCGAATAAATAAAAAATAAGTAATAGATAATCATTCCGTACATTGAGATATAACATCGTCTGGATGTAGACATTAGTCGCAATCTTTTCTTATCTTGTTTTTCTTTTCTTTTTTTTATGTTCTTACTTAAGATATCTAGCCCGGTGAACAAGTTGTATGCGATGAGTAGTTTATAAGTAGCGTGACTAACACCGAGCGTGTACGTTACTTACAGTTAAATGTGATTATCGCAATGAAAATAATCGACTTTATCATCATCCGAGTCTGGGCCTGGTTTCTTGGCTTTGTGTCCATCGTTTTTTTTCACACGCTATCGACATAATTCCTTCTACTTTAATCATATCTTCGTATGTTGAATGAAAACAACAAAACTACGAACAATTTGTAATCCCTGGTATTTCGCGATGAGAAAATACGATCGCAACCCCTTATCATCGCACGTATTCATCGATGGCGATCATTTGATTACAAAAAAAAAAAAAACAAAAAAAAACCTTCGCTATAGGTAAAGTAGGTCTGTCCTCGTAGCGCTATTAAATAATAAAAAAAAATTTAATCTTAACTTAACTGCAGATAAACTTTTTTTTTTCCCAGTCAGATATTCCGAACAATAAAAAGACAAAATCTTAAATTAATTGTTGATTTAGTAGGCGACGAGTAGTGGTTTAGTGAAAAGTGATTTCGTGATTTATTTAAAATAATAAAAAAAAAAATTAAAACGAAGAAGAAGAAGAAGATAATTAATCGGGAGTAGCGTAATTAGATGAATCTCTTCTCAACTTTTTGTAATTTGTGATAGTGTCCTGTTATTTCGTATCTGGCTGATGACTCGATCGCGATGAGGTATATTTCGAATCTAAGTTTTTGAAAATTTTGTGCATTTCGTATTAAAGGAAAGACTTAATATCTTCCCCCCCCCCCCCCTCCATCCACTTCCGGAATTCATAAAAAAACTGGATTAATCGTGACGTTTCGGTCAGAGCTTTATTAAAGCTGCTTTGATAAATCGTCTTAGCAGAGATCGAAACGTCACGATTAATGAAGCGAAACAGGCCCACGGAGGTGGAGGAGATCTTTTCTTTAATTACTAAAAATTTATTTGAATAAAATTTGATTTATTTTTTTATTAATTAATTCAAAACAATAACAATTATTTGTTTTTTGAATTGTTTGAAATTATTTAGAACAATAACAAGAGAAAAGTGACAATTAGTCGAATTTTCGACATGTGGTCGTAAATTTTGTTTTTAATCTTGATACGGTCTTCTGCACTCATTTAGAAACATTGCGCCATTTTGATAACGGAGCTATTTTCCGAGACCACGTGTCTTCAAACCGACTTTAACAATAGAATCACCGCCATTTTGAAATACAGGCTAGGAACTAGCCCGATCAGCTGTCCGTTAAGAGTCCGAAATCACTTTTAACAAAAACTTTCATACTCAATCAAAGTATGTGAGAGAAAAAGCTGCGGCTATGGAGCCGAGTTTGTAAGCTGGCTGCATATCCTGGCCGAATTTCCAAGAAGCGCTGACATAAGACAGTTGGTGGGACAATGGGAAAAGTCTAGATGTGAGTAGGTGCCTGTCGAGCCGACAATCATTTGAATGGCTTCGCACACGAAGCACTTAGAAGAAGGTGAGCCGAGACGGGAAGATTCAGGAGGACTTAGGAGCTTAGTGCTTAGAGATTACAAGAAGCGTCGGTTTCAATCACTTACACGCAGGGAAGGGATAGCGCAAGTTATCATACACCGGGTGACCAAGGACAATTCCAGTATAACCTTTGGCGATCACCAACCCCACGTTTCCCAAAGCGAAGTGCTACCAGTCATAGGTTTGCCACGA
The DNA here is from genome assembly GCA_963669355.1 of Chorisops tibialis. NCBI lineage: Eukaryota > Metazoa > Arthropoda > Insecta > Diptera > Stratiomyidae > Chorisops > Chorisops tibialis. The sequence goes on along the minus strand of OY770265.1, from coordinate 1,394,770 downwards.
GGCTTAAACTGGAAGTCATTTTCATGATTACGAAACCAGACCGGAGGTTCTCTGGTACCACGGGTGCTGTGCATGCCGGAAATATGGGATGTTTGGTTTGGTAGGAAAAAACGAAGTTTTGGTTGCAGTTGGCTCGAAAACTAGTCTGCGAAATTTAGTTTAGCTCGCATTGGCTTGGTCTGTACACAAAAACAAATGCTTGCACACAAAATTAGTTTGGCTGGACGCAAAATTAGTGTGCCTGGCTAATTATTAGAATCTCCGCAGCACTCTCCTTCCCCCACCTTCCCCTGATGGATTTAATCGCTAAAGTACTAAAGTGAATCTGGTAAAATTTATTTCGTTCAGTCCTGTCCAGTGATGTCCTGGATAACCGCCAGCTATTCAAAAATAACGACTTTCATTCCGATATTTTCACATCAACCCCATTTAATATCAAATTGCGTTATTTTCTATTCCGAATTCTCCGTTTTTTATTTCGGAAAACTCGTCTTCCCGCTCGCTCTGTTGACAGCAACGCGCATTATTTCACGAATATCCGGTTCCGGCTGGAAACCGACCTTAATGGTGTGTGTCTTCGCTACAATCAAAGTGTTCCGTTGCTCAGCGTCCGAAGCGCCATTGACGGTGAATAGCGCAATACGAAAAACTTGTCGGGCAATTTTATTTTTAGCAGTTACTATCGGACAGAAAAAAAATCCCAGTGAATCCCCCCCGTTCCCTTACAATCCTACCCCTAAAACAACAAATAGACGTCAGCACACATTTACTGTCTGTTCTTCTTGTCGGTGGGGTAGAGAACCGAAAAACGTCATCTTGACGTGTACAAGCGAGTTTTTTTTCTTTCCCAATTGACAAGTCCGTCGCTCTTAACTTAGAGCTATGACACATGCAGCTTCTTGAGATTTCTTTTCGTCTTTTTCCCGTTGTTTCGCCTTAGAGTTTATTTTTTTCGTTGTTCTGCGCGATTAAAGACGCCGCGAATATTTCGCGTGTGTAAATCTTAAGCTCGCAGTTAGCTGTCGTGTGCCGTTCAAGTTCGATCGTGTGGAACCGCGGAGCCGTGTGAAATCCAATTTGTGCGGTGGTGATTCGGGAAGAAAAATTAAAAAAAAAAAAAAAGCATTCCAAATTTTCGTCGTCCTTTCCAAAGGAAAGTTTGTGTGTGTTTGTGTGATTTTTTTCCACGAGAAATGTTCCTTTTGTGAGAAGTGCTGTGTGCCGTGGAGCTGCCTTTCATAATCAGGAATTCGCACTACAAGATACCAAGTGACATGCAGCAGGTAAGATCTAGAGATACTCAAGTAAGATCCAGACCACACACCATAACTACTGTGTACTGTGATTCAGACAGAGGTCATCTCCGGATTGTTGTCTGTTCGGTAGAATTTTAGATGCGCGAGTTCACGCGCACACTAGATGTTCCGCAGCAATCTTGTCATCCTCGGCATCCAGCGGCTTAGATAAAGGCGCGCGCGCAAGCTACAGTCGGGGGTTGGAAGATAAGATTGCAGCAGCAAATACTGAAAATCTCGAGATGCCTGCGTTTCGGTTTGGGGAGCGATCTGTTTGAACAGAAAGCAGAGGGAGATCATGCTTGAAACGCGCCGCTCTGGCCCGTGACTAACGGTGGGCCATTGGGACGAGAGTCAGCCGTTCGGTGCTCCCCGGGGGCGCGGGTGGAGAAGCATTGTTGACTCTGAAGTGCATGATTTGTGGCAGGAACGTGATTGCCAACAATTTCATTATCAGTTTCCTATTGTCGCACGATTTTAATGCGCTAGGAAAACAGATTTTACGTAAGTTCCGTTGGGGCAAGGAAGGGGGGTAGATGCCGCAGGCAGATGGAAGAGAAAAACCAGCGCGAGTTGCGGAAGGGACACGACGACAGTCCAGAAAGAAATCACGGATCGGCGCAACCTTGCAGGAATATCCGATCCGTTAAGGTCAGAGCCGGCTGTGATGATGCAAAGAAATCAGCTCACAATTGCCCCGAACCTCCTGCAACTCGGAAAATATTTCTCTATTGATTGAATTCGTTTCGTGAGGGGTAGCACAGTAGCTGGTAGGATATCCGTGGCGCAACGATTCGATCTTAATGTCGAGGAGTCCAACCGGAAAATTCCCTGCTGTTCCTCCTGCTCGAGCGTAGCGCTCTTTTCCCTTTGCCAACGGATTCGGCAGGTGTTCCGGGGCCGTTTTCTGCCCTCAATGTCATCCGCTCCAACTTTACTTTCTTTTGTGTAATCTGTCGCATTAGCGGTTCTTCGTTCGTTTTGCCAGAATGTGCAGCATAGACTAAAAAACCAACTTTATTGTTCAATCCTCCTCTTACAACCAGCCGGCTGTGTCAAGTGGATTCTACTGTAAATTAATTTCTAGAGCCTCGCTCACGTCTACTGGTAGAATGCATAGTTTCTGCACTGGCCTGAACAGACGAGCCGTTTCCGTCTGAATCACGGCTGATCTCACAAGGCCACCCCTGTTCGTAATCAGCTCTCGAATCCTGCCAAGTGCCCATTGCGCTGGTGGAAAAATCTCACTTTTAATAAAAACTAGCTGCCCGATTTTTATAGCTTCCTTTTCTCTCCACTGTTTCTTCCGCTCTAGTAAAGTGACTAAATACGCTTCCTGGCACCTTTTCCAAAAATGAGCCATCAGAAGCTGTCGTTCTCGCCACAGCCTAACACTCACGTCATTTGTAGAATTGCCTATTGCGAAAGGTGGCGGCAATACCTAGTCCTGCCATAAGTTCTGTCACATAATTTCTCACATTGGCAACAACTTTATTTTATGAGTGACATTTCAATATCGGCCAGTTTTATAAACGTCATAATGTTGTTGACAGTTGATGGTCATTTAAAGTGTGTTCGTTAACGTGTGAAGATGGAATGGGGTGTAATAGAAAACCGAACTGCAGTGATTGCACTACATAAGTGTGGAAAATCCGCGAGTGAAATTTTCAAGTTGTTGTGCCCGTTAAAAATAACGCAAAGATTTGTGTATCGTGCGATCCAGAGATATAACGCGATCCAGACTATTGAAGATCGACCTCGTTCTGGACGTCCGCGTGATGTACGTTCTTCTGCTGCCATCAAAGCAGTCGAGAGTCGAATTCGTCGAAATCCGCTTCGTAAACAACGAATCATGGCTCGAGAGATGAACATCTCCACCCGAAGTATGTCTCGCATCATAAAATCTGACCTCGGGATGAGTGCCTTTCGACGATCAACGGGACATTTGCTGACTGAGCAGTTGAAGCAAATTAGGAGCACCAGATCGAAAGAGCTCCTTCGGCGGTACGGCAACAACAAACATCGAGAAATTTTATTTACCGATGAAAAAATTTTTACGGTGGAGGAACATTTCAACCGCCAAAATGATAAGGTGTATGCCCACAGCTCCATAGAAGCCCGAGAAGTTGCCACTAGGGTACAGCGAGGACATCATCCAGCATCAGTCATGGTATGGTGGGGTGTCAGCTACGAAGGGGTCACCGAGCTTCATTTTTGCGAAAAAGGCGTAAAAACTGCAGCGAAAAATTATCAAACGGACATCCTGGAGGGATGTGTGAAGCCGCTGAACTCTACGCTATTCAACAATCGACATTGGGTTTTCCAGCAAGATTCTGCGCCAGCCCACAAAGCTCGAACCACACAAGCGTGGTTGGAAACCAATATTCCACAGTTTATAAGGGCGACGGAATGGCCTTCTGGGAGCCCAGATTTGAATCCCCTGGACTACAAACTGTGGGCGGAGTTAGAGTCCATGGTGTGCACGAGACGACACCCAAATATCGAGAGCCTTAAGCGATCTTTGACAGAAGCAGTAGCTAATTTTCCGCTAGAAACAGTGCGTACTGCTATCCATGACTGGCCCAACAGATTAAAGAGCTGTGTTAAGGCTAAAGGCGGCCACTTTGAATAATTTGTTGCTTATTTTACTTCCATTAGTATGCCAAAATAAAATATATTTTCCTTTGTCAAAAACTCTTTTTCATTTATACCAAAATTGCCCATATACGTGTGACAGAACTTATGGCACGACTAGGTATAATCCCCGGACTTTCTGGACTTGCGTAGCTTTACTTGATTATCATCCTACCAATTAGCACTGAATCAAAGTAAGGGGCCCGCGTACGCGCACTATAATGAACATCTGCACTATAGAACGCACACGATCATCGACTGTTCGGGGAACATTCCAACTAACCAGCAAACTACACGTATAGACTCGGCCAACAACGAAAAAGAATCGGACGAGAACGAAATAATTTTGAACACCTGAATTCTCTGACACCCGCGGCTAGGTCCATGTTTCGCATCCATATAGCAGCACAGGACGAATTAATATCTTGTAGATGCGTAACACAAGGTATTGATCGGGCCAGAATAGCCACGTCCGCTGCGTACGCCAACAACTCTGCGGATTTTACGAGTCCACTGAGGTTGCCTTCCTGACGACATACTCGAGCACCAAGTTGAAGAGCATGCAGGCGAGACCATCAACTCGGTGACGATATGCGGCGATATTTTCGGTCGAACGTCCGGGGCGAAGTAGTTTCGGTGTCCTCACATCTTTGACCGAATTTTTTTTCGAGTAGGTTTCGCCCACACGTCTCAGAAGGCACATAGGATTGCGGTTAAAATTTTCTGGAATTTTGCGCATCGCGGCTACGAATTTTCGTAATAAAATTCAACGACTGTGTAGCGTTCCTTGGTAAATTTCCCACACAAAAGCCCGCGACCACACTGTTTTAGTGGAAGGATTTTTGCACTTGTGTAGACGACCCACCATTTCTGAGCTCCATACCTGCTGACGACTCCTACGAAGCGTTCAAATCCGTCATTCATGAGAACTCGCAGTTGGAACGATTTGACAGGATTTCAATAATTCCGATCATCGGTCATCGGTATTCAATGGCGCGACAGCCCAAATAGTGTCCTGGCCTCGTGAAGTCACCGTCGCCTCCAATCTTCTCAAACCAAAGATCGCGCGTTCTCGAGCTGCTAGTTTTTAAGATGGCTTAGCTGACTCCATCAATCGAGTCTTCCCATTGGTTACCACTCGTTTTGCCTTTAGGAGCACGTTTAGGGATTCTTCTATCGTCCATTTGCTCATGGCCAGCCCACTATAATTTATGCAGCTTGCCGAACGTGGAAGTATTTTATTCACTAGAATTGCACGTCTGTGTTATATTCCCAGCATTTTTCTAGCGCACCTGTTTAGTTTTGGTCACATAGGCCTGCTTTGATTTCGCCCCAGGTGTGGGCAATGTCGATGTAGGGTTTTTTTTTCGTCAGTTCACGCCTCAGATTTGTTTGTCGTGATCGGTCCTAATGGAGTGGGATTGAGAAGATGCTCGAAGTTGCCCTCTGCGTCTCTGCAAAGACTGGTTATTGGCTTGTATCCTCTTTTTTAGGTCTTGATTGCGTAGTATTGTTCCACGATTCTTTACCAATGCAGCACGTGAGGCACGTTGTCGTAGATGAACAGCACGTTTCCATCTATTGCTTGTTCACAAACGTGATTTCTGGACTTGCGTAAGCAATTGGACGTCATCGGGATTGATTTTGTTTTCCTTTCTATCTGATCCATCCCAATAAATATCGTGTTGTGATAAAAATAACCTCTAAGTTCGGTATTCGTACTGCGGAATGGAAGGAGGCCCATCTAATACCACTGCCTATCTGTGTGGGTCACTCACGTGAGAAAAGCAAGAATCTCAGCCATAACCGAAGCGTAGAAGTAACCTTCCATGTGCTTCTCGTATCCTTTCGTGGTTTTTCTATCTTATCAGCCCCCCAATACATATTGTGTGATAAAAATAACCTCTCATCTGCGGAGTCCACATCTCTTTTTGGTGTTCATGTTCCTACGTTTACTTGGTTTGACGTGAATGCTCAGGAGGAGACCTACCTCTATTACGGATTTACTTCACGGTTGTCTTTAGCAGCACGGATTGTTTTTGTGACGACATCAACGACACCACAAGTCGCTTGTCTTTACCAAATGCAAGTTTGGCATTCATACTGATGGATGGGACAAGGCCTGTATAATACCTCCGCCTAACTGTGTGGGAGGAACTTTCTTAACTTATTTCACCTCTTTCCACATTTCCTTGAAATACTCGACTAGCTTCAAGCGCATACCCTCTAATAGGTTCCATAACCAGTAGCGGCAAACTCTCCCACCCAACACTCTCCCAACAGCTCACTGACGAACGAAATCAACCCAGAATAATCGCGGACTAATGACGTGCGTAAATTGGACAGCTCTTCGATTTCAACAGATGTTGCCAAAACTCACAGTTGCTGCAATGTATTCGTCCACTTTTACAGCACCGTTAACAGAATGGAAAACATTTTTGCGATTATTCTGCCACCCCCATGAACCAAGCTTAAATTGACTTGCCGGCTGGACATCCTTCCGGCACTCTTCTTCACGGAACGTTCCCTTGAAACTCGCAATGTAAATCATGAATCATCATTCGTCTGTCCATGCTTTTCTCTTATAGCAAGCAACATCTAGGACTTCTAATTTGAAGAGCAACCTTTTCTATTTCCCTCTTGGAGGAATTAGATAGTTATCCAAACTTCAGTATCCTTCTTCGGGCTAACGTTGTGGACTCTTCGTTTTCTCTTTTCTTAATGGTCGTTACAGTGGAAGATTGTGAATATTTGACAAACGACTAGGGCTAACATGTAAATGACTGTATTTGTGCATTGCACATAAAGGCCGAAATTGCATATGCCAGTACAAAAAATATTCCAGTTTCACCACTCATTACGGTCGTTCTCACTCGCCTTTCCCTACCGTCCTAATCCCATTCCTTCCCTCCATTACTGTGTTTGTGCAATGCACATAAAGGCCTAAATTGCCTACAACACAAATCATTCTGAAAAAAATACAATCATATCTGATCCCTGGAATCCATTCAACGTAAATTTTCCCGTTCCATTTATTTCAATTTCCATTTTTCCTTACGCTTCCTTCGATGGCCGTCTTTGACCTCTGGTCTGATCCTCAAGAAAAAACACACAAACTACTGCAACGTTTTATTTATTTTTTTTCAATTTCAAATGAAATTAATTACTAATTGATTTATAAAGAGCCATGGAAATAGTCGGGGGGAGGGATGAAAGAAAAATAAACAAAATAATTTAATTGACTACAATCACTTCGGACAGACACACACTCGCAATTGTTTACTCGTGATTGATGTTTACTATCCAAAATATTGAATTACGAAAAAAAACTGCTTCGCTATTTGATAGTGATTAATTTGTGTGAGAGACGAATATGCGCCATCAATTAATTTCGTTATTGAATCCGCTCTCTTATTTCGCGTTTGGATGGACACGAAAACCGATTTGTCAATGATATTGAAGGGCTTCGTCGTTTTTTTTTTTCGTTCAACACAACTGAAAACATTTTAATGATGATCGATGAGATAATTGAAAATCAAGTGGTGATTCTGATGATAAGAAATTGATGTTTATGTTACATCGTTTAAGAGCCCATTACCCTTAAAAGGTGCTCCTCTTCTTTAGCTAAGTCTCTTCGCAATCTTTTCTACCTTTCATATGCTTCTGGATGCCTTCCACGTATGTGAAAAGTTGCGACTGTTCAGCCAATTCCCAAGAAAGGAAGCAAAGCGAACCCCGCCAACTACTGCTTTCAACTGCAAAATCGTTTAATATCTCGAGAATAACCATCCATGATCGTCAGACGGGAGATCTTTTGGTCAGAACTTTGGAACTCATGAACATGGATAAGGTCAAATTCTTGCAATTGACATTGCAAAAGCTTTTGACAGAGTTTGGCATGAATGTCTCATAGTTAAGGTTCGGGCCATAGGTCCTAATGCTAACCTGCTTAAAACCTTAACTGATACGAGAAACGGATGCGGTGCCTCGGATACGGGGACGGATCCTACAGCAATGAGCTTTGGGATCAGAAAAAGGACTATGAGAACACCGCGATGCTCAGGATCGCTAAGGCGCGATTAATACTCTTTCAGGCCTGATAAGGCCTGGTCGTAAGTCGGATCGAATCTTCGCGGTCTTCGGCTATTCTGGACACCCACACATCAGTTGATTGTGACCTCGAACTGCTGGTGGGTACTACTCAGAAGCAGCGACTAGTAGACGACAAGAGCCGAATAAAAAGGCGAGCATTTGCGACGATACAGTCAGTCTGAATTGGGAAGCGAAAGAGTGAAGATCGGGTGATCGCAAATCGCTTTACTTGAAATCCAGTAACCACTTGCGCACTCCAATACTAACAGGAAATCTATTGACTCTTTCTCTCTCGTATATTTTTTATTAAATTGAAAAAAAAAACATTTTCTATTAATTTCTTTCTTTTTCTTTTCAGATGCTTGGAACTCTACAAATTCATTTAATATTGCAAAATTTTTAAAACGTGTAAAAAAAGAAGAAAACAATTTTTTTTAATTAGAAAAACATAAAATTCTCTCACAACTATGTCGTCATTGCTTTTCTCAACAAAATGGCGTCGAATTCACGGACACGGCAGCAAAAGTTTGCAATTTTTTCTAATCGTCATAATCGTATTTTTATCTTGTACGGAATTTTGTCGCGGTGATACCGAACCGAAACCAAATTATGAAGATCTATCAACACCACTTGCCGTAAGTTTTGTTTTTATTTATTCATTTATTTTTTTTTATTTATTTATTTATGCTGAGACCTTTATCAAGACGTCTCGTGCTCTGCTGAGACCTTTATAAAACTTGTTTCCGAATTTTGCACTGTTACGCTTTATTATTCGGAACGTTTCGTTCTCAGTAGAGAACGAAACGTCACGAATAATGGAGCTTAACAGTGTAGAAGCTCATACATGGCTTCTACATAAGTAGAAGCCATGTATGAGCCGAGCCAACAACCCTGATCTAGCTTGCATATAAACCCTGTATGAGCTGAGCCAATTACCATGATCTAGCTTATATATAAACCATATATGATCTAAACTGAGAACCCTAGATTATACATTAACCCTGTCTACATTAAACCTAAACTTAATTTCGCCTAAAAAGCTGCAATTCGACGAGTACCTGTAAGAGTTGAGAATTCAGGTCTAGTTTATACATGAACCCTGTATAAGGTAAGCACTCCCGTCTAGATTAGGCACGAACCCTAATCTTAAGTTCGCCTAAAAAGCTGCAACAATGTGGCCATTAACACGATATATGAAGGACTGCAACGCCCTCTCTCCCATTATGAAAACACCTACACCATGGTTCCTGTATAAGCTAAGCTGAATTCCACGATCGCAGGAAGTAAGTCGGATCTAGCTTATGTATGAACCCTTTATAAGCTAAGAACTCCCGTCCAGATTATACACTAAACCTAATTTCGCCTATGAGGCTGCACCAATTTTGCCATTAACACAATTTATGGAACGAAGGATCGCAAAGCCCTCTCCTATTATCAAAACACCTCCAATATGGTTCCTGTATATGTATCTAGCTTATACATGACCCCTGTGTAAGCTAAGATCTCCCGTCTATATTATACACTAACCCTAAGTTCGCCTAAGAGGCTGCAACAATGTATTGCCTCTCTCCTATTAAGAAGGCCAAGCTAAGAACTCCGGTCTAATGTATACACGAACCATAATCTTGGAAAATTAAATTAAAAAAAAAACCCCCCCACAATCAAGATTGGACTCAATTGCTGTTACCAAAAGCCAGACCGGGATTACGTCTTTTCCGGTGCACTTTGTTAATCGAGCAGTCGCTCAAAAATTGACAAAACGTTTCCGGTTTAAGAAAAAAAAAAAACAAGGCAATAAATCTTTGATTTGAAAATTTCCCGCCCTGCGCTCGCAGCTCCTGCGAAAATCATTAGGCGGAAGGTCAAGCCTCTGAGCATGACTTCCTACCAGGAGGCACTGTCCTGTAACGACTCCTACTACGGAGCTAATCATCCGCCTGCTTAGCGAGATCAGTCTATCAGAGTGTTTGTATGGTGGAATTACATGTAACACCGTTTGTCCATCTATCGTTGGCTTTGTTGCATCCAACTTTCAAAGTCGCGTGAAGCATACTCAGCTTCTCTTTCTCAGATTGAATCTGCAGGGTGGTTCCGTGTCGGCGCCGCACATCCTCGCAATGGTCAGCACAGGCGAATGTTGAGCTAGTTCAGCCAACTCCCACAGAGATGCGCAACAATCACAAAACAGTCTTGGACAAGACTGATTCCAGGGATTTAATAGCGTCCTGGCTATCAGTGACGATGCCAATATTCTTAGTAGATGTTACTTAAGCCAGGCCAAGGCTTCTTTTATCGCCATCTTTTCTGCTTGGAACACACTACGTCCGGAAGACGGAAAGATATGCTAAGGTTAAGCATTGCGGTTTTGAAGCCATCAGAATAGAAGAATGTGGGCACCTCTTCCCGCATTTCAGCTGGCTCCCGCTTTTTTCTCGAGGGGATGACGGTTTTTTTTCCGTTAAATGCCCAAAATCTTCCAGAATTAAGGAGTGACCAGTTTGAATGCAGGTCCTCTGGCGAGTTTCTGTAAGACCGGCCATCTGTTTGCCAATAATATCGAGAGTTAGCAGATGAAACAGTACTTCTGCGGAGGGTGTTGTTCTCAGAGCCTCAATGTTTTCTGCATCTTGCTGATGGGAGTTTGGTTGGTCGCTGTCTTCAGGGCAGTCCATAAAGCAAGATGGGCCTGATGCATCCCCCTCTCCCCTCCTCCCCTCTCCATCCCTTACAGAAGTAAAGCGCAATCGTAGCTTTCCTTACACATTCCTGAATATTAGGTTTGCAGCTCAGTTTCGTTACCAAAATAAGAATTTCCTGTAAGTTGAACTAAAATTCAATGTGTCACAGCGCAGCTTGTTCTAACGTCTGACAGTATCTGAAAAATTGTCATAGAAAAAGAAAAATCATTAGATTCGAATTCTCCATAACTCGAATTTCACCGCGAAAAATAAATGCAGCAACCTCTTTAATATTTATTTTCTTTTCTCGCCAGAAATTCCCCGATGATGCTAAACTACCAAATAATGGAGGAATTGGTGGTGGTGGAGGAGCAGCAGTGGCTGCGGACGGAGGACAAGCCGGTGGCGCAAGCGGCTCAAAAGTTGAAAATACAAAGAGTTCCTCAACGATCGGCGATTTGGGCTTTATTCATGCGTTTGTCGCATCAATATCGGTGATTTTGGTCAGCGAATTGGGCGATAAGACGTTTTTTATAGCGGCCATTATGGCTATGCGACATCCACGTGTCACAGTATTTACGGGCGCAATATCGGCATTGGCCCTGATGACAGTCTTATCGGCGGTTTTCGGTATGGCGGCAACAATAATACCGCGCGTCTATACGTATTACATTTCGACAATTTTATTTGCCATATTCGGTTTGAAGATGCTAAAGGAGGGCTACTATATGAAAGCGAGCGATGCCCAAGAAGAATTGGAAGAAGTCCAATCGGATTTAAGGAAGCGTGAAGATGAGGTAAGTTTTTTTTTTCTATAAAAATTTGAATTCGGGGAAATATTTTTGAGTTAGGAAATCCATCCATTTTGTTTATTTTTGAAAATTTGAAAAGGAAAATTTTGCGTGATTTGAAAAATATTTTCAAAATTTCGGGGAATGAAATGATAGAAAAATTTTGTGTTTTTATGTTCTTAATTAATTTGATACACAAATTTGGGTTTTTTTAAAAAAAAAAAAAAGAGTAAATGGTTCTTCCCTCCATGATTTGGAAAGGTGCCGGCTATTTAATATTTTTTTTCATTTTATTTTCTTATGCTACACAAATTATTTTAACTTGCATGCTCACACGAAAAATGCATTTGGTTTAACAGTTATTTCCGGTAATTTATTGTAAATTTCTTAAGGTACGTCCAGACTATGCCCTTTTTTCGTGCGCTAGGCGCATGTCTTTTACAATAAACGCACAACCAAATCGTCCGCAATAGGCGCACATGCATTTCATCCTCAATAGCGCACACAAGCAAATCGTCCTAAATAGGCGCACATGATTCTCATATTAGTCGGGGATCTTTGCTTGTGCGCCTATGTAGGATGATTTGCTTGTGTGTTATTGAGGATGGATTGCGCTATTTAGGACGATTTGCTTCCGCTTTTATTGTAAAAAGTATTCGCTAAGCGCACGAAAACGATACATCGTCTGGACGTACCTTTTAAGGTTAGGGTTTTCGAGATGTGTGCGTTTTTTTAACTACGCTTAGAGCGAACGAATTTTTGAAGAATTTGTATTGAGCTGTTTCTTAAACAATAAAACTAATATTTGGAGAGGGAATGGAATTGTAAATAACTTTTGAAGCTGAACGGAAAAACAAAAATGATTTTAGTTATGTGGTTATTGGAAAAAGTTTTTTTTTTTTTCTTGTAAGTTGTAAATTTTTTATAATGTTGCAGTAGTTTAGACTTATTATTTCTTATACTGGGAGTACAAATTGAAAACCAACGTTTTTTTTTTCTCAAAATTCGAGCCTTTATAGTCCAAAAATGGTTCAAAGAAATGTCCATCGCTAGCCACAACTTTTTCCCCATCATTCTGGCAGCATACAGATTGCATCGCAAAACACTGAGCTCTTCTTTTGTTCGGATCCACGAATCGACTCAATTTTTGGCTTTTTCGTAAAGATGGGAGTGCTGCTCAGCAAGGCCATGCGTCATCGATCGGAATAGGTGGAGGTCAGAAGGGGCGAAGTCTGGAGAACATAGCGGGTGGAGTTGGATGTCCGATTGCAGTGTTTCCCGGTAGGTTTTCACAACCTAGGCAACATGTGACCGAGCGTTGTCGTGTAGCAAAATCACTTTGTCGCGTCTCTCTCGGTACTGTGGCCGTTTTTTCTTCAAACGCATCAATTGTAGTAGATAGTGATCTCCCGCGATGGTCTCGATCCGACTCAAAGTAATGTCTGGAGAATACAGCGGGTGGGGGTAGGATGTCCGATTTCAGTGTTTCCAGGTAGGTTTTCACAACCTAAGCAACATGGGAAACGCGGCGGGTTTCAATTTGTACTCCCGATAATTTTCCTTTTATGAGAATAATTTTTAGATTGCTTTTCGTCGTCGTTCATTCGTCCTACGTCCCCCTCTTGCACTTGTTTCCTGGTATTTTGAAAAGAATCCTTTTTTTTTTTAAATATTGTCAGACCTGCTTCCGAAACTTCATTCCCCCTCGCGTAATTTATGTTCATTGAATTTTTTGGTTTTTTAGTTTTCTCCAAATTTAATTTTTAATTTTCATTTTATTGATTTCCTTGTTTTGCGTGTATTTTTCTCTTCTCGTTTCTCACTTTATCTCTCTGTAATTTTGCAAACTATATTCGCATCCGCCGAACATCTCGTCCTTAATAAAAAAAATAAAATGAAATTCATAAAATTTTTCCAACCGTGATTAATGATGACGACAGTTGATGAAAACTTTAAAAGATGGCAGCAGTAGCGGCCGCAATTCTGGTGATAATCGCGGAAATCGCGGTTCAACCGGACGAATGCATCGGATCAAAGAGGACTGCGATAGCGACGATGAACAAATTATGGCCATGTTGCCGGGAAGTAATGTCGGCACTGCAATCGCTGGCGCTGGCATCGTTATCGCTGCCGGTGGCGATAATGAAATTTCGAATACAGGATCGCGTCGATCGCAATCTGCCATGAATTTATCGCAAAATTCCATTATTATTGATAATAATTCGAATAGTATGATGATAACGCAAAATAATCGTTATTCGTTGGATTTGAATAATGCTAAGCTGTTAGATGGTGGCGGTATTGGCGCTGGCGCTGGTCTTCATCATTCGGCATCGACGCAATCGATGGGTGGCGCTGGTGGAGGCGGACTGGCATCATCGGGCGGTGCCATTTTAAATAAAACGGATCACATTACGTCCAACGGAATGATGGAATTGAAACAGTTCGGAAGCAAAAAATCGGTCAGAACAAAAAACAAAAATTATGTGAAAGTTTTTTTTTTGTTTTTTTTTTTTTATCTGTTTTGTTTTTCACATGTTTTTTAGTTTTTATTTATTTTATTTTTAAGCATTTTTTGCATTGAATTTTCATCTCTTTCTCATCTTTTTATAATCATAGATACAAAAACACAAATTTAGTTTGTTAGTTTTTTTTTTGAGAATGTCTGCACACAAGAATAGAAGCATCACACTTAGTCATACACAATTTCGTTAAAAGAGGTTCACTACAAACATTTTCCCAAAAAAAAAAAAAAAACAGAAGGAAAAAGGACCGACTGCTTTTTGTTTTGTATGTGTTTGTATGTGAAAAAGCTGTTTTAATTATTTTTAGAACAAACAAAACAACACTACTAATTTCTTTTCTAGTTTTTTTTTTCTTCACTGATTTCGAAAGTATCTCGAAAGTAGCTCAATTCCGGTTGTTCCGAGTTTTCTCCTAGTATGCAAAGTACGTCATCGAATTTCTGATATAATTTTACAATTTCTTCTCCTTCTTCAGTGGTATTTACGGACCATATAGGGTCTTGGCTCGGGTATAGTCTAGTGGGTAGCGTATTGGTCTACAATACGGACGTCGTGAGTTCAAATCCCGACCGACACATAATTTCTGCACACACTGCTTACTTGGATATACCTTGGGTTATCTCAATCAACGAAAATGAAAAATTCGTAGATAGAGGGTTACGCGAAGTGCTAAAACCCTTCCACAATAAATAAGTAATGAAGATGTTAGGGAATCTGAAGGATTTGAGCTTTAGTGCCATTGTGGAAGAAGTGGAAGGGTCTTGGCCTTCTGAATGTCCCAAGAAAAACCTTTTACGGAGGAATCAATCAATGAAATTCCTGTTTCCCCTATAGGGGCATAGGGCAGAATCAGTTCTCTTCGACAAGACGCGATCCTGAGCATCGGCCTTTAGTTGTCACCAGGACTTGTCCTATTCCTCTGGCCTCCTGCTCAACTGCTCGCTTCCACATGGAAGTTCGACCGAACCGAACGTCTTCCTTGAGGATTATAATTCAGAGCCTGTTTGGCAATGTTTCATTCTGGTTTCCTCAAAGTGTGACCGATCCACTGCCATTTCCGCCTTTGAATCTCAATGCCTAATTTAGTCTGACCTTAAAGCTGTGGTCCTTGCTATATTCAATTCCCCCCCCCCCTCCCCAAATACTCGCCAAGCTGCACGCTCACACGAGTACACTGTGAAGTCCTTGCCGTGGAGAACAGTGAAGTTTAGGCAGTCCTTCATCCCTCGGACGACAGTGTTGTAGAATTCACTACCAGGCAATCTCTTTCCAACGGGACACAACCTTCAACAATTTAAGAACAACGTTCACCACTACTTTAAAATCTCCCCTCCTGTGTTTCCCTACTAATTTTTCTGTATCCACTTGTTTCTTCATACCCATGTCGACTTAACTGTGCATCGTGCATTAAAGGCTGATCCCCTAAGCTATTTTCAAAGGCCGTAAAAAAAAGTGTATGGCGATGAAATTCCTCTTCATAACTTTCAAGTGCATTAAAGGGTAATCCCCTACGTTATGTTCCTTTACGGATTTTAATGACGCACCTTGTTTTCTTTTTGAATAAAATATTTTTTCATGCACTTTGTTTATTCCCCGCTTCCAGTTTTTTTCTACACATGAACAATTTTCAAATACTTCTGCGTCATGAGCTCATTTTCATTCTTTTTTTTTACATTTCTTGTATTTGTTGTAAACATTTTTTGAACCGTAATTTTACTAGTCTTATGCATAATTCTAAAAATTTTAATTGCTTTCTTGTTTTGTGCTGTTTTTGTTTTTTTTTTAGAGCGCCATTTGTGCCATGCGTCCAACAGAATTTTTTATCTTTTTTTTTTTTATCTTATCGGGTTTTTTAATTTTTGTAAAAAAAATTAAATATTATAAATTAGTTAGGTGAATTTTTTAATTATTAGAAATGTTAGAAAAAAAAATGGGAAACGGAATGGGAAACCTTCAGCAGTATAAGAAGAACGTTCACCGTCACTTCAAACTTTTTCGTCCTGTGTTGCTTCCCTACTAATTTCCATAGATCCTGTTGTTTCCCCGTATCTATGTCGACTTTGCATCGCGCAGTAAAGGGTTTACCCCTTAAATTTCTTCACACAATCTTGTCCAAATCAAGCATAATGGAAAGAGTGTATGAACAAGAGGAACAAACAATTGTTTGGATGTTTCTGAAATTTGGAACGCCTTGGCTTTGCTTGCAGACCTTGATTCTTTTTTTTTCGAAAGTTTTGATCACTCTTTCGTATAACTGGGGCTCTATTTTGGCGATGGCGGTTTCGATGTGTTCGCTTTAAGAGTTGGATTTGTTTCCGGATAGTTAGCCGTAGACCTTAACCCTTAACATAGCTTCAAAGGGAACCGCGACCCCATAACTCCAAAGGAATCCGCGACCAGCGACATTGATGCGCAATAACTTGATTGTTTCGGAACTTGCAGGGCACGTAGCGTGTTAAAAGTAGAGGTCGTCCGTGTCCTTATACTTATACACCCCCCCTCTCATCCTGTTTACTTTTGTTTTCTGTTCGGTTTTCAGGCTTGGCTTTACTTTTCTTATTTTTGGAGTGAGCGGAAAACAGGAGAAAATTTTACATAAAATAACACAAAGCTTTCGAAATTGCTTACAAAATTCATCAAAATTTTAATTGAACGAAATTCACATAAATATTAAAAAAAATTTCTTTATCATTGCTTTCACATTCATCGTTAAAAATATTTTTTTTTTTTTTGTTTTCTTTGCTTTCTTTCATCATAAAATTATTTGAAATTTTTTTCATAGTCGAGAGATTTGTAAAAAAAAAATTAAAAATGATTTTTTTTTTGTCTTTTGTGTGAAATGTTTAACAGTTGGAGAAAGAAGCATCGTCAACATCGATTCAGGATCCTGAAAGTGGTGTAATACGTCGTACGAAGCCGCGTAGCGCCGCATATATTGCATCGCGGATATTCATGCAAGCGTTCACGATGACCTTTTTAGCTGAATGGGGCGATCGTTCACAATTGACAACCATCATTTTATCAGCACGGGAGGTAAGTTGTTGTTTTTTGTTTTTTTTTTTTGGAAACCCTCTTCCTCTTTTAGCAAGCCTTAACGCCTGCCACGTTTTTGAATCAATTTCTCCAAAAAAATAATTTAAATGTAAAAGGATAATCCGTCTATTCACAAGCGACTCTAGAAAAAGGACACTTCGAGTCCACTTTAAAGAATACTTTAATTTTTGTAGCCGGCTGGCATGGGGGATACTATATGTGGCATTTTGACCTTTTTCTCTTTACAGTTGATCATCAAAACCCCCGCTGAATCTCAAAAAATAGTGGCCATGATTTTTCCGGCCGATTATGAGACCTTGAACTTTTTGGGGGGGTCTATTCAAAATGGTCGCATCTGATACTCCATCCATTTTGTTTCTTCTTTAAACAAGCTAGTGCTGGATCAGTGTTAGTCAGGAATGTTACATCTGAGCCTACACTACCAACTGAATGAACTTCGAGTGTACTTTCAGGCCTGCCAGGGTTTTAACGGGACGGAGGCAGCTGTCGTATTAGCATGAAAGGCATTTCTGCAGGATGTCACTCCTGCTTACTGAGGTAACAGAATAACACAGTCACCAGCCCAATATTCATTTTCCAGTATGCCATAATTAAGATTTTAATGGTCTTCGTCTTAATATCTTTGTTCTGTGCTTTGATCTTGGCCTCGATTATTGCTTCGGAGTATTCATGCGTGTCTGAGTTTTCACACATGGCTTTCCATCATGTTTTCCCCTCTTACTGCCGGAGACGCTAGTGTGTTACAGCCATTCCGGTTACAATAATCCTTCCCTCCTCCTTTCTCAACTGGGCTTGGGATCGTCTGTGGGGGAGTTCAATATCAGTAGGTGCCGAAAGGGATGCGATTGTCGGAATATGTAAGCTCCCTCTTGGCCCGTGCTTCGGTCCGGAGGTAGAGATTAGGAACGTTGGTCAAAAATATCGGAACACTGGCGTCCACAACTCTTCTGCAAGGCCTGGCCACGTTCCGCACCTTGGTGCAGGGGTTCCATTTGCATGTCCCCAGCAGACTGCAAGTTAAAAGCGTACTTTAAAATGCATATAGCTTAACGTTCGACCAGGAGTTTCCTCCATTTTTCATTTTAAATCTTTTCGTAAAAGCTAGACTCGTCGGAGATATAGGGTGGGTAGTGATGATGTAAAGCATTTTTTTTTTCTCGAATTGTGGGAGCCACGGAGATAATCTTAATTCCACCGGAATCAGGAACCTCGCTGAGAATTCCCGATTAACACCACAAAGCTCTCCGTCACCAACTGCGACGTGAAGTTGTCCTGTTTTTCAGCGCCACCGAGTTTTTTTTAACCAGCCGGCGTAATCAAGTTGGCGACGTTAGTTTCGTTAATGATTACTTCATCGGAGCCAAATCTTTTTGAGATCTTCGAACGGTCAATGGCGGACAAATCTGGAAAATATGGTCGGTGCGGGAGCAGCAATTCGAAATTCTTTTTTTTATTCTATTCCCCATATCAATGTAAAATTAATTTTTTTTTCCAGGATGTTTATGGCGTGATTGTTGGCGGTGTTCTTGGACATTCGATTTGTACGGGTTTGGCTGTGATTGGCGGTCGTATGATTGCGCAACGTATTTCCGTTCGAACTGTAACGCTTGTTGGCGGTGTTGTTTTCATTTTATTCGCCATCAGTGCGCTATTTTTCAATCCCAACGAAGAATAAACCAACAAAATTAATGAAAGGTAAAACAAAATTTACGATAATATTAAAAAAACAAAAAAAAAAAAAACACGACATGAGTACCTCAACCGGACAATGTTTTAATTATTAAAGAAAAAAAAAAAAATAACGCAAGCAAAAAGTAAAAATTATAAATTAAAAAAAAAAAAAACAATTTATTATGAAAGTACCTTAACTTTATATTTTTATCTGTTGTGTATTTATATTTAATTAGTTTAAAAAAAAAATGAAAAAAAATAAGAAAAAAATTCAGCATCGACGTATAAAGGGGTTCGCGCTCTCGATCCTTGAAGCGTTCAATTTTCGTTTTCGCTTCGAATAATACTTTTCTCGATGGCGCATATGGAAAATAAATGGCTTCTGACCCCAATTACATGTGTTGTGACGTTGATTGCATTTGTTAGTTAAATTTATTAGAAACATATAATTGTGTTGTTAAGTCCTAGTATACACTGGAGTGAAAACTATTACATAAGTAGCAAAATATTTATTTTATTATTTATACTAAATCTGAAATTTGTTGAATTTACAAATCAAATATTAAGTTTAAATTTTTAGAACTTAATTAAAATAAGAAAAAAAACAAACAAAAAGAATTATGATTGGGCGTAAAGCCCAATCATATGATACTCTAGATGAAATAGGAAAATTCTTTCGAATAGTTAATGGTGAATTTTGTATGGGAGGTGGTAAAAGCAGAGGGAGGGGAGCTTTGTAATTTTCGTATATAACACCGAACGTAGTATACAAAATGTTTCATGCTGAATTTAAAGTTTGTAGTTTTCGTAATTTTCAACGAAATTGAACAATTGTCTGAATTTATGGCATTTGTTTGGGTGGGTGGCAGTTGGAAGCGGGAAGCTTTGGGCAGTAAAACTGAAATTCTGTACAGAGAATATTGGACGTGATTCAATCAATCAATTAAACCCCTTCCCTTGCATAAACGAATGAAATATTGATTATATGTATGGCTGCGATGAAGCTTATAGATATTTTCACCGAGATTATTCTAAAAGATATGAAGCTCTACATATCTTCCAGTCATAAAAGAGTCAGGCCGTCGAAGGACTCTATAAAGAATGTCTCGATGCAATTTAGACCCAGAAACAAGCATTTCAAACCTGTCAACAGGGACGTCTTTAAAGTATCACGAAATGCTCAGCCGTGTTAAATTTGAGCATGACCAAAAACTTCGACGGAAGATCCTTTTGTGCCCTAAAGGCTCGAGATCTTACTGGTTATTTCTTCTTCAATAACACCTCTTGTTAATGGCGACCGTACTGTTATCGATCCTGTCGAAAAAGCTAACCTACTAGCAGCAAGTTTCGCTAGAAACTCACACCTTCCACCTTCAATTGCCTCCCGCTCTAAATGATTGTGGTTTCTTACTGCCTAAACTGCATTTTCGCACGAGACTTCTATTTATAGGATCCTTCAAGAGCTCAATAATCACAAAAAAAAAAACTGCTGGTCCGGACTGGTCACACCAATTAAATTCACCCAACTTTAGTTTTTTTTCTCCAACTCTTATATCGACACAGCTGTGCATGCAACCCCCTAAGTTGTGTTTGATTCGTTAAAAAAAAAAAATCTTTCCCGCACGAACCTTTTTGCGCAAGTTTTCAGTCCTTAATCTACACGGCAGACCTTTATTCGCTCCTCCTTTCAGTGTCGCTTTCACGATGGTGATAATATGCAGCCTTGATGATGCCATGCTGGACCAAAAATGACTTTTCCGTTATCTACAATGGCATTACAGTCGCAAATCCTTAACATTATCATCACTTCGTGTGGAAGGGTTGTTTGCCCTTTCCGATCTTGAATCTCCTAATGAATTATGATCGCTCTGTCGCGCAGAATCTGCTTCATCCAGAAATGGTCGCCCAAAAATCAGGATTCACACTTCGCAAGAAATATCAAATTAGGCCGATAGAAGTTTTCAAACCGGGCCATCGTTGTCAACTGTTAAAGATCAAGCGCTCCTTTTAGGTTTACGAATGCGAATTTTTTTTTTCTTTTTCATTTTCATGATAATTAGAAAAACAAATTGTAAATGTGTAAATTTTTTATATATTTTTTTTGTTTCGTAAACTTTAATCGCAACAAAATCAGATGACAAGTGACAAAACTATATAAAAAAAAAAAATAGATTGTTCCTTTATTTTTGAAAGCAAAATCATTTTGAAAAGAAAAAAAAAAAAAAACAGAAATATTGTAAAAAAAGAAAAGAAAATAAAACAGAAAAACGAAAGGAAATAAATAAATGGACGTTACGTTTAGTTTAATTTGCCGTAAATATATTTTTCAATGCAATAAAATTGTTTTTATTTATTTACTAGCCGATCCCGACAGACGTTCTGCTGTCCAAATTTCAATAAATTTCTTTGTAATCGTTTTGTGAATTTTTTTTTGAAAAGCTATTTACAGTTTATATCAAAAAAAACGGAGCGTTATTGATTTTAAATTTAAAGAAAAAAAAAAAAAAAGAGGAGAGGAAGGACTGAAAAACGATGTGAAGAAGTCAAAGGAAAACTTAAGAATATTTTGAAAGTGAGAAAGCAAAGAATTTTTCCAGGGTCCGTTCGCGTTACTACAATTTTACATATGAACAAAAATCAAAACGTTTTCACTTTTATTTAAAAGCACAAAAAAAAAAACACAAATAATCATGTAACGGCCAAAGAGAACATAACAAAAGGAAATCTTAATAATGAAGAGAAAAATAAATATTTCGGACATTTTTAATAAAATTTAAACATTTTTGTTTTATTTCCATTCTCAGGACCCTCCATTTTAATTATCCACTTTCCATTCGGGGAACCCCAGCGGTTTAAAATTTGAAAAAACGCGCGCCATCCATATCGCGCCATCTATATCGCTCCCGCCTCGTACAAAATTCACGCCAGAATTTTGCCATACAAAATTGAAATCGAACACTCGGCGAGCATAATCAACAGCAAGCAACCGAACTCCGAGTTCATTGTTTACTTTTCTCGCTCGCACTGTCAGTCTTTCTCGCTCTTGAAAAATACGAGCGAATCACTGCGCATGCGCTCACTTCATGTTGACATCTCACTTTATTCACGATCTCTGTCTCTGTTGTGCTGCCGGCTCGACCGCCAGTCCATTGCGGGCTCTCGACGTGAACACACGTCTCGTATGCACGGTGTCTCGCCTCTCGCGTTGGCTTGGGTATTTTTTTCGTGTGGTTTGTTTTACGATTTGAAAAATAAAAATTGATTGAAAAATACGTCTGTTGTTTTATTTTTATGGAAATGTGGAGGCCAGAGGATGGTTCCGAGGCCCCCGTGGACTTTTTGTCCGGAAAATTGCAGAATTTTTGTTCCCACAGCATTTTCACAGGAATCGCAGCCCCTTACCATTCGCAAAATTCGTTGTTATATTATTTTGATGGAAATGTGGTTCCCAGATGATGGTGGCGAGGCTCCCGTGGACTTTTCGTCCGGAAAATTGCAAAACTTTTGTTCCCACAGCATTTTCAGAGGAATCGCACCTGGTCTCGCGCTTTACCATTCGAAAAATTCCCGCCAACGTGCTGGCGCCCTCCGCGGTAAAAATTCGAATCAATTCCAGGTCACTCGATTGCCCAAAATTCAAGCGTCAGTTTTGTATGAAATCGAAATCTGAGCACTAGGCCCCCATAATTCGCAGCAAGCAACCGAACGCTGAGTTCATTGTTTACCTTTCTCGCTCGCACTGTCATTCTTTCTCTCTCTTGAAAAATTCGAGCGAATCACGGCGCATGCGCGCGGCGGATCTCTCTCCCATTGTTTACATCTCTGCCATGAAAATCACTGCGCATGCGCGCGGCGGCCATGTTCACTTCATGTTGTCATCTCACTTCATCCTCGTTCTCTGTCTCTGTTGTGCTGCCGGCAGTCCATTGCGGGCTCTCGACGTGAACGGACGTCGTTCGCGCGGTGTCTCCGTCGGTTTCGATATTTTTTTCGTATGGTTTTCCGATTTGAAAAATAAAAATTGATTGAAAAATACGTCTGTTGTTTTATTTTTATGGAAATGTGGAGGCCAGAGGATGGTTCCGAGGCCCCCGTGGACTTTTTGTCCGGAAAATTGCAGAATTTTTGTTCCCACAG
Source organism: Chorisops tibialis (assembly GCA_963669355.1). Taxonomy (NCBI): domain Eukaryota; kingdom Metazoa; phylum Arthropoda; class Insecta; order Diptera; family Stratiomyidae; genus Chorisops; species Chorisops tibialis. The sequence continues at coordinate 1,371,893 of OY770265.1, read as the reverse complement.
CATTTTCACAGGAATCGCAGCCCCTTACCATTCGCAAAATTCGTTGTTATATTATTTTGATGGAAATGTGGTTCCCAGATGATGGTGGCGAGGCTCCCGTGGACTTTTCGTCCGGAAAATTGCAAAACTTTTGTTCCCACAGCATTTTCAGAGGAATCGCACCTGGTCTCGCGCTTTACCATTCGAAAAATTCCCGCCAACGTGCTGGCGCCCTCCGCGGTAAAAATTCGAATCAATTCCAGGTCACTCGATTGCCCAAAATTCAAGCGTCAGTTTTGTATGAAATCGAAATCTGAGCACTAGGCCCCCATAATTCGCAGCAAGCAACCGAACGCTGAGTTCATTGTTTACCTTTCTCGCTCGCACTGTCATTCTTTCTCTCTCTTGAAAAATTCGAGCGAATCACGGCGCATGCGCGCGGCGGATCTCTCTCCCATTGTTTACATCTCTGCCATGAAAATCACTGCGCATGCGCGCGGCGGCCATGTTCACTTCATGTTGTCATCTCACTTCATCCTCGTTCTCTGTCTCTGTTGTGCTGCCGGCAGTCCATTGCGGGCTCTCGACGTGAACGGACGTCGTTCGCGCGGTGTCTCCGTCGGTTTCGATATTTTTTTCGTATGGTTTTCCGATTTGAAAAATAAAAATTGATTGAAAAATACGTCTGTTGTTTTATTTTGATGGAAATGTGGTTCCCAGATGATGGTGGCGAGGCTCCCGTGGACTTTTTGTCCGGAAAATTGCAGAAGTTTTGTTCCCACAGCATTTTCACAGGTCTCGCGCTTAACCACTCGGAAAATTCGTTGTTATTTTATGTTTACGGAATGGTGGAGGATGGTGGCGAGGCTTCAGTGTACCTTTTGTCTGGAAAATTGTAAAATTATTGCTCCCAATGCATTTTCAGAGGAATCGCAGCTGATCTCGCGCTTTACAATTCGAAAAATTCCCGCCAACGTGCTGGCGCCCTCCGCGGTAAAAATTCAAATCAAGTCGCGGCCGTACACGGCACTCTATTGCCCAAAATGCAGGCATCAGTTTGTATGAAATCGAAATCTGAGCACTAGGCCCCCATAATTCGCAGCAAGCAACCGAACGCTGAGTTCATTGTTTACCTTTCTCGCTCGCACTGTCATTCTTTCTCTCTCTTGAAAAATGCGAGCGAATTACTGCGCATGCGCGCGGCGAATCTCTCCCATTGTTTACATCTCTCCCATGAAAAATTCGGCCGAATCACTGCGCATGCGCGCGGCGGCCATATTCACTTCATGTTGTCATCTCACTTCATCCTCATTCTCTGTCTCTGTTGTGCTGCCGGCAGTCCATTGCGGGCTCTCGACGTGAACGGACGTCGTCTCCACGGTGCCTCGCGTCGGTTTCAATTATTTTTTCGTGATTTTTTTTCCAACAATGGCGTTGTTAAAAATAAAAATTGAAAAATACGCTTGTGGTTTTATTTATATGAAAATGTCGATGCCAGAGGATGGTGGCGAGGCTCCCGGGCAGTTTTTTGCCTGAAAAATTGGAAAATTTTTGTTCCCACAGCTTTTTGACAGGATTAGCGGCTGGTCTCTCGTTTTCCCATCCGGAAAATTCGCGCCAACCGTCCGGCTCCCGCCGCGGAAAAAAAATCCGAAAAGTGGTTGCCAGAGGATAGTGGCGAGACTCCCGTGGACTTTTCGGCCGGAAAATTGCAGAAGTTTTGTTCCCACAGCATCTTCAGAGGAATCGCAGCCTTTTACCATTCGGAAAATTTTTTGTTTTATTTTTACGGAAAAGTGGTTGCCAGAGGATGGTGGCGAGCCTCCCGTGGACCTTTTGTCCGGAAAATTGTAAAATTTTTCTTCCCAAAGCATTTTCAGAGGAATCGCAGCTGATCTCGCGCTTAACAATTCGAAAAATTCCCGCCAACGTGCTGGCGCCCTCCGCGGTAAAAATTCAAATCAAGTCGGGGCCGTCAGGCCACTCGATTTTCGCACACGCAAGGCATCAGTTTTGTATGAAATCGAAATCTGAGCACTAGGCCACCATAATTCGAAGCAAGCAACCGAACGCTGAGTTCATTGCGTACCTTTCTCGCTCGCACTGTCATTCTTTCTCTCTCTTTAAAAATTCGAATGTGGGCGTGGCCCCGTCGCGCGCATGCGCACTGACTCGGTCGAATTTTTCATGGGAGAGATGTAAACAATGGGAGAGAGATCCGCCGCGCGCATGCGCAGTGATTCGCTCGTATTTTGCAAGAGAGAGAAAGAATGACAGTGCGAGCGAGAAAGGTAAACAATGAACTCAGCGTTCGGTTGCTTGCTGTGAATTATGGGGGCCTAGTGCTCAGATTTCGATTTCATACAAAGTTGACGCCTGAATTTTGAACAATCGAGTGGCCTGACGGCCCCGACTTGATTTGAATTTTTGCCGCGGAGGGCGCCAGCCTGCTGGCGGGAATTTTTCGAATTGTAAAGCGCGAGATCAGCTGCGATTCCTCTGAAAATGCATTGGGAGCAATAATTTTACAATTTTCCAGACAAAAGGTACACTGAAGGCTCGCCACCATCCTCCACCATTCCGTAAAAATAAAATAACAACGAATTTTCCGAGTGGTTAAGCGCGAGACCTGTAAAAATTCTGTGGGAACAAAAATTCTGCAATTTTCCAGAGAAAAACTCCACGGGAGCTTCGCCACCATCCTCTGGCAACCACATTTCCATACAAATAAAACAACAGACGTATTTTTCAATCAATTTTTATTTTTCAAATCGGAAAACCATTCGAAAAAAATATCGAAACCGACGGAGACACCGCGCGAACGACGTCCGTTCACGTCGAGAGTCCGAAATGGACTGCCGGCCGAGGCGGCAGCACAACAGAGACAGAGAACGAGGATGAAGTGAGATGACAACATGAAGTGAACATGGCCGCCGCGCGCATGCGCAGTGATTTTCATGGGAGAGATGTAAACAATGGGAGAGAGATCCGCCGCGCGCATGCGCAGTGATTCGCTCGTATTTCTCAAGAGGGAGAAAGAGTGACAGTGCGAGCGAGAAAGGTAAACAATGAACTCAGCGTTCGGTTGCTTGCTGCGAATTATGGGGGCCTAGTGCTCAGATTTCGATTTCATACAAAACTGACGCTTGAATTTTGGGCAATCGAGTGACCTGGACTTGATTTGAATTTTCACCGCGGAGGGCGCCAGCACGTTGGCGGGAATTTTTCGAATGGTAAAGCGCGAGACCAGCTGCGATTCCTCTGAAAATGCTGTGGGAACAAAAGTTTTGCAATTTTCCGGACCAAAAGTCCACGGGAGCCTCGCCACCATCATCTGGGAACCACATTTCCATCAAAATAAAACAACAGACGTATTTTTCAATCAATTTTTATTTTTCAAATCGGAAAACCATACGAAAAAAATATCGAAACCGACGGAGACACCGCGCGAACGACGTCCGTTCACGTCGAGAGCCCGCAATGGACTGCCGGCAGCACAACAGAGACAGAGAACGAGGATGAAGTGAGACGACAACGTGAAATGAACATGGCCGCCGCGCGCATGCGCAGTGATTTTCATGGGAGAGATGTAAACAATGGGAGAGAGATCCGCCGCGCGCATGCGCCGTGATTCGCTCGAATTTTTCAAGAGAGAGAAAGAATGACAGTGCGAGCGAGAAAGGTAAACAATGAACTCAGCGTTCGGTTGCTTGCTGCGAATTATGGGGGCCTAGTGCTCAGATTTCGATTTCATACAAAACTGACGCTTGAATTTTGGGCAATCGAGTGACCTGGAATTGATTCGAATTTTTACCGCGGAGGGCGCCAGCACGTTGGCGGGAATTTTTCGAATGGTAAAGCGCGAGACCAGCTGCGATTCCTCTGAAAATGCTGTGGGAACAAAAGTTTTGCAATTTTCCGGACGAAAAGTCCACGGGAGCCTCGCCACCATCATCTGGGAACCACATTTCCATCAAAATAATATAACAACGAATTTTGCGAATGGTAAGGGGCTGCGATTCCTGTGAAAATGCTGTGGGAACAAAAATTCTGCAATTTTCCGGACAAAAAGTCCACGGGGGCCTCGGAACCATCCTCTGGCCTCCACATTTCAATAAAAATAAAACAACAGACGTATTTTTCAATCAATTTTTATTTTTCAAATCGGAAAACAAACCACACGAATAAAATACCCAAGCCAACGCGAGACACCGTGCAGACGAGACGTGTGTTCACGTCGAGAGCCCGAAATGGACTGGCGGTCGAGCAGGCTGCACAACAGAGACAGAGATCGGGAAAAAAGTGAGATGTCAACATGACGTGAGCGCATGCGCAGTGATTCGCTCGTATTTTTCAAGAGCGAGAAAGACTGACAGTGCGAGCGAGAAAAGTAAACAATGAACTCGGAGTTCGGTTGCTTGCTGTTGATTATGCTCGCCGAGTGTTCGATTTCAATTTTGTATGGCAAAATTCTCGTGTTAATTTTCTTCGAGGCGGGAGCGATATGGATGGCGCGATATAGATGGCGCGATATAAATGGCGCGCGTTTTTTCAAATTTTAAGCCGCTTATAAGATTTTCTTTTTTTTATGTTTTCTTTGGCCTTTACATGATTATTTGTGTTTTTTGTTTTGTGCATTTAAATAAAAGTGAAAACGTTTTGATTTTTGTTCTTATGTAAAGTTAACTTAATTTTCTAATTGATTTGAAAAAAAAAAATAAATATAAATAAGAAAACACCGATGAAGAAGAGCCTTCGGTTCTGAATTGACGCAAATTTTGATTGGACATGTGTAATTTTATTGATGAACTGGATGACAGGATAATGATGGTAGAGGGTCCGTCCTTTCTTGATCTCTTTATCCGAGCACGGTTTCCATTGGCTAGAGAAGAAGAGAAATTGTTTGATAAGTGTTAGAGAAGGAAAACAAAATTATTAATTGGGAAAAAATGTGGAAAATGTAAAATTTAGGAAAATAGTACAAAATACGAAGAAGAGCGGTTACAAACCGCAGCTTGTGCATCGGCTTTGAGCAGTTTGCGAGGGAGAGGGGGGGGGGGGCATAGGACAAAAAACCACTGTTTTCCACAAGGCGCCATCCTGAGCATCGGCCTTTAGCTGTTGTCAGGACTTGTTTAGATGAAGAAGAAGATGACCAAAAATCTGTCTCGAATTGAATTTCTTGTTTCGAGTGTTTTTCGAGTTTATTTCGAGTCTGCCGAATACGTGAACCGTTTAAAAAGGGAAAGAAAAGTGAAAGGAAAAGAGAAACAACGAAAAAATAAAACAATTGAACTCTTTTTTATTCTCTATCGAAGCGCTTTTTAAATGACAAACACAAAAGGACATTAACACTTACTCTCTCTCTCTATCTCTTTCATTCAAGTTTTTGGTGTCTGAACAGTAAAATCGATTTGTTCGTCCGACGTTAAATAACGAACATCGCTGAACTCTTCGTTATTCGAATTCGGCTTTCTTCGCCGATTCGTATTTTCGGCATTTTTCTTATAGTTCTGCGGATCGTACTTTTTCCGATAGATTCTCATCGAAACGGTCGCGCCAACAATTAAAACAATCACAGCAATCAGAGAAACTAGAACGATCGTTATTGGTCCCGGGGCCGGATCTAGTCCTTCCGGTTGGATCGTATGTCCGCTGGGCGTATGCCACGGTGCGGCTGGCTCATCTTGTTGCATAACTGTCGGCGAAAGATCGCTTGATGGAGTTGTTCTCGGATTCTTCGTTGAACGAGTTGCTGTCGTTCTTGTTACAGCCGCTGAAGTCGATGCGATTGTTGAGGTTGATGCCGATACTGTGGTTCGTCTGGTTGTAATCGATGGAATGTTGAGCAATTTCGAAGTACTACTGGTCGAAGTGCCTGTCGACTGTTCGACAACGGTTGAGGTATCGTCGTCAACATCATCGGTTGTGCTAAGCTGCTGCGTTGAAGTTTCCGTATCGCCTAAATGAATTGTGATTAATTCGCCGTTATCCGCGATCGAACTATGAAAACTTACCGAAAGCACACAAACTAACGTAATCGGGACAACAGGATTGCCGCGTCACGCAACTCTCATCGCAATCGCATTGCTTAATAACTCCGCCATCGGCCGCAACAGTATCCGAAAATCGCGACTGTTCCGTTTCATTGCAACGATCCAGACACGACCGGTAATCGAAAATACCGCCTCGTTCTTCCACTTCCGGGCTTCGCGTTATCAATCGTTCGTTCGTGCATTCGTTGTCGTGCATCAGAGCGACATCATCGATAGCGATATCGCTCAGGTGTCCCGTACCAGCGGTACCTTCGATAATCACCTGAAACGATTCGCTGTAGCTGTCCAGTTCGAAAATGGTTTCGCGCCAAACATTGCGCTGATTTCCCGACACGTTAAAAAAGCGATATCTGCGAGTAAAAGAGAAGAGGTGCCATGATGGAGCCTTGCGGGAGCCTTGCGAGAATCGCCCACTTACCTGGCATCCTGGAGCATGGTATCCAAATCGACCGATAGCGGTTTCACGTAGATCCGTAACGAACCGACCGTTGCACCGTACATGTGATAGAAGAGTCGAAAGCACGCATTGCGACTCTGATTCGCCGCGTATAGCGGCGAAATGAGTCGAGCCCGGTCGTCCAGTGAGCTGGAAGTGGACTCGACGAGCATGTAGTGCCCTTGGAATTCGATCTGCGAGGTGTGATCGTGTATCGGGCCCGTGCGAAGGTGCTGACTGTCCGAGCCTAATTCGCGACGCCATTCGAGATCATTGCTATCGTCGTGCGTCCAGCCGCAGAGATCTTCCGTTTCGAAATCGCATCGCAACTGTGCGCTTTGGCCGCTCTCTTCGAACAGAAATCGAAAACAATTGTTTGAATCAATTTAAAAACTGTCCCCCCCCCCCCCTGCCATTTCAGTAATGAAGCGAAAATGGTAAAACGGGAAGGAGTCGGAGGCGAGAATGATTTTCAGTAGTACGACGATATGCGAAAGTATCGTTAGTAGTGTGGTGAGCGGTAATTAATCGACAAAATCTGGGAGGGATTGGTGCGAATCAAAAATCGAAGCAGAAATTTCAGGACTAAGGACCTAGTTTTGTACAGTTGGAAAAAAGAAGCCAGCGAATCATTCCAGGCTGTGTGATTGAGCCGGTACATTTTTTTTTCCGAAAAGGAGCGTTTTGAGATCCGCAGCAAGCAAAAGACTGCGACCCCTCAAAGGAAGTCGCATCGAAGCCTCTCTGGTTGGTCAGAGTGCATGATGTGCATCGGATCAGAAATGGCGGGGCCCTGGTAATGATTCGCTCGGAAAAGAAGAGGACCACGGTAGCTCAAAACAAGAAAGTTAAGCAGATAGGTTTGAAGGTATCCATCAAGGATACAGGTCCCCTTAAAGATGTTCACGAGAATAACTTTAAAAGAATGAAGTGCATCGCCCAGAAATCGAGGGAGGGTGCAATTGCTACAGCACGGGTCATTCTAGAGGAGAACATTAATGCCAACTTTCGAAAAAGCAGTTAAAGCGTTCGAAAGAAAGGTCCTCTGAAGAATTTTGGGACCTGTGAAGGAAGAAACGGAATGGCGAATAAGATACAACGTTCATCATGTTACGAAAACTGCAGTGGGCTGGCCATGTAAAGCGAATGGAAGAGAGAAGTATCCCCAAACGTGTCACTAAAGGCAAAGCGAGTGAGACCACGATTGGACGCAACGACTTCAGTAGGCCAGGGTTCGATTTGGGCTATCGCGCCATTGATAATAGATCTCGCATAGGGCACGGATGCACAACGTTGTGGTGAGGATGTGCTTTAAATGGCTAGGAGGATGAGATGTTGAAAAACTGGGCACACGGTGATGAACTGGCAGGATTACGAGCTCCTGGGCATCCTTTCTGGTCTTAGACTCTTTTCTCTGGACTGACTGTCCAGTCTGCGAGAAAAGAGTCGTTACGGACTGATTGTATTAGTTTGCCTCGATAATCTGTAAAGCTGGTGCCTTGTGCACTGAATTAGTACGATGCTAGAGAAACTGCGCCATTTCCAGTGGAAGTGACGTCAATTGGTCGTCGAGGTTTTGCGATTCGCCACCTCTAACCTTTTTTCGCGAAGGTGAGACTCTACGTCATCGATCTCCACTCACGATTCTAGCACTGAGGAGTGGAATCAATAGATTCGCTGACCAGTGAAGGTACACTCGAACTGGGAAAATCCCCCTTTATGCTCTCTTCGACAATCCAGAAGGATCAACTTCACGAACGCTGGGAAGCGCTGCAAGGATTCCACGAAATCACTTCTAAGATCCCCAAACTGCAGGACTGACGGTGCCTGAACCGAAAAGGATGAAGAGGTCCGATTTTTCGTCGACCGCGTGCGGAATTACCAGTAAAAAAAAAACCAATATGGCGCACGCCCATTTTTCACTTAATGCGCGCAACTTCACAACTAAAATGGAACTGAAATTCATTTCCGCCCGCTTGTAACAAACATCTTTTCGAAAATAATTTTGAAAATCAAAAAAAAAAAAAAAAAACACAATTACCACGACAACTTCCCAATTCCCGATCCCAATTTACTCCGTCGCAATAAGCGATCCGACTTCCAGCCACCTGATACGATTCCTTGCAACGTAGCGATGCCTCGAGTCCTTGATGCTCGTCCTCGACGAAACCATTATTCGGTGGATCGATTTTCGGGCATCCTTTTTCTGAAAATATCACAAAAACAAAAAAAAAAAAAAAAACGAACAAAATTGTTTTTGCGTTAATCCGTTTAAAGGACGACCGTTGATCGCATACTTGCACAAACTGGTATCGGCATGTCCCATTTACCCTCGACACAGCCAGTATATCGCGATCCTCTCAATCGAAATCCCTTATCGCAATCGAATTTCAATAATTTTCGACGTTGTTTCAATTTAGCGATGCCATTTTTGAAATTCGGTAATTCGCATGTTGCGTCCTGACCGCGACCAATTCCGAGCGATTTTCGATTAATCGAATATCGAATTCGTTCGGTATTCGTTAGGTTCGCGAATTGAACGGATAAAAACGAAAGGATTAGAATTTTCTGAAGAACACGCAACATTATCGGGAGATTTTCGAAAAAAACAAAAAAATAAAATTCGCGTCACTGTTTTGTGATCATCACTGTTCGGAAAGGGAGGAAATACTGGCAAAGAAATATGCGGATTGTGTGTTCGGGCGGGAAATGTGCGGTATTCATTGTTTCCGGTTTCGAGTGTAATTATTCTGCTTTTGTTGATAAAAACTAATTTTTTGTTTTTTTCATGGTTTTTTTTTGTCATATCTGTTAGTTTTATCGGCTGAAATATAATTGGAAGCGGTGTCGACGGCGACGGAGTGCTGATAGTAGAAGCATTGTAGGGATGCTGGGCGCAGAGATGGTTTCAAGAATTCTAAGAGATTTTGTGTTTTTTTTTCGGTTTGAATTCGTAGCAAGTGCAAATTTTGTAACTGATAATATCGAACGTTATCTTTTTCGAAGTAAAAATGCGAAGGAAATGTCTTCGATGGAATTCTGTAGCGTGAGTTTCTAAGTTCGAGTGCTCTAGAAAACTCTGTGGTTTCTGTAATTGAAAATTGTTTGCGGGTTTTTGTTTTTGTTTCTATCTCGGCAAAGCAGAATGACGCCTCGAAACGAGATGTTAAAACCACTCGAAACTTTAATTTGATGCTCGATTCGGTTACACAGAAGGAGTTGGATTGTTTTTTGTTTTTTTTTTTTTATCGTACACCATTGATTTCAGTTCGATCCGCTGTATAGTTCTACAGTTGGCTGCGGCTGTTCAAGTTTTTGAGTGAGAGTTCCGAAATCACTGCGTTCGATTGCGGTCAAATTTTAGTGAATGCACACGAAATTTCAGTGAATGGCACACAAATTTGAGTGAATGCACACAAAATTTGAGTGAATGCACACAAAATTTGAGTGAATGCACACAATTTTTATTGCATGTACACGGAATTAGTTGCCTGCATACAAAATTAACTGAAGGCGACTATTTTTCTGAATGCGAAATGTTCCCCAGTTTGAGCAGCACAATCTTAATAATCTGGTTGATAGTAAAAATTGCTTCAATGTTTTTTTAGTATTTGCGTTTTACGAAAAAATTCAAAATTGAAATTCAAAAGCACTAAAACAGTCCTTGTCGATCTTTTTTTTTATTACGAAAATTTGATCTTTGTGAGTTTTTTTTTGGAAAATTTTCGAATATAATAGAATTCATATTTTGATAATCGGTGTCCCATTAAGACCGCCTATTTTGAATTTAGCCACATATTTTTTTTTTGTGTCGGTCGTGCAATGTTTTTTGGATATTCTCTTCCATACATAAGTAGCCATGCCTACACGCTTTATTAAAATAAAAAAAATCAGAATTTTTCAAATAAACATTGCTTTTTTTTTTCAAATCTCAAAATAGAACATGGACGTGTTAATTTCGAGCTAAATGTGAGTGATTAGTTCGTTTAAATAGTTCGATTGAACTAATAGTTCTTTCGTGAACTGTACATCACCAAAAATTCATAAATATTGAGGACTAAAGTTAAGAGTTTGCGCCCTCTAACGATATAAATGCGCGCGAAACGATCTGAACTGAACCTTGAATGTGTTCGAATCCTTTCCCAGCATAAACTTAACATCTTAAAAAGATCTTTCGTTGCATTGCATCGTTATATTACTGCATTTCCAATCAACTCAACTTTTCAATAAAACAGCAATGTGCAAATTTTCAATGATCTTCTTCAACTTGGGGTCAATTAGCGGACCCCAGTTATCACAATCTTTCAATTTCTTGGAATTTTTATTTATTTAATTTTTTTTTCTTTAATTTCTTTTTTGTATCTTGACCGTGACGAACGTCTCTTTGCATTTAATTCTTAACGTTTGTGCGTATTTGCCTTAAATTAAAAGACTCGTTACGGAAAGGGAATTGCGTCTGTTTAATTGGAGCGGAGATAATGAGAGGTATGCAGGGGCAGTTAATATGTTTCCCGCACATTCCTTTGCTATTTAATCCAAAACTAACCCAGGTGCACAAAAAAAAAATAAAAAATATTAAGAAAAAAGTTCCTCACGTGGACTGATAAACCGCAAAGTAAACAAAATCTTCATATATTTATTATTTTTTCTCTCTTCCTAAAGTGATAAGAGAGCGTAAAAAAAACCCCAACACACACTGGACTTTATTCTAAGTTGTACAAATAAGAGAGAAAAAAAAGAATCTCCGACTCGTCTTTTAAGTTATCTTGGCGCGGTGTGAAATTTCTCAGGTATCGTCTTGGGAAAAAAAAGGTGAGATTTGCCCCTTATGTAGTGCTTTTCAGAAAAAAAAAAAATACTTTTCTGTTTGTATTTTTTTTTTCTTTTGTTTTCTTACCCCATTTTTTTTTTTTTTTCAAAATAAGAAAAAAAAGCCTGCGTCTAACATTTAAAGATAAACTCTAAAGTGTTCGCTCTTAACCGTCTTTCTTGGATATGAGAAGTTTAAATTTTTTTTTTTTTTTGAACATAGCGCGCCAAGATCATGACCCACACTCAGTACGATTTCAACACTTTGCTTGAACGCGTCTCAGTTCGCGTTTCCCAACTAGAATTTTCGTTTTTTTTTCGGTTGAAATTCCTTTTTTTCAGAAACAAAAAGGGACGCTTTCAATTAAACCCTAAAAAAAAAATAATATCGGTTGTTTCGAACAACTCCCGAAAAAAATTGTCCAATTACAACCTTGCAAATTGCGCGATCTTCTTACTATGCCTGAAGTTCTTTAGCAGAGCTCCGTGTGATCTTAAGGACTAATTTAAAAGATCAGTATTAATATTATTTTTGTTTTTTTTTTTTTTTACTGTTTTCAAAAGTGAATATTGTGATCTCAAATTATATTGGGAAAAGAAAAGACAAGAAGAAAGAAAAGGAAAAAAAAAACTAGAAGGAAATGTTGCAGGCAATAAATCAATTGAAAGGATTAGCAATTTTAGTGGTTAGTTTTGTAGGTGTTTTAGCAGCTGAGGGTGAGTATTAGTTTAAATCCGTTCCGGTTTGGTGAATATTTTTACAGGAAAGATTTCCGGATTCCGCACTGTTACGCCTTATTATTCGTAATGTTTCGTTCTCTGCTGAGACCTTTATCAAATTTGTTTCCGAGTTCTACACTGTTATGTTTTATTATTCGCAACATTTCGCTCTCTGCTTAGAAATTTATCAAACTTGTTTCCGGATTCTACACTATTACGCTTTATTATTCGTAACGTTTCGCTCTCTGCTGAGACTTTGATTTGGTCTTTTAACTGGTCTCAGCACGGACCGAACAGTGTGAAATCCGGAAATATTTTAACAAAAAAAAAAAAACAAACAAAAACTAAATCCAATTTTGGTACCCACTTCTCCATTTCGTCCTTATTCACCACCATAACATTTTTTTCAACCACGAATTGCACTGTGCGGCTGAAAATCGGTTCAACGGAATAACTATGCGGATAATTACTTGCACCGAAAATTTTCGCCGTGCTGGAAAGTTTTCTGCAAACTTTCGTCATCATTGAAAAACGTAAACAGGTTTCCGTAGCGTAGTGGGCAGCATGCTTGCTTCACAGTCAATAGGTCGTGGTTTCGATTTCCACTCCAGGCAGTAGGTTTTCTTTTAAGCACAAATTTTTCAGTTGCTACTTGGCAATGAATGGATTATTCGAAATAAAATGGGCAAAACGTTGTAAAAGTGAAAAAGTTTCACTTCTAGAAGGTCTCTATAATCAGTAAATGGTTTTCGTTGACGTTCTATTATTCACATCTGCAAATATTTGTCAGTAGGAGCCAGTAGAACTGAAGAAACAGGACTACGTTTGGGTGTAAGACCCCATACTCCAGATGAAGAGACAATTTTTGATTTGAAGCAAATTTTGTATGGGGAGTGATAGAAGGGGTAACGGCATTGAATCAATATTTTTCACATTATACTAGAGTTGCTATCAGACTGTTTTATTGAAAATTAGTATATTGGATTTGGGTAAATTGTGCAGTTATTATTGTATGGGAAGTGGTAGAAGGAGTGGGGAGCTTTCAGTGAATTTTTTTCCCGTTTTTTACATCAAATGGATGTATGGGCGTGAAAAATTTGAAATTTGTATCTTTTACCACAGCCCAAAGAAAACAAATTTACTCGAATTGTTCGGTTTTTTGGCTCCTTCCCCTTTCATTCCCGAACTTAAAAAAATTACCAGAATTATAAGTCATATAGCTCTACAATCTGACAATATTTCAACTTAATATCTGTAAAGAATTTTTAGATACATAGGTTTGAAAATTTGAAAAGTGCAGAATTTTTTAGGTGCTCTCCATTACCCCCCCCATATTTCGCTGATATAGCTAAGTACATGTCCTAAGTTTCAATTAAAAAAGTGTTTTTCTTTATATGACCTCCCCCCCCACTGGACTATCCCCTTTAGAAGTATTGGCCTCCCTATAAGTTGATTATGGTTGGCCACTTATTTGGTCGTAAGATATGAATTCATTCTACTAAGTAGTTCGAATTAAAAAAAAAACAAAATCGGCTGACAATTGGTTTTTAGGCCCCCCCCTCCCCTTTTGTACTGCGCTGGATAAAAAAATGAATTTATTTTCACTTTTTTCCCCATAAATCAGTACACTTGAGTATCAAGTTTTAGCTAAGGTGTAGCCTAGTAGGTGGCGTGTTGGTCTTCTAATGCGAAGGTCGTGAGTTTAATTCCCTGTCGGCGCAATATACTATTCCAGCACATTGCCTGCTTGGATATATCTTGGTCACCTCAATCTACAAGAATGAAAAAAATCGTAGAAAGAGGGTCGTGCGAAGGGCTAACAACCCTTCCCTTCCAATTAATGAAATATGTTCAGAAACCTGAATATCAGGAGGCCAAGGTCCGATTTGGACTGTTTCAGCTTTCTATTTGCATTCGAAGTGGAGAGATTAGCAATCGCAATTTTCGACCTAAATTTGATTCGGAACCCTTTGAAAGTTTGCCCCTTCGGTTTTTATTTAACAATTTCCTTCCCTTAGCTATAACATCACTCCACGGCACTGGGCCCAGGGACAACAGCTCTTACGTTAGAACTAAATGGCTCGGCCTTTTGTGATGATGAGCACCGATGTAAGATCAATAAATCGAATTTTGGTTTGTATGATCGTTGTTGGGCTAGGATATAGCCTAGTGGGTAGCATGTTGGTCTACAATGCGAAGCTCGTGAGTTCAAATCTCGGTCGACGCAAAATTCCAGCACACTGCCTGCTTGGGTATACCTTGGTCACCTCAATCTACGAAAATGGAAATTTATGGATAGAGGGTTGTGCGAAGGTCTAAAAACCCATCCGCAATAAATAATGAAAAATGTTAAAGAACCTGAAGGTCAGGAGGCCAAAGCCTGATTTGGGCTGTATTACCATTGTAGATGTAGATGATCGTTGTATAACCGGACTTAGTTGGCTCCAATTTAGTCTGTAGCACCGTTCTAGCTAAGTAAATACGGATTTGCGCAAAAAAAAAAATCCTCATAAAAAAGCAGCGCGATACTACTTTCTTGCATATCTTTTAAATCGTTGGTGTTCTTCGTTTGTTTGCTTTTTCCTTTTTTTTTTGTGTTTGTATCTCACTTTTTGCATATTCTTATTTCGTATCTGTCTCGTTTCTTCAGTCGATTCGCGGCTTTTAAAAAACAATTAAGAATGCGACAATTTCTTCATGCGGAGCTCGAAGAAAACATAAAATTAAATCATTTGTTTACTTGCGCCTTTAAGACCTCGTCATCGCTTCGAGAAATACGGAAAAATAAACAATTGCTTTGCGCGCGATAAGAATTCTACACAGTTTACCGACCGTCAGTAAATCTGTAATTAAATTATTATCTGTAAAATTCCACGAAATTAGATGTAGAAGTATCAGTTTTTCGTATTTTCCCTCAAATTCAAATGAATTTCTTTTCAAAACTATTAATTCCAATGGTTGCTTAAATTGTTGCAGCAACAAAATCGAACGGAATGAAATTTTAATCATTTTACAAATTGAATTAAACTTATTCCATTCTCTTAGAGTAGCCATTGCTAATTATTATTTTTTTTTACGAAATAACCTGTGCTTTAGACAGTTTCGGCCTCTATGTGCAATGCACAAACATAGTCATGGAGGGAAGGAATGGGATTGAGAAGGTAGGGGAGGGAAGTTAGAACAACCGTAAAGAGTGGTGAAGCTGGTATATTTTCCTATTGTATTGGCTGTTACTGATATATGTATATTAGAGGTAATTTCGGTCCTTATGTGCAATGCACAAACACAGTCATGGCGGGATGGAATGGGATTAAAATGGTAGGGGAAGGGGAATGAGATCGACCGTAACGATTGTTGGAGCTGGGTATATTTTTCTGTTGTACTGGCTGTTACTGACATTTGTTAGAGGGTCATGCGGACCTACATAGTTAGATTAAGTTGAGTTCGTGGTGGGGCTGGACACCAATGTACGTAGACCACCAGTGAGCCAATTCTACGCCACTGTATTTTTACTATGTGGACCGAAATATCATTCAGTCAGCCTATTCTACCGGTGAAACTCGTGAAACAGCTCGGCGAAGAAGTACTCTCCGAGAATTTTTCTTCGAATTCTTCGAGCGTGTTTCCTACGAAGACAGTGGCTCGGGACTATACCTACTACTGTCCGTAGGGAGTTTCTGTCGAGTCTCAATATTTGCATTGATTTCTATCTATTAAGACCACCCCATAGCATCTTCGTGGTATTACATGAGGCGCTCTATAACCATTTGAGATTTTCCCTTCCTGGAATTTGATGTAATGAAGGATAAGGGAAATGGGCTACGAGGATTACAGGACATTCCCTTTGTCCGTGGCTGATTACTCACAAATGAGATTTCTCACTATCGGCGTAAGGACGACTGCCAGTAATTTTGGACTAACTTATAGAACATCGCCAAACAGGCTCTGGATTATAATCCTCAAGGAAGACGTCGGGTTGGTCTAACCTGTAGCACATGAAAGCGAGCAGTTGAGCAGGAGGCCAGAGGAATAAACAAGTCCTGGCAACAGCTTAAGGCCGATGCTCAGGATCGCTCCTTGTGGAAGAGAGTTGTATCTGTCCTATGCCCCTATATGGGGTATTAACAGGAATTTCGTTGATTGTTATAGAATGGAGTTCGTTCTTCTCTTGATCCTTGTCCATCTCGCTTGGCTGAAGCCCAATGTTTGGATGTTTAGTGCTCCATTTAACCGAGAGCGATCCCTTCACTTGCACCATCACGCAACCTTTGTGATTCGTTTTCGAATACCAAAAGTTGTCGCCATGGAAACTGTCCGAGGCGCTATATCCGTTTCTCGTATCGATGTTTAGCTACGGTTTAGTCTAGTGGATAGCGTGTTGGTCTACAATGCGAGGGTCGTGAGTTCTAATTCTGGTCGACGCATAATACCAGCACACTGCCTGCTTGGATACACCCTTGGTTAAAAATTCATGTTAAGGAACCTGAAGGTCAAGGCCCGATTTGGGCATATTTGAGAGATCCTTTCCTGATTAGGGAATCGAGATTACTGAAACGCGCTGGGCGCATTCAGATTCATTTTAATGGCGGCCAGTTGCCTAATCCTTTCTTCTCCTCTTGAACTAAAAATTTTGATTTTTTTCGAAAATCTTTCGCAGGTGAAATCCACTCACAGCTCGGTCAGTGTTGTAGCGCTGGAACGAAATGGGCCAAGGATCGTAGCCACTGTTCGAATTACGATTATGCGATAAAAATACCGGCCGTTTGGCGTGGCCTGTGCATTTCGACGTTTGGAATTTGCTGTAGCAAGGAGCTGGGACGACAGCATTGCGTAGCCGGACGGGCTGCCGCTAAAGAGGGCGCGAAATGCGACGGCAATATCCTGATGAATACAACATTCTATCAGGACTGTTGTAATGCGTGTCAGATTGGGCTCGCAGTGGCGGTGAGCGGAAACAATTGCACGTCGCAGGTCTTTTCGTATTTGGCGCGCGACGAATCGTACGAGATGTGCTGCAACGAGATCAATACGGACACGTTTATCCTGAACGAAAGCGACGATATTTGTGCGAAATTTCCGAAATTGTGTTCGCATATTTGCGAAAATACGGAAGATTCGTATGTTTGTAAGTGCCGCGAAGGATATAAATTAGACGAGAATCGGGTGACATGTACTCTGATTGACGAAGATGTTGGTACGGCTGCTGCTCATCAAGTCGTAATCGAGGATGATGCGGAAGACGATGGCGAAGGAGATTCTTTCGGCAATTTAGATGCAAGGTGAGATTATCATTTCTTCTTTACGGGCGGGAAGATTTGCACATTGTTTTCTGGAAAATCAGGAACAAAGATGGCACAGAAAAATCGTTGGGCGATGGGGAAGAGTCGAACTCTCGTCCTGATCCTAAATCTTATCGTTTCAGTAGTCCCGACGATGGCTGCAAGCGTGGCTTCGAAAAGAACGAAGAAACCGAAGAATGCGAGGATATCGACGAATGTAAAACCGGAGCGGCCAATTGCAATCAGAAGCAGTACTGCCTGAATACGCCGGGCAGTTTTCATTGCATGGAAATTAAGTCGACCCTGTGCCAGGCCGGATTCCGATTCAACGTGAAAACGGAAGAGTGCGAAGGTTGATCCTCTGAACACTGCCGATTATCCATCTTCAAATCTGCTTTCTTACAGATATTAACGAATGCCTGGAGGACTTGCACGACTGCAAGCCGGACAAGCAGACATGTTTGAATAGTCGCGGTGGTTTCAGTTGCCAGGATAAGCCATCGACGAAATGTATGCCCGGCTTTATGTACGAACCGGACATGCGAAAGTGTGAAGGTAATTTTCCATGGTCATTTCAAGGTCAGCACTGTTCATGGTCATTCCCGCAGATCTGGACGAATGCCTGGAAAATCCCTGCGACGATGGCTACACTTGTATTAATCTGCCCGGCAATTATGAGTGCCGCGAAACGATAAAATGCCGATCGGGATTCACATCGAAGCACGGCAAATGTATTGGTACGGAGTATTTTTTTTATTTTTATTTAAAGGATCCGAACCATACAGCCTCAATTTTCAGATATCGATGAGTGTGTGATCGATAAAATGGCGTGCGTCAGCAATCAGGTTTGTATTAACGAGCTGGGCGGCTATAAATGCGAATGTAAGGTTGGATACAAATTAGATATGAGGACGAATGCTTGTTTAGGTTTGCAGTGCGAATTTTTTTGGCGAAGGATTTCGGTAAACAGAAATTTTATTGTCGTTTCAGATATAAACGAATGCCAGATAAACAATCATAATTGTTTGCCAACACAACGGTGCGACAATACAATCGGATCCTACACGTGTATCCGGTTACAAAGTTGCGGAACCGGCTATGTATTCAATGCGGAGACGACGAATTGTGATGGTAGATGCCTTCATCCATCTGTTTTTGCCCTGGAAAACTAATTTCCTTCTCTCTCTCCTTACAGATGACGACGAATGCGAATTGGGAACACACGATTGCCATACTGGCTACAAATGCCGAAATACGATGGGATCCTTCCGATGCGATCGAATTCGCCCGACGACGACAACAACGACGACGACGACAACGACGACGACAATTACCCCAAAATCGACCACCTCCACGACACCAAGTGCAAGAACTCCAATTGCAAGAACAACAAGAATACCATTGCCCTATTACCAGCCAACGCGGAATTGGCGAACAACAATTTCGCCGTATTCGATACACGCACAAACGCGGCCGGACTATGCTTCGTCGCAAACTCTGAGCCAGTTGAATAGCGACTATTCGCCGAGAGTGCATCAACAACGCTACGATCCGTCCTGCCAGATAGGATTTCGTCGCAATCATTTGGGCGCGTGTGTTGGTAAGTTTAGTAGAAATGGAGTTGAGCAACTGAAAGTGAAATTGCGCAAGTCGTGAAAGTTGCCCCAATAGCTAGGAGGAGTAACTTAAGGACGACAACTGTTTCATATGGGAAGGATTGATCTCCTATGACTACCCCAGAGCCTAGTCGAACTCCATATCCTATATGCAGAATGATGGAACGGTATGGCACGATTCGAAAATGAAACTAATTGAATCACTGTTTTCAGATGTAGACGAATGCACAATTCCACACACTTGTGGAACACACCAGCGCTGCATCAATTCGAATGGATCGTACAAGTGCCAAAATCTACGCCAATGCTCTGGTGGATATAAATCAACGCCGGACGGAACGAGCTGTGTTGGTGAGCTGTTTTCTTCGTAAAATCTTTGAACTACTTTTTTTCCAATTTACAAGAAAGCAGACAAACTCCGCTGTGAGATTTTGGAATTCCTCCAAAACTTGTCCGACTAACGAGCCTGTGGCTTAAAGCAGGGTGATGGTCTAGCACCCGTGCTTTTCAACTTGGCACTAGAGTTTGTCGTCCGGAAAATTCCAATCGACACCAATAGGACAGTATTATTCAAGTCCGCCCAACTCTTAGCATACTCCAACGACATTAACATCCTAGCAACATCCTTCCTTAGTACTAAGGAGGTATTTTTCAATCTTGATTCCGCCGCAAAAGAAGTCAGGTTGCGTATTGACGAAAGCAAAACAAAAGTAATGACGCCAGTCGAAAAAAAAGGAAGTACAGTGGTTAGGTTAGGTTAGTGTAGTGGACGAGCAGCTACTGCGCTGTATTGTGTTTCGTCCCAGGCTTGCTTACGATGGACTCGTCAGTAAGGCTTGTGGTCTTGGGATTTCAAGTTACAAAGCGACTGTGCTAACCATTGAGATACCCCACGGCTAAGTCGGTTAGTAGCGATGCAGTTTAAGCCGCCACAGTGATACCACATGAATTTGACCGAAACCTAATGTGTATTATCCAGCGGTGTTACGATTTTCTTGTTGAGCTCGAAGGTTTCCGTTGCCGCGGCGAAATTCAACCGATTCCGAGACCTTCTTGAGGTCTGGCAAGCTTTGTCCGAGAAAATTTATTGAATTGGGTTATCAATCTCGATTGTTCTGTCCGCTCCCTAATCCGTTGTTTTTTTTTTCTTTTAGACATCGACGAATGCACTACCGGCGAAAATAATTGCGGTCCCGACGAAATCTGCTTGAATCGTTCGGGCGGTTACGTTTGCTCCTGTCCGCAGGGTCACGCAACCAATTCCGAAAAGCGTTGCGCGGACATAAACGAATGCGAATCGCCGTATTTCGTGTGCCCGATAAATTCGCGTTGCATCAACACAATCGGTTCGTATCGATGCGAATGCAAATCGGGATTCCGGAAGCCGTCCGATGTGGACAAAATGTGCCAGGATATCGACGAATGCACGGAAATTCGCGGTCTATGCGAACAAAAATGCAACAACTTTTGGGGTTCGTATCGGTGCTCGTGTTATGCCGGCTACGAACTAAGTTCGGACAATCGGACGTGCACCGATATCGATGAGTGCGAGATTCATAAGGCGGCGAACCTTTGCACCGGATACTGCACGAACGTACCGGGCTCGTATGAATGTTCGTGTCCGCCCGGCTACGAGCTCGGCATGGATAAGAATTCGTGTCGCGATATCGATGAGTGCGCATCGCCATCCACGTGCCCGGGACATAACGAGATTTGTACGAATACGCGCGGCAGTTATCGATGCACGGTTATACCGTGTCCCTACGGTTATATGATCGATCCGAATCAGAAAAAGTATCTACGACAAATTAGTTATCCTTCGATATAAATTAATTTTTTTTTGCAGTCGTTGCCGCGTTATTTCGAATATTTGCGAGGGCGAAGAATGTTTCCATAAGCCGTCGGCGTATACATACAACTTCATTACGTTGGTCTCGAAAATGATGGTACCGCCGAAAGGACGAGTTCTGTTCTCGCTGAAGGGACCCACTTTCTATGAAAATATCGATTTCGATTTTAAAATAGCGAAAATTCAGGCTCCGCTGAACGTCGAGAAAGCTACAAAGCAACATTTCTTGTGAGAGTGTTTTTCGTTTTTTGTTTTTTTTTCAAAAATAAATTTTCCCGCCAGATTATAATTTTCGCCCATTTTCTGTTACAGGACCACACGACTACAGAACTCCGTCGAATTAAGTCTGATGCGAAGCTTGGAAGGACCTCAAGATATCGAGCTCGAATTGAGTACAACCGTTTTTGTTGCAGGACAGCCACGTGGAAAATCGGTTTCTAAAATTATTATAATTGTGTCACAGTACAGTTTTTAACGGATCGATGTCGTCTGTTCGGAATGCACGAAGGATAAGAAAGGAGCGATTTGAAGAAAGAAAATAACGAAAAACCAGGTGTCGACGAAATGACGACACCTTCATTTTTGTTTTTGTGTTTTGTTTTGTTTTATTATTTCTTAGCTAAGAAACTAATTTTTAATTTTGCAATCGAAAGATTCATTTGTTTGAGTAATAAATAGAAGAAAAGATTACGATTGAACGGATTATCTATTGGATTAGTGTTGCTTGTTTATTATCGATGACGCATGGTCTGACTGAACAGCCCTTCAATTCGAAGAAGTAAAAAATTGAGTCCATTCGCGATGACCATTTTTGGACAATTACGGCACGAATTTAAAAAAAAGAAAAAAAAAAAATGGCGTACTCACAATACATGACAACGAATGTGCGATTTCCACTCCTGTTCCTCCTTTTTATTGTCTCTGTGTGTATTTCCGAAGGATCGATGTGGTATGGGTGTGTGCTGGGTGTTAATGCGGTTTAGTGTAAAGTTGGTGCAGCATTCGCTGCTTTCGTTTTCTTTTTAATCGAATACGGCCGCAAAAATGTTCGATATCTTTGAACGATTCCCTTTTTGGCATAATGCATTCGATAGTGTTCCAGAAGATTTTTGAAACGTGTCTGTTTAACGAGAGCCTGTTTTGAAGCAGCTTGATCTTCTACCGTTCGCTTACGAACATCTTTTTCAATTTTCTTGCACATTTCCGGTTCGAGAGCATCTAAATCGTAAAGGAGATTCTAAGAGGAAATAAAAAAAAATAAAAACAATAAACACTCTAGAAACGGGCATCCTTACCAAAAGTCTATCGCGTATAGCTTCCAATTTAGCGACAGTATTTTCATCCTGTGGTTGCGGTATATCCAGAGGCTTCTTATCAAGCTTGAGTTTTCGTACCATAGCCGGCAGGATACCATCAATCGAGGGTTTTAAAGTACTTGGGGGGGGGGGGGGGGCAAAACAAAACAAAATAGAAAATTGAAAATCTTCCGAAATCATTGCTTACTTTTGTCTTTCGATCATTTCCCAATTGTCTAAAATTTCTAAGGTTGTGCGTTTCAAATTCTCGGTTCGGTTAAGTAAAAATTTTGAATTTTTTTGAAATTTTTTAGCCGGAGTTAAGCGAAAAATTTGATGTTTCATCTAAGGAAAAAAAATTTTTCGTTTTATAGCAAAAATATGTACAAAAAAGAAAAAAAAAACATATAAGGAAATAAAAATAAATAAAATCAAATCAAATTACTTACGAATTTATCGAAAACGATGGCCGTGAAATGATTTAGGAGTGCTACACGCGTTAAATGTCGATTATAATTGAACATTTTTCTTCGAATTGCCTGATAGCCCTGAAGGATAATAAAAAAAATAATAACCCTTTTTATTACGAGATAAAATAGAATAAAAGTACAGCTTTGCGGAAAATAAAAGATAGAGAGTCCAGCGATCACGGAGAAGAGCAGAATTTCAGCGACTCGACCCTTTCAAAGTGGCGAAACGGGATCTAAACAAGGCGAGAATTTGATTCAAACGTATCGGTAATGAAGCAACAGTTCGATCTGAACTGTGGTCGAGAGCAGACGCATTTTCTACAAGGGAATGTTTTTCCAAGTGACATATGGCACATAGTTCCGTATACCCCGGAGCAAATTGAGACACGTGCAGAAGATCCTGCAAAGGGAAACTCAAGGAATCAACCAAAACAGGTACCAACATTTTCCTTTGTGTGAATACTCGTTACACACCATGTGGAAACAACATTTCGACATCCTTGGAATACGCAACGTTTGTGCGTCCTCGACTATAAGAAGCCAATATAATAAAAATATAAATAGATTTCGAGCTCGACCTCTTGCTTTTTAAACATCTTAGAGTTAATACCTTTGTACTAAACGTTATTAAAATAAACTATTAAAAAACTAATAACGTAATTACATACAGTTACGTAATCCCCGGAACAAAAACAGACACGTGCATCTACTTTTAAGCGTGCAACGGAAAATCCAAGGAACCAACCGAGACAGGTGCTAAAATTTTCCTTTTTGCAAATGCTCATTACACGCCATATGATTGCAACATTTCGACATCCTTAGGGACACACAAACGTTATCTTTGACTAAGAGAAATCATGGCAATAAAAATAAATTAGATTTAGCGGTCAATATAAATACCGAGCACGGTCTTTTTCTTTTTAAAAACGTCCTACAGTTATGGCCTTAACATTAATAAAAAACCGGGTAACAATTAGCAATTAAAAACGAATTAAATAACCAATAGACGAAAACGAACTAAAGAGGACAACTATCAGTAGTTCAGCCGAGACGCCACGGAGATCTGCAAAGTACGGAAAAAATTGTATCTAATGAGGCCCCCACCTTCCTGGACAAAAAACAAAAAAAAACAAAACGCCACGAGAACTGCAAAAAATCTTCTAGAAGGTATGCAATTTGGTACATGAATGTGCGAGCGTTTGCGAAAATTACACAGTCGAAATTTGTAAAGCGATTAAGTCGTGTGATCGACAGCATGAATAGTGCGAACATTAAAGCGGAACGTTGTGGAGAAAATAAAAAAAAGTGATTTTTGAAAGTTTGAGTTTAGTTAAATTCAAAGTGAACTACGTTCATTCATTTATCTATCGATGTGAAAAAAAATGTATTTAAATATAAAATGCACTTACCTTCTCCCAAACTTGAGCATCCATGAATCGTTTCTTATCCAAATATGGACGAATAGTTCGATCCATTAGATCGACCAATTTTTCAGTTTCGTCACGACTATGTTTCATCGGCATGATCGATAAAAATGACGTCATCTGTTCGTCATTAATGATGCGATTAAATTTCGTAATATCATCGCTCGCCTCACTCACAATATCGAAATATTCCTGCAATGTTAGAAATGGATTGAGATTTTTTGTTAGTTCGGTAAAAAACAAAATTGAATTGAGCTCACAAAAGAATTGCAAAGTACAAGAAAAACCGGATAAGGATGCTACGCTTAGATTTGAGGCTGTTTGTATCCCAAAACGATGATTTTGTTAAAAAAAATTGGCAATTCTCGCAAGGATATTCCGGACAAACCAGTCAAGATAAATTTTTTAAAGTGCATAACATTCCAGCACTACTAGAGATTGGGAAAGAAGATTCCTTTTCCATACGCTCAAGGAAGGTGTCATGAGATTTTTCTAAAATCGGTCCCAAACCATGTGCCATGAATTTCAAATCTCACCGCTATAATGCCTCTAGGGCTACAGCATTAAGCGGAAGAAAACCCAGGGTTGATTCTCAATCCACCCGAATTAGACTAAGCGGTAACAAGGTTTAATGCATCAGTTCGCCTAAAGTTTTAGGGTATTTCCCACTAATCTGGGTGACTAAGTCGCATTGGCGACTGTACAATAACTAGGATACTATTCACGGCTACCAGCGAAAGTAAAGGGGACAAGACCCCTCCCTGTGGCATTCCTCTTTCCAATTGTTTTATCCTAGAATCGTTTCCCATTGTGGCAATAAGTTCCCATTGTGGCGCATATGTAATTGAACGTGCCTTTTCCTTCAACAAATGCAGTGAAAGATGTCTGACTATTGTAGTCCGTCGTTATTATTACAATGGCACTACAGCTCAAATCGTGCCTTGGCCTCCTGACTTTCAAGTTTCTTAAGCTTTTTTCATTTGCCCTTGTGAAAGGGTTCGCAGAACCCTCTTTCTAGGATTTTTCATTTTCTTAGATTGAGGTAACTAAATTATACCCAAGCAGTTAGTATGCGACCGGAATTTGAATTCACAACCTTCGCATTGCAGATCAACACGTTACCCACTAGGCTACACCCTAACAAATAAAATTTACTTACTATCAATTTCAGAAGATATCGAAATTTTTGATAAACATGAAAAACCCTTGTATACATTTCCTGTTGTCGCATTATCAATTTCTCATTTTCGATTTCGAGCGTATTATTCTTTCGTAGTTCGAACAATTCCGAATATTTTCTTTGCATCTCTTCGAATGCATTTCGTTCGACTGTGGTTAAATGTGCGAAACAAAACTGTAAGAAAAAATTAAAATTGTTTGTAAAGATTTTTGGTAAATCCTTTAAGAGCTTATTTTCTACTTGAAAGGAAATTTTTCCAGATTTCACAATAAATTACAAACGATAGCTAGAAATCTTTCCTTTCTTATTTGTAAAATTATTTACCTCGTAAAATTGCATTACATTCTTGTAAATCTTTTGATTTTCTTGTTTTTCTCGTTCCATTTCCAACGCTAGTTCTTGATTCGTGTACAAAAAGAATTTCGTCCGGGCAATATCGCGTAATTTTAAAATATCGCTAGGGAAATTAGTATGGTTAATAAAATTCGGTTAAATTTAAAAGTTACGAAAAAAAAACAAAAAAAAAAAATCTCGAAACATTGAAATCCTGATAAAGAAATTGACTGATCAGAATACTGACTGAAGGAGAAATAGGCAATGAACATTCTAAATTATTTGTTTCACAATTTTTCTCTTAAATGGCATGAAGGAAATGGTGATCAAAAATCGTCATGCCAGCATGTCAGGGAGATAGCAGGAGAGCTCGACGTCTCCAATGAGTCCATTCGTTCGATTTTGGTGGATACTTTGACCATGAAACGTGTCCTTGCTCGACTCGTTCCGATAAAGCTGAATTTTCTTCAAAAAAAGTACCGTGAACAGGTCTCTTCATGCTTGACCGTGTGAAAGTTACGTACAGCGAATGGAGGACAGAAGAATACCCAAACATGCACAAAAAGGAAAGGCGGAAGGAAGGGGCGAATGAGAAAACCGAGAAAACGCTGGTAGGATTCAATCGACAAGGACAGCAAATCGCTTGTGAATTTTTCAGCAAAGAGGACGCGATCATTGGATCGAGAAAATCGGAGACGAAGCATGTGGGAGGCCACGGTTCGGTTTGGTCTACAGTGCCATTGATGATGATGAATGGACAAAGACCGGATGGGAAGCCATGAACGCGCTGGGGGGACGCTAAGATTTTCAAACTGAAGGACGCGGTCATTGGCGAAACACATAGGAGGCCACGGACCGATTTGGGCTGTAGCGCCATTGATGATGATGATAAATGGACAAAGACCGGTTGAAAAGCGCCGGAAGGATTCTATTGATGCAGACAGCAAATCACTGCTAAGATTCTCAAACTGAAGGAAGCGGTCACTGAACCGAAATGTATGGAGGTAAAACAAACAGGAGGCAATGGCCCGATTTGGGCTGTAGCGCCATCGTCGCGAATTATCTTTGTTGTTTTTTTTTCCGCAAAATTTTTTTTCCTCACTTACCTTTTCACTAAGAACTTACGAAAACGTTGCCGTCTATCGCCATCGATTTTATACGTCGGATCGATGTCGGCAGCTACACAATACGACGGCATTGCCGATGGTAAATCGGATATTTCGCCGAGCTTTAAAAAAAAAAAAAAATTGGCAGAATCCTTAAAAATTAAAATTATCAAAAAATTTCTTACATTATTGAAATTTTCTATGGTGAGAGTTATCGGTGACGAAGGCGGCTTTCCGGCGAAAGAAATGTCCTCTTCTGCAGTCACTTCCTTGGGCGAATAGAAATCTGAAAAGGAATGGAAAAAAAAAAAAATTCAATACAAAATCCTACGCTTAATTAATTTTTCAAATTTACCGCTTGTTTTTCGATAAATTTTTCGCTTTTTTGGAATTTTTTTCTGCATTTTGTTTCCTTTTTTTTTGTTTTAGTTTTTAGTAAAAAATCGAAAACGTTTTAATGAAAAATAATTTCAGATTTGTTTGATCGATTATGGAACCGGCATTTGTTTCTTATAGGAGGCAACTGGGTATCGGTAGTTTCCATGGTATTCAGGATATTTGAGAAGTTGGTCATGTATTGTGATTTTTTGAATTCTTTGTTTTTCTTTATTGGTACAAGTATTTATTTTTTTTACAACTAATCATTCAGTTATATCCTTAAAATAAAGTTTAAGCGAAGCTTTTAACATGTCCTTTCGTCTTAAAATCAATTTCAAAGATATAGTACAAAAAAAGAAGAGAAAAACAAAAACCCTCCCACATAAAAGATATATCTATATTCCATGGCTCAAAATTCTCATATCACAAATCCTCTTGTCAATAATTAATTTTCCGAGATATAACTTTAATTTTATTTTTTAATTAAAAAAAAAAAATATTAATTAATTGCAATTAACAGTTATATCTCGAAATTCTAAAAATCTCAAAATTACTTAGGCGTATCTATCGCTTAAAGATAATTTCATAGATATAAATATTGAGAGTTCATTTCGGGATCAGTTTTAGTACTAAAAATAAGTGATGTACGACTCAATTGGGTAATCGCTACGATATGTCTTTTAATTGAATTTTTCCACATCGGTTTCTGTCTAAATCACAATTACGGGTCAATTTCAAAGATAAAAGTACGAAGGGAGTGTACTAAAAAATAAAAAAAAAAAAAAATAAAAAAAAAATATTAGTTATATCTCTGAAAATAAGTTTTTCTATTGAATTCGCTATTAAGATAGGATTTTGAATTAGTATTGGAGATATAAGTTTGTAGTTTATGTACTAAATCGTGGTTTACAAGAAGCCGAATTTCAATACACCGAAAAATCAATCCGATGAGTATCTATATCTCTAGGCGAATGATTTTTGAATTGTTTCCGTACTAAACTACTATTTCGAAATAATTTCAAACATATAACTTAAACAATACATTGTACTAAAAAACGTACTTTTTAGTACACCGAAAATCATGCCATCCAAAGCAAGATATATCTCTAAATTCGTATTGAATTAGTACGTTGAGTTATATCGCTTGTTTTACGCAAGTTCCCAGAGATATAAATGAATGTGGAAAATTTTCACAATAAAAAAAAACAAAACTTTGGTCGAATCAATAATTTAGAACTCATTTCCGTTTCTTTTTCTTTTTCAAATGCAAATAATGCACAAAATAGGAACAAACCGAAACACTCGATAATGCTATCTCGCTCTGATCCATAGCTTTTTTTTTCAGTATTTATTTTTGCATCCTTGTTAAAAATATAAAGGTGCATAGCGTAGTTTTTGTGTACGATAGACGGAGGGTGGGAGAGTAAAAATGCCTTGTTGCTCCGCCCATGCTACTTGAAACTTGCATTCAGAAAATACACACCAGCAAAAAAAAAAGAAAAAAGAAAAACCAAATAACAACAATGAAATCCTGTAAAATTCCGTCTCTTTCTTAACTGTGAGAGGGATGGTTATTGCAGCGGGCGCAAGTCCTTTTTATGAAGAATCTCTCAGAATTGGAACCGCCTTCTTTCTCAATATATTTCGCTCGCTCTGTCCATCTCGCTGTTGCTTACTATCGGTATGGCTCTCTGTTTCGCAATTCTTGTATGTCCTTTATTTGTTTACAACTATACCGCTCTATTTTGAGCCGCGTCATACATAACACGGGACGGTAGGATATAATAAATCTTTTCAATTGGATCGTGTTTTTTTGTTTTATTTATTGTTTTTTTTTTTTTTTTTTTGGTTTTTATATTTTATGCACTCTCTTGCTGCTCGCCCCTGATCTGTATTTTCCTAGTGCATTCGCTTGCATAAGGACTAAAAGTGAAATATGGATAGCAAAGAGGCTGAGTCGATGGGTCGGGAGGGGTGGGGGGGGGGATTGCGTTCCAAACAAAGCAATACGAAGAAGATGGAGGAGTGTGTACGGGGCTTGCAAAATAACGACGGCCAACTGGAAGCGTGGATTTGATAGGAACGAGACCGAAACAAATTCCTATCCAGTCCTGGCGCTCTGTGTTTCTGCATCGGGTGGCAAACTATCAAGGAAGAAGTAGATTGCAGGTTGAAAAATAGCAACAAAGCCGAAGCTACACAACGACATATAAACTAATGATTGAGCGAAACAACAGCAATAGGGTGACTCTCAAGAACGTGGGGCGATGGCGAAGTAGCGAATTGGAAGGTTGGTATGGGTTAAACTTCATTTTGAAGGTGGTGAGTATGCGATATCCTGCACCCTTTCATAATATCCTAAACCAACTAATTCGCGTCGATTATTATTATTTTTTTGTTTGCGAATCCTAATTATTACTATATTTGAGCGCACTTTTCCATTATCACTGTTGCGCTGAATTCGGATACCGCAGTTACGAAAAATGTTCTGCAAAATGAAGACGACGACGAACCAAACGAAATTCACGAAATTTATAGAAAAATAATTTTTACGAAGTTAATCAAATTTATGTTCATTCAATCAAATTTGTGAGCACTCAATCAAATTTGAGTGCATTTGATCAAATTTATCTTCATTCAATCAAATTTGGGTGCATTCAATCAAATTTGTGTTCATTCAATCAAATTTGTGTTCATTCAATCAAATTTGTGTCCATTTAATCAAATTTGTGTGCATTTAATCAAATTTATATCCATTCAATCAAATTTGTGAGCACTCAATCAAATTTGAGAGCATTCAATCAAATTTGTGAGCACTCAAACAAATTTGGGAGCATTTAATCAAATTTGTCTGCATTCAATCAAATTTGTGTTCATTCCATCAAATTTGTGTGCTTTCACTAAAATTTCTACACTTCTACAATGGCGCTACAGCCCAAATCGGACCTTGGCCTCCTGATATTCAGGTTCCTTAACATTTTTCATTACTTATTGTGGAAGGGTTGTTAGCCCTTCGCACAACCCTCTTTCTACGAATTTTTCATTTTCTTAGATTGAGGTGACCAAGGTATACCCAAGCAGGCAATGTGCCGGAATTATATATTGCGCCGACCGGGATTTGAACTCACGACCTTCGCATTACAAGACCAATACACTACCTACTAGGCTATACCCTAGCTAAAATTTGTGCGCAGGCAATGAATTTTGTGTTATTGTTGCATTGATGATAGCCGAGTATTTTCAATATTTCTGTTCAATTGCAGTGTTAAGTTTGTTTCAGTGTTTTTAATTTAAGCGGATTTACTTGAATACTGAAACAAATTAATTGTTAATCGCAGTGGCAAAACTCAAGATGCATTTTCCATCGAAGCAGAATTCAATTAATTTTATTGACAATTAGAATGAGGTTATGGATTAAATATCCGGTACAGAAGAGGTCCTCGCTTTCTCTGAAATATTTTCATTTCAATTGTTGTCGCCTTTAGAAAAAAAAAGCATCAAAATGAAAACATCGCACAAGACAGGACTATATAGGTGCACACTGTCGAGAGCATAGAATTTTCCGGGAAAATTTGACCAGCCCACAACTCCCACGATTCGTTTCATCTGTCCTCATCGCCCACTCGCCGCCTCAAGGATAAACTTTACACAAAATTCGTGCGATGGTAGCGACGACCGAGAGGGAAGGAAGAATTTGTACACCGGACTATAAAATTGCATATACATTCCATAAATATTTCCAAGTGCAAATGTTGCTGCAAAATCTTCTCAAGCTTTTGCAGGATTCACGGGGTGGATCGGGACGGAGAACGGAGGGTGGGAATCGTTATCCCAGGATTAAGGAACAAGGAAATAGGATGCAAGGGTATGATTTCGAAGAGTCTCTCGGTTCGAGTTGAGGAAAAGGTTTCTAGCCGGGATACAGTCTTGCACTATTGTTTGTGAGAGTAAGAGCTTGTGTGCGGTCGAAGGGGTTGTGGGGTAAATTGTCCGAAACGGTGGATGAGAGAGGGTTTGAAATTGGTTTGATGGTTGCTGCTGCATGTACAACAAAAACAGCAGCAATAGTTGTAGTGCACTGGATGGAGTACTACACACAACACAATTGTGCCCTTTAGACCTAAAAGGGCCGGACTTAGAAGCAGTGCAATTGCAGGGGGAGCAGAAGGGAGCTTGCAAGGAAAGTATACTTCTCGCTCTATCTTATACAGATATTTGCAACATAGAAATAGAAAAATAAAAAAGAAAAAGGAACAGTTTTGCATTTCGGGACGAAACGAACAGGCTCTATATCCTCTTGCATTATAAACTTGTTCGAGGCGAAGCGGGAGGTGAGGAGGCGGGTGAGTACCGAAATAGGGATGAGGTAAGGCAAAACATGCAAGTTACTGTTTTTCTTTTCACACGGGATGATGATCTGCACATGGTTTTGTGTTGCCGGCTGGCAAAGTGGGGGGGGTGGGGTGATGGGATTGCACTAATGGTGGATGTTGTGCATTGTGAAACACATTGAGGTTTGAGGATAAGATGGATCGGGCCGAGAATGGATGGGGGTGGGGAGCGCGCACGGTGTTAACAAACTGAAGAAAATTTTCGGAACAACATTTAAAAAGGGGTAGGAGATAGCTAGTGAGACTGCTACTCCGTGAATATGTCGTGTATACAAAACATTTCGGGTACCTCCTGCCTTCTTTTTTACGAGATTTGTTAATTTTTGTCCATCATTTTGTTGGCTTGTTTTATTTTTTTATTTTATTTTTGGACCGTAACAATGCAATGGGGTTTTTTTTTCTTGCGACGGAGAAGGGATGATGGTCGAACTACTTAATTCACATCCCTCTTCGCCGTTCCAAGAGACTCGAACCTACCGCACTCCGTATTTGGTTGTTTTTTGCTGGTGGTGTGGCCTCCGGATAACTTTACTATGCGCTGTGGTGCTGCTGCTCCTGCTGCCCACGCGTTGCACATTACTTTGCAATGTTGTGTGTTGTGTGAAATGGAATGAAATGTTGGAAATGTTTTGTGTTTTGTGTGTGCCTCCTTCTCATTTTGGTCCTGCTACTCCTTCGACTTTCTCCTTCCTTTCAACCTTCCGCCTGGAGGCAGAGTGCAGGATGACGATTGGTGGCGGAACATTTTACTTCCTTTTTCATCCATTTTTGTGCTGTTTTCCATTTTGTGTGTACTACTGCTGCTGCTGCTGCACACGGGCCGTTGCACCCTTCATCGTGCTTATTTCTTTTCGGCAGGAGGGTAGTTTATGCTCCGGGACGTTGAAACGAAAGAGGACCGGGAACAACGAAATCGGATGTGGAGCCTTGGATGGTTGCTTTGGTTGGTTCATTCTGCACAAAATATATATTTCGAGAAATTTTGTGTTGTTTTCTCTCCACCTTCTTGTTCTTCTTCGAAACCCACCCTCCCCCCATTCCCTCTCGCCCGACTGAACTATTCTCTCTCTACCCTTGTAGTTCATAGTTGATCTTAAGATTGTTAACAACACATCGGGCGGTGATAGAGTCAGAGCCCCAGAGTATTATCGAGCGCGTTCGAGTCAGGAAATGTGTATCATTGCAACAAAAAAAAAAATAAAAATAAAAATAATTAAATAAATAGTTAACAAAATAATAAATAAAATAGTAAATAAAAATATGCTGAATTTGTTTAGAAAAAAACAAACAAAAACAAAAAAATCAATTAATACTCTGAAAGGAACTTTTTTTTTTCTTTTTAATTTTTATTAATTTTTAAATGAATCGTCGTCGCGACGCTATTATCCCTTTTCCGCTTCTTACAAGTGTATAGGAATGGACAACTATAACTAAATAAGAAATTCAAAATTAACCGAGTCTTATCTAGAGATTAGTTCTTAATTAAAAGTCCTACAAAAAAAAAAAATTATAATAACATATCATTAGAGAGTGAAGAAAATAATCTTTTTAAAAAAAAGAAAAAGAAAAGAAAAATTTTAAAAATCTTAGTTACAACACGTGGATGTGAATTATTGTGAAAGTTTATAAAATTATTACTAATACAAAAATTAAAGGAAAATTTGAAAAAAAAATAAATTCGGAGAACAGTGTTAAGTATGAGTTTCAAAAGGTTTGTGTTCGAATTGATTTTATTTTTAGGATATTTCCCCATTCTTTCCTTCGCTTGCATTTAATTCTTTTTTTTTTGATTTTTCACTTTTTTAATTATTTGCAATTTTTCGGAAGTAAACTATTGAAATGGAATTTCCTTCTCGCGGTAGTATTTATCGATGATGCAAAAAAAAAATGGCACAAGATTACATATTTTCATTAATTCGATCGTCCTTAAATTCAGCCCCCGAATAATTTTCTAAAATCTAACTTCTCCACAAAAAAAAGAAATTGTATTGTTTTCCGTTTAATTTTCTTTTTTAAAATTATTATTTAAGATCTAAGCTGAGCCAGGACATTTTGCAATCGAAAAGATCACAATTTAGCTTAAATTTTCACGGTAAATTTTCGGAAAATAAACCCCAGGCAATCGACGGTTTTCTCTGAACGGCGGAAAAGAAAAATAATTGATTTCAAATTCAATTTATAAATTGTTTACCACTACTAGAGATTCCGTGAAGGGACTCGGACGTAAAATCCGATTGGATTAAAAACACTCAGACTAGAATAGATTACACATAGAAGGAGCTGGTGGTTTGGTTTACTCACTCTGATGTGAACTAATTTTGATGTCTTCCGAAATATTTTCTTACAGCTTCTCATCCCGTTCAATCCCGAAAAGGATTGCTCAGAAATTCACTAGCATCCTTGAATATCACACATTATTCTCTTGTTCTCCTGCTGTAGCACCACAGCCGTAATCGGGTCTTGGCGTTCTTACCGTCAGGTTTCTTAACTTCTCATAACTAATTGTGAAAGAGATGTTAGCCCTTCGTACAATCCTCTATCTAGGATTTTTTTCTTCTTTTTCGTAGATTCAAGTGACCAGGGTATACCCAAGGCAGGCAGCATCCTGGAATTATGCATCGATCAGGATTTGAACTCACGACTTTCGCATTGTAGACTAACTCGCTTACAAACTATAGACAATTGGGCACTAGACAAAGGACTTACCATCAACTCTCAAAAACAGATCTGGTCCTCTTCTTCAGAAGAAGAAGAACAACTATTCAGGATATCACTATGTTCCTCTCGAACCAAGCTAAGTAGCCTTCTTCCTTTGAGATGAGGCCTTAAGCTGCACCGGATCCACTGCATGTATACCGATATAATCAGACCAATTACGAGGTACGTGGTGTGGACCGACATATCATTCAGCCAGCTCGCTCTACCGGTAAAACTAATGAGCTTCTTCGGCTTAAGGAACCAGAGATCATTCAACTCTGTGAAGAAGTACTCTCCGAGAATTTGCCTTCGGGCCATGGCAGCGGAAATTCTTTGCAGTCTCATTGTCCTCACTGCAGCATCTGTAAATATCTTCGGTTATAAGGAGAAGTCTTCCTATGAAGACAGTGGGGAGGAAGTCTCTGTCGAGTCTCAATATTTCAATTGATTTCCCTCTATCAAAACCACCCCATAGCATCTTCATGGTGTTACACGAGTGGCTCTGTAACCATTTGAGATTTACCCTTTGCTACACTTAGTTAGCGTAAATTGTCTTAATTCCTCTTAATGCAATGCCAACATTGTCCACTTCCTCAACAGGGGCAGGGGCAAATCCGTTTCTGTGAAACAGCTGCTACTAGAACCACACCAACTGTACCCCTGGAGGTAATACTTTCACTATCTCCACTTGAATTTTTACTGAACGACCAACACGAGCCAAAAAAGAAAGATATGACGACCTTAGGCGATATGCGAAAAAGACCTGCAGGCGAAAACAAAGGAAGTACCATAATGACAAGATATAAAAAATGGACGACGATATGAGACAAAATAAAACGCAGGACGCATACGCAATACTAATAGTTGCGGAATATAATTTGAAGAGTGTGGACAACTTCATATATCTTGGGGCTAATTTAGCAAAGAACGGTAATGAAACAGACGAAATCAAACGACGGATAATACTTCCAATAATGAAATCCAAGAAAGTGCACAGGAACAATAAGCTGTGGATTTACAAAACTATTATACGACCTGTGCTCTGTTATGGCAACGAGACGTGGAAATTAACGCGAACTTCCGAAAAAGCAGTTAGCGCATTCGAAAGAAAGGTCCTCCGAAGAATTTTGGGACCAGTGAAGGAAGGAACGGAATGGTGAATAAGATACAACCATGAGGTGTACCAACTCTACGACGAGTCAGAAGCTTCACCGTTCATCAAGGTACGTAAACTGCAGTGGGCTGGCTATGTAGAGCGAATGGAAGACAGAAGAATCCCCAAACGTGCTCTTAAAGGCAAAGCGAGTGGTAAACGGCCCGTAGTCATACCACGCAAATAATTGGAAGACTCGGTTGATGAAGACAGCAAAGCCATATTAAAAATTAGCAGCTGAAGGACGCGGTCTTTGGATTGAGACGACTGGAGGCGACGACTTCTCCTCTTGATCTTTTCATAAGACAAAGAACAGGCCTAGCTGCCATCCGATTAAGAACCTCTAATTCGTGGATGGTTATGGTAAAATTTTAAACGTCCTTAGAGATGCAACTTCCCCTTTAGATTGCGAGAATGATTGCATGAACCAACTACAGGTTGAGAAACGGAAGTTTCACATTTAGTTTCCTGAATGGGTAACAAACACGGTACTCAGCACGTGTACAGGCTCTCATCTGAAACTAACCAGGCGACAGGATCTGCTCCCACGACCTCCCACACTTTCTTCCATCTTCCAGAACACGAGACTGTGCTCCAAGCGGAAGTATCAGCCGTTAACGAGTGCACAAATATTATTTTAGATATGCAGAACAGTCTCGGAAATTGTTATATTTTCTCGTACAGCAGGGTTTCACTTCTGGCACTCCAATCCTACAGGACCACGTCCAAATTAATGTCCATTTGTAGACACAATTCAAATCGCCTAGCAGTTATAATCGAGGTAATTTTAATTTGGATACCGGGTCATAGCGACTTGTTAGGAAATGACGCAGCAAGGATCTGCAATAGCAGCACATGACGAATTAATATCTTGTAGATGCGTAGTTTATTGTTTCGATGGAACTTTGTTGATCCGCATGAAATGCTTCGTTAGCTGCCGTGATTTTTCATTGAATTTCATGTCGTTCATTTTCGTCCTTTGTGAGAAAAGAGCTCCCAGGTATACGAATTCATTTACCTGCTCGAAGTTGTATTCGCCCATCGTAGTATTCTGCCTCTCTGGGACAGTCCTTTGTGTCTGGGTCGGCTGGCTTCATTGACCCACGAGTCCTACTTCATCGGCTGCCGACTCAGAGACTTCCAGAAATTGGAATACCTCCTCAACACAAAGTATTGATCGGGCCAGAATATCCACGTCGTCTGAGTACGCTACCAACTGTGCGGATTTTACGAGTAGAATATCTCTCCACTGAGGTCCATCTCTTTGTTTGAGTCGTGGCTCCATTCAGAAGCCTTGAGTCGACTCGTTTTCAGTTTTTACTTGTCACTCATTGTTTTCCATCGAACTAGTTTCGGTGGGTCACCTAGTTCAATCGTTATTCTGTACAAAGCATTACGGTCGACACTATCGTATGCTAGCACTTGTTTTACTGAGAATAATTGATCCGTGGTCGATTGTCCATGTTGTTAGCGTATTCACTGTAAAAAAAAAAATGTCCAACCCTTAAACGATTTAGGTAATTGAATTTTCGCTTATCTTTGTAATTTCCAGATATTCGTCTCAGTTTATTATGTCCTTGCTTCAAACAATTCGTTCGAAATAAATAGCCCGGCGCCATTCCAAAACATCCCGACCCATACTCATCCTTCACACGATATTATTTTAAATCGAGAAACACAAAATAATACCAATGACCTTGCCTCCTTCTCATCCGCTGCTCCTTGCTGAAAGCTGTCTCGTCTCATTGCAGTGCCCCACCTACCCCAGTATTTTCCTCTTTTCGTTCAGCTGTTGCCTGGTAGCACCCGCCCGAAAAGCTGTCTGCTCCTGATCTCCAAATGTTTCGTGAATCTTCCGAGAAAAGAGTAAACGTAAATAAATGTCACGTGCTTGTTCACCATCAATCTCCTCTCTCTCTTCCCCCCCCGTCAAAGATAAAAGAGAGAGAAAGAAAAGCTGAATGCTTCCCAAAATTTTATTAACGTTTTTCAAAATCGTTTTTCCATCGAAAGAACTGCATAATTCAAATCGACTGCAATAATGTTTGGCAATGGACGAGGGGGAGGGGAGGTCAGAGAAAAAGGCTGAAGGGTTCAATTGGTTTGGGGGTTAGCGTATGAAAGGATCAATGAATTTCTAATTCGTAAAGGACTTATTTGTTGAGACAAATAATGGAATCGATGAACCTACCTTATTTTTTGCAGTTCACCAGTTCGATGAAATTGTGATTAAGAGATGCCGAAGAAGGATGCGATTTGATCCTAGGTCTCATCTTTCAATTCGATCCTAGTCCTAGAAGTCCTCCTACGCAGGTTCGAAATGTTTTTTCCCAGCTGGTGACCAATTGAACAATTTCTTACCCTGTGAGATGGAAGCAATATAGTTCCCCAACAACCAGTCCTGCTTACTCCAAAAACGGCCAAAGGATACTCATTGGATTATGTAGTAAAATCCCTGTTTTTAAAATACTAACGAAAACGCGAAATGAATACGGATACGAGTTTTGGCTTTCGATTTCAGTTATGAAACTTTGGAAGCAGATCCTTGCTGTTCAAGAAATCTACAATACCATACACCATACTTTCCTGAGAAATACCACAAAATTGTTGACGGTTTTTAGGCCATTCAGGAGGACGGAAAGGACAGTAGTTCGAGACTTTGTCCAACGCCTTGGAGAAGTCTAACACCGTACCTGTTATTTACCCAATCTGTGTCCATTTCTACTCCTATCGTTTCAAAAACGTTTGAGAGGAAGGGTAAAATTAAAATACGGCTGTGTACTCCTGATCCGTAGAATTAGCCTGTTTATTAGGGGGAGAGGAATTATTTTCGATTTTTTCCATCGCAACCGAAAAATCAGAGGTCATAAGAAAATTGTGTGTGTAGGATTTGTTTCCAAGACCGAATCAGGTCCTGCTGGTCGTCCACCGGCTGCAAAGCCAACTCGTTCGACAATCTTCGCTGCAGTGTGGACGTGGAGAGGTCCTATTTTTGAGCACGGTGACGAATGGAGGTGTTTGGATCGAAAACCGTATCCAATGGGGTTCGAAAAGTAAGGGCAATTTGTTTTTGATTTTTCGAAGGCACCGAACTCAACTCAAGTGGTCACCCTCTAATGCTGTTCACACTTGAGTCGGAATAGGGTGGAGTATAATGGACACTAAAGGAGTTTGGGCGGGAAGAGACCAAAGTGTCGGTGGACGTTACTCTTGAAGCATTACGGGTTATACTCTATGGGAAAAACACCAACTAGAATCGCGTTCCATAGCTTTGCAGTTCGAGAAATGAAAGACTGCCAACATTTCATTGTACGAAGGGAGGACGGTTTATTCGTGATCGCGTTCAGCTCAAGTTTTGCCGTTTCCCTGCATTTAATAAATGACCATGCGATATCGATTAAGGGGCCGTGTGCCGTAAAAAATGATTTTCTTCGACAACGTCCTGCATTTCACCATAGAACTACGAAATTTCCTTAAAGTCAAGTGATCAAAGATGAAATTCCTGTTAAAATCCCCTTTAGGGGCAGCAAAAATAACTCTGATTCTTTTTTTTTCTTAGTCGGACCTCCTTTTCTTTAATTTCCGCCCTCCTTTTTATAAATTTGCGCACTAACTACTAAACTACTCGTACAGCTAGATATTCGTATCGTAGTGCAATTTTCAATATGGGAGATTTTATTAAGACCAACTTGAAATCTGAAAACTAAGCAATCTAATCGTAAGGGAGGTGGTAAAATTAGGAAAGTGATGACAAGGAAAAATGGATGATTTTTTTTTCGGAAAAATGACCACTGTGGTCTACATTGATAAAATCCTTGTAAAAGGATATTTTTCAAATTGTCGAAAATTCAATCTGCAGGACCGTTTCTCCCTAACTGAACTAATTAAAAACTAAATCAGTACTAAAGTTCCAATTTTAAATTTTAATTGGAATCAACATTATGTATAGTGCTAAGAAGTTGTTGATTTCCTTTTCATATTCCTGCGATTCCGAACCAACTCCGAAATAAGTAAGGGAGTGGGGGGGGGGGAGGGATGAAAACCGAAACAACAACAACGAAAACATTTTCAAAGCTTTTATGATTGAGAACTTTTGCTCTGTTCGCAAAACGATTGCTTGTCCATGCTGGAGAGAGGGGTTGGGTGGTGTTTGGCAGGCTTTTATTAAGGGTGGATGATATTGCATCTGATAAAACAAAATAACACAAGAATTGTATGTTGCCAGCCAGCCAGATGAACTTTTCTTTCGAGCCAGTTCGCCTGGAGATTGAATTTTGTGTGCCGCGCTCCAGAGCGAATTTACGCAAATAACCATCTAGCACTTCTCTAATTTTTTTTTTGGGAGCTTCTTGGCTGGCTGGCTAGCCAGCGGCTTATGCATTTTGGAGCCACATGGGAGTTTTTTAGTCGCGTTTCGGTGTCGCGACGGTACGCATTTCCCCCTATGTTGCATTCGAACGTACGCACAAAATACGCGGTACTAGCACGGTTACAAATACGTAAAATAATTTACTAAAAACGGTTAAAGTGTACTAAATTAGAATATGGCTAAAAAAAAAATCAACAAGCTCTTTAATTTAGTGTTTGTTTAAAACATGTTCGAAAATAAGTTCAATTGTTTTTTGTTTTTAAAAAGTTCTAAATTTGTTCTAAGTTGGTTCTAAATTTGTTCTAAAAATATACTAAACGCAAAAAAAAAACAACCTCTCAACGAAAAGTGCCTTATCAAGCCATAATTCTGGTGTGCAATGCAATTTTATCCTTTCACAAGCTCGTACGTATCGTCCTCATCCTCTATTTCGGTTTCTTCCTGTTCTTGTGTTTTGTTTACAAAAAATCAAAAAAAAAACAAACAAACTTTCTTTGTTGAAATCTCTAAAAATCGATAGCGGCTGTCTGGAAACAACCACCATAACCTTCCCCATTTTCGTGTCGTGCCCGAACACAATTTTCCCTCCCAGTACCTTCTCCTTCGCTCAGGACGACTATCACATCATTTGTTACGCAATTCGGGAGAACTTTACTGCACAACAGTTTTTGCTAAGCAAGGACACGACCCCAAACAATCAAAATACAGCATTGCGAGCCCTCGAAAAGAGGTGGTGATAGCGGCGGCGGCGAGGTGGGCTTTAACAAGGGATGGAATCGTCGCTATTAAAGGAATTCATCGAGGCGTGCGGAATAATTTTCGAGGATATGTGATATGGTGTTTGTTTTTTATTTTTTTTTTATTTCTTATTCTTCGTCTACTTAGATACCGAAATCTCATCCGCTTTTTTAGGCATCCCCACTTTGCTTTGGATAAAAAGATCCTTAAATTTTGTTGATGTTTTTTTTTTAATTTCTGCTAAAATTAGACGCTTAATTATAGATAATTTTCTTCTCCTATTTTGTGATAAGAATCCTTTTTGCCCCCCCCCCACCATTATTTATTCATTATGACTATGAAACTTTTTTAAAAAAAAACCCCAATTATGTTAATTGGCTCGATTTGATTTCACCAACGATTCCCATTCCCACACTAAATTTCAAAATAATTTTTTTTTTAAATGATTGTTGTAGATCGGTCTCAAAATTTAAAAAAAGAATAAAAAAACAAGCAGTTAGCAAAAATATAAACTCACTCACTCTTCTCTCCCACTTATTCTCTTTCTCTGCCGCATATCGAACTAAAACTACAACAACAACTTTTCACCAATATGATGTGATTGGAAAAAAAAAACAAATAAAAGATCACGGAATGAAACGACCATATAATAATATTGAGCAACAACAATATTCGGATCAACGTCAATACCATCATCAATATCATCAGTTTCACAACCATAACATCAACACTAACGATTCGGAACAATCTTTTTGCAATTTCAATTTGTATTCAACGACAACATCATTTCAACATCACTACTATCAACAACAACAACAACAACAACACCATCATCAACAATTTTATCAAGAAAATAATCAATCGGCAACTTTTCTTCATTTTTCTGATTCAACAACATCGACGAACATTACAACAATAAAACAGCTCGAAATCACGGTACAACAAATCCAAGAACAATTACAATTGAATTTATTGCAACAGGCGCATATCATAAAGCAGCAAAAGTTTCAACAACAAGAACAACACCAATATCGATCCCTCCACGAAATTTGCGCGGCCGAAATTAAATGTGAATTGAACGACGAAAACGATTCAATTTTAGGCGAAGAAAAGAACGACGACGACGACGACAACGAAGATATAAAATTCACCAACGATTTAATCGGCGGTTTTAGCAATTTTTTTCGTCGTCAAATTCCAATGAAAAATGTCGACTATTTAATAAGAGACGCCGCCGGCCGTAAATTTCCAACAAATAGTTTTCATCATACCAACGATGGTGATGATACTGTTGATGATAATGATGAAGCAGCAAGCGAATTTCAACAGAAATTGAAATTACAGGAACGTTATTTCAACAATAATAATAATAATAATAATAACAGTAGCGGCAATAATTTTTCGCGAATTCTAACTTCGGAAAATTTCAAACTTTCAACAATGCAATTACAACATCAGTTGAGCATTCAACAACAGGAATTAATACAACAATTGCAATTGGTGCAGCGACAATATTTAATGCATCAAGGTATGACGCTGCAACAGCAGCAGCAGCAGCAACAACAGCAACATCAACTGCAGCAGCAGCAATCAGCTGCCTTCATTAAACCGTCAACGCACAATTTGGACTTTCAAATGAGTCGTGGCGTCATTTCGCCGCTCGAACATCACATGGCCGGTGTCGGCAATCCGCAACATCATCATCATCATCATCATCAATCACATAATCATCATTCGCAACATCATCAACATCATCATCATCACCAAAATAATCAGCAATCACCAACGAATGTTGGAGATGTTACACAACAATCGGATGAATTAAACGAACTGCATCAATCACCAGCAACACCGACGGCAATGATTTTAAATAATTCAAAGTCGCCGAATAAATCGTCATTATCAACATCAACGGCAGCAACAACACCAACCACAACGGCAGCAGCAGCGAACAGCTTAACGCCGATCGGTGATCAACAACATAATCATCATAATACCCATCATCCGCAACAACAACACAATCACCATCGTAATTGTAATGTAAATAGTTCCGGTCCGTATAATACACCGACAACGGCAATTTCAACAATTGTTGATCATCACTTCACCAACGATATTAGTAAATTCGAGACGGCGACTACGACCGGCTCGACACCGACATTGGTCAGTGGCGGTTTGGGTAGCGGTTCGATGTCGCATCGTAGTGGCGATTCATTTATGAGTCATTTCGATGATTACACCAACACCGAGAAATATTATCATCCGTTGTATGCGCATGGTATGTGCCGATGGCCTGGCTGTGAATTAGCCTTAGACGATGTTACAACTTTTGTTAAGTAAGTTTGATTTTTCTTTTTTTTTTCAAATCAAAATTTGATTATTTCAACAATTTTCTAAAAATTTATATATTTTTTTTTTTCTTACTACTAATCCAATTTAATTTAAGGCTTATTACAAGATGGCTGTGTGGTGTGATGGTGAAGAGCTTTTATGAAAAAAAAAGTTGTTTATTGCGCCTGAAACTTAATCTCTACTAACCATGAATTGTTGTATTCTTTTCCAGAGCAATTTTTCACCAATTGGTGTGTTGGTGAAAAGTTTTTTTTTTTTTTATTTAAATGAAATAAAATTTATATTATGGGTTTTGGGACGTTTTAAACTTAATAATGGAAAAAAAAAATTAAAAATTGGTGAATTAAAGTAAAATCTAATTGTTTACTCTAGTTCACCAATCAAAATAATAAATTTGAAGTGTTTGATAATCGATTTAAAGTCTTTTCATTGATGAAAACAATTTCCGCGAAATATTACTTTCAACTTATTGTTGATGGAAATACATCGACTGAAACAAATACGATTGAGTGATTTGTTTGAATTGATGTGAAAAATGTTGGTGAAATAGTTTACACCAATAATTATTTTTTTTTTAATTCGATAAATCGATTCTTACACTTTAAAATATTTACAAAAATTTTCAATCAATTAGATACAGAAGGGCATCATGGGGTAAGTATGCTGATTTTGTGGTAAGTACCGAAAAGATTAAAATCAAATGTGGTCAATTAGTTATTGTTGAATTGCAAAAAATGCCTACTATATTTCTAGATTAATGTTGGTGATTTGAAAAACTAAAATTATTAAATTTCCCGAATAAGCATTAAAATTTAGAATTAAGGTTTTTTGCTCTTGATGAAAAGTGAATGACGAAGTTGATGAAAACGAGGATTGAGCTAGAGGCTAAGGAGGAAACTTAGGGATTTACCCTTTAATTTTTTGCTTAGTGCTCGGTTAGGATTATGGGCGCTTGTTAGAGTAACAATTTCATGGTTACGATTTCGGGACGCACAACATTTTTAGTTGAGTCAAGCCAAAAGGCATTACCATGTCAAAAGTAAAGTTCAGTTCCGGCATATTTAAGGGTGGAGTTTTAGTGTATTTGTTCGGAAAGAAAAATAGTTTTTTTTTTAATTGCACCGAACATAACTTCGTGGGTCACCCTTTAATGCATTGGATGCATAGTTAAGTCGGTACAAGGTAGGTGAGCGATGGGGTTGCAGGGGAAAGTTTTTGGAGGGGAGAGTTCAAACTGTCGGTGGATGTTAACCTTGGAACATTGAATATTGTAAGTTATTGGGAATATGTGGGGGCGGCAATGCATTCCATAGTCCTTATGTTCGGGTGATGCATTGGATGCATAGCCAAGTCGGTATAGGGTAGATGAGCGATGAGGTTGTAGGGAAGTTTCTGAAACTGAATGTTGCAAGTTGATGGGAATACGTGGG
Organism: Chorisops tibialis; assembly: GCA_963669355.1. Lineage (NCBI taxonomy): Eukaryota > Metazoa > Arthropoda > Insecta > Diptera > Stratiomyidae > Chorisops > Chorisops tibialis. Next base: position 1,327,833 of record OY770265.1, on the reverse strand, counting down.
GTGGCAATGGATTAGTCTTGACGTTCGAGTTACGAAGTACTGACGGTAATTCACTGTACGTGATGATAGAGTTTTAACAGTGAGCTCATAGGCGCGTGAGGCTTGCCGAGTTTTCCTGGGATCGATGAAAAGAGGAGGGATGCGGCTGGACAGTTCTTCGCGGATTTAACGGGCAAATATCGATAGTAAACGCTAAGTATGGTGACGTTTCTACGATAGAAGCTGTTACACTCTCATCTCCAATTAGACGGAACGCATGCTGATGGATTTCATCGAGTACTGCAAGTTGTATTTTTGGTGCTCTAATCGAGGAACCCACCGAAAAATCCTTTCAAGTGATAGATGACAGGCCTGGGTCGATGCGCTTAGAACTCACTGAAGCACGATGAGCTTCAGCAACGAAGTCATCTGCAAAGCTATAAATTTGGTTGAGTGTTGTTGACAAAAGGGCATTAATGAAGATTAAAAAGAGAGAGTCTTGAGAGATGCTGGATTCGATCTGAAACGGTTGGGATGTTACACCATCCATTGCGTTCAAAAAGGTAACTCCCAATCCATTTGATAAAGGTAGTGTTACAACCTATGGCTATGAGTTGTAGACCTTTGTGCCAAAGTTTGTCCAAGGCCTGTGCAATGTCCAGTTCTTGACCTTCATCGTATCTGTGAATCTGTTGCAGGAGAAATCAACTATATCCTACAAACCTACAAACAAAACCCTCTCAGAGTGGAGCAGGAACACTTACTGCATTGAGAGTATATGTTCGTCCTCAAGGAAAAAAAAATTGCAGCGAGGTGCGTGCTAAACGGGGGGGGGCCCCAATAGGAGAAGTTACCTCGCGACGGGCAGAGCCATTTCTGATTCCACCCTTGCTCCAGGACCGTAAAAAACGAAGCACCTGCTCATATATTGATCGTGTTTCCAAAACAATTCAAACGCACCTAGCTAGATTCAATCTCCAACGACGAACTTTGGAGTACAACTGGACAGGCTAAAATAGGCATTGAGATTCAAAGGCGGAAGTGGCAATGGATCGGTAACACTTTGAGGAAACCAAAGCAAAACAGCGCCAGACAAGCTCTGCACTATAACTCTAACAAACGCAGTTGAACAGGAGGTCAGAGGTACAAGCAGCTCCTGGCGACAATTAAAGGCTCAGGATCGCGCCATGCGTAAGAGAAGTGTATGCAGGCAATTAATTTTGTGTACAGGCAATTTGCTATGCAAGCGGGATGCGTATCCGATCCGATACGTTACTGCAAAACTTCTTGGTGCTGATCCGGAACCATTTGCATTTGTGTATCTCGACGACATAGTGACGCAAACATACGGGAGTAGTTTTCCGCCGGGAAGCAGAACTGAAAGTTTTTTTTTGAAAGAAATACGAATTCAGATGCTCAGAGTTTTACGTTACGTAGGGTCGTGGATGAGAGCAGACTACACGTAAGCGCGGAGAAGTGGAGAGTTTGGCAAACTTCTCGAAGTCAAAAAACGTGAAGGAAGTACGTCAATTTTTGGGGACGGTTCATTCCAAATTTTGCAGCCTAGGCGGCACCTCTGATGAAAAAAAATCGACCGAGGATTGAGAGAAGGCTTTCCTACTGGTAAAGGTGAGAGCGGTCGGATTTAAATGAGCGAGAGTTCAAGGCTAAAGAAAGGATCCAGCCATGAAGCTCGCTGAAACGAATCGAATCGCCCTCTTTTTCGAAGTGGTGCAAGGTCGTGCCTACATGTAATTCTGAAATTTTAGAAATTGAAACTCATAACGTAAATCAAGTATCACAAGTTGGTGGTTTTGTTTCTAAATCTAAGACTGAGTCAGTGTTCGACTGACCGAAGTTTCTTTTGCGGAAGGTTCTGGAGCCCCATTGCGATGATCCATGCGTAGAACAACAAGGAGACCTGCGCAGCTAGGTAGGAGAGGATCTCAGAAGAGATTCCTACTCGGTGAACCAACCGGAGCTTTCTATGAAGCATTGAAGGTTCCTGGCTTCCGCATTTGCCAGATTACCGAGACTATCGCAGAAGCTTACGCCTAGGCGTCATCTCCTTTTAGAAAACGCGTCAGACTCGATTTCGACGACGTATTCATTTCAACGAGCTCTGAGGAGTATCGTATCGAAGGGAGGATGTTAACTTATTTAACAAACGGCGAAATTCTAGCTAAAATTAACCCTGTGCGAACGTCCTTTACAGCTTTCTTTTCCCTTAGTTCGTGCATGATTGAATTTTTCCAGGTCCGTGACTGACGATCTGGAAGGAAACATTTCCGAGGAATGTGACCTAAATAAGAGTCACTGGCGCCGACGGTATTATCAGTACGAAAACATCCTAGTTTGCTAAATGAATGATAGTATGGAAGGAGTTAGAAGTGGAGTGGGCGGATCAAAACAGAAAGCTCATAGCTTTCATTGTTTCGAAGAAAAATCAATTTTTTTTTTTTAATTTTGTGAAATTTCTGTAAAGAACGGAGTGGCAGGATGTGGCCCGTTCATAAACTTGAAGATTCCTTGCTGCTAAAAATTACATGAAAAAAATTTCAGATCGATAGCGTAAAGCGATTCAGAAATATTTTGCAGACAGACAGATAGATGGACCGACGGTTATTTGGAGTCGGAGTTTTTTTTTTTTGAACAATAGTAAATTTTATTTCTGTATCTTTGGCGAATTTGTGCGAGCATTATTTCCGAGCACTACTAACTGTAGATGAAGCGTGTTGGTCTAATACTATAATATGGCAGTGCGGTATCCTTCCGCATGAACCAGCTCGCTGTATGCGCGTTAAACCTTCTATGGTCCTAACAAGAAACTGCAAACTTCCATGGGCCGAATTCTTCGACGCATCAACGAAATATTCTTGTTTATCGTCATCCCCACAAACTTTTCGGTGTAAAACTGGGCAGACTAAGATAGGTGTTGTGATTCAAAAGCACAAATGGCAGTGGATCGGTCGCGCTTAGCAAAACATTTTCAAACAAGCTCTGAATTATAATCCCTAAGGAATAAGTCGCGTTGGTCGCAAACAAATTAAAACCAGCAGTTGAAAAGAGGCCAGACGAATAAACATGTTGTCCTGGGGACTACTAAATTGTTTCTGTCCTGTGCCTCTATATGTAGTCTTGGTGGCAATTAATTTTTTATGCAGGCAGCTAATGGAACTAATTTTGTGTTCAGGCCATTAATTTTTTGTGCAGGCAGCTAATTTTGTGTGCAGGGAACTAATTTTGTGTGCAGGCAATTCATTTTGTTTGCTGATAATTAATTTTGTGTGCAAGCCATTAATTTTGTGTGCAGACAACTAATTTGAGTGCAGGCCATTAATTTTTTTGTGCAGGCATCTTATTTCCTGAACAGAAAATAGTCTCTAGTCTGGACAGGGAAATAGATAGTCGAACGCTGGCCCTGCAGATGTGTGCGTGTGTGTGTGCTAAGTATCCCTAATTGATTTTCATAGATATCATGCATGCTGAGTCAAGGACATTTGATCCTGTTTCCAGGCGGGAAAAGACAAAATCATAAAAGCTCTTCATCACTTAGCTCAATCCCGCTTAATTTTTCAATTAAATTTTCAAATTTCTTTCAACTTACAGACACTTAAATAGTCAGCACAGTTTAGATGATCGTTCGACAGCCCAAGCACGCGTTCAGATGCAAGTCGTATCACAATTAGAAATACACTTACAGAAAGAACGCGATCGTCTTCAAGCTATGATGCATCATTTATATCTAACAAAACAATTTTCATCGGATAAAAAAGACTGTAATAGTAGTAGTAAAGTGAGTTCTATTGAATCGAATGGTGCGATTTGTTTTTTTTTTATGTTTTTAATTATTACTAATGTCCTTTTTGCCTTTACTATTACGTCTTCTCCTTCTTTACTCTTCCCGGGAGAGTTGAATTACACAAAAACCGACAACACTGATTTTCGAAAAAGTTATCCATGTAAAAATTAACACGAATCCTTACAGTTCTGAGTTGAAAGGAATCATTTCTGGAGTTTACACTGTTACGCCTTATTAATCGTGTCGTTTCGGTCTCTGCTGAGGCCTTTAACAAAATCAGCAGGGATCGAAACGTCACGAATAATAAAGCGGAACAGTGGAACTCTATTGCGACGTTTCGGTCTCTGCTGAGTTTGTTGAAGGTTTCAGCGGAGACGGAAACATTACGAATAATGAAGCGAGACAGTGTGAAATCCGGAAATTTATCCTTCCAAATTCTAAATTACTTAAAAATTATCATCCCATGTATGTCTAATCCTGCCATAACTCCAAATAGAAGGAAAATTTTTAATAAAAACCGAAGACCTTCATTTTGTAATATTTTCACGAAATATTGCGAACAATATTACAAATGGTTAAGAAAAAGCAACAATTATTCAAAATTACCTCCTTTTGCCTTTTCCTTTTTCAAAACAAGCCCACCAAGTGCACCTTTACCAGCGGAAATTCGTCACGTGCCGTGATCTCAAGGACCTCTTCTGGCTCACGAAATTTGCGTTGCCATTTCCTCAAGGGCACACCATAAGGTTTAGTCGAACGGATTGAGGTCTGGGTCAATTTGAGATCCTTACAAGTGTTTTCCTCAATTTACAGCTAAGCTGATCTGGCATTGCGGGCGGTTGCAGTATCCTGCTGCAAAATCCGGTATCGTTCCCCGAACATGGTATCACTCAAAGGCATCACAACACACGCTCCAGATTATCTTCTTGATAATTTCTGTCCCGAGATTTGACGCTTTTTTCACTAAACCGGAGGTTTGTGGTAGCTAGGGTGTAGCCTAGTGGGTAGCGTGTTGGTCTACAATGCGAAGGTAGTGAGTTCAAATCCCGGTCGACGCATAATTCCAGAACACTGCCTGCTTGGGTATTCCTTGGTCACCTCAATCTACTAAAATCAAAAATTCGTGGCTGGTACCATCATCTTATCTTCTTAGTTTTTTTTTTTTGAGGCACCGAATATAATTTAGGGGTTGATCCTATAGTCCTATCGCACAGTTATGCTAGTACAGGTATTAGACAAAAATGTAAAGAGTTATTAGAAGAAGGCTAACAGAACTTATGGCAGTACTAGGTAGATAGCTACTATCAAAAATGTCCACCATTTTCTTCCTTTTTTTAATTAAAAAAAAAAAATTTACCAAAAATAATGATTTTACATTGTTACGCTTTATTACACGAGATGTTTCGGTCTCTGCTGAGACCTTAATCAAACTGATAAAAGTCTCAGCAGAGATCGAAACGTCACGAATAAAAAAGCTTAACAGTCTAGAATCCGGAAATCTTTCCTTTCAATTCGAAATGCACAGCAATGAATGTTTTTGCAGTGCATTTCGAATTGAAAAGAAAGAAAACCAAAAAAAGAAAAAAATTATGTTTCCAGGATAATGACGGCAGAAGTGGTGGCGGTGGTGGTGTTGGCGGTGGTGGTGGCGGTATCCTACCACCATACATACTTTGTCCACCAAATTTAAATCTAACAAATCCCGTGATGCCTGTTTCAATCCGTTCGCCAATTTTAAATAATCCCAACATATCATCGACGATTAGAAAACGTATTAGCGATAAAACGCCACTATCTTTAGCCGGCGGTAAGTGTGCATTTTAATCAAATTTTATTTTTTATTGCAAAATCTTCATAATTCATTTATGGCTAACGAATCGGTAATAATAAAAAAAATATTAACGTATCTTAATTTCATGCTAAATTCAAGGTTTACCTTACATGTTAGAGCGAGCTGGATTAGATGTTCAGCAAGGTGAGTATTGAACTTTTCTTTTATTAGTTTTAAGGGCAATTTTAATTTTGTTTTTATGTTTTAACGATTTCTTAAGACCAAGCTAAATCTATTTTGTTGTAGACTTTTCAAAAATAAAAAAAATAACGATCTTTGATCGTGGACTTACGTAATAGATTGGGATTTTGCCTTCTTGTTTCGTAGTCCAGTGTCCTTTCAACTAAACGACTGACTGTATTTACTTCACATGGTAGACTGCTTCAATGCCAATATAGTCCAAACTGGGCTTTAGCCTCCTGAAAAATAAAATAGGTTCCTTAAAATTTTACTTGGTATTGTGAAAGGGTTGTTAGCTCATCACACAACCCACTATCTACGAATTTTGTTTTTTTTTTGCAGATTGAGATGGTCAAGATATACCCACGAAAGTATACCGGGATTTCAACTCTCAACCTTCGCATTGTACAGATCAATACGCTACTCACTAGGCTATATCCTAGTTACATGGTAGACTCGGAGTGATTTATCCTAGTTTGGTAGAGGTAAAGTCTTCCGAACAATCATCTGCAAAGTAATGCATCGGATTGCGTGTTGACGACAAAAGATCATTAATAAAAATAAGAAAGAGTGTCGCTGATAAAACAGAGCCTTGAGGGACGTTGGAATTTATGGGAAAGGAAAGGGATGTATGGTGCGTTCATAGAAGAAACTTTCAATCCATTTTACACGGTTATTAATTTAAGCCGACTGCATTCAGCTTCACTAGGAGACATTTTTTTTCTTATGGTTATCGAAATTAACTTAGAGGGTCACCCTTTACTGCGCGATGCACAGTTCGTGATGTTTCGGTCTCTGCTGAGCTAAGATCAGCAGAGACCGAAACATCACGGATAACAAAGCATAACATTGTAGAATCTCCGGAAATCTTTTCTTTCCTTTTTGTTTTCCATTTCATTAATACCTTATTCAGAGTATTTGGCGCCCACCAAATTATGAATTATGACATGGAATATCGCCCGTTATCATAATTCTCCGAGTATAACGTAAGCAAAGTATCATCTCGTCTTGGCAACAGCTAATTAAACAAAACATCAATTCCGAGATAAATGGAACGAAGCCAGAAAAAATTTCTTTGAATGTTTTTTTCTTTCTTAAAAATTTCTTAAATATTTTTTTTTCCTTTCTTCAATATCACGCGGAGTCACCGTAATAATGCAAAAAATAAAAATATGCGCACGGTATGGTATTGGTGGTTTAGCGCGCGCTAAATCAAACAAAAAACAAATATTTTGCTAAAAAATAAAAACAAAAATAGTAAAAAAAAAAATAAATAAATATATAAATAAAACTAAAGAGAAAAAAAGATTAATAAATAAAACGGGGCCCACAAAACAATCTTGAGGTCGGAGAAAAAAAGAAATTAAGAAGCTATGCGAGTTTTCAACATAAACAAATAAATAAGCAAATAATTTGGAGAATTTTTCAATTTTTAAATAAAGGTACACAAATTTCGTTTTTTTTTTCTGTTTATTGTTTAATTCAAACATACGACCAACTGGGGTACCGCACCGCATGTATGTGATATGTCGCAAATAACAAACAACAAAAAATGTGCGGACAAATAATAAAAAAAAAAAAAAACAAAAACAGAAAAACAGAGAAATAATTATTATTATTGTTGTGCAGCGCCGCGCATTTGTTTAAACAACAGAAACAACATCGACAACAGAAAATGTAAACCAATCGGCCGAGCATGTAGCGCTAGCGCTAGCTTAGTGCCTTTTGGGTGTCGTGTCGGCCTAAATTCCTCCAGCAGGCAGCCACGACTCGGCTTTGAGAGAAGCAACCGATCTCAGAAATATTCAAATTTTTTTTTTTTTTTTTTTTATTGCGTAAAAATTAAATTCATGAAATAAACAAGAAACAAAAATAAACAAATAATTTGAAAAAATAATGAGCATGAAAATGATGTGTAAACAGACGCGCCACATATCGCGCCGTGGTTACATATTATCGCGTTTGGCTGTATTTCGGGGCGCTACCGGGATGGTGCGAGTTTTGTGGGGAATTATCGGCTAATTAGATGGATAGCGCGGCTTCTTCTTCTTCAATGGCAGCCCAAATTGGGCCTATCGACCTTGAGGTTCCTTAACATTTTTTTCTCGTTACTTATTGCGGCAGGGTTGTTTTAGAACTTCGCACAACCCTCTATCTACGAAATTTTCATGTTCGTAGATTAAGAAGACCACGGTATACCCAAGCAGACAGTGTATGCTGGAATTATGCATCGACCGGGATTTGAACTCATGACCTTTCCGTTGTAGACGAATAACACGCTATCCACTAAGCTACGATTAGTTATGCAAAATTTTAAATTTATGGATTTTGCCATCATATTGATCTCCGGCGACAATTAACACGGTGATCGCCGCCACCATAATAAATTGATAATAGAGTGATAGGGCGGACTAACATAACTTTTCCCCTATGGTGTGGGGCAGCATAGTTCAACCATAACAGCCAGTCCTGCTTGCCCTGAAAATGGCAAATGGACGCTCACTGGGCTTATCATCCCTGATCTTGAAAATCTTTTTGATTTGAAAAACAGATCAGTGGTTCTGCGGTTACGACTCTAACAAGGAACGCGCCTGGAGGAGTGGAGGGAGGGGGTAGTTTGATTTTTACTTGAAATCCAGCGAACCTTTGCTCACTTCCATTCCAATGCTGTGATAGGATACAGAACTGATAACTAGCTGAACGGTTTAATCTCCTCCACCACATCCGCCAAAGACCAGATTGGATATGGAGTCGACAGCAAGCTATTCGACTTTATCCCTTCCTATCTTGATAGGATACGGTGCCGACAGAATGCTCTTCGACTAGCTGCCCCCCTATCTACAGATCTTTTCTGCGAGGAAGCGATCTACGCAACAGACCTCCCTGCCCCGCTCACAAAATTTATCTAGAATATCGTCGTCCTGTTATGTTTTTTTTCCAATAATTAAAATTAGTTTAAGGCAAAAAACAAGATTGTTTTTTTTTTTAATACCTAACTTCGATTTTATTTTTTTTTTTTTTTTAATTTACTTTCAGAAATACAACGAAATCGTGAATTTTACAAAAATGCCGACGTTCGTCCTCCATTTACATATGCTTCCCTTATAAGACAAGTAAGTTATTAATTTTTTATTATTAAAATGAGTTTTAAGAGTTTCACTAGTTTCGTTAGAGTAGTTGCGTGTTTTATTAACAATTTAGAATTGTGACAATTGGTTTTGCACTTTGTAAACTATTTATTAGTTTTAGAAAAAAAAATTTAATTTAAATGAGAAAATCAGTTCAGAATAAATCAAAAAAATATAGACTGCAACTGAATCGAAATTAAAACAACAGAATCATGGGCGTAAAATGTATTTTTGTGGGAGGGTGAAGGGGGGAGGGGGGAAGAGGAGTCTAGTTTGGCTCCAAGGGAGCCTGGCTTCCTTCCGGCATTTTAAGAGAGTCTGTCTCTGGGGGTTTTTGTTGGAGATATGTGATCTCACGAGTAGCGCATATCTGCATTGTGCAGGCAAGGATAATTTATTTGGAAGTCGCCTTAAATAGGCCCTCAGCCTGGTCGATTCTCGCCACGGGTACCTTAATCCAGCCCATTAATTGTAGAAAAGGATAAGGATTTTAGGAGGATGGATATCATATTGAAGGAGGTTTGTGAGAGGGCGAATTAGAAAAACGACAAAACTTTGGGAAAACAATCTCTTTGTCCGCGATTACCTATTCGCATATTTGACTTATTCGGCAACTAACCGACCCGGCTATCCACTATCCGCATACGGTTCTGCATCTTTCTTAAGGGATGCATTTGTCCCGGCGAAACCACGCTGGGTGGATAGCGGTTCTATTGATTTCGGAGTACTTTGATTTATTTGTTGTACTCAATGGTGGTTTGTGATTTTCCAGGGTGGGTTATGCATGTAGATTGGATTTTTGTAGGAGGGACGTTCGTGATAAAAAGATGTTAAGTTGCAGGTGACGTCTTTTTTTTTGCCTATGACCTACTCGAGTAGGATTTTGACCATATTTCAAAAACTTCCCCCTCCTCATCAATTTTTCGATATTTTTTTATGGAATTCAAATAAAGTGTGGAGTCTTCATCAACGACTGTTTTGATTGGAAATGTATCCAATGGATGAGTGTTAAAAAACGAAAATATTTCGGAATAAAAATAAGTAGAATGCTATTTGAGGCCAATTAAAACTTAGTTATGAAATAAATAAACTGTCGAGATTATTCAATGTTTAAAAAACTTTCCACGAATTTTTTTTTCAAGTCTATTATAGAATCACCCGATAAACAATTAACACTGAACGAAATCTACAATTGGTTCCAGAATACGTTTTGTTATTTTCGTCGTAATGCAGCCACATGGAAGGTAGGTACAAGCCCCTCGATTGCATTTCTTACATTTAATTCAACCCCATACAGGACGTAATTTTTTTTTTGTCACTCAAAATAACTTTTCCAAAAAAAATAAATCAAAAAAAGAAAGGAAGGCGCAGTTAACGAAATGTTTAATTTAATTTTTTTTTTTAAATATTAATTTGCCAATATCCATTAATCATATCTAAAAAAAAAAAATTTTAAAATTATGTAAATAAATAGGATAAATTTTTATTAACCACAGAAATACACAGGGGATGCCAAATTTTTGTTTTCATTTCCGGCTTTTTGAATCTTCAAAAAAATGTTCTTAGTTGAAAATTATTAAAAACCCATCCTTCAGAACCGTTGTTCCTGGTGCAAAACAGGAAAAAAAAATTCCAACAAGATGCCATTTTCACAAAAATTATGGGCGCCAACTTTTTAAAACTTTGAAAAAATTAATTGAATTTTAATTCAACTTTAAATAAACGAAAAAAAAAAACAAAAAATTTAAAATTTCATCCTAATCTAGGTACATAAAAAATTAATTAAATATAAAAATAAAATCCTTATTCTTCCCTTAAAATAAATAAAAAATAAACACAAACAAATAAAAAAATTCGTAGAATGCTGTCCGGCATAATTTATCGCTACACAAATGTTTTATGCGCGTCGAGAATGTGAAAGGAGCCGTTTGGACCGTCGACGAAATTGAATTTTACAAAAGGCGACCGCAACGTACAACTGCAACATCGGCCGTTGTATGTGCAGCAGCAGCGCTCTCCGTTTCTGAATGTCCAACTACGGCGTCAACGGTAACAACTACGCAATTTGGGTACGTCCAACTATTAGAAACAACAATCAAACAAAAAAAATCACATTCACTCTCTCCCTCTCTCTCTCTCTTGTAACTACCACCCTAAAAACAATAAACTAAGAGCACGCCCTCTTTATTGCCCTAAAAAAAACATAATTTTATGTGTGTTCTCACTCTCTGCTTTTCTCTTCTCTATCACTTTCTCATTCTTTTCGCCGATTTTTAAATTTTTAACACATTGATGCCCGATTACATCGCAACGGTATGCGGTGCCGTCAATGTGTTAATAAACTTTCTTATTAAATTTTTAATTACTTTTTATTTTTGAATTTAATTTTTAAATATTATGGCGAAAAAAATGGGAAAAAAAATTGATAATTCAGAAATAAAATTAATAAAAATTTAAATTGCTTAGCACGTTGACTACCACGACACTTTTCAGGATTCCGGTGCAAAAGAAGCCAATTTGATTTAACCAAGTAAAACAAACTATGAAATAACTCGTAGTTGTCGTCCTAGGCAAAAACAAAAACTACGAGTTGGCAGTCAACGTGTTAACAAAAAAAAAAAAAAAACAATTCTTAAAAATTAAAAAGTGATGGAGTAGAGAAATATTGTTTTTCATTATTAAAAAAAAAAATTATAAATAATTTAGAGGTGTGAATAGTTTGGTGTTCATAAAGTTAAAAATGAAAAAAAAAACACTAAAAATAATTTGTAACTAATTTTAAGGAATTTTTTTAATAAATACTTTTTAAATAATATTTTCAAATAAAACTTTTATTATTCTCTCTCTCTCTCTTTTAAATAATCTTTTTAAACTTTACTCCAATTTTAATTGCAATTTTTTGTTTTTTTTTTTTTGGTTTTCTTGAGCTCGTAGAGAATTGAAAAAAGAAAAATTGTTTGAATCTTAAAATATTCGTGCGATGTTAAATTTGGCATTTTTTCAATCTCTAAATTTTTGTAACCTAAGCTTCATTAATCCGAGCGAATGTTCTGTTTTACAGCTCTCTCCGAGTTCTTTTTTTTTTGTAAAAAAAAGCTTTTAAAATATTTTTTCGCTACAAATGTAGTTTTAGTGTTGTTTTAATTTTCAAACCACAAATCTTTCAAGTGGTCCGAAATTGAAAGGAAAGATTTCCGAAAATTCTACACTGTTACGCTTTATTATTTGTGACGTTTCGGTCACTGCTGAGAGTTTCAGGGATAAAGGTCTCAGCAGAGACCGAAATGTTACGAATAATGCAGCGTAACAGTGTAGAATCCGGTAAGCTTTCCTCTCAATTGGAAAAATACAAATTTTTAAATCTTTACTCTCCGCTTTTCACTTCTTTCTTAACATGCTTTTTTAATTCTACTTCTTTTGTGGAAGAAAAAATTAATAATAATAGCAATAAGGACACAATTTTTCGTAGTTCTAATTTTTGATAATTGCTCATTTTTTCATCTCTTTTACTCTTTATTTATTTTACTCTTTCCGATCTCAATCTTTACTCCGCTTTTTATTAAAAAATTTTTCACTTTCAAAAAAAAAAAAATAAAAATAATAATAGTAAATAATTAATTTTAATATTTTCTTGAACTTTTCAAAATATATTTTCTAGAATTTAAGATTTTAATCAATTTTTTTCCATCTATTTTAAAAATTTAAAATTAATCCTCAAAAATATATTTTTCATAATTTTAAATTTTACTATTAATAAAATTTCAAATAAATTTTTAAACTTTTTTAACATTCAAAATTTGAAAAAAAAACTTTCAAAAAATTCCTTCAATTATAATTATATAAAAAATGTTTTTTTTTTCAAATTTCGTTTTTTTACTAATTATATCTTTTCGTTTTTTTTTTCAAACATATTTTCCGCTCTTTCTCTCTTTTTTCTCTACATATTTGCTCTCTTTCTCTCTCTCTTTTTTATACGTATGTGTTACAAAAAAAAATCAAATAATTCCAATCTATCTACACAACAAATAAATCATTAAATAAAAATAAAAAAAAAATTGACGCCATTCTCCACATTCTACCGCCAAAAAAACCAAAAAAAAAAAAAAATGCCAAACCGCAACCGAAAAATTTCAAAAATCTTTTAAAATGAAAAGAACGCAATTCGTACGAATTTATCGCTGCATAAATGTTTCGTTCGTTACGAAGATGATTTCGGATCGTTTTGGATGGTCGACGATAATGAATTCGTAAAGCGACGACATTTATCGCGTGGTCGACCGCGAAAATACGAACCATCGACGTCACCGACAACAACAACTGCGACATTATCGTCGCAACATGGCAGCGGCACCACAACGATTGTTAGTGGCGGCGGAGGAGGAGGAGGAGGATTGAGCAGCTGCGGATCAATCACTACATCAGCTGGAAGTAATGGTACGGCTGTTAGTGGTGGCATCGGGGGTGGCGGTGGAAATGGTGGTAGTGGGAATGGTAACGGTAATGGAACACCATATCTATCATGCAATTTTCAGTCACAGTAAGATTTATTAAAAAAAAAAAATTAATATTTATTAAATTTTGTTGTTGTTGCTGTTGTTTAAATTTTTTTTTAATATCTTTTTTTTTAATTATTTTTAATGTTTTAATTTTAAATATTTTTTTTTTTTTGTCGAAGTTACTAGCTATGGTCTGGTGAATGTTTTCACATTGCATTTCAAATTGAAAGGAAATATTTCTGGATTTTACACTATCATATTCGTTATTCGTGACGTTTCGGTCTCTGCTGAAATCTTTAAGAAACTCAGCAGAGACCGAAACGTTACGAATAATAAGGCGTACCAGTGTGAAATCCGGAAATCTTTCCTTTCCGCCATTTTGAATACTTGAGTTTGAGAAATGAACTGTTAAACCGCCATTTTTTTTGTTTTTGTTTTAATGAAATGCGTCGGCTTTGCTTGCTATTAAATCTAAAGCTATGCGATGTTAGTAAAATTTTTCAGTTATGTTCGAAAATGTGAAAAAAAAAAATGCATAAAAAAGGGCATCAATAGTTTTTGAAACAGTTTTTCAAAAAAATTTACGCAATATATAATTCTAGCACATTGCCTGCTAGGATATACCTTGGTCCCCTCAATCTGCGAAAATGAAAAATTCGTAGAAGTAGAAAGAGAGTTGTGCGAAGGGCTAACAACACCTCCACAATAAGTAATGAAAAGTGTTAAGGAACCTGAATATCAGAAGGCCAAGGTCCGATTTGGGCTGTAGTGCCATTGAATTCATCCTTTCGAAAATACTATATTATGCCCCTGCGAAATGCTCGCCCAGCTGCATGCTCACACGTCTACAACACTGTGGAGCCCTTGCCGTGAAGTCCTTCATCTCTTGGACTACAGTATTGCGAAATTCATTAATCACTTTGAACTACGATAATTATCCTTTTTCAAAAACTATTGACGTTGCTAATTTCTATTTTTAATTCAACGGAAAGTTTTGCTTTTGTTTTTGTAGTTTAAACTTTTTTAATGCTTTCAATGTTCCTTTTGTTGATACGAAATCTAAATATCTAGAGCTGCGTGCCAAGTGTAAGTAAGTAACTTTCAGTTTTCTTTTTAAGTCCTTTCTTTAAAACTAATTAATCTCTCTTTGATTCTCTTACTTTCACTTTATTTAAAATGAATACTCATAAAAAAAAAACAATTTTTGTGTTAAAAGCTTACGAACATAGTGGCATCACTTTTTTCAAATAAATTTACTTGAAAGTTAAGAACTTTTTTTTTCCAAAGCTAATATTTCCGGATTCTACACTGTTACGCTTTAATGTTCGTGACGCTTCGGTCTGTGCTGAGATCAATTTGATAAAGGTCTCAGCAGAGTCCAAAACGTCAACCCTAACAACCCCTCTGCAAAAACAAATAAAATGAACCTGAAGGTCTAGAGGCCAAGGCCCGATTTTGGCTGAACTGCCATTTTAAATGTAAAGAGTGGGGGGAGGAGTATATCGACTGCTATTCCCGGGTCCGCTTTGGCCAGTTCGCCTGATAGCCTGTCTATACCTGGGATTATCGTTCTCGTCATTAACCGAATGGCGGAAACTAATATTTTTTTTCTTATCCAAAATCCGAATATATTTCCCTTCCATACAAACAGGAACGGAAATATTTCCGGATTTCTTTGATAAGGTCTCGGCAGAGACCGAAACATCACGAATAATAAAGCAAAACAATGTAAAATCCGGAGATCTTCTTTTCAATTAGTAGTTCTGAACAATTTGGGTCAAACTCCCTCACCCCGAAAAGTAAAGCAATAAGTGCCAAAAAAAAATAATGTTCAAATAGAACTTATCTAAATTTTAGGCCTCTAAATAGATACACGATTTTATTTTTGTTACGATTTTAACATTTTCGATTCAAATCAAATAAAATGCATGTTTTAAATAAATTTTTTTCTTTTTTTTTTAACTATTTTAAAAATATCTGTAGAATAGATTTTTAATAATTCAGTTCGATTTTTCTTCTTCTTCAATTTTCCTAAACATCCATTTCAAACTTTTTTCTTATCACTTTTTTATTTATTATAAAAGTATAAATAAATAAATAAAAATTAAAACAAAAAAATTTAATTAACCTTTTTTTTGATCCATAAAATATTTTACAGAAATGCACCACACAGTTCGATGTCGAATTCACCAACGTATGGAAATGACAGTTTTTCGCCAAATCTACAGGTTTGAATTAATTTCGGTTTAGTTAAAAAACAAAGAAATATATAAAAAAATTTATTATTTTATATTTTCGGTTTCTGCTGAGACCGAACAGTGGCGTGACGTCAATTGATGCAAAGGAAACAATGCTTCGTTTTGCCCTTCATTCAGTTTAGAAAAGCTAAACTGAAATCAGCGAGAATAAATTAAAATTTATAAAAAAATTATTTTCGTCCACCACTGTTTACAGCATCTACGTGCTAAGCACAGCGTTTTTTTTTTCACACGCTTTTTCTGACCAGCGAAAGTTGAAAGCTTTCCGCAGGGAAAAAGATGAGATTTTAAGACCGCCGGCCAATACGACCAAAATTTCCTCGCGCGACGAGCACAAATTCGACTTCATTAAGAAGGGGAGATGCGATGCATTAAAATGCTTCCAACTTTCCTCTCATTGCTTTTAGTCGCATACACAAGAGAACAAAACCGCCGGCCAATACGAGTAAAATTTTCGCTCGCGGCGAACGCAAGTTCGACTTATACAGGGTGTTTGGTACTCCGTGCGCCACCTTGTAAGGGGTTATCCCCAGATGTATTTTGAGAAAAAAATTATTCTACGGAGATGGTCAATTTTCAATATCAGCGGCGAAACAGGGTGATCAAGAAAAGTGATTCGGACCTGTACCCTCACTCACTCGAAACGCTATATCCCGCATCCTCATAGCCTTGTCAATCTCCTTTATTGCTTTTTTTTTATGTTCAAGCGCTCTCTATAACACGTTTGTTAAATAAAATTTTAATTTTTCACAATGAATAAACTAATTAAAATTTAAAATTAGAATATTTGGTCGTGTCCGACGGTTTCGCTTGACGAAGCCGCACTTTCGGCCAGTGGTATATTTATGCGTCATCATCATCACCATAAACAGCAAATGCAGCAGCAGCAGCAGCAACAACAACAACAGCAACACCAACAACATATTCAACATCAAAATATCGAATCGAGCTATCGGATACCGCCATCATCGTCGTTAGATCGATCACCGAACAACAATAATTCGACAACAATCGACAACGATTTAAGGTAATTTTTCCAAAATTTCCAATTTAATTTTGTGCAAAATTTTCAACTCTCTGTTCCGTAAACAAAAAAAAAAAAAATTATGATTGAGCCTAAACTTCAATAATGCGATACATCAGATAAAATGCGAATGGGAGTGTAATGCACTGGAAAATTTTTCATCACGAGTACTTTAAAAGAGTAAATAGTGAATTTTCTATCGGAGGTGGTAGACGGGGATTTCGTTATGGAAACGATGCTCATTCCCTGATACGGATCTATATAAGTTCCAAAGAGGATCGTTTAGCAGAGAGCCAATTGAGGCGAACTAAATTGTTTTACACTGTTATGCTTAATTATTCGTGACGTTTCTGTCGCTGCTCAGACCCGTATCAAACTCAGCAGAGACCAAAACGTCACGAATAATAAAGCGTAACCGTTAAAAATTTCGGAAATCTTTCCGTTTTACATTCTATTCATCAAACCACCTTAATTTTTCCTGGCTTCAACAAATTACATTACGCTTTTGTTTTTTTTTTTTTTCAGAGTTCTATCAGCAAATTGTAGCGCAATCGGAACAAGTTTAACGCCAACACCTTCGCAACATTGTTCATCGCAATTCCTTTCGTCTAACGATAAATTGATTTTAGCGAATTTGGAAAGGAAATGTCGCGGTATTACGCAAATTGGTGGTGATGTATCATCCGAATTGCTTATCGAACGTCATCAACAACAGCAATCAAATAATAGCAACGTAATATGCAATAGTTTAAATTTGCACACTAAGAATAACAATAACAACAACAACAATGAAATTGTTGAAAATTCCTTAGACGTGAAATCAACACCGGAAGATTTATCGAAAACAACATCAACAAATGCAATACCAACTCCAACAACAATAACAACAACTCCAACAAATCTAGAGAATTAAACTTAATCTTGTTGTTATTTTTATTATTTTTTTTTTGTAATTTTCCCCATCCACCACCTCCTTTTAATTCATTCTAACAATCCAGCGTTTTTATAAATTTTCCAAAAAACAAAAAAAAAAAAACAAAATACCAAATAAAAGTTTTGAAACTGCCAAATAATCGGCAGCCATTTTGTTTTTTATTTGATGAAATTTAAATTGGTGGTCAATATCATCGTGAAAAAAAATAAAAGAAAAAAAATTAAACGAAAATTAAAATAAAATGGAAGTAGTTAATATTTCACTTTTATTTATTTTTATTTTTTTTTTCATTAAAAAAAAATTAACGAAAAAAAAAATAATAACAACTTAAGGATTAACCTTAAGCGAAAAAAAATTATAAATATAAAAAAGTAAAATATTTTTTTATTTTTAATTATTGTATACAACAACAACAAAAATTATGGTGGAAAATTGTAAACACCTAGAACTGATTATTTAAAAAAAAAAATATAATAATAATTTTATTTAATTAATAATAATGATGATATAATAATAAATATTTAAGGAAATGTAAAAAAAAAATCGCTACAAAAAGGCAAAGACAAAAACCAAACAAAACAAAATATTTTCTTCCTGCTAGTCAATCATTCAAAAACGACTGTACGCTACAGCATTAAAGGGTAATCCCTAAGCAACGTTTCTCTGACGCAGGTCTTGAACCCGATGACGATTGGTTGCCAGCTGTTTCTCGCTTTTGGTGCAAGGATACGCCATTTTCGGCTTCATACTCAGAACCGACGACGTACAGAATGGTGTTCCAGCTCGCCGTTCGTTCTTCTCCTGATCCTGTTCACCCGAACTCGCTCAAGCCCAAGATTTAGGTGTTATAGCGCTCCATTTCATGGTCGATCACTGATTCGCGGTGTATGGGCCTCATCCCTTCCACTCTATACAATAGAGGAAATTTGGAGGATGGAGGACATTGTATAGAGGGAGTATTTGTGATGTATTTACCATGGAAATATCTATAGTAAAGGCAGAGCACTCCGATATTTCGACGATGCTCGAGGGAGTGTATTGAGGCCGATATAACATCATCGGGTCGGGTAGGGCTGAGATGTGATTTCGGGGCCCGAGTTATACTCAAGACGTGGTCGACGGTAGCCAGTTCGAAGGCTGAAATGTAGTTTTTGAGATTTACGAGGCTCTGCAGCATATTAGGCCTACCGAGCAAAAATCGCTGAACTGATGAAGAAACGACGAATTCCTGATATGGTTA
Source organism: Chorisops tibialis (assembly GCA_963669355.1). Lineage (NCBI taxonomy): Eukaryota > Metazoa > Arthropoda > Insecta > Diptera > Stratiomyidae > Chorisops > Chorisops tibialis. Next base: position 1,308,961 of record OY770265.1, on the reverse strand, counting down.
GATATCGATAAAGGATCAAACTTATGATAAATGTAGTGAACTGAAGTAGTTTCCTAAGCAGGGCCATGTTAAAAGGGAGGAGGTAAAGGGGCGCCAAAGTTCCACAATGCGGCAAAGTTAAAACACTTTCTTATTGTAATGAAATATCATACGAAATGAAAGAACACAAGATGTCATAAGACATTCAGAACAGATCTGTAGGACTGGCGTACAGGAATAGAATACAGTGACGCCAAAGTACCTCGCATTAAACATAATGTCGCTCCACCCCTTGGGGTGCACTTTGCTTACAAATCAATCAATTAATCAAATTCCCGTTCTCCCATAGTTCCCTTCCACAAGGCACGATCCTGAGCATCGGCTTTTAGTTATCGCCAGGATTTTCCCATTCCTCTGGCGTTCTGCTCAACTGCTCGCTTCCATGTGACTCAGCAGCAGGCCCGTGTCTCGCAAAAATCGAAAATTTACTACGAATTGCTCCTGACTAATGATGCAAGATAATGAAATCTTTTAATTTTTATTTTAATCTTTAATTAATTTCCTAATGTTTGTATTGAACAAAATTAAAAAATTCCATTTCATTCCCAAAAAAAAAATGGCGATTTTCAAACGAATTTATCACCCAGTTTTCAAAATATAAATATTAAATTTTTTGTTGCTATAACAATAGAAAAAGATGACGAAAAGGGTTTGTGTTGAACATATTTTCAATTTTTATAAGTTTTGTTAATAATAATGTAAAATATATGGAAAACGAACGTTTAATTTTCAATTTTTTTTTTTCATATTTTCGTTGTTGAAAATTTCGTTAAAGGAGATATTTGAATCTTTCCTTTCCTTTTTGGCATAGTAAAGATTGATGCGGTATTAGCGTTGCGAAAAATCGAATCGCAATTAATTATTAAATTTTATGGAATTTTCAAAGTAAAAAAATCTTTTCCCTCCATCTAATCCGGATGGCTTGTTTATAGCCACTACTACAGCTACGAAAACGCCTTTTTTGTTGGGGGGCTCTCGGCACCTTAAGTAGATAACAATACAAGAAATATATCGAATTGGAGCTTGTAAACGCAATACGAAATGTTAAAAGGGTTTTGAAATGGGTTCAAGTTTTCAAATAAAGCCCAGGAAAAAGTTTTATTAGTTTGCGTTCATGATAACAAGGATATGTCTAGGATAATTGTTATGCAGAAGATTCGCTAATTAAGCTTAAATTAAAGCTTTCGTGCTTTACAAATTCAATAAAGGACCACTGAGCTTTAACTTAACGAAGAAAACAGGAGCTTGTAGTTCAGGCACAATGCTTACATAAAAGCTCTAGGATGAATGACATAGTTATTGCTACGAACGAGATATAACAAAGGATGAACGTGGGTAACTTATTCGCTACCGGGGCTGCCGGCCATGAATTCCTTTCTCTCCATGAATATGCTCAGAACTTCAAGTCCTGTTAGCTCTCATCGGGATAGATCGTTCGCCTAGTTTGAGAATCGGAGAACTGTCGGCGAGAGATTCCCTTGTTGCACGTATCCTGCACAGTGGAGACCGTATGCAGTCACTCTCAATCGAGGCTACAACTTTTCGAGCGATAGCTGCCCACATCTGCCGCTAGCTTCGAAAAGGCTTTTCCTGGGTGGTCGAGTTTCTCACCTCAGCCGATCAGATGGCATAGTAATCAACATTTTAAACTCCACCCGTAAATGTTGTTGTTTCCATACACGGCCAGTATAACTGGCGAATATTCATCAAAATTTTAGGCTCACCCGAAAATTGGTTTGTTCGAATGCGACCAAAATTAAAGACGTATCGATCTTTATTCAACCAACACAAAACTTGTCTTTTAATACTATGGCGGAATTCCCTATTTTTTAAACATGTTCGAGACCATGAACATTCAACCAATCAACAATAAATTACACGGGCAATGCCGAGAAGTAACAACAATCACACGTATGGGCTCGTACGAAAAAATGGAAAAGACTCGGACGATGAGGCAATGCTTTATGGCAGCAATGAACAGCGCTCGACCGAGAAGGAAAAGGCTCGTACGACACGGGAAAGACTCGGATGACACGGAAATACTTTCGGATGGTGGGTAGAGGTGGCTGATCTATTGTAGCGCCACTGGTCCGCTGTAATGCCACAGGATCTCAGAAGAGACTTCAATTCGATGAATCAACCGCAGATTGTGGACCCCCGCCCCCCCTCCGGCATTCCGCTTCATATAACCCAAACTTGCAAAAATAATCGAATGAAAAATTGATACTATGTCCTGGAGCTATTGATAGTAACCGCAGTGGTAAAACAGCAGTCAACCCCCCGTCACTTAGTCTTCCCTCTCCTAATCTGCATCCTCAACGTGTCCCAAGAATAATAAAGTTACGCCCGACTTGTTGGCAGTTCATTTTGTTGCTTTATTGCTGTAAAATTTTATGTTTGGGGTAGTTTTAGTTTTAAATTGTATTTTTATCATCTGGCTAGTAAGGACTATGTACGGTAGGCTAAATAAATAAATTTGATCCTTTTCGCACTACCACCTCAATTGTAATTTCTGAAGTTTTTTTGTTTTGTTTTTTTTTTTGCAATTCAGTTATTGTAATCGACAGACAGTGTGTGATAAGGATGTGCGATTTATTAGAAGGAAATACAATTCAAAAAGGAATTAGATTCCAAATTCATATTTTCAATAATTAATATTTTTTATTTAAAATCTTTCGATCTTGATGTTCACTTCATTCGTTAATTCCTTTGATTCAGCTTAATCCTGATTAACTTAACCTTCCCACATCTCAACTTTTCTCCGAATTTTAATCTTCATATCCTTTATTTACATTCATTTTCTTTTCATTTCATTCCTTTAGATTAGATGGTTTCCTTATTTCCCATTTTAGTTTATCAGAAGAAAATGAAGAAAAAAAAAAAAAAAGGAAAAATTGTTTACATTGATATCAAATTGAGGAGACCTTGCCTGAAAATAGAATTTGAAAGAAAAAGGATTTTTTTTTTCTGAAATGATTGTGGAAAAGATTTGACTTTATTCTTCGTCCTTTTTTATTGGAAATACTCATGAAAATATTTTCCTATAACGAGAGAATTCAATCAGAGGTATATTGCGCGAAGGCATGCCATTCAAGGACAATCAGTGAGGAAATAAATACAAAGACGATAATGAATTTTTGTGGGGAAAAAAAGGAGGCGGGATGTTTTTCATTTTTCGTTTTTCGTTTTTCGTTTTTTTTTTGCCTTGCAAGACTGTTTTGAGCATTTTGCTGACTTCATTGTGTGCCGAAAGATTATGGCGAGGGATGACAAAACAGTCACGATTGTGGACTTCTGTCGTTGCTGCAAGGACATAAATTATAACTTTGATGAGGTGAAAGTGGAAATGAATTGTGTTAATGGAATTATGACGGTTTAAATTGACTTTTTTTGTGTGAATGTCAAGGAATGAAAAAATGAAAGGAATGAATTTAATTTCAATTAAAGCTGAACTTGTAGGATTTGTCGACATTTTGAGATATTTTTCTTTTTTAGCTAATGGAGGTACGCGAAGACATGTCCTGATCGCATTCATCACACACGTAAAAAACACAAAATTAATTCCCGGGGTACAAAATTAATCGCCTGCACAGACAAATTTGAACGAATGAACATAAATTTCAGCGAATGCACATAAATTTGAGTGAAAGCACACAAAAATTTAGTAAATGCATACGAAATTTGATTAAATGATCACGAAATGAACACAAATTTGATTCATTTAACAAAAATTTGATTCAATGAACACAAATTTGATTAAATGAAAATAATTTTGATTAAATGAACACAAAATGAGCACAAATTTGATTACATTAATAAAAATTTGATTGAATGAACGCAAATTTGTTTGAATGAACACAAATTTGCTTCAATGAACAAAAAATTGAATAAATGAACACAAATTTGTTTAAATAAACATAAAATTGATGAAATGAAAATAATTTTGATTAAATGAATACAAATTTGATTAAATGCCGTGTTTAGATATTAATTGAGTTGGCGATACGAGATGTTTTGTAAAGTAAAAATTCATGGGTCGAGCTTATCTTTCTTCTGAAACGTAATAAATAATGAACGCGTTTTTATTGATTTCTCAAGATTTATTCTTTCTGAAAGGGGCAAAAACGGTTTAATGAATGTTTTCTCAGTGCATTTCGAATTGAAAGGAAAGATTTCCGGAAATTTTTCGTGACGTTTCGGTCTCTGCTGACTTTGATAAAGAGCTCAGCAGAGACCGAAACATCACAAATAATAAAGCGTAACAGTTTAAATTCTCTGGATATCTTTTCTTGCAAAAAGTGGAAAAAGTGCATTTTAGGTATTAGTACTTAGACTTGGTCGTATGATTTTCAGAATAGGATGAAAATGGTAGAGGATAGGACAGATAGATTCTGCTAATGTTAAGTTAGTAAGAGAACAACGGTAACAATGCAATATTTTTAAAACCGGGGCATAAAGATGGTCTACAATGCGAGGGTCGTGAGCTCAAATCCCGGTCGACTTATAATTCCACAACACTGTTCGGATACACACCTTGTTTACCTTAGGATTATGCGAAGAGCTAACGACCGTTCCACAATAAGTGCAGCCTGAGGTCAATAGGCCTGGAAACAGTTAAAGGCTCAGCTTCGCGCCTTATAGATGAGAGCTGTTTCTGTCCTACGCCCCTATAGGGATTCTTAACAGAAATTTGATTGATTTTGATTGTAGTGCCATTGTAGAAGATAAAGATGGTTTGTTGTTATTAAAGTTTTGCAGTTTATTTACAAGGAGTTATAAATATTTTTTGCTGAAGTCTGGCGATCGTTTCGATGATGCTGACAAGAACGGCGAATAGATTTGGTGACGGGAGAGGTTCGAAAAGTTCTCGGGGCGGAAGAAGGACGGATGGCTCTGGTTCCTCTCCCTCTCTATCTCACTCGGTATCTTCAAAATCTTCTTCTTGATTTCCTGGCGATCGTTTTGATGATGCTGACGAGAACGGCGAATAGATTTGGTGACGGGAGAGGTTCGAAAAGTTCTCGGGGCGGAAGAAGGACGGATGGCTCTCGTTCCTCTCTCTCTCACTCGGCATCTTCAAAATCTTGTTCTTCTTCTTCTTGATTTCCTTGTTTTCTTCTTTGAAATAAAAACATGAAATCCTTTTCGTTCCTTTTTTGTTTTTTCGTTTTTCTTTTCACTTTATTTCAACCGAGAAAACAATTTTTTTTATATAATTTTTTATTTGCCACAATAAATATTTTTATAAATATATTTTGAATATATAATATATGTTTGTTTTTTTGTTTGTATGTATGTTTGTTTAATTTATATTTAGATAATTAGCAATCATTATGTAATGTTATGATGTTTCTTTCTTTCTTAGAATATTTTAGATTTTATTATAATGTATATAATTGATACTGATGTGATAATTTTGTTTGTTTGTCTGTTTGTTTTTCTTATTAATACATTTATAATTATATATGTAATAATAATAATAATAATAATAATAATAGTAATAATATTTTGATATATCATAGATATTTTCTGTTTGTTTGTTTTGTTTTGTTTTGTAATTAAATAGCATTCAATTGTATATGTTTTGTTTTCTGTTTATGATAAGTTATTTCATTTGTTTGATAAATATTTTAATATTATGATCTTATGAATCTAGTAAGTATAATAATATTTTGTGTTTATCTAATAATAATTATAATAATAATTTTTTTCCATAAAATGTTTCATTGTTTTAAATAGATTTTGATTTAAAAAAAAAAATAAATAAATAAAAAAACAAAAACAAAATATCTATATATCTCAGATCGTACTAGTTTCCTATAAGGTAGGCATGTGCTTGTTTGTTTTTTATTTCATAAATTATTTTAATTATTTCTAATAATTTTAATAATTTTCACAGATTTTTTCGTTCTATTTTCACAGATTGGTAGTTTGGTTGTTTGTTTGTTTTTTTTTATCATTCTTATTATTTATTGTCATTGTTATTTTACTTTTTTTTTAGATGTTGTTGTGTGTTTCTCGGATTTTTTGTGTGTTGTTTTGTTTGTTTTCATTATTAAATTTAGATTAAATTTAGATTAAATTAGATTATGAAAGCGACTAGGGAAAGGGGTTTTATTTTTTTTTGCTTGTGAATAGGTCTAAGCAACTAAATTTTTTATAATAAAGGAGATTACAGTATGGAAAAAATTTGTTTGCATACTTTGTGGCTTTGTGGCTTTTTTGTTTTTTAGTTTAAGGATTATTGCAGTGTGACATAAATTGGTTAAGATGAAGAAGAAAATGAGAGATTGAGATAGGATTAGTGAAAATGGAAAGTAAATAAGAAGTGCCGATAAGGATAACGAAAAGAGAGTTAGAAGGCAAGGATATTAATTTGTTTATAATGAAAATTTCAAGAATAATTACAGATGGCAACTGTAATCCAAGGGCGTATAAAGCCCTCCTTCAAATACACACATAAACGAAAAGAAACCTTCACGTACCAAATTTATCTAGTCCCAATGTTAAGTGACGAGATTTTTTTTTTTTTGTATCAAACGTGTAGGATTATTGCCTTGTCACGTATAACAAATTTTTTTTTTTTTTAATTCCAAATTAGTTTCTTTTACGAAAATCCCAACTGTGGATTTCTAAATAAAAAAAAACAGAAAATCTCTCATCGCAAAAAATATGAAAAGAATTGTTTATGGTTTTTTTGATGATGATGATGTGGACGAAATACATGAAATCAAAAAACCAGCTTTAAAAAAGAGAAGTCCGGAATGAGAAGGATATTCAAATCTTTGTTTTTTTCCGAAAATACACTAAAAATTGTTTCCATGTAGTTCAAACTTCTTCCTGTTCTTTTTTTAATTCTAAGTTTGATTTCAGGTTTTTTTTTTTAATTTTAATTATTTTAATAAAAAAAAATTAAAAGTTATCTTCTATTCCTTGCAAATTGCTGGAATTTAGAAAGGTTGGTTTGTTTTTGTTTGAAAAAAAAAATCAATTTTTTTAGTGTTTTTATTATAGAGATTACGTCTGAGTTTTATAGTTTTTTTTTTTTTTAATTATAAACATTATGTCGACTTTCATTTTCAGTAAACTTGGGGTTAGGTATAGAGGGTGGGAGGAGGAGGCGGATGGGGAATTGGCAAATATCAATTAATGAATTGTGTTGAAACTGAATGAATTGGAAAAAAATGGATTTTCCATTTTTTTTTTTAAATTGTTATTTCAAAATTTCTCCTCAACTGTTAACAGATTTTTAGTATGTTTGTTTTGTTTAGTTTTTAAATTGGAAAAGATTCGGGGGAGAAAAAAACATAAGAAAAGATTTTTTCCACTTTTTTAAGTTCGTTTAAATTGTTTGTAATGAATCTTCTTAATCTTAAATGTTTATTAATAATTATAAATTTTATTTATTTATTTTAAATATTATAATTTTATATTAGATATATTAATTAATTTGTTTTTTAATTTATAAAGACTCGTTTATCTTTTTGTTTATTAATTATTATAATGTTGTTTTGGTTTTGTTTCATGTCATATCATAAATACATAATTGATATTTTATTTAATTGTTTAAATTTTTTATTTAATCATTAGCAGGAAATTTTTCTTAATTTTTCTAGAAAAAAAAAAAGAAATCTTTTCAAACCCAGCCTACTCAAATAAAGAATCGAATTCAGATTTTGAAACATTTTGAAATTTTTCCCTGCAGAATTTTGGGCTGCATTTATTTGATTTTTTTTTTTTTTTGAAAAATTAACTTTGCTATAAAAAAAAAAGCTTTTCATTTAAAAAAGAAGACTGGAGATTTTTCGAGGCAAAATATACCCGAAATATACACTGCAGCATCGAATCTTTGACATTACAATAGCAAAGATCGGTAGATACTCAACGGGAAACCCAATTACAATGCGCTATCAGATTGCAGATTGCACCGCTCAATAAAAGCTTTGCCTTGGGGTAGATATTACTCTCCCCATCTCAGTGGTGCTGACATTTGTGCTTAGTAATGCAGAAAGTTGTTAGAAAATCTCCACCTTAAAGTCACAAATGTTTTCTCTCGGAAATTAGCCAGCGGTCAAGTAATTATTACGGAATCGAAGTGGTAATGATTACATTTCGTAAATTAGTAAAATTTACTGCGTTTTTTTTGTGTGTTTCGCACATCCGTTTAGCTGTTTCAAATTTCGAACTGATTATTTAATGCCCAATTCTTCAATGACAATAATTGTTCCTTAACATTTTCATTACTTCTTGCGGAAGGGTTTTTGACCCTTCACTGTATCTACGATTTCTTTCACCCAATTTTCGTAAATTGTGATAACCATGGTATACCCAAGCAGGCATTGCTCTGGAATTATACATTGACCGGGATTTAAACTCACGGCCTTCGCATTGTAGACCAAAACGCTACCCACTAGGCTACACTCTAGCTTTTCCGTGTACCGAAGCAGGTTCGAGTGTTTGTCCAGCTCTAAGAAGAATCCAGAGCCAAAACAAAGGAGACGACTGTTGAAGATTTGCGAACAATGATAATGTTCGATAGATTCTTCGAGTTCGTCGCAACCCCTGTCGCAGTGATACTGATGAAACTTTTGCTTCTTTACTCCAAGGACCCGAGAATCGCAGGGTGAAAGCGACTAGTTGAACGTTTTTGCGTCCACGGACTCGATAATCGCAAGGGGTAGCTTCTGGTTAAACACGACCGGTATCATACTTGCTAGGTTGTAGTCTAGTAGGTAGCGTGTTGGTTTACAATGCGACGGTCGGGAGTTCAAATTCCGGTCGACGTATAATTTCAGCACACTGCCTGCTTGATTAAATCTTGGTCAATCTGCGAAAATGAAAAACTCGTAGATAGAGGGTTGTGCCCACCGACTGCACCACGGAGACTCCGCATTGAAACCTGCTGCTATTAATTTGGAAAGGATTGATGACCCTTTCCAAAATCCTCTATCTATGAATTTTGTGAAGCTTACATAATACTACCGACTGCGCCATGGAGACTCCACAAAGCAATCTCCAGTTGCAACTTTTCTTAAGTGTGTGACTAGGCGGGGTTGGATTTTACAGATTTCTTTTTTTTTATGTTTTCATTACTTCTACCTTTATAAAGTTAATAATTGAATAATTATAATTTATGTTTCTTTAGATCTTTTCATATATTTTTCAGAAATATATTTTGTTAGGTTAGTTTTTTTCTTTTTTTTCTTAAAATTAATTTCTTAAAATTAATTTCAATTTTGAATTAAATTTTGTTTTGAAAATTTTTGTTAAAATAAATCCGAAAAGGTTTTGCTTTCTTTATTAAGGATGTCGATGTTATTGTTATTTGGCAAACTGTCGAAAGCGAACTGTCAATAGTGAACTGTCAATAGTGAACTAGTGAACTGTCAACAGCGAACTGTCAAAAATATAGTAATGATGAGACAAGAATACGAATGTTTGATGCTCTTGGTGTTTGGCAATACAGAAATATTTCGATTGTTTTGATTTAATTTGGCTTAGTTGATTGTATGTGTGTGCTTAAGGGGCTACGTTGACAGCAGCCCATTCCACGAACAAAACCATGGTTTTGATGGGATTTTTATTATGAACTGTCACTGGGATATTTTCCTGTCCCACAAACTCATGGTTTGACTTCGTGGTAAGGCGTTTTGTGGAAGCGTGCATTGTAAAATTTCAGATTTATGATATGTTTGATCGAATATAATAGATAAGTTACAAGTTGGGTTTTTTTAGTTCGTATTCTTGCTTTTTTTTTGAAGTTGAGTATTTAATTTAATTTTTTTTTCCTGTATAAAATTCATAGGGATATGTGATAGAATAAAATTTCTGTTATTTGATAAGTATACAGTTTTGTTTTGTTGATAGTTTGTTTTATAATAAATATAATTCAAAATATTAATTAATATATAAATATTTTTTTTTTTTTTGGAATTTTGATATGAGGTATTGCATTTTTGATTTTTTAAATTCTTTACAAATTACTGCCGAGCCAAATACTCTTGAATAGTTTTTGATTTATTTAATGTAAAAAAAAAATGCTATGAATTTTTCTTTCGTCATTATTCCTTAAAAATTTTCATTTTGTTTATTTATTTAATAAATAAGTAAATAAAAAAATACACTTTGTGTTAATTTTTTTATTTATTAAATATAATTTTTGTCTTTTTAATTTATATTTTATCTATCGGTTCAGATAGAAAAAAAAACACGATTGCTGCATGATTATAAATTTTCTGATGTTTTCATGGAGATACTTTTGTTTGTTTTGTTTCGACTAATTTTTCTAATTTTATGTGATTTCCTGAAACTTTATTGTTTTAGTTTTTCTGTAAATTTATGAAATTTTCTATTTTATTTATAAATTATTTTTATTGTTTAATTTTTTCTATGATTATTTTTATAAAAATAAAAAAAATAAACTTATATATTTTTTTTTTTTCTTGTGTTTTTGTAAGGTATTTAAAGAGCTGCCTTTGGTTCCGTGTTGTTAGTAGTTTTAGTTTTGATTAATTTGTTTTTATTTTTTCAACTATGTATTTAATAGATTTATAATACTTTTGTGTCGTCTTATAAAACAAATTATTAATATTAAAATAAAAAAATAATAATAATAATAATAAATAAATGAGAAGAAAAAAATATCGAAAATATATTCGTATTGATAATTAACTAGATCGGATAAATTTACATCACAGCAGATTTAAATGTTTGACATGTTAAATTTAATAATGCTGATTTTTTTTTTAATATGATTGCTTCTTAAATTCCTGATTTTGTGGAATTTAAGTCGTTGTACAGAATTTTAATAGAGTGAAAGGTTTCGAGAGAGAGAGAAAGAGAGAAAAAAAGGGTGTAAATGACCTCTATAAATAGTAATAACAATTTTTTTTAAGGCACCGAGTATAACTTAGGGAGTCACCCTTTAATGCACTGCACAGTTAAGTCGGTAAAGGGGAAGTGGATTGAAATTTGGTGTATGCTGGAAATTCGGGTGAAGAGAGAAGGCAGTTTCGAGAGCAGTGGACGATATTTAGCGGAGAAGGCTTTGCTTCCTTTCTTCGAAATTGACTGAACATTTGCGACTTTTCACACTTGTGGAAAGCATCCCGAAGAGTAGAAAAAAATTGCGATGAGATTCAATCAGAGAAGATGAGCACAGGAGGAAATTGGGGGAATCCTGGCTGTTGGTGTGTTGCGATAGGAGGGTTTCGGTTTGAAGATTCCAGTGTGAGTTTCTTACGAAACTTGCTGCCAATCTTACTCAACAGCAACAATTACGGTACGGTCACTATTGATGAAGAGATGAAATTTGTGTTGCCCGTTTTGACAAATGACCAGAAAGAGCCTTTTGGTTTCTAAAGGATCTTCCGTCGAAGGTTTTGATCGTGATAGAGTTCAACACAAATGATGAAATCTCCTGGGTTCAGGTAACATCCTTCTGAGCCCACTGCAATCGTTTTCGCCTGACCCTTAACCGAAAATCTGGCTTATGCACTGGTTTCAATATACGTAAACCAGCTTTTACCAGACTATTACTCATCAAACTTGATGATGATATTTCCTTACCCGTTGTTCGCCCGATAGTAATCTTTAGACTAAGAATTTGGATGTGGGTGGTCCAGGGCGACTCTTACGAAACTTTTAGGGTATTCTGTATAGCGGTTAACTTTTATTTTGGCCAATTGAGCTTGGAAGGGAATAGGGCAGAGCATTGGCAGCATTTTAAACAAAATTTCAATGCAATTTTTGCAATGCTTTCGGACTCGAGAAAAAACCGCAATTGGGTCAGAAGCGATAAAGTCTGACGAAGTCCTTTACGGTCTATGCAAAAGGAAGAAAAATAAAATACTCTTTTCGAAACTGTACAACGAATCTAAATACAGATTTAATTTTCTATTTTATATGTTTTTGCGTTGTCTACAAACTTTCTGTCGCCATCTCCCTCTGAAAGAAGGCGACAGTGAGTAAGTCACTTCTGATTTAAAGTCCCTAAAAGAACCTTCTGCTGTCCTAATAAAAAAAATAAAAAAAAATAATTGATGCTATTTTGGTGCAAAACTAAGGATTCCCATTTCCAGTATTTTTATTTAAAATTCTGTACAATATTTCTGTAAATATCAATGCATTAACGAAAATCTAGATTTAATTTTTTTTTCTTTCTACAAATAACTCAGATTCATTTAGGACTCCTACTCAGATTAAATTTAATGGTTATTATTATTAGTTATTTTTTATTTTTGAATTTTATATTTTAAAATCTATTTAAATTAATTTTCAGTCTATTTCTGATGAAATAACTTGTGTAATTTATTTATTTAAAAATTAAATTAAAAAACAATTAGAAAAATAAAAAACACAAAAAGAAATCTAAAAAAAAAAAAAAATTAACCGACTTCGTCAAATCTTAATAAGGAAAAGTATTTTATTAATAATATATACTGAAATTATTGAAATTTTTTAATTACAAATGAATTTTACTAAAAATTCAGATCCAACCTACTGTTTCTAACTATCTTCACACTTCCTTTTAATTTAAAAAAAATAAAAATAATATAAAATAAAAATCAAACGATTCAATTATATTACTAAAAAAAACCGAACAGAATAATTAATCGAAAAAAATAACCGAAAAGAACAAGAAAATTAAAATAGATTTTACATATCAATTTAAAAAAAATAAAATAAAATAAAATAAAAATGATGTTCCTCTTAAAATTTACACGAAAATAGTATAAAAAATATTTTTTTCTTTTCTTTTGAAATATATTTCAGGTAATTTTTAATTAACATGCAATGAGGCTTCTAAAATTTATTGTCATCGTGTTTTTTTTTGTGACGCTTGTTTTTTAAATTTAATTTCTCTTGAGATTTTTTTTTTTTTGTATTGTATTAAGTGTATATTTATTTATCTTAATTTTATAATACTTTGTTTTTGTTGTTGTTTTTGTTTTCTTTTAAATTAACTTAACATTTACTCGGTTTTTGTTTTTAATATTACGATATTAATTTTGTTTTGTTTATGTATTCTCTCTTAAATAATTTTAATTTTTTAAATAAAAGTAGAAACTTTTATTTTTAATTGTTTTCTTTGTAAATTTGTTCTTTGTTTTCTTTTGATATAGTGAAAAGAAATTCGTAATTCGCTATCCAAAATTTTTTAATGTAGTTAAAAATTAAGGAAATATGAAATAAAAAAAAATAATAATTATAAATTTCCAACAAAAATAATTTTAAACTAAGAGAATAAAACAAAACAAAATTATAAAAATTCTCCTCGCTTTTAATGGCCAGAAAGTTCCTGTCCGAATTTGAAGGTAAAGCTTTTAGAAAATATGAAAATTTCAAAAAGATTTTTTAGTATTTCAAAATCTACAGCAGCAGCGGCTCAGCAAAAGCGGCAAATGCGGCACTCTTCTTTTTCAAATGGCATCACAGCCTGACTAATAGGATTTAGTCCTTCGCCCAACCTTATATCTACGATTTTTTTTTTTTTTTGTAGATTAAGGTAACTAAGGTATATCCAAAGCAGGCGATGTGCTGGAATTATACGTCGACTTTCGCATTGTTGACCAACACACTATCCACTAGGCTATACCTTAGCCTACTATGTAACAAAAACATAATTAAAAAAAAAAACTAATTCCGAATCGTCTCTGATGAACTTTTAATGATACGAATTAAATTAAATGCATTCCGAAGAAATTTCCGAGAATCAGTTAGGCTTACAAATCTAAATTAATTATTTTATCGATAAATACAAATAATTGCTAGGAGTAGTAGTTGATTTTTTTTTAGATCTTTAAGTAAAAATTCTGTGGAGAGGTTTATTATTGTCGTGTCGTTGTCACATTGCTACTGATCAAACGATAATTAAAACAGTCGACAACGAAACTGAATCCCTGTTATTCACATTCGCCGATAATCTCAGATAAAATAATGGCGGCATAGTATAGAAAAAAAAATTTATTTGAAGACTCAGTGAATAATGACTTGGTGATGGTTTTCTTTCGAATTCTACACTGTTACGATTTATTATTGGTGACGTTTCGGTCTCTGCTGAGTTTGATAATGTGTCTCAGCAGAGATCGAAACATCGCGAATAATGAAGCGTAAAAGATTTCTGGATTTTACACTCCTACGCTTTATTATTCCTAGCGTCTCGGTCATTACTGAGTTTAGTAAAGGTCTCAGCAGAGAACGAAACATTACGAATAACAATGCGTAACAGATTTCCGGAATCTACACAGTTACGCTTTATTATTCGCAACGTTACGGTCTCTGCTGAGTTTAATAAATTTCTCAGTAGAGACCGAAACGTCACGAATAATACGCGTAACAGTGTTAAATCCAGAAATAATAATAATAATAATCATCTGTGACAATAAATTGTTATTGTTCCTAATAGAAATCACCTTGCCGGGATTTATTAAACCTTTGCACACGATACTTTTGTCTACGAATTTTCATTGACACATATTAATAGACCCTGAGAGTCTACGTCGACCGGGATTTCGAACTCGACAACCATTCGCATTGTAGACCGTCACACCAACAGTGAATATAGAATGTGACAAATATTCAAGGGACTACAATGTCATAGCTTTTTAACTACAGTGACAGGTACTAATGTGACATTACGCGACTAGCGATTTTTTTGTTTTGTTTTAAATGCAAAATATAATCATAGATGCGAAGATGAACGGTACATTAAATAACTTAAGAGATATAAACGTATTTTTCCCCATCGTTTACGAAAACTCGTAAAAAACAGATACAAAATTGATTGTACATATGCAACTATCGCTTAAAAAAAAAATTAATTGTTTGGAATTGTTAGATGCGATCAAAACTAATAAAAATAAAATAAAAAATTGCTTGTTAGATTTTCGAATCTTAGACTGATTAAGTAATCGTGACGTTTTACTTTGTGCTAAGACCTTTATCAGACTGGTTGCAGCAGAGAACGAAACGTTACGATTAATAAAGCAGAACAGTATTCTTCAATTTTGTTTCATATTTATTATTCGCCGACTAGAATCACACAGGGAACAGGA
The DNA here is from genome assembly GCA_963669355.1 of Chorisops tibialis. Lineage (NCBI taxonomy): Eukaryota > Metazoa > Arthropoda > Insecta > Diptera > Stratiomyidae > Chorisops > Chorisops tibialis. The sequence goes on along the minus strand of OY770265.1, from coordinate 1,293,866 downwards.
AACAAGTCTGATCACCCTGAGCAATGAGTAGTTGTTGTTTTTTATTTGTTCTGTGACAAACAAAAAATAAATAGAATGTCGTGCGCACTCCTTGAAATTTTTCGAACAGTAATCATTTCCAAATCAAAGTTGTGTTATGTCGCGGATACCTGATGTCCATACCATTTTCTGTCACATAAATCTTTTGTCAAATGAGATTCTTTTGACTGTGACAACAATTTATGATTATCGACAGAGCGAAAAATTTCTTGTGTGACATTATGTATTTTTAAAGGGTGTTTGAGCAAGAGATGTAGGACTGGAAAGGCCCATTATTTGACACCTGGTCGCGTGACAGTTGTCATCAATAATCGCGGAAAAATTTCCCATGGAACCGCTACATAGTCGTTGAATTTTATTATGAAAATTCGCGTTCAATTGCAGTTACGGCAAATTTTCGATCGCATTCAGGTGCATTCGGAAGACGTCTGAGCGCAACCTACTCAAAAAAAAATTCCAACAGACTCGCTCAATGCAAGGTATGACGACACCGAAACGGCCGAAAATATCGCCGCAAGAACACGACCTCTTCACGTCCACAGCGAATATTGACGAAGCTCTGCAGCCGGCGGACAACCATCAGCGCCGTACAATCTCCGATTCTTGTCGATAGAACCCTATACATCTGACAACGGCGAAATGACATTTTAAACGAATTTTCGGGCAGGATGACCGAATCATTACAAACCCAAATATGGTTCTGTCGTAAAAAAATGGTGCGAACAAAATTTTGGGGCTTTGGGACGCAGGGCACGATTTCAATTTTTAAAAAAGCCAACGAATTCATCATTCTGATTTGAAAACAAAAAAAAATTCAAATTTCGATTCATTCGATTCCATACGATACTCGTTTATCGATCCAGTTAGATTAGTTAGATAGTTAGATTCAAGGAATTCATCAGTTTAATTTTATTTTATTTTTTCTCAAAAATTCAAAACACTGTTTAGAAAAGTTAATTAAGGCAAAAAGATAAAACTAGAAAGATAAAGAGATAACCTCAAAGTCCATAATTTTTATCTGCAATGATTCACAGCCAGATGATACAAGAAAAGTGTGCCGAAAGGAACCAGCCACAAAAATGTACAGTTTTAATTTTAAATTATTTATACTCTAATTAAACAACATGTATTAAATTAATTACACTTAATCTTTTAAATTTAATTTTAAGCAGAAAATAATTCGCCTAATCTAAGGAAATTTATTTCGTTGCAAACAAAAACTGTATTGGACCCGAAGCACGAAAGAAATGATGAAAATTAAATTGAGTGTTTGAAATTTTTGAAAAAAAAAAAAAAATCGCAATTGATGTTAATTAATATTTTTCCGTCAGAAAAACAGAAATGATATGTATTTTTTTTTTTTTTATTTGATTTTCTTTCGATTTCTTGGTTAAAAATTCGCACATTACAAATGGTTGACTGTATGAGCGCTAGGGAAAGGATCATAGAGTCACACAGTGGTAATGCACTGGTGAGAAGATTTTGAAGTGTCGGTGAACGTTGATCTTAAATTGTTGCGGATCGTTTTCCGTTGAGTGCGATTGGCCCACTATTCTTCACGACATTGGTCTCGTGTGGGCGAAAAGCTTGGCGAGAAAATTTCCCGGGGTTTCCCGTTTGCGGACCGATCACTTCGAAGAAGTTCGATGGCTTTATAGCTACTATAGCTTTGGGCAGGGCCGTGCGGAGGGAAAATGACGCCCGGGCCAAAAGTTGAACTTGACGAACTTCTCGTCGTTCTCGTTCTCGTAGCTGCACTTTGGCGCCCCCTCTTAAGGCGGCACTCCCTTCGCCCTCCACCCCCTTAGCACGGCCCTGGCTCTGAAAGTATTCTCATCGAACTTTTACATTGATTTGATTTGCTGTTTAACGTCGAAGCCTGGTGTGAAATTTAAATCAGTGACAACGCTTCCGATTGGAAACGAGATAAAATCTTATTGCTTACGCGTCCTTGATTAGAAGGGAAGGTTTTACGAAAGGCTTCGGAAGCGAATCGTTGTCAGGTTGATAATACCACTCAGTCGCTCCGGTGGTGTTTGATTGTTTTTTGGCCGGTCGACATCATATTCAACGAAAAAGTTGTAAGGCACTGAGTCGTTTGGTGAATGTTTTCATAGTGCATTTCGAATTTAAAGGAAAGATTTCCGGATTCTACACTGTTACGCTTTATTATTCGCAACGTTTCGGTCTCTGCTGTGATCATTTTGATAAAGGTCTCAGCAGAGACCCGAAACGTGACGAGTAATAAAGCGTAACAGTGTCGAATCCGGAAATCTTTCCTTTGTGGCACTAAGTCAATGGCCGACCAAAAGTCAACGTAGAAGGATGGTTGCAGATGTTTCCGGATTTAACACAGTTATGCTTGTTCTTCGTGACGTTTCGGTCTCTGCTGAGATCAGTTTGATAAAGGTCTCAGTAGAGCCCGAAACGTTACGAATAACAAAGCGTAATAGTGCTTCTATTGGTCGTTCACGTGAAGCAATAATGGTTCTCAATGGAGAGATACCCAACCCCTTTCGACTGGGAAGTTCCGAGCGAGCGCTATGCAGTCAACTGGTTGTTACCATCGCCCCGACTTCCACTGTTGCTCCTGATCGCTTGTGGCAAGGAGCAAGATTAAGAGTGCGTCTCAAATAGCACTGAAGTTAAAAACACGAAAGTTTCCTGAAGAGGATTTTCGGAAGGGTGTCCGAGTTGTCAGCCAGCCAATCAAGGACTGGGCAAATGTGTTTTATGAAAGCCTCAGATTTAGGTTTACGAGTCACGGAAAGAGAACCAACTTCGTTGGATCCGAATTATGAGAAGGATATTACTTCTCTTGTGCTGTCCAGTTGGTAAGGTTTTGCGAACCGAAACGGGCTCGAGTGTTTAACGTCTCTGAGTTTGTCCAGTTCTCGTCTTCCTCGCCATCTTGATCCACAGCCTGAATGCATGGACATTAAGCAGGAATTGACCTGTGATGAGACTAGTGGCAAGTGTAGTCAGGTATTCGGATAAAACCGTGGTTGTTCCTTTTACCAGGGACGAATCTGGATGTATGAGACCGAAATTGAATCTTGGCCGAGGAGTAATATTAGGGCAAGTCCTTCTACGGGGAAAAAAGAAAACACTTGGCGAAGATTTCTAAGAAACCAGCCACAGCCATATTTATGTGCTGGCAAAAATTGGGACACCTTTGATTAAAAACAGAAATCATCCTGAACGATACGTGATGGGATAAATCTGTGAAACATTGCCGTAATTGGTTCGCTTCACAATTCCATTCGAATCCATCCCCTGTGAAAGGGAATGGCGAGCCCGCAATTCGAAACAGACCGCATTTGAATGCGCATCGTGGCCGATCGTTTTTCCAGTGGAAAGTAACGCCATATCCATCTGTACATTATCCTTGAAAGAAAAAGACGGAGTCGGACTGCAGTAGAGACTTTAAACTCGAAACTGGTGGATAAATACCAAGGGAAATTTTTTACTATCAGTTTCAATAACAGGCTGTCACTACAATGGATGCCTAATCAACAAAGCATAGACGGAAACGAAACAGCAAACCAATTTTGCAAGAAAATGAGATCCGCAACACACCCTATAGAGTGATCCTGCGCAATTCCAACCTGCTTCCCATCAATTTTACAAGCGAATATTGATGCTTCAAAAACTTAGACAGACTTGGCAATTGCTACGAAGCCTTTCCGCCAAACAAGCCCAATTGGATAGGAAAATTATCAAACGAATCATAGCAGGAATACTGGCAGAATATGCTCGACTGAAATGACATTGATGCTAATTGAGACGTGCGAGCACATTGAAGGCTCAATTTCAAATTTAGTCCACGCACAGAGAATAGAACTGGGCGTGAAGCTCGAAAAGATAATCTAAGGTAAAGCACAAGGACTGAAACCTTCGCTTCACTATAGCAATCTAATCTAATCTAATCTAACTGAAGCTAAAACGAGATATCATACTTTTTACTGTGGTGGGTCGTTCGATAAAGGGGTGAACGTGGAGCATATTTATAGATTGCAGCGCAGTTGAGCCACAGCGCGAAAAGAAAGGTGACATCATGCGTTACTGTTCATTACTTCTTTCATTATTCATGTCCTAGGGCAACTAAGGTATAAAAGACCCATGAACACCTTATCACTGCATTACCCATATTCGAAATGTAATGCTTACACTTGCATAACATGTAATGCAAAAGTAAGGTTTCCATTACTACTCCTATACTACTCTCGTAATCAACTGCAAAGCTCATCTTACTGCCTCCAGGACATCAATTATGAATTAAAAATTTACAGAAACACATTACCTCTAACTTCCTCATCCTTACAAATAATAATGAGGCGATTTCATCCTCTGAATTTTGTTAACTTTTTCGACTTTCGACAGGACGTCGAGATAATCGTTATATGGTAGTACAAGTGTCGCTTGAGATTGCATTTTTTTGGTTTTTGCAAGACAATACTACATTCGAACTATCAGAGAACGATTAATGCAATCAATTAAAAATCTATTATTGTACTTTAGCGCTATAAATCAAATTGAATTAATTTGATTAGAAAATTAACCTAATTGCTAAATAAATTAAATTGAACGAAAGGTTTTCAATCGAATTACCTGCCTGGCAATATTAATTTTTTTTTTTGTGATTAAATTAAAATGTGTGAAGAGCGTAGGTAAGGATTCAGAGGCGAAGTTCGGTAGGAGCGTAACATGGTCTTAGAAATATGTACAACTAATTTCACCTAAAGTCAATGGATATGTGATTCCGTCTATAGTAAAATTTATGCAATTCCAAAGCATGCAGTTATTGTTAATTTTTATGCAATTTAGTATCTAATAATATCATTCAGTAATTTGGATCATTACGAAAAAGGACGAAAACTTGTACGGTAGACCTCTATTTCGACGGAATGATTTCAAAATAAAATTGGGCGAAATCTAAACGTTAATTCTAAAACTTAATTTCTGATGCGAAGAGTCTATCATTACCAACGAGACAAAATTTTTCGCCGGAAACTTAAATCCCTCGTGTCCATTTAGCCTTAATTAGTTCTAAATATCTAGATAGTTTAGTTCTTAATGCAGATATAAGTTAATCTAGAGACGAAGATGTTCCATTTTAATAATTAGTTACCTTGTGAGAATAAGAGAGAAATAAACTTATTACCAGGATAGCTCTAAAAATAATTCTTAATTCGTTACGTTAATTCTAAAAATTAATTTCAGGTGCGAAGAGTCAATCATTACCAACGAAACAAAATTTTTGCCGGAAACTTTAATCCCTCGGGTCCAGTTAACCTTAATTAGTTCTAAATATCTAGATAGATTAGTTCTAAATACAGATATATGTTAACCTAGAGAAGAAGATGTTCCAATTCAATAGTTTATTAGTTAGTTTAAATGCAACGGTACGACAGAAATAAACTTTAATTTTAAAAATTAATCTTAGATGTGAAGAATGAACGATATGACCAGGCTAGTTCTAAAAATAGTTCTTAATTCGTTATGTTAATTCTAAAAATTAATTTCAGGTGCGAAGAATCAATCATTATAAACGAGACAAAATTTTTGCCGGAAAGTTAAATCCCTCGGGTCCAGTTAACCTTAATTAGTTCTAAATACAGATATAAGTTAATCTAGAGACAAAGATGTTCCATTTTAATAGTTAGTTAATTAGTTTAATTGTGAGAATAAGAGAGAAATAAACTTATTACCAGGGTAGTTCTAAAAATAGTTCTTAATTCGTTATGTTAATTCTAAAAATTATTTTCAGGTGCGAAGAGTCAATCATTACAAACGGGACAAAATTTACAGAAAAGTTTAATCCATCGGGTCCATTTAGCCTTAATTAGTTCTAAATATCTAGATAGATTAGTTATAAATACAGATGTTCCAATTCAATAGTTTGTTAGTTAGTTTAATTATAAGGATACGACAAAAATAAATGTTAATTCTAAAAATTATTCTTAGGAGTGAAGAATCAACCATATTACCAGGGTAGTACTAAAAATAATTCTTAATTCTTTACGTTAATTCTAAAAATTAATTTCAGGTGCGAAGAGTCAATCATTACAAACGAAACAAAATTTTTCGCCGGAAACTTAAATCCCTCGTGTCCATTTAGCCTTAATTAGTTCTAAATATCTAGATAGTTTAGTTCTAAATACAGATACAAGTTAATCTAGAGTCGTAGATGTTCCAATTCAATAGTTAGTTAGTTTAATTGTAAGGATAAGACAGAAATAAACGTATTACCAGAGTAGTTCTAAAAATAATTCTTAATTCTTTACGTTAATTCTAAAAATTATTTTCAGGTGCGAAGAGTCAATCATTACAAACGAGACAACATTTTTGCCGGAACGTTTAATCCCTCGGGTCCAGTTAACCTTAATTAGTTCTAAATATCTAGATGGATTAGTTCTAAGTACAGATACAAGTTAGAAACGAAGATGTTCCAATTGAATAGTTTATTAGATAGTTTAATTGTAAGGATACGATAGAAATAAACGTTAATTCTAAAAACTAATCTTAGGTGTGAAGAATGAACCATATGACCAGGCTAGTTCTAAAAATAGTTCTTAATTCGTTACATTAATTCTAAAAATTAAATTCAGGTGCGAAGATGTTTCAATTCAATAGTTTGTTAGTTAAAATTAAATTCAGGTGCGAAGATGTTTCAATTCAATAGTTTGTTAGTTAATTTAATTGTAAGGATACGACAGAAATAAACGTTAATTTTAAAAATTAATTTCAGGTGCGAAGAATCAATCATTACCAGCGCGACAAAATTTGTAGAAAAGTTTAATCCATCGGGTCCATTTAGCCTTAATTAGTTCTAAATATCTAGATAGTTTAGTTCTAAATATAGATACAAGTTAATCTAGAGTCGTAGATGTTCCTATGCAATAGTTTGTTAGTAAGTTTAATTCTAAGGATATGACAGAAATAAATGTTAATTTTAAAAATTAAATTCAGATGCGAAGAATCAACTATTACCAAATTTTTTTCTAAAAGTAATTCTATATTTCTACTAATTATGGAGGGACTAGTTAGGGTCTCATTAGTCTCGAGTTAGCTAAATATCTTCTAGATAGTTTAGTTCTAACCACAGAAACAAGTTAATCTAGAGGCGAAGATGTTTTAAATAAGTTCTAATTAATTAGTTACGACAAACACAAATATTAATTTAAAAGCTAACAATCGATTCTTACAATTTGCAAAGTTTTGATCCGCGTCTCTCAATGAGTTCGCCTGGATTAATATCGAACGTCTCTCTCTCTCTTCCTCCTCGTTGCCGATACATGCAAGAATCGATTAATGTACCTGTTTTGACCGATAAATTTACTGCATTTTTTTTATGGAAATGACTGAAGTTTGAAAACCTCTGATAATTCTTTTCTTTTGTTTTTAGTACTAAAGTGAATAACACTGATTGGATAACAATTTAATCGAAATTACATTGAAGCAATTGAAAAAAGGAAAAAAAAATACTTTTCAGTTTTAAATTACGTAACCAGTTTTAGAACTAATTTTTTTAGTTCTAAAACTGGTTACGTAGTCGAATAAAGTAGGTAGAGCAGGCTTATGATACAACTGAGGAAATGAGCAACATACTAAGCTGATGAAAATATTACGGGGCAGGTTACGGAGTAACTCTGAGTAGATGAGCTGGTTACTGAGAGCAACTGAGCAAACATTATCGAGCAACTGAGAATGTAACTGAGCAAATGAGCAGGATATTGAGCTCATAGGCAGATCACGGAGCAACTGAGCAGGTTATTGAGAAAATAAGCAGATGAATAGGTCACTGAGCAACTGAGTAGGTGCAAAAATTATCAAGCAACTGAGAATGTTACTGAGCAGATGAGCAGACAATTGAGCAAATAAGCAAATGAAAAGATTACGGAGAAATTTTGCAGGTTATTGAGCTAATGAGCAAATAAACAGATCATGAACGCAACTGAGCAGATACAAATATTATTGAGCAACTGAGAATGTTACTGAGAAAATGAGTAGGTTATTAAGCTAATAAGCAGATGAAAAGATTACGGAGCAACTTTGCAGTTGAGTAACATTTCAAAAAAAGAAAAAAAAAAAAACTTAACAAAACCACGATTGTGTGTCAAGTGTTCGAAACTCTGGATGGAATAGAAAATTTTCGTGACTTTAGGAAATTTTGTATGGGAGGTGGTCGAAGGAGTGATGACTGCATCTGTGTATTACCGAACTCAACGGCTGCAGGTGCTTGTGTTGGAGTTGGATGATTAGGACCCCATTGAGCCCTATCTAACGTACTTAGACGCAGTGCCGCTACGTGCTGAGTAGTTAACCTATAAGCTTTTGAATGGGTGCAAATGTGAATAAACAAGGTAACAAGTCCGGTGGCATCGGGGTTGCGTTACTGAGTGAATAGTTGATTTCGAACGAGGTTCATGCGTTAAATGAATCGAGTGAAAGTTAGGTAGCTTCAAACTTCGACAAATCCTGAAGATCAACGTGTGAATTTAAATACTGAATGACGGCATGTTAAGAAGGATCCAAGGTTTATCCTATGGATCTTAGCAAATCATTGAAAATTTAATGAGTATGTGGCCATTATCTCGAGTGAGGGCCTCATCTACTTGTTTCTGTCCTGTGTTAATTCCTAACGCAAGGAAGGGACGACAACTGTTATCCATACTGCGAAAACTTAAAAAACAAAAAAATTATTGTCACTAAATTGTCACGGCAGTTGTTAATTGTCGAAAAATTTTAAATGCAATAAATAAACCATTCTGCAGAATACAACTATTGCCACGCTGTAAAAAATTCACCGAGACATTTTCACACGCGGAAAATGTTCAGGGACATGAATATAAGGACATGCCAAAAAACTCACGTGTAGATGCGTGACACGATCTTTTTTCTTCGTTAACTGGAAAAATATGAAATGTGGTGCGTTAACAACGCAACCTCATTCAAATTTCGGATGAGCCGTTGCCGAAATCGGCGATAAGAACTCCCAGCTTGGGTCCTCGGCTCGCATCATTTTAGATCCTCACATTGAGCCTCTCAAGATTTGTCAACACTGTGATCGTTCTTGAATTATTTTTGAATCTAGCTCTCTCTTAAGTAGAGCGAAATATGTGGAGAAAAGAAAAAAAAACTGTCAGGAAATTATTGTCACAGAAAATCATTTTCACAGCAAATCATTGTCATAAAGCAAACCACTATTAGTAAAAACTGGGAGAGAAAAAACACCACGAAAATTTACCGTAAAACGATTCACGTGAAGATAAATTGCGGCTTTCTGTGACAACGTACAGTTGCAAGAAATTTGTCGCAGAAAATCAGCATAAAAAACTTTATTCACTTTTTTTTTTACAGACTGAGTTGATCGAGGTTTGAACTCGCAACCCCACCCACTACGCTACACCCAGACTCAAGGGAAGTTCAATACTGGATGAGAAGGCTGAGTGGCGAAAGTTAAACCAATTTTATCTAAATCTGTCGGTTTTATTGGATTTCGAAGTATCTCGTCAAATCCGAAAAACTGCCCCACATCTTCATTCGCCGGTACCAACCAAGGCTTCCCACCAAATGATGGGCTGCATTTTGAGCCGAACGAATTACGAAGGACTACTCAAAATTATTGGATAATAATCAACGCGAATTTCTGTACGTTTCCTTTATCTGGAAAAAAACAACAACATCGATTCCCAGAAAAGCGAATTTTTCTCTTTTCGAAAATTTAGAAACAAAAAAAAGGATTCTTGAACTTCAAACATAATTCGGTAGCATGTGAATGAATCAAACGAAGAGGAATTGTTTCAATTTTGTTTTCTTTTTCACATACCTACAACCATCATCTACGGTATTACACTTTGGTTTTATGTTTTATTCATGTCATGTCCTTACGAATATAATTTTTTCTTCGCAGGATCTCGGAAGGAAAAAAAAACGACCACAAAAACTCTCCCACATGGTGAACATTTAAATTAAAAGAAAAAAGAGGAAACACTCGGAACTGAATGAAAATAAAAGAATTTTACTCCAAGACGGAGGCTCCTACTACCCCAATCGACCTCTATACGAGACATTTCCCGAAGGTTGTGCACCGCAAAAACAAAAAAAAAAAAAAACTAACAAGTGGGTTTGCTGGACGGGAGTAGAGGTAATGATGGAGTGCAAAGAAATCAAGCGATAAGGAAAAGAAGGGCATAACCCTCCGAGCGAAAAAAAAACCGCCTAAGCCGACCCTCCCCCCCCCCCCCCCCCCGGATAAGACCGAACACTAGACAGGGAAAGATTTAAGGATAGCAGATCGGCAATGGCAAAATGATGATGATGAAAAAATTCTTTATGCGTAGGAAGACTACAGGCGAGAATTTGTTTTCTTTTTTCGGAAATTTCCCTTCATCTTTCGATTCGCTCGGTTGTTACTTCCTCAATGTTAGAACGAAAAAAAAGGAAACCCGATGCCACGGAAGAGAAAACAAAAAAAAACAACAACACAATAAGGAGCGAAAGTCCAGGCACGTCTTCTTTTCAGTATTCTACGCTCAGTGTTCAAGTTCGTTTTTTATTTTTGGGATGGAGCGGGGAGTATATCCTTGATATTGCCCTAACACTGCTCCCATCTTGTTAAGGTGGATCTCATAAGGAATCTATTAAAAGCTTTTTAACAAAAAAGGGAAATATTGCATACCAGCCCGAAACTAATCTCTCACCCGTCATTCAACCCCACCCCCTTCCCCTCCCGCCGCCTCACAAATCTCGATAATAAATCACGTGTATCCTACCAATACCCCGGTAAAATGAAAAAAAAGGAACCTACCGATTTACATGTCGATTAAAAAGGAGGAGGGGGGGGCGAGGGAGTGGATTTGGCGAAGTCCAAATTTCAGCTGAAAACCTTTCATGCAAATCGATTTCAATAGCCTAATTAATTGGTGGTGCAAATGTGGGAGTGGGTCACTCAACGGAAACTAGAAGCAGACTCTTTCTTCATTTTTTCCAAGAGTTTTCGAGCCCTCCGAAGGAAGCACTTGAACTAGTGTAATCCTCGATTAGCTAATAAAATGTAAGGATAAAGTGATATCTAAGTGATATCTAATAAATTTCATAAAATTCCGAAATTGAGGGAAATTTGTATGGGAGGTGGTAGAAGGAGTGAGACATGCGGCCCATTTATGATTTAAAATCCTTGAGAGTTATGTTGTAGGCTACTGTCAGGCGAACAGAAGGCCAGAGAGACAAAAATTTTTCAGTTTTCGTACCCTTAGCGACTCTCTCATTATTTCTGAGCGTTACAAACGGTACAGCAAACTCAAAATTTCGTTTAGAGAATAAGAATGACGATAATTTGGCTGATTTGGCAGTAAAAAAAAAAGTGAAAAATAAGTGATGGTGACAGTATGGGTGAAAAAAAGGCAGGCAAGGGTGGCTGCAGAAGTAAAGCGAAAAAAAATATATTTCGTGTATAAGACGGAAATCCCCTATTTTTTTTTTTTTTTTGTTAAGTTACATTTTTTTATACCCTAGATACAATCTGAGAGTGTTGTAAGTTTGCTCAAAAATTTGTAATGCGAAGAAATAGTGCCCGCACAACGTACAGAAATATTTGTTATCGCTCAAAAATTTTAAAACCGGATATCTGCCTGTCCGTCTATCCGTCTGTCTGCCCGTTTTCTAATACAGCATGAAAACTATTGATCTGAAAATTTCAACATATTATTTTTATAACAAAAAAAAAATTATTTGAATCGCCCCACTCCTTCCATCACCTCCCATACAAACTGCACTTTTTATCAAATACTCTACAAAAAAAAAAATCTCAGTACTTATAAAATTAATCCAGCTGTGATTATGCATAAAATAATTATTTAGAATTATTACTAAAACAGGAATAAAAATTAAACGATTAGCCCCTTGTACCACCTCTCATACAATATGCGAGAATTTCACAACTTAACAAAAATTGGATTATCTTCAAAAGTATGAATGCAATTTAAACATGTAAATTGAATGATAGTTATTTCTGAAAAAAGGAAGTAATTCAAAACTCCCTGCTCCTTCTACCACCTCCCATACAAACTGCAAAATTTCACTAAATCCAATAAAATAACGAGTAAAGGATGAAAAAGGTGCAAATTAGGGGACATCAACATTTTTTTTCTGAACTGTGCGTTACATTGAATAATTTTTTGACAGTGGTGCAAAATGAAAATTTTTTTATTTCTGGACACTGCAAAATATCCATTAAAGGAAGAAAACTGGTGCGCTGAACGATTAAAGGATGGCAAAAGTGCAAATAAAGCGATACGAAAATCCTATAGGAAGAAAATTTCGTACATTTGTATGTTTGTTTTTTTTTTTTTTTTTGAATTTGCGAAAAATCAACATTCTCAGTTGCGTGCGAAAAAATGATAAAGAAATGGTTTGGTTTCCTTGTTTGTTTAACTGTTTTTAAATCAAATTAAATAATTCAAGACCTGGTGGTATTTTGTTGCAGTTATTTGTTCGTTTACTTCTAGAAGAATAAGGGAAAAGGCAGGACTGAAAATATTTTCTAGAAATTTTTTATCTGTACTCTGGTTTTGCTTTTGTTTTAATTCAATTTCCATTTCTTCCCAAAATAAAGCAAAATTTTTTGCAAACTTTTCAGCATTAGGCAGAGATGTTTATTGTTCATTCACTATTTGACGAAGAAGAAAATCCGATAAAGGCTGGAGATATTTCATTGCAATTGTTCGTAAATTTGTTTGTTTGCTTACAAAACGAATATCTCAATATTGCAAAATGGTGACAATATTGGCTTAAAAAAATGTTTGCTTGATTGTTTGTTTAACTGGTTTTAGATAAAATTAAATAATTAAAGACGTGGTGGAATTTCATTGTTTCTTCGTTTACTGCATGAAGAATTAGGAAAAAGGCAGGACTGAAAGAAATGGTTTGTCTGTATCCTTGTTTTGAAAATCCAACATGGCTGGACGCATCTTATTACAATTGTTTGTAAATTTGTTTGTTTGCTTACAAAACAAATTTTTCAATATTGCAAAATGGAGGTATTTTATAGCAATTTTTGTTGTTTTTTCACAAAAAAATTGTTTGTACGATTGTTTGTTTAATTTTTTTTTAGATAAAACTCAAAACCTGGTGATATAGCACTCGTTTGTTCGTTTGTTTCAGATAGATTTCTAGACTTTTTTTCAGTTTTGATTGTTGTCAGGGAGCCATTTTTTCTTATTTTAATAAAAAATAAATAAAATAAATTGTAAAATAATAATAAAAAGGAATTTTATCATTAAACAATTTTGGATGCGTGAATAATTGAATTCTTTTTGCTGTCATTTTCAAAAAGAATTTCAATTTTCTTTTTCTAATTTTACGACAACTAATTAAAATAATTTCAGTTTTGTTTTTTCTTCGGTGAAACATATGACATAAAATTATCTTTAAGATTTATGTGTGTGTGTGTGTGTGTGTGTATGTTTGTTTTGTTTTGTTTCATTTTAATAAATTAAATCTAAAAGATCGTCAATTTGTTCGGGATTTATTTGGTCGTAATATTGAGAGTCGGATTCTTGACGTAATCGATGTTGACGCGGTATTGGTTGAAAAATTTCGAGTAGACGTTCGTCGACGTTGTCGTCGGTGACGTCATCATCGACGTCATTTTCATTGAAATTTTCATTGTAATTGCTACGAAGACCGCGTTGATAATATTCACCACCAGATGATGATGCTGGCGTGATTGGTGAAGTTGACTTTAGAGACGATGATGTGATTGGTTAAAAAGGTTTCATAAGATTTTAATTATTCGGTTTTTTTTTTAAACTTAATTTCTATTTATTTGTTTAAAAAAAAAATTAATACTAAGGACTTACCTTTGGGCGCCGCTAAAATGATCTTCGAAAGTGTTTTGTTCTTTTGTAGGATTTGGTTTTTTTTTTCAAATTGTTTCTTATTAAATAACAACCGCATTTTAGTTGTAACCGACTACTGGCGTTTTGCTTAACGAGTTGTGAAATGTCTCAAAAATTTATATTGAAAAAACAAAGACTGCATTCTAAGCAATTTTAATTCAAAAAGGATAACAACGCTCTAAGCAGTTCTAAACACTCGACGAATAACATAAAATTAGAATAATCAAGAGAAAAATGTTACGACTGCGATCTGACGAATTGTATTCATTGCCCCATATTAAAATTTCCAACTGAAATGCGCGAAAACCAGTCAAATTGAAAATTTTAAAAAAAATTTATGAATGCGAAAAATCCCTAATGAAGAACAAAACACAATCGGAAAAGACTCCCTAAATAAAAAATAATTTTTAAATCGAATACTTTTCGTATTCAATTCAATCTTAAAGCTATTTATCATTGCTTGATTCGATATCAATTTGAATTCTTAGCTTAAATCTAAAAATTTAGTTTAATTTTAGTGTAAAATGGCGTTTGATTTGTTTTCAAAAATAAATTAATATTAAAAAAAGTCAAATACATTCAGACAATTCATTCATTCATTAAATCGTCGCAGTGTAATAATTAAATGAAATCGTGATTTTTGAATTCGAAATACTTTGCCCATCTCGATATTATCAAATACTGAAACAATCTGTCATGTAATATTTTACGAGTGTCTTAAGATATAAAAGTACTGAAAAATACTTGAAAGTACTGATCAAGTATTTTGGTCCTTACAGGTATGCGATACTCGCTACTGAGTCCAGAAATATTCTTTAATGGATAGTTTTTCAAGTACCAGTTCTAAGGTAAATTGAACTATTCGTTCGGATCTTGAAATGTGCGATTCCTGTACAGAATAAACAGAAGCATAAAAAGTACTTCTGAAATAGACGATACAGTCTTTAGATAACGAGCAAAGCTATGCAGTTCTCAAGTATTTTGGGACTTCAGTACTGGTACTTGCATGCCTCAGAACTAGGTACTTGAATATCTTAATACCGGCACTTGAAAAAAACACCAAAACTATTTTAAGTACCAAATATTCCCGGACTTAGTATCTACTATCGCATACTGACACGGATCAAAGTACTGCACCAGTACTTTCAAGTAGTCCTTTGCTTAGATTAAAATTCCTTCCTTTCCTCACTCCGAACTCTAACTCTCTAGTGACTCGTTTATCCCCTCCTCCTAAAACTAGTGTCTCTTCTATGTAACAAAAAAAAAGTCCCACGCCAAAATCGATCTCATCCAATCTACAATCCAGTGTCATCTTCCAATCCCTATTAGCGTATCATAATAGCCCACACACGTTCTTCCCGTTTACCTACGAAGACAAATTTCAATTTATCACCCACCAGATCACACACCTCTCCCCCCCCCTTCAAAAAAAAAATCAAAACAACTAAAGTCATTTGCCTTATAAAATATCGATAAGGACATGAAATGTTCTTATTATTTGCCAGAAAATCTCAAGACAATCTTATACAGCAAATGATGATGCTGATTCCCTTAAATATTTAAAAAAAAAAAACTCCTTGAACTGGTAAACACCGGTATCCGAGAAAATCCATGAAAAACCGAAGAAAAACTTTTAACCGAGAAGAAAAGTGTGGTGATTTCTTAAATAGACGAGTATTCAACAATTTTAAGAGAATTTCAAGTTAATGTCGACGACGCGGCGATAATGGTGGTGAGATCTATGACCACCCGCAAAGGATGGAGGGGCTGTTAAAGTATTACGAGAGATTTAATTATCCTATTGAAGGAAGATCTTAAGCTCTGAAAGGAATAAGATTAGGATGATAAGAAATAATAATATAATAGAGAGACAAGAGGATTCAATCATGTTCTTATGGATTTTTTTTTTGCTGTCTTGAGAAGAATTTTTTTTGCCGAATCTCATGTTCGTGCCGAGTGAACACACTTGGGACGGGCAAAGCTGTGCGGGGGTGTGTTTCTGAGTTTACTTGGCTTAAGATTTGAGGATATATTTTAAGGGATTTTTCTTGCGGTATTTATACTCGCGCTTTAATGTATTAATTACTTAATTTAGCTACTAAGATCGGAAAAAAATTAATTAAGCTTCATTACTTCTCCCCCTCCCATACACAATTTCACAACATAAAAAAAAAAATGTTTGAATGTTACTAACCTCAAATTTGAGAAATGAGAATTTCATAATATTATTAGTTTTTTCTGTCAATAAAAATCAACTACACCTTCTACCACCTCCCATACAAACTGCAAACAATTTCACAAAATCTAATCCACTAATTTTCTCGGTACCTAGTAAATTTTCGAAGCTTAAAATTTTGTATAAAACATTGCATGATATGAAAAAAATAAGCACAATACTCTCACCTCTTCTACCACTCCCAATAAAATATTTTGATTGAATGTAAACAAATTTGATTGAAACTTGCTGCGTCATCGCCTAAGGAATACTTGTCTGAGATTTTTTCGAGGAGGATTTTCCAGAAACAGAACAATTGCCAAACATTCAATCGCAACTATTAAGAACGATCCCACAGACAGGGAATACAGTCATTAAAACAGACTAAAATACGCATTAAAATTCGGAAGCGGAAGTGGCAGTGGATCGGTCACACTTTATAAAAACCTGAGCGAAACATCGCCAAACAAGCTGTTGATAAAATCCTCAAGGTGACGTTGGGTCGGTCGACCATGTAGCACATGGAAGGGACCAGTTAAGCAGGAGGCTAGTAGAGTGAACAAGTCCTGGCAACAACTGAAAGCCGATGCACAAGATTGTGCCTCGTGGAAGAATCGGCTGAATGGAAGGACGACGTGGGGCAATCTTCGAAATTGTGACAATTGGCGTGGTATATCTCTACCTACTGTCGTTTCGAATAGGATAAGTGAAGTTTTAGAGAGCACTCTCGAAGCTTATCAAGTTGGTTTCCAAAAAGGGTCGCTTTCAATTCATGCGACGAGTGTAGGCTATGCGTTTTAAGCCAGTTCCAACTTTCGGTTGGATAGACTAGGAGACCACCTAAGAACCACTTTTTGTTGGATTATCATGGATATCAGCCCCTAGGGATTCATCCTAGGGGTTACCTTCGAACACGGATGGATTTTGTGATGCCAATTAGCCACCCTTGAAGTTGTTCGGCTCACACCTACACCATCTTATTACTATGTTTGCTAACGATATCTTTGGAACGCCTCTGTACACCCTGGAATTACTGTCACCGAACCCTTTATAGCTGTATCCTACTCACTCTCTATTCATGTTCCCTCCTTTTGCATCTAATTTTGCTCCCATCAGTTCGTTACTAGATGCCCAATCTTTCACTCACTTCCGTTCGCTAATTTCATCCGCCATTGATATCACCACGTACCACCACCATCACATCACAATTACCTACCTCTTTCTCATTAGCCGAAAAATTTCCATTGGAACCGAAACCCTTTTGACGACCATATAGAACAAATTTCTCGATCAAGTTAGCTATTTTGCGTTTGACAACCGTTTCCATTAGAGTTTGACCGGGCGATTGCACTAGTGAACGTGGTTGCTTAGTATCCTGAAAAGAATGACATGTAAAGTATACATAATTCGAAGAAAGAGCTTTAGTCAGAGAGTATCAACATTGGATAATGGAGGGTGATGCCATCACAGGACCAGCAGTTTTATGTAAATTGAGCTCCTTGATTATCTCGGCGATTAGACGCGTCCGAAAGTGAATAGGTGCGAGTGAAAAGCGAGAATGTGGAGGTTCGGGAGTTAGGGAAAATAAAAGTTTAACTTAATAGGATCCGGATGTCAATAGTATTCGAGTGCCATCTGTAAGAGGAGGTGTAAAGTATTCACCCCTTAATCTTCGCGCTCCCAATCTCCTCATAAGACTGAATAAATTCTCTTTTTATATGTCGGCCCAAATCGTTCATCGAGTAATCACCCCTTAATCTTCACGCTCCCAATTTCCTCATGTTAAATGTCGGCCACAGTCGCTCATCGAGTATTCACTCTTAATTTTCGCGATCCCAATCTCCTCATGTTATATGTCGGCCACAGTCGTTCATCGAGAAATCACCCCTCAATGTTTGCGATCCCAATCTGCTCATAAGACTGAATAAATTCTCTTGTTATACGTCGGCCCCAGTCGTTCATCGAGTATTCACCCCTTAGTCTTAGCGCTCCCAAACTTGTCATAAGACTGAGTACACACACGCGCACATATTTAATGACTCAGCGACTCGGAGAAAGCCGACAATGACCAAAACAACGGAGAAGGCTAACAGTGGCTGCAGTTTGCGATGAGCGATTGGTGAGTCGCGATTGAGAAGCCGACTGAGTCGTGTGATCGACAGAGCGCAAGAATTCAGGCGGCATATTGTAATCAGTTGGGAAAGCGATTATGTCGTGTGATCGACAGCGCGAAGATTAAGGTGACCCCTAGCGTATTTCACGATAAACAACTGAATCACGTGCTACCTTAAGGTTCTAATTTGACCCACGCTACCCCCCACCTCCTCAAGAAATTAATCTCAAAATATCTTATTAAATAATTTGTGATCATTATTGAATTGTGTGTGCGTCCGTCTCGTTAATATGCAACACATATTCTCCGGACCTACTTTCCCCCCTATCATTCCCCCTTAAATCGCGAAGCTTTATCTACCTAATCCACAACTAAAAAAAAAATGAAAAAAAAAAAAAAATAAAACTTTTCCCGTAATGTTTATTTTTCTATTTATCTTTCCGTAAGGTTCGTTAAATTTATTTTGTTTGAATTTCAGATCGTTTCGCATCATCGTAGAAAATTCTAAAATGAATTTTCAGAACGTGTAAGTTCACCAGAAATGGAAGAAGAGAAATATAGGGGGTGAGTGGGGGAATCGGGCAAAAAAAAGGGGTGATAAATTGAATTTGATTTTTGGTTAAACAAAATGTTCGTTTCTCTTTGGGATCTCTTGGCTTTGCCTGTACATTGCGTAGGCGCCGGGCAAATACAATTTTACTCCCCATAAATTATATTTAAAAACGAAAATATTTATTTTCAGAACGTGGCCGGGGGTAGGCGGGGGGTATGCTTGATTTAGATCTGATGATGATGAGTTGCATAGATTTAGGGATTTTAATTGAAAACTGGAAGATGATTGCAAACTTGATAGAGTGCGGAAGTTGTGGTGTAAGATTTGATTTCGGGAAAAGCTCAAATACATTATGAATCTACCCCTGCGTTTTCAATGAAAAGTGGTCAGTTGGTCAGTGGTTTCCTTCTTACTTACTTCAATGGCAGTACAGCCCAAATCGGGCCTTGGCCTCCAGGCTATCAGGCTTCTTAGCATTTTTTTTTTCTTGTTGCGAAAGGGTTGTTAGCCTTTCGCACAACCCTCTTCGAATTTTCATGTTCGCAAATTGATTTAACCCAGATATACCCAGGTAGGCAGTGTGCTGAAATTATACGTCGACCTGGATTTGAGCCTACGACCTTTGAATTTCAGACTAACACGCTACCCGCTAGCTAGGGTATAGCCTAGTGAGTAACGTGTTGGTCTAAAATGCGAAGGTCAGTGAGTTCAAATCCCGGTTAACGAAGGACTGACTATATTTCACTGAACGCAACGACAAAGGCTTGGCCATTCATCGCACTTCCATCCATTTTAACAAAGTAATCGAAGCGATTCTTTTGTATTTGTTTCAATCGTCGGAGGTACCACGTGATTTTTCCTTTTTTTCTACTATTCCCTCCCCTCGCTTACCATCATCCCCAAATCCGTAAGATTCATTTGATTATTTGCAAAGTCATTTCTTCTCTCGTCCTTTCATCAAATTCCTGACATGTTTTTTTTTTCATACCTTTGAAAATTCAAAACCGGAAAAAGAAAATTCTCAATCTCGTCACTATGAAAAAAAAGCAGCGTTGAAAGGAAAGGACTACTTTTTCTTCTTCTTATTATTACCCCTTATATTTTTGGAGATTTATCTGTGAAGCATTTTACATTCTTCGATCGGGTTGGAAAAGATTGTATGGTGCGCAGAAAAAAAAAACACAAACCAGGAGAGAAGGAAAAAGAAAAACCCCGAAAAGGGCTCAACGAAATTGATTTCTTAGGATCCTTACGTGAAAGAAGACATTCTCTGACGATATGGTTTTCTGAATTTTTTTTTTCTTTTTGACCGATACGTACAAATAGACCCACACCCGGCTGTTCTCTAAGTCCTATCCTGGCCATTCATAGTTAGGGCAGGACGAGATATCCTCAAAAAATAGCCGGGAAGTTAGATACAGTAAACTATCTCGTTGAGGTTGAGTTTATAGCCCACGTTATTTATTCAGGCCTATTCGAATTTTTCACACAGATTTGAATTGAATGTTTAGTTATGGGTGAAAGGGGTGGCAGACGATAAGGCAGAAGGAGGAGGAGGAGGAGGAGAGGAGTTTCTTTCTTATAGAGGATATTACGTTATGGTGCTTGAATTCTGATTGGAATCTAGAAAAAATCCTTAAAATGATGATCGAATTTTAAGGAAAATTCTTCAACTGCATTGTGCGAAGATGGAACGGAAATGAAACGGCTTTGTGGAAATGTTGGCGTCTCTTTTTACGGCGTAGCTGGAGCTCTAATTGAAAACTTTTTCTCGGTCGTACAGTGAAATTTTGTACGGACTTTTTTTGGCAAAACACTTACACATACAACCCAAACGCCATCTCACAAATTTGGGGGTTTTTTTCTTTATCTATTTTGGTCATTTTTCACTTACCTGTCGGAATAGATTGCGATTCCGTTCCCGAAATATAGAAGTTGGCTGTCCATAAGTATACGTTCGGGATGATTGGCCGCCATTTGCACTGGAGAGTGGCAACAGGACACCGCCAGATCGTAAGGATGAGGCAAAAGAGGAACCGCTACTGCTCGATTTTTGTCCAGTACTTGGTAGAACAGATACGGTACCGGTTGGATAATCGGTATTCGGGCTACGATTTTCATCGGTTAGTTGGGAGCTGGCATGATGTTGTTGATGCTGCTGTTGTTGTGGTTGATGTTGGAGCGCAAAGCTGTTTCAGGAAGAAAATTTTATTTTTTAGTTTTTTTTTTGTAATTAATATCAGGCAGGCAGTGTGCAGGAATTATGCATCGACTGTGATTTGAACTCACGACCGTTGCATTGTAGACCGACTAGGCTACACCAAGGCCGCCTAATTTGAAATTTAGAAAAAAAAAAAAAAATCTAAAACAATTCTTACTTTTGTCCATTCGAGATGTCCTTCAAGACAGCAACACGTGCCGCTAACTCTTCGGCTTTACGCTGCGCGGCCAATTCTTTAGCCCGTTCGGTCCAAATTAGTTCCTTCAAACGTTGGAAGCTGCCGTGATGCGATGTTAGCATATTCTGTGCACTCGAGCCGCCTGAACCGAAACGGAACTTACTTCGTCGACGTGATTCGGTTGCTGGTCCTTTGGCTCCATCAGTTCCGTACATCCGTGAGAAATCTTCGAGGACACGATTACGATCGACAAATGTTGCAATCGGTTCACGATGTATGACGCGGCCATAAACTGGTCGCACAGCATCACGATAACGTGGCGCTATTCTCATTCTGTAAATAAAAAAAGTGAAAAACAAAATTTTAATTATTTAACATTACGTATTGAGAATTTAATACTAAGTCCCCAGTTCCCCTCTCCCAACAATTGTGCTTACGATCGAACTAAATGACATTTGCTACGATCGCTCGAATTCTCCGAATTAGGGATCGATCGTTGACAAGAGCGCACCATAACTCAGTTGAGCCTGAGCGATCGTAGCGAATGGTTCGGACAGCTTGAATGTCTACATCTGTAAATGTACGATATGGAATGGAATTACAACACGCAGGATAAGAGTTACGTAGAAAACAAATCCAACAACCATAAATGACTTCGAAACATCCTGTATGGAGTCATCTCAAATTGAGACATCAGTGTTCAACAAAGCCTATCATAACACAAACAGTAAGTCATCCCAAATCCTTAAGATTCTTTCCCGCTAATATTTCTTATCCTATCACGAATCGAAAAACGAAACTTAAACATACTAGGTGTGACCTAGACGAAACAAGGACTATGAACATGTACGATTAGAATGATGCAACAAACAGGATCACATACTAAGTAAATCGAAGACTAATAGCCAACGCCCTTAATTTGAGATCCTTGCAAGAATCAGTGAAATTACTGAGAATTTAATAAAAATTATTAAAAAAAAAACTAAAGATCGTTTGCTGTTGAACGTTAAAGGATTTAAAAACTTAGAAAATTAAAATAAGGACCAATAAATCTGTTTTTTTTTTCTTCCCTTTTTAATTAAATGATTCAAATGAAAACTGTTGTGTAAAATTTACACAAGACGAATCCGCCTCGTTTTCCTATCGAAAATTTACGAGTAAATTTCCTCCGGCAAGGAATGAAATTTCCAGGATATCAGTTATATCGTTTGCTTAATTACCGCTCCACTCAAAGAAGTACCTGAATAGCTTGTGTGCTGAACGCAATTGAACCTTCAGGTGCTTGGCAGGCAAATAATGAAGAAAGTTGGCGAAGGTGCGCGAAAGGAGGCCAGGGTAGAGTATTTAGTGGAAGGCTATACAGAGAATAATTCATCCTTGCGGCAGATGAGAAGACGAGAAAGAAGAGAAGAAATCTTAAATATACGGCTATAAACTTACCCGCCAATGCTGCGTGTGGTCGATATGAAAGGCTCCCAAATATTGTAGGCGAAAGGATCACGGTATGTTGGCAATTCGTTCGTCATTTCAGCCGCACGAGATTGACGTTTCGAAAAACTGTGAATGAGAAATAATTTAAATTTTATTTTTTTTTTTTTTGTATGCAGGCAGTTAATTTTGTGTGCAGGCAATTAGTTTTGTGTGCAGGCAATTAGTTTTGTGTGCAGGCAATTAGTTTTGTGTGCAGGCAATTAATTTTGTGTGCAGGCAGTTAATTTTGTGTGCAGGCAACTAATTTTGTGTGCAGGCAATTAATGTTGTGTACAGGCAGTTAATTTTGTGTGCAGGCAACTAATTTTGTGTGCAGGCAATTAATGTTGTGTACAGGCAAATGATTTGATGTAGGAATCAACATGTTTTTTGTTTTGTTTTGTTTTTATTTTTGATTGTACGTTGTAACAAAACTTATTCAGAAGGGAAACCGAGCGAAATTCGTTATACGACTCTCGAGTACGATGAAAACTCGAAACAAGATTCTATTCGAAAGTGAATACGATCTCGATTGGTAATGCGAATTACGATATCAAAGGCGATGAACTTGAAACATATAGAAGCGATTTTAAACGTTTTGAAACACTTACCGCCACATCGCTCTCAATTCTTCACAAGTCGGCTCTTGTGCACTTATCGGCAAAGTTTTCGGAACTAGAATTTCCGCATTTCCACTGCCAACGACACTTCCAGGACTTCCACCGGGCGGTCCGTATTCGCCACTGCTGCTGCCGCCGCCACCAACACCGCGGACACGTCCCCCAACGCTGCTCAACGCCGTCGATTGACCCGCAACCTCATTTTGAACCAGGATTAGTGCAATGCTCGCTATCCAAAGCGTTAGTTTTAAATGTTGTTGTTTTCTCTGAAAGAAAATAGAAAATACAGAAAAACAATTAGCGATTGATTCAATATTGGTTGTTAAAGTTTAAAAAAACAAAACCATCATCATTACTATTACCATTATTGGTTGGGTGAATGTTTTCACAGTGCATTTTGAATTGAAAGGAAAGATTTACACTGTTACACGCTTTATTATTCGTGACGATTCGATCTCTGCTGAGATATTTATTAAACCGTTGGTCTCAGCAGAGACCGAACCACCACGGATAATAAAGCGTAACCCTGTGAAATCCGGAAATCTGTTACGTTTTATTATTCAAGATAATTCGCTCTCCGTTGAGTTTGATAAAAGTCTTAACAGAGACCGAAACGTTACGAATATCAAGGCGTAACAGTGTAAAATCTGTTGCGGTTCGTACCATATACGCCGGTGTAGATCGTCGGAGTGGAACGAAGCCCTGGCAATTGTAATCCTGCGAGCATTTATAGCAGGTACTCATGGGTGAACCAACACAGGAGGCGAAGCGTCGAGCTATCGGTCAGGAGACTGGTATCGTCACTCGAACAGGTCCACGACCCGTCAGATTTCTTCATCATCATGAGACCTACTTTGAGGCTCCCTGCTTCAGCAATCAAATCTCCCAAATTATTCAGGGTGTGTGGCTCAAGGAGACCATGAGCCAGATAAGCCGAAATCATTCCCAGACAAGTAATTGCACACAAAATTTAAGTGAACGCATAGAAATTTGAGTGAATGCACACAAAATTTTTGGGAATGTAAAAAAATTTGATTGAATGCACACAAATTCGAATGAATGCACACAAAATTTGAGTGAAAGCACACAAATTTGAGTGAATGCACACAAACTTAAGAGAAACGCATACAAAATTTGAGTGAATGCACACATATTTGAGGAATTGCACACATAATTTAAGTGAACGCACTCAAATTTCCCTTCGTCCGTATTCCCACTCGTTTCGAGGCTGGCTGCAACAATGTCCTGGTTACTTTGACGAGGGAGTGGAAATATGTTTAAAGTGCTCTTCGCAAGAATTCAAGATCTAGGTCTGCCCTGATTCCTAGCAGTCTTGAGACCACAGACTAGGTTCCCATCGGCCCAAGACTATGTCTCCTTCTTGCTCATTCGGTTGCAGAAGTAAGGGGACCAATTTGGAGTGGCGAAGGTTAATTTGCCGAAACTTCAGTGTCTGAGCCATTTCTGCATTCAAATTGTACCACTTTAACGTCCGCTTCTTCCAGATCGGAAGCCAAAAGTTCGTCCTCGCTGATCGGATGCGAACTAAAATGCTCGTCCTGCATCTCTGAGCCTGGCGACTGTGAGTCGTCTTGGATCGGGTTCGGATGTAGAGTCTTTCACCTCTATGTCCATCACGGGTACTTGAGGGACAGAATCCTCTTTGCTCCGCTTCCAATTCGTCCTTTTTCGGTGTCACATAATTGTTTTTCATTTTAATATCGTGAAATAACTCTGCTTAAATTACAAGGATCACATCAAAGAGATACACGATGTTCAAAGTGAATTAAAATTCCAAAAAAATGAGAGAATAATATCGCGAAAATTTAATTACACGTAAAACATGACTTTTTATAAAGGAAAAACGGTTTCCATCCAACCTTATACACTTCCTAAAATTAATAATTTTCGTCCCGTTTTCAGTGGAAATAATATGACACACGAGATTACTACGAGTCTATACGGATAAGCTTTATTTCATTTCCTTTTATCGTAAACTCTTCTTCCGTGAAAAAAAGGGACGAGGCAAACGACAGGATACGAGAAAGAAAAAAGACATTACCAAAGGATTATATCTAAGTAGGCTGAAAATATTACGGATGAGAACAAAATCTACAGGTTCTACAGAGGCCTAATTGAAATGAGATACACACAGTCCGACCTATACAGAACTCCTCCATCATCTTAGATAAATTTTCAAGGATGGAAATTTGCCAAGACATTTCGACGAGCCCGAAAATGCTTTCTTCCTTTCGTATTCGTCGTTTTCACATCTCTCACGCCTCCATAATGCCATTTAGTTTAGTTACGTCGATGAATTTCGTTTCGTCAATAGCTCGACAAATTATGTGACAAGGAATAAGCTGATCGCATTATTTAAGAACAAAAAAATTGTAATTAAATTTAAGACGTTTAAAAATAAGAAAACTGTGTGGAAAATTCCCACAAATATTTACGCAAAAAATTAAAGAAAACGCAACATGGTTGGTTCGTCATCAGTTTCAATCTTCTTTTTTTTTTCTTATCCTGTCTTAGACGGATTTTCAGAACAACTGGAATAGAAGCTGTTTATTGGATTTTCTCAGAGAAAGAAAACACCGATAAACTTAAGGATTTTTGTTTTAATGGACGTTATGACGGAGAAGAGGGTGTTAAAGCGATTTGCTTTAGCACTTAAAGAAATCCTGTGTTTAAGAAATGTTCGTTGGTTTTTGATTGGTGTGTTGGTTGTTTCGTTTTTTAGATTGAAGAAAATTTGAGCATTGTAAGGGAGAAATTTGAAGGCAGGAATAGCGAAATGTTCGTTCAGCCTTACTGTTCATCTTTCATCATGAGTTTCGTTCTGGAAGGTCGACGGGAGATCTTTTAGTCTAACTGGCTTACAGGACCTCAGTGTACGCGACAACATTAGAAACACCGTCTTGAGCTATCTTTGTGAGAAATATTCGGATCATTGCCGATACGTGTGGAACGCCTCGAGATCAGCCAGCGTTTTCAAAGTATTACGACAACAAACGATTCACAAACTGATCTGCAATAAAACTCACCGTGCCTCCGATCGAAGGTTTTCAGGATCCTCAACATCAGAAGGGAAGGTCACCGGAACTCCAGCGGTAATTACGAAGGACCGCTTCAATTCATCGATGGAGCATTCAACTATATCAAAAGCCATGCACCAAAATGAAAGTAGTCAGGAAAGATTGGAAAAATCTTACATTCCAACACTATGCCGCTCATCGAATATTCAAGATCCTCAATCTTTTTCCAAAACAACAATACGGGGCACATAAAGAATCACTTGCAATTTCTTTTCCGAGAACGAAACCAACAACATTTACACGCATGCACCATTGATCGGAATAGGTGACAGTCGGAAGGGAGTTGATCTGGACGGAGGGGGTGGTACTAATCCAATAAAGGTGTCAACATTGAACCGTAAAGCATTGACATTGCAAAGGGTCTCCCCCAATGATTTGTGTTGATGTTATGTTGAATAAGTGAACACAGGATCATAAACAAGTCTATGGTAAATAAGGACACTGCTGGGTGTTGTTGTATAGAGGTGACAAAAGCCAGTAGACTGGCGCAATATCATAAGCTTCCAAAAAAAAACTCATTCCGAAAATCCGCTCAACATAACGAAATATGAAAAATCCAAGGGAGCAGGGATCCTACAAAACCGCATTCCTCCCCAACTTCTTCTTCAATGGCCCAAATCAAGCCTTGACCTCCTGACCTTCAGGTTCCCTAAAATTCTCATTACTTATTCTGAAAGGGTTGTTAGCCCTCCGCAAGACTCTCGTATCACTTTCGCAGCTTGACGTTGTGCCAAGAATTATAACCACGCAAGGTTTTGAAATCCCGACCTTCGCATTGTAGACCAACACGTTACCAACTAGGCTGCGTGTATTGTGTGTGGGCTCAGCATTTCCATATTTTATTTTTCTGCTCGACTGATTGTTATTGCGCTATTATTGTTTATTGTTTTTCTAAGGATTATAAAATAGGAACATGAAAAATTCTTTCTTCAGTTCGATTCGAAGAATTGTTCAGTAAACATCTTTTTCTCATTTCACTATAAAGTATCTATTTTTTTTTTTGTGATTTCTAAGGTAAAAAGGATACTTTCAAGAAAAAATCATTGCAATGCAAGGGAACGAACATGCGCCTCCTGCCGACGATAGCATCGATTATAGAACGACCCAAGAAATGTTCTATCCGCATGAAGAAATTTGGTCCTGGAACGCATTTCAGGCCTACATAGATCGTATGAGAGCCTTGGAAGCGCGAATCGACCTGGACCGCGAAGTGCAAGATGCACCAATTATCATTAACGAAAACGTTGAGGATTCGATTTCGTTCGATACTATGGATTTCGAGGACGAATTCGACGGAGATTGGGATACAACAGAAAGCGATATGGAGGTCGAGAAGGATGAGGACGAGATCGTTATTGAGAGCGGCGAACCACCACCGAGTTGATTTTTTTTTGTATATTTATATGGTTAATCCTGTTTTCAAATTATTCTATGAAATAAAATTGATGTTTGTTTTTCTGTGCTAATCAATTGTGTTTCAATTAATCGATTATCTGCAAATTTAGATTTAGATTTTTCGGAAAAAAAAATGGGATATTACATAATTCAGGGAGTACGGGAGTCTTGATGTTCGGGTGACGAAGGACTCACTATACTTTACTGTACTTGGGAATTGAGCTAGGGACTAACCATTTTATAACCACAATCGGGTTATTTTTTTCAATCCGAGCATAACTTAGGTGGTCACCCTTTAATGCATTGGATGCACAATCAATTCGGTATAGGGCAGGCGGCAATGAATATCACCGTCTTGATGTTCGGATGACGAAGGACTGACTATTCGACGCGACGATAAAGGCTTAACAGTGAACTCATGGACGCGTGCGGTTTGCCGACTATTCATGCGATAGTTGAGAGAGGGATAAGGTTGGACAGCTAAAATAAAGTGAGAACACAACAATCCGGATTTCATCTCCTTACTACAATTGCTCCGTGCTGCTTGACTTCGCTGACGTCGAACGAGTACCAGGAAGAACCAATGCACTGTGAAAAAGTGTCAAAGAATGCCTAATATTAGGCGAATTCATATTGAAAGCATGAAAACAATTGGTTGGAGTTTCGACCGCAGGCAATACTGTTATCATCCTTATTTGACACACGTTTCCAAAATAAAAGCCTGGCTATTCCTTATGCTTCGCTAAAACTGGCTGCGAATGGTTCTGTTCTCGGCAAGCCACAATAAAAAAAGGACCATCACGTTTATTTATTACGCAAATTTATATTTATCCTTATTTTTGTCGAAAGTTTATTTTGATAGTACGAGCGACACAGACAGGTGACTGGCTACGAAAAAAAATGCTTATCTGAAAATTTGCGTAAGAGTCTGGCTATTCCTCGTGCTTCGCTAAATATGGCTGCGAATGCTTCTGTTCTCGACAAGCCTCGATATACCATCACGCTTATTTATTTCGTAAATTTATATTTATCCTTATTTTTGTCTAAAGTGATAGCACGCGTGACACAGACAGGTGATCGGCTACGAAAAAAAATGCTTATCTAAAAATTTGCGTAAGAGTCTGGCTATTCCTCGTGCTTCGCTAAATATGGCTGCGAATGCTTCTGTTCTCGACAAGCCTCGATATACCATCACGCTTATTTATTTCGTAAATTTATATTTATCCTTATTTTTGTCTAAAGTGATAGTACGCGCGACACAGACAGGTGACCGGCTACGAAAAAAAATGGTTACCTAAAAATTTGCGTAAGAGTCTGGCTATTCCTCGTGCTTCGCTAAATATGGCTGCGAAGGCTTCTGTTCTCGACAAGCCTCGATAAACCATCACGCTTATTTATTTCGCAAATTTATATTTATCCTTATTTTTGTCTAAAATTTATTTCGATAGTACGTGAGACACAGACAGGTGACCGGCTAGGGGATGATCCAAATTTGGAATAAAATATCGTGGAATATTAGTTAGGGGTGAGTTGAGCGAACTATGCATATTGAGATGGTTTTCATCGAACGAATTCAATAATAGCGATGAGGAGGAGGATGAGTTTGTTATTAATATGCATTTAGGTTGAGTAACTAATTTGGTTAAATTCTATCTCCGTTCTTGGGAAATAAACGGAACCAACCACCGAACGTGTTACGTAATGTCACGCGTAATGTATGCCGAAATGTTTTATAATCAGAAAAAAATAGAAATCCTTATTTAGTTGGATTTTATTTCACTGACACGATTCTTTAGCGGCAGATGTTCCGGCCGAATATTTTCCTTAAAAGAACTCAACTGTTGGGGAGCGTGAGTCCTTTTCAAGTCGATATTTTTATTTTGGGGTATAGTCGAAACGGCTAAGGTTGCATTAGTCTAAAAGGATATCACTGATTCTATTTTAATGCAATAAAATTTTATTATATCTAATTTAGGTTGGCGAGTTGCAGGATTAGATTGAGCACGTAATCTTGGTTAAATGTTGAATAGTAAAACAGGACACTATTTTCCAGTAGTGGTTATAGGTTTTCATTTAGCCAATCCTATCGAAGTATAATCCTGGGTCAGTTCGATAATCTCGACACTGTCCTTGCTGTCGGCGAGGCATATGGGGTCCAAAAAGGGCTCCAATACTCGGGAGGACGATGAGGTTTTTGCCCGAAATGTTGTCCTCGTCCCGATTTGCTTATGATCTCGTCACTTATTTGGGGTAGAGTAAGAGGACTGGTCATTGTTGTCCGATAGATCTTTGACGGGATTTCGGTTGAGTGGTTGTTGGGGCGACGATGGGGCAAATGGAGAAGGAAGGAATGGAGGGCAGTCTTCGGCAGTCTGGCGGCGGACTTCCTTGTTGTTGGGTGTCGCCCATAGTTCGATGTGGTCAATTATTCTAAGATTCTGGGAGATTTGCTGCTCTTGCCTGGGTACCATCAGCCTCTAGCATGGGGTCGTTCAATTATCTTAAAAAAAAAACGAATCCGACCTTTGGGTAAGGTTCAGTAAGATATCTGGAGGTAAGGAGATGGAAGGAAGATTTTATTCCGTGAAGGGTTTAAGGTTATCGTTTTGCACCCACTTAATTTTGTTGCCGATTTGGATAGAGGTATTCTCGGGGAGTTTGTTCCGACCACTTCATCCAAACTACCGACGAGAGAATTAGTTCGTCCTCACCTCATGTCTGGAGGTAAGGAGGTGTGGGGAAGGCTTTATTCCGTGAAGGGTTCGAGGTTGCTCCTGTGCAGACTCTTCGATTTTTTGCCGTTTTGTGCGGAATTTTCTCGGGGGAGTTTGTTCTGACAAATTCGTAAGTTCGAGACCACCGAGGGAAGCATTTATTCGTCCTCACCTCATGTCTGTAGGTAAGGAGGTATGAGGAAGAAGGGTTTGAGGTTGCTCTTGTGCACCCTCCATCTCCTTCCTGTCTTCCTACGATCATTGGGGTGTTCCGTCTTCTCCGGAACTACTGCTTTGGTCAAGGCCTCTTTTTGGGATCTCATACTTCCTGCCTTTCCACGATCATTGGGGAGTCCGGAGTTTCGCTCCCACCTTACGTTCCACTCTATCGTTCTAGACTGGTCAACCATGATGTCGTCAATGGTCTTGAAGGCCTGATGTAAGGATAACTCTGCGTCTAGGTTCAGTGTTAATAAGGGAACAGTGAGTTAGACACACGCTGCAGAATATCCTTTCACGACACTTGAACGTTTAGTTCATTACTGCGGCTAAAAATAAACAGAGTTAAACTCAAAACACCACACAAGGCAAGGAGAATTTCCTATAAAAAAAATTTAAATATTCGCTTTGGTGAAATGCTCATAACTTTTCCTTTCTGTTATTGCTCATTTCTGAAAAAAAGAGAATTTAAGGACTTTTTAGAAATTCCAGATCCAATTTCAAGTCGATACAAAAACAGGAAAACAGTTGAATCCTCATAAAATCTAACGAACAATAAATATCTATTACACTTAACTAATTAACGTTTTCTCTACTTCTGTCTATTACAGATGAAACCACGAGAATATCGCATCAATAACTTTGCAGAAAACTAACAACAATAACTACGAGCAAATGAAGGAGCCCTCTAAAAATAGAGAACTAAGCAAACTTCACGGTAAATCGTCCATAAAAATAGCAACAGTAACGAGACTTATGAAAGGGATGAAAGGGAGCGAACTATCATAATTGTCGGTCGTAAGTGGTGTTAGGAATGCGCCCTTAAATCACGAATAATCGTTCTATGTTGCACGATTACCTCAGTTCATTTCCTCCAGCACCACCTCCGGCACCCTACACCACTTCCACCGCGAAGAGTAAAGAAAACTTTTGAAAATTACTTAATAGCTAAGTTTGATGAGGACGATGATGATGATGATGAGTAGCAAAGGAGACTGTGGAGTGCGACTCATGAGAAGTGGGCTTGCGGCTGATGGTACCCACTCCATACTCGAAATTTTCCTGCAAAAGTACTTTAAGTATGGCACACATGATGAAAGGCATGGCAGCACTTTGTGTAGAGTGTGTGGAGGAATGCCACTCACACCACCGCCCCTCTAACCCCCTCCCACGGTAAATTCCGTATCGAAACATGATCCGTACAATTAAGCTTTCGCTATGTGTAATCGGATTTGTCAATATTTACATTTAAGATAGGTACTCGTAGAAATGGCTTCATTCGGAAAAGGGAGAGAGAGAGGCGAAAAAGGACACAGACCGGACGCAAATGCCGGTAGTAATTTAAGGACTAAGGACTTGTGTGTTTGTGTCGTAAACACAAGTGTGCTCTACTTATTTTTTTTTTTACTCTGGACATTTCCATGTTAATTTCGGCAGTTTTTTGTTTGTTTTTTTTTTTGTCTTGTACTTGGTCTCGATTCTAATCCGGACAGGATGTTATGTCAGCTGGACTGACTAGGGGTACGGAGGGAATGAGTCTGAGCCGCTTGAATGTCATAATTGCGAAATTACTGTGCTTATCATCATCAATCGGCATTTAGTCTTGAGTTTTGATTTTTTTTTGATATTTTTTCAGGATGTGAAGAAGTTCGGGAAGCTTATCCTTCGTCCTCTTCAAGTCGTGGGATGATTTCGAATCGGATTAAACGCTGTATATTGAAATGGACGCGGAAAAAATCGAGCAATGATTCGAAAATAAATCGTAGAGTTTTTTTCTGGTATTTCTGCGAAAAGAATGTCCTTTCACGTTGAATGAGTCAGGGTGCCACCAGAGCCACAAAATCATGGACTCGATTCCCACTTGAATAGTTCGATGATTTTTTTTTCGAAATAAATTAGAATTACGTTCAGCAACAGGTCAATGCTAAGCTAGGGTGTAGCCTGTTGGTGTACAATGCGAAGGTCGTGAGTTCAAATCCCGGTCGACAGATAACTTCAGCACACTGTCTGCTTGGATATAACTTGGTCAACTTAATCTACGATAGTAAAAAACAGGTTGTGCGAAGACCTAACTACACCCTTCTACAATAAATAATAAAAAATGTTCAGTAATAAAAATCAGAAACAAAATTTATTAAATCAGAGCCATACTGCGGAAAACTAAAAGGACATTGCCATCTGAATCGCACAAGTCCACAATTGGAATAGACTTCCATGTTTATCAATTTCAATTAATCCTTCCACAGAAAAACAAAGTGGAGGAAATTCTAAAATTAAGCAATAGGGAAATCAGTACTCTCTCACTCAGCTTCATGACGGGCCACAGTTGAGTAAACTCTCACCTCGAAAATATGGGGCTTAGCTGAAACCAACATCTACCACCTCTATCTCGAAGACTCCGAAACGACAGGACATATTCCATGTCTCTGCAAAGCTGTAGCGTCTGGGAAATGGTTCCCTTACAACCGAAGAACTAGTCAACATGGCTCCCTCAAACCATACTCAACTTAGCCAAATCCAACAAGTTGTAGTACGGTATTGAGGACAATAAACGCACAATAGACCAAGAAGGTCGTTCTCACGTGTACCCCAACAGATCGATTTTATCGTCTGCCCAGAATCATATTTTCTTTTTATTCAATGTCTCCCGAATCGGTCCTTTTGTAATTGAAATGACCCAGATGTGACCCAAACATAATGAGTGCATCGGTTATCGAACGAATTAATTTTGAATAACAGCGCACGATATTGAAAAGTTGACAATTCCAAAACTTGAGTTACATTTGAAAATTCAAATAAATCAAATTAGCGATTTATTAAACTGAAAAAAAAAAAAATAATAATAATAAATCCATTCAATTATTATCATTGTTATTGCGATTCAACAGATAATCCTGAAAGTAGTCTGCTGTCTATTGTCCAAAGATAATTGAGTTGTTCACCTTTATTATTATTTTTTTTTTTTATTTTCCAGTCCCATCTGTTTGGATATCTACAGTTTTATAATGAGCTCGTTTGTTATTCGAAAATATCTTTTGAAAAAGAAATCCATAGATATTATATTTTTTTTTTTGGTCTAGACAATTTTTTATAATTGGCATGTTAGTAAGGAGCAGATGTGTTTAAATCATCGAAGGATTTATTTCTTTTCGGATATTTGATTGTTAAATTTTTATCATGCCTCGATGATAATATGAAAATAAATAAATTGGACTCATGATATTTATTTTTTTGCCGTCTCGAAACGAGCAGATTTGTTTTTTTAAACTTAATGGTCAATTTTTTTTTTCTGTCGCAAATCCGTCTGCCATCAGTTACCAGGACTTAGGATCGCTTAATATAATTTTGGTGAGGAATACTTACTAAAACGTCACTAAATAACGAAAATATCCCGGACCAACTGGCAATAAACAGCCCGCTCTTCCGGTGAAACCAATGAGCTTCATCGGTTCAAAGGGCCGGAGATCATTCAGCTTGGTGAAAAAGTACTCACCGAGAATTCCAGAACTCTACCTGAGTGAGTTTTGACACATATCTTACGAAAAATTCGTAGAAAGGGATTTGTGCGAAGTGGTAGCAACCCATTGTAGACGACTTGTTCCAGAAAGAAAAGGCCCAATTCGGGCAATACTTCAAACATCCACTGACCTAGAGAAACGCAAAGTAAATATTCCTGTTTCAGCTTCAATTCTCCGAAAACTTGCAAAGCCTAATCGTCCTTACCATTACTAAACCTTCGAACCCTCCATTATCATTTTTATTACCTAAATAAAAATTCATTGATTCATTGAAAACTACCCTCATCCTGATTTTCCTTTTTTTTTTCAACCCAATATTATTACCTGTCGAACCTTCACTTGACCGCATGTTAAGGCTTTGCAGCAGAAAAAAGGATTATGCCACAAAAAAAAAAACAGAGAACGAAAAAAGCGAACATAAATAAAGGACATAAAAACGCCCTTAGAATCAACCTTACTTGATATCTAAGGACTTATTGAAAGACAGTAACAGAGACTTTTTTCCCATTTCTTTATTTTCATCTCGATTCGAGGAAAAAAAACAACGATACACTTCTTTCAAAGTGGCTTCGAGTTCTCAGGTGAATGATTTTCTTCAACCCCTGTTTATTTTCTTTTTCTTGTTGCTGCTGCTCTCCTTGGAAAAGGATTACCTTCGGCGGCATCATCTCGAGAACGTAGAGAAAGTGAATTTAAAATAGAAAACATGAAAAATGTGAAAGTTTAAAGTTTCACGAGCATCCCATCGTTATTTGTTAGTTGATTGGGGGGGGGGGGGGTCGTTTAATTAAAGGGAGGAAACCAGAAAACAAAATTACACTTTTATAATTGATGTGGCGATAATCGGTCAATTTGTTAACTAACCAATTATCCATAATTTCGTTAAGGTCGTTTATTTAATGGTTTTGAATAAAATCTGGCACGATGTCCTGGCAACAACAATAACAATTCATTGTTAGATTGGGACTCGGAGCGCCTCCTGTTCCTTGCACAGCTCTCCCAGCAAACAAATTTTCCTTTTTATTTATCCGCACGTAAGCATTGTGACCTCTTTGCATTCTACCTAGGCTACACCCAAGCTTCATTCACTGTTGGCCTTGAATCGCACGGGCACATCTACAACCGTACTTCGCCAAAATTATGATATTCTTACTCCATGGAAAATAATTTTTTTTTTGAATCGGACATGGCGAGCCATCAACCACTGAGGCACGTAAAATTATCCCGCCATCTACTTTCGTCGGTATCAGCAGCTTAGTGGAAGAACTCGCCTGCAACGCGGGAAGCTCCGGGTTCGATTCTCAGTCGGAATTGTTTTTTTTTTTTTACGATTTGACTAAAAATAGCATAATTTCAAATAATTTTAAAAAAATTGCATTTTCAACGGGTTAGTATGCCTTTATATTGAAATGCCAGATTATAATTAAACTGGGAAGGAGAAAATAAACAAACAAAAATGGAAAAAGAACCAGATCTGGCAATACTTTACTTCAACGAGTATTTTGAAGATTCATAAAGGAATAGTGGGAGGGAAAACCCGAAAATTTCCGAATTAAAACATAAGAAATAAAAGCATGAACAAACATTATGCCACCCATCTCCTGGGGCCTGGAATCGGAGCTCCCTCACCCTCTTCCGATCCCCCAGACCAAACATACAAAACTGCCATACTAATTTTGCTGCATAGGAGGCATGTGTGTCTTTATTAGATAGGAGGCTTTTCACTAAAAGCAATTTTCCTCATTCATCGGAATCGTCCGACCGAGAAAAGCCGGGCTTCTACGCTCCAGCTGGCACCGAAGATGGCGCGCATATCTCCATCATAAAATCTTGTTTCAAATGAGATTTTAATTATTACATAGAGAAAAGCATCCTGAAGCTTACCACCTTCCCTTCGAACTTGTAATAGTATTAAGCTCCCTTCTCAACACCGTCTTCCTAATTACCTCGGGCACCCTCTTTTCCTCTCTTTGTACTGAAAATAACTCGAGGAAAATTTATGTCATCATCCCCATCCCAGATCACTTTCGCACCACCTACGATTGTTCCATTCAAGCAACTATTTTACTACTTTAGTTATGAGTACTATTGTTATCCTTTCAGATTGGCAAAACGGAAACGACGACAAGTTGGTGGAAGGAACAGAGAGCGAGAGATTGGAAAGCTAGAAATTTGCATCGTAATTTCATAAAATGTTAATTAGCACATTGTACGCGGGCGTGTATGTTATTGTTCCCAAAAAAAAAAAAAATTTAAACTGCTTCGATCCGTACAACATTTGAGCTCAGTCGAAAGTTTGAGCAATACAATGTGTCAGCAAGGTATTCGCAATATCTACTGTCCGTGTGCATTCACCAAGGAGTCTAATGAAAGACGATTTAATCTAAATAAGAAATGCGTCGAAAGGAAAATCTTAAGAATTCAGGTTGCACAGAATCGAATTCTGGATTCCATAAACTTGAGTAAATGCACACAGAATTGAGTGAATGCTCAAAAAATTGAGTGTATGCACACAAATTTGAGTGAGTGCGCGCAAATTCAAGCAAAAGCACACAAATTTAAGTGAATGCACACAAATTTAAGTGAATGCACACAAAATTGAGTAAGTGCACAAAAATTTGGAACATCGCAAACTATTAATCCAAATAATTTACCGAAACAGGGACGAATAGCTGTTGGTCTGTTATTGCTTACGACATCACGCTTTTCAGTTTTATTTAAAGATGTTACACCAGATCAAAGGGATAAATTTAATAGGCAATCGAAAGCCGCTAAAAGGATTCCGCTACCATTAAGAAAATGGAAAAACTGCTAATGATACGGACGAAAGCATTCAAGGCGAAAAAAATAAAAATTCCTCCTCTTGAGACGTTCATAATCCAAGAGCGATTCCTTTATAATTATCGATAAGGATCAGTTCAAAAAGATTAAAAACGTCTGGATAGGGAGCACCAGAGCCAAATTAAATGCAGCCAAATTATATCCGGATAATAATGAAGGAGACTACAAGTTCAAAACAAATTTTAAAAATGGCAAGACGGGATTACCTTCGAAAGGATTTATGTTAAGAAGCGGATTTAAAAAAAAGGCGAAGATTTGATTGGCTTATTATCTCGACGAATTACAAAAAAAAAACGCAGAGAATTAGCGTTTGAATGATTTCAGTCAAATCAAAAATTGGACGTGCTAAATCCTTAGACGAATTACTAAGAATCTGAAATTAATCCTCCTCCCAATACAAGTTTCTTGATTCATACGAAGGACCAATCGCGATTAATGAAAGAAAAATTGTGGCAAAAAAGACAATTCGATACTTTCAAGATAATGAAGCCTGTGCTATGTCCAGTGAAACGTGAAACACAGGCGTCCGAAAAACTTCATAACACCGTAAAAGAAAAGATCCTGGGACTAGTGAGGGAAGAGTAAGTCTGGAGAATGCGATATAATCGTGTATGCTACGATTTGGAAGTGTCATAAAATTCAAGAAGCTTCACAATAGGCTGGTCATGATGGAGCGGATGGATGACTGAAGAATTTCCAAAAATTCAGACCAAAGGGTTGAGTCAATGACCAGTTGGAATATCACAGAATTGCTTCTACAATGGTACCCGGACCTTGAAAGATTGTTAGCCCTTCGCGCAACCCTCTATCTACGAATTTGTCATTTTCGTTGACTGAGATGACCAAGGTATACCCAAGTAGCTGGGTCACTGCATTATAGATGGAGCTGGTCATACTGGAGCGGATGGACGATGGACGATGGATTTGGGCTGTTGCGCCATCGTAAGTAAGTAATTTGGCTTGGTAGGACTGCTGCTAGTAAGGCAACTGCTGGTGATTCTAGTGGACATGGAAGTGAACAGTTTTTCCAGCGAAATAAACAAATGCTTGCCATTAATACTTAGGAATGGCCTTGTGCAAGAGAACCGCCCTATGCCCCTATAGTTATTGTTCAATTTCTGCTTTCGCATCCATAGTCGAGATATTAGCAAGTGCCTTTCTCGACCTTAGCCGTTCCTTTTCCGACTTTAGCCCTGCCTTTCCCGATTTAGCCCTGCCTTGCTCTCTCCTTCTTTCATCTGCTCCTTAAACTTAGGTAATGAAACCAATTTACAATCCGTTCGGAAATAAACTCCCAATATCTGAGAGTTCCGGAGTTATGAGTCGCTGAAATTTAAACAAAGTACGAACAGACTCTTTATTTCACTTTTCGATTTAATTGGTCATGAAAAAAAAAAGTTAAGGGTAGCTACTTTTAATTTTTTCCTTTTACTTTCCACTTTATTATTAGCATAATAAAGTCAAATTGAAGAATAATATCGTTCAAGAATAATCCATGTCCTGCATAAGCTACGATACCATTTTTCTCTTTCCTTCTTCAGTTTTTCCACCGCCCCGCATACAGCCCTTATCATCACCGTTCACCCTACAATGATTAAGTTGATTAAATTTATTACAATGGATTAATTAAATTTTAAAGAAATGGTCTAAAGCTGAATCGCCTCCAAACTTTTGGGTTGAAAGTATAAAAATATTCCGATTTTCGTGCCGCTTGTGAAAAGCATCATCATCATCCCTCTATCCTCCTTCTCTAAAATAAAACGGTTGTTTTTTTTTTGTTTTTGCTTCCTTTCTGAAATCTGTAAGCAACTTGAATATCGCTCCGAAGTAAATTTGTTAAGTGAGTGAGGAGAAACTGGGTGGTGTGGTTGTTTGGCCACATTTTATCTAGCTCCACCCGCCACCCTTCCGTTCCTTAATTTCAAACCTAATGAGACATTTTGTACTTTTGTTCAAAATTATCGTGAAAATTTCATCAGGATTGTGCGACGGACGGCAGAAAAACATCACCACCACCACCACCAGAAAACGTAGAAAGGCTTAAAATGGGCTTTCACGCAAACCCCGGTTCACCCCCCCCCCTATCCTATCCGATAAACAACCATTCTTGAAATTCCTCAAGGATTGTGAAAGACGAAAAATTTCACAATTGTTGAGCTTTTGCGGCGATAAACGTTACAACTTGGCGCAAAAAGGAACTAGGAAGGACGATTTTTTTTTTTTTTTATTATTATTTCGGTAAAGGGTGGTTGTGTTTTTACGCACAGGGAGGTTTCATTTACGGCAGCAGAGCTAACGAAATTGAGAAATTTTCTTGACCCAGTTTTTTTTTTTTTTTCATCCCTTTACGTCCAAAGAATCAGCAAATCTTGTGATAACTTGAAGTAAGGACGAATACCGGGATGGGATGGGCGCGAAGACGGCGAAAGTTGTTTCTTATCATGTGGCGAGGTGATTCGTATCGAGTTTTCGGGGGATGCTTAGGTGAATGTGGCACCGTAATCGGAACTTGTGTTCTGCTACGAGCGAGGTTCCATTGTAGTCGAGGCGGGGTGGATTGCGGCCATGCTTGAATTTCCGTTCTGGTGGTGATACCAGAAGAGTGCTGGTCGGAATATCCTTCTTTATTTGCCACTATTCGATGGTTTTGGCCAACAGCCAAACAATTTCACAAGGAAATGTGTAATCGGATCGCGAAAAGTTTATTTTGAATTCAGTCCGAGTATGTGTGTGTGTGTGTGTGTTGGGAAAGAAAGGATACCACAAGTTGAAGGCTCTCGTAAATAATTTTCTTTTCTTCCTTTTCGGTATTGTTTCAGACGACTGTGTTCGATTCGCACGATTAAATCAGAAATCAGATTTGTGGGCGAAAGAAAAAAATTCTGATTCTTGAAATTGGCTGCAAAAAAAAAGGACATCCATCCGCAAAACGAGGACCCCGGGTGTTATTGGTGTTTGTATATTGGCATCAGGAATTCAAGAAGCAATCAACCAAATTAATTGAAAAAGGACTTCGAGATATGGAGAACCGATTATTCATTAAGTACGTGTGTTTCAATGGGTGAGCGTGTGTGTCCTGGGAGATGTTCTGAATTTTCCTGAAAATAGGACATTCCTGCAAGCTTCTCGCTCTCCTTCTCTTTGCTTCGAGTATACAGTATAGCCGGGATACATTTTACTCTTCGGTTAAGATCTGGCTCTATTATTCACATTCAGTAGTGGGAGGGGAGGAGGAGAGAGGGTAGGCGAAGGGGCACCCAGGACACCATTTTCAATAATTGAATTTGTTTACGTATATACAGGTGCTTGAAGTGAGAGCGGCAATGGGGGTTGGGAGTAGGTTTTTGTGTGCCATATTTGCTATTACATCCCTGTTCATTCGCACATGAAAAACCATAATTGCGAAACGTTTCTCCCTTCAGCCGGAAACGATGTAAGGGATTAGTCGTCCTGGTGAAAGAGCATGAAGCTTTTTATTAATAGTTCTTGTGTTTTTTTTTTCTTACTTTTTTTTTTTCATTTTGTTTTGTGGAATGAACAAGGTGGAACTGTGCCATTACTTAGGGAGGGA
This sequence comes from Chorisops tibialis, assembly GCA_963669355.1. Classification (NCBI taxonomy): domain Eukaryota; kingdom Metazoa; phylum Arthropoda; class Insecta; order Diptera; family Stratiomyidae; genus Chorisops; species Chorisops tibialis. The sequence continues at coordinate 1,253,197 of OY770265.1, read as the reverse complement.
GAAAGAGAGGTATGAAGTGACGCGAAATACTCATCAATATGATGCCAGATTATTGCCATAATTATTGCAAAAATTTCAACAGGGATGCTGTTGAATTTTGGTTTTCCAGCATTCAAACATTCGCTGGGAAATTTCGAAGTGTAGATGGCAGTACTAGCTGCTTCATACAGTTTCATAATGGACCAAGATTGACACTACAAGGGCGTAGTTCAAAATGTTTTGTGCCTAATCCTTCATTTTAAGGAATAGACATTAGATTTCAGGGTCAATCAGTGTCTGGGTCGCATTATAAATATGCGTAAAGTTCTTCTAAGTTTAGGGGTAGACGGGTAAGAAGGACGATAGTGGATCCAATGTGGGGCATCCAATCGATAAAATTAACAGAAGCATTGGAAAACTGGTGATTTGAAGTTTCCGGGGACGCTGATTTCGTCAAATTCAATGTCACAGTATTCAAATGCCTCTAAAAAAAGGAGATCGGAAATCGGCGAATTAGGCGTGATAAGCGAAATTTGTTTAAAATTCTTGGGAGCGGTCACAAATATGATCATCAGTTGTGAGTGTCCAAGCGAAGCCCCTCGGAGGCGAATTGTCACTGCCGATTTCGTGAACTGTTGTCGTCTTATCCAGTTTTGGTGCTAAGCTAGTGTCTTTTGGTGATGGTTTGAAGCAGGAGAAAAGTGGCCATGATGAGGTAAACGTGGTGATTGATGCCCACATCGCGACCAGAGAGCTATCTGCTCGCTGCGGGTTTAAGTTTTGCCGCCTTCTTGGGGAGTATTACCATCCTTAGCGTAGAGTTGCGAAACAACTGGATTCCTTGATCCAGCGATTGGAAGACATTTAAGTAGATCTCGCACCAACCTGTGTACAAACCGTTCTGGAGTAGACTAAAGAAAACTTATACCTAAGAACCCTGCTCTGTCAGCCTCACTCATGTATCATTTCTTTCAAACGCACACCGACAGACTCGGTCTGAATTCAAAATAAACTTTTCGCGATCCGATTACACATTTCCTTATGAAATTATTTGGCTGTCAATCGAAAAGTGGCAAATAAAGAAGGATATTCCGACCAGCACTCTTCTGGACAAAGGATAGCAATGAAACGCTTTAGCTGCTGGAATTCCCACATCACTATTTCAGAAGCACATCGAGAAGACATTTTCTCCATGGTCGATCTGGTTCTGAGTAACACCATCAGGGGAAACCCGAGATGTTTCATGGTGACTCTTGTGTGGATCCTGTCCACCTGACCTCGCTCAAGCCCAAGATTTGGATGTTATAGTGCTCCATTTCACGGTCGATCACTGATTGGCGGTGCAAGGACCGAGTAACCCGAGCTTTTCCCCCGTCATTCAATGTTCGAACGTTCCAGAAGCCAATCATAGTCCATTTTCGAATGCCAAAAGTCGTTACCGTAGAATCAGTCCGTATCCGAGGCGCTGTATCCGTTTCTCGTATCAGTTAGGTCTTAAGATCACGGGTGATAAGCCCATGATCCAGTGAGTGTCCATTTGCCATTTTTAGGGCAATCATGACTGGCTGTGGGTGAATTCTACAGCCACCATCCCACAGGGGGATAGTTAGCTCAGGTCCGTGGAGTCGCTAGTCTCCAAAGATAGTTGCAGGAATTGGTAAAACCTACCTACAACTACCCCCTTACCTGTAAAATCACGAAATTAATGTAGAATGCGAGGGGCACGAAGAAGACACCGGGAAGCAGTGTGCGACAGTAGTTAGCATGGTTACCGGCCATATTGTTTTATTGGAGCATGCTTATTGACAGGATTTGGTAGCACATGATCTCTGTCAAAATTTCAAACAGCCACGAGTGAGGGAGTCGGTTGAGCAGCCTAAAATCCTCGGCGCACCATTCTTCCACGACCGCGAACTGCTGTATGCGGAACCTGTTGAATTTCGCCGCGGCACCGGAAACCTTTGAGCTTAACAAGGAACTCGTAACATCGCTGCATGATAATACGCATTAGGTTTCTCCTCAATCCATGTGGTATCAGTCTATGTGGGCTAAGGACGCCACACTAACCCAACCTAAACTAAGTGGTCCTGTCCAATAAAGTTGATGATTGATAAGCAGAGATGGCTCCATCCTCCAAACTACGATAGTCCCGTTCCGAGCCATTCCAAAACTTGTTGACTGGTACGCTTGTCAACCTTAAAAGCCCATGTCCCGCCATCCCTAAGTGATTACCTTTTTTTTCAAATGTAGATCCTTGCAAATAAGCCGTGCATTACATAAAATTAATAACATGTCTGTGTCATCCGTTTGTTACGTGACGGCATCTTCGAACCAAAGCAGAGATGGCTCCATCCTCCAAACTACGATAGTCAAGGAAATAAATGGTCTCCTCCCCCGTTCCGAGTCATTCCCAAAACGTGTTGACTGGTTCGCTTGACAACCTTAAAAGCCCATGTCCCGCCATCCCCATAATGATTACCGTTTTTTTTTTTTTTTTCAAATGTAGGTAAAGCCGTGCATTACATAAAATTAATAACATGTCTGTGTCATCCATTTGTTACGTAACGGCATCTTCGAATCAAAGAAATTTACTTTTTCGTAAAATATCGAAGAGTCAATGTACTCTTCAAGTGTGCCGTAACAGTGCCATCCTACGTTCCCTTTCATTTCCAGCGCATTGCATAACAACTTTCTCTCTCGCGGCGGAGAATGCAAAAATAGACATATTGACAGGAATCGGCATGTAAGGATTGCAGATGTCATACGGTTATGCAACCCCTACGGTCGATTGTCGTCGCGACAGCGGATTCAGTACGTAAATTGTTATTTTCATTTATATTTTCACGTTTGACAGTTTTTCCATGGCGCAGCAAAAGCACATAATATTACCGTTACGTCTGCACTTGAACTGAACTGACGTAATTGCACACGGTAGTGGTAACCTTCATAGAGATCTCAGGTGTTTTTTTTTTTTTCTTCTCTGGAATATTTTTAGTTTTAACCTTATAGCAAGATTTCAAGTACAGATTCCAGCTGGGATGAGTACAAGTGTATTGAACTTGGATAAGTCCACGTGATTGAATAAATTTATTTAATAAGCAGTCTAGGATTTTAATGATAAATTTTGCATGTATTCGTTGGGAATAATTTAAAGTTTCTTCACATTTGTTTACAGCTTACAAAACTAATGAAACGCTTGAGACTGGCCTGGATGTGGACATTTTAGAACTTAACCTAACTATTTGCTAAAGGAAAATGTGGTTTTAAGGTGGTCCACGATTAAAGTTGAAGTGATATCAAGGCTAGGATTATAAGTGGACCTGTTTTATGCCATTTGATCCGGAAAACCAGAAAGTAATTGTTGAGAAAGGCGTAGGGAACAGAGAGTTAACCTGAATGGTCAGTAAAAGCTGTAGTAGGCAAAAAGTGTGACATAGTTGGGCTGGCAGTTGGACTGTGAGAACTTTAGCAAATCATATTTAGCTGAAAACTCTCATCCTTTTTCTACCAAGGTGTAATAAATACAGGGGTACAGTCTCGGAATGGATGAACTTAACGGCAATGACCCCGCAAACGAAAAATGAACCAATCTTTTGGAACTTGGAATGTTCGATCCTTATTTTAGGACAGGAGCCCTGAAAGAGTTCAACAAAGAAGTGGCCCTCCAATAAACGAAATGGCTCGGTAAAGAAATCATGAACATGAGAGCCAATGGAAAATAGAAGAGTCTTCAAGTGTCCTCTTAATGGGAAAGCGAATGGTAGCCGGCTGGTAAGCGATGGGAAGACTGGATTGATGAAGACAGCAAAACTGCCTTGAAAATTAGCCAACTGAAGGACACGGTTTTCGAATCGTGATGATTGGGGACGACAAGATTTCAGGAGGTCAGGGCTCGGTTTGGATGATTTCGCGCAAATAATGAAAATAAGGATTTTTTTAAGCACGAATTTTTTGAAAAATTCTCCGAAATAAAATGGACAAACGAGTTTAAAAGTGAAAAAGTTCCACTAGAAGGTCTCTATACTCAGTAGTAGGTTTCTGTTCGCTTTCTATCAATCAATCTGCCATAATATCTGCAAATATTTGTCAGTAGCACCCAGTAGAACTGAAAAATAAACCCAGCTTCAACACTCGTTACAGATCGTTCTCACTCCCCTTCTAATAAATTCTCATTAATCCACCATAACTATGTTTGTGCATTGCACATAAAGCCTAACGATACTCATCGAAATCCTCTTAAAACTTTTCTGATTCTTTTCCCTGCATTTTATTCGACTATAATTAAATTTCTAATGAAATCCTAACTACCACCGATATGTTAATATCAAACAAATAACAAAAAAAATCAAACAAACAAAATGTAAGTCAAATTTATTCCCGCTTTTTTTTTATCTGAAGAGCAGACTGCGGTTGACGGGCACATGCTACTGTGCATAATTCAATATCCTTAAGTAAGCAATCAACAGGTGGTGCTGACAACCCTATGTTATCTATACAAGCCATGTGAGCTCATCGACAGAAAACACTTTCTCTAGGGATGCTATTTCGGTGGTAGGTTTTTTTTTTGCCGGTCGAGATTTGATTTCGTATTATGACACACCACCACAGGAAGATTTCCAAGGATAATGTAAGAGAATATTAAATTACGTAATGATTTGATAGAGAAGAAATCTAGGGAAAGTATTATAATAAAAATGGAACGGTGGATGGGGAGAAATGTTCAGACTTCATTTGCGTATTATATTTAATTTAACGGTTGAGAAAAGATTAATTTCTTTCGTGTTTTTTTTTTTTTTTTGCGTACTATGGTAGCTTTGATTTGCAGAAGGGTTTTGCTCCTGTAATGTTCGAAAATGAATTTGGCCAATTGTCTGTTTGTGTGTATGCTTACTAACTACCGAATACTTTGTCCTATCGATCTGAAATTTATTTCGCATTATCTTTAGAAATAAATAAAATTTAAGTTTTGGAAAAACGCCAGATACAGAAAACGAGCAAAATTACAAAATTCAAAAACAATCGGCAAGGATATTCCTTTCCATTCGATTACTAACTTAAATAGATCGATGTGTGAATTGATTGGGTAGAAATCTTAAGATTTTTCTCTGAAGGTGCCTCTAATTCTTATGCCACCTTTTTACTATTTAGCGCTATTGATGTTTGAACGATTCCCGTCTAGCCTAAATGTTTTTTTGTGTGGTAAACATTTGGATTTTTGAGCCAAATACAGAGCATTTGTGACAAGTACTATTTTTTTTTTTTTTGAGCTGATTTTCTTTGTTAGAGTTTTTTAACTGAAGACGAAAAATAAATTCATTTTCAGATCCAAAAAATCATGGGGTAGCATAGAACAATCTTCAACATCGACCGCTAGACCAAGTCGTGTTGGAAGGAATACAATGCTGAGCATTGGGAGGGGGGGGGGGGTCAGAAATCAGGTGAAACAGTTGATACCGTTCGCTACCGTCAACCAATGATCAATTTGAACCATGAATTGATTGAAAAGCGAGCCTAATGGGGTAAGAGATACGGAAAAGTAATTTTGCAGCTAAATAAGGATCCTTACTCCTTGACCCCTTCTGACTACCACTTGTTTTCATTGATATCTCACGCGTAAAACTTTACACTTCGAGGCGGCAAAATTAATGAATGAACCGATGAAAACTAATGAATCTGTAATAATTCATCATTAACGACTCGTTAGCGACTCGTTTTTACGATGATTTTATTAAAAATCTCATTTAGTAAGCAACTTATTAATGAATATCGAAGTAGTTCGCATGATGATGATTCATTTATGTTTTAACGATAGTCAGTAACGAGAGCCTGGGTGTAGCCTAGTGGGTAGCGCGTGTTCGTCTACAATACAAAAATCGTAAGTTCAAATCCTGGTCAGTGTACAATCTCGCTTGGGTTATCTGGGACTAAATCAATCAGAGAAAATGAAAAATTCGTAAATAGTGCGTTGCGCAAAGGGCTACCACAAATGTTTTAAGGAACCCGAAGGTCAGGAAGCGTCGGCCCTGATTTAGGCTACAGCGCTTATCTATTGTATTAGAATTTTCCATTTATGTTGTCGCCATGCTAGAATTTCGCACAACATAATTCTCGCCATACTAGTTTGTCCTTTTGTTCTAAAAATAATTTGTCAAAAACAAAATTCATTTGTGTGGCAAACATTTTCCATAATGAAATCGAAGTAAGACAGATTCATTAGTGACGACGTCAGATATGAAAAGAAGATAATGTTTGGAGCTATTATCCCCAAGATGAGACTCTTTTGTGATCTCCTCACCTTGAATATCATGCGGTTAATTCATTGAGCTATTAGCAACTGTCTAGGCTGAAAAACATTCTTCGGCTTGCTACGTATCATCAAAAATATGCTACATCTATTGTCTGTGCCGTCACGTCTTCTGTCCCAATTCATCTTATCTTAGAAGAAAAGACGTTTCGATGTTTTTCAAAGGACATATCGGCTGTCGTTTTTGAGCCACAACTCAACCCATTTCATCTGGAGTGATGCAAACAAAAAAAAAAAAATATACGAAATCTATGTCGTCCTTAGCTCGCTATTCCGAAGAGTTTTCAGTTCAATCGAGAATTTTCACATTTTCAAAGTTATGACATTTTTGCAGTAGCGTTAGGCGATAAATACACTCGTTCGTATCCTTTTGAAGTTTTCCATTTAGTTTAACAAGGCGGCTTGAAAATGCGTACTTAGAGGAGGGTAGTATCGTTCTCGAAATTTTAACTTTTCTACCTTAATCCTTGCATGCAAACACATAAAAGGGAAGTTTTGAATTCTTGTCGAAAGTCTGAAATGTTTTCGCAACGTATTTGAAAAAAATTAAAAGGTTCCATATCGTGGTATTCTTTCATCTTTAAGGCATGTCCTTTTTATTTTAACCGGATATGTTTTCATATAGGGAACGGACATAACTGAAATTTTAAGTCAGATAAGAATATAGCAAATATTTATTTCGAAATTTAGAAGAATTTCAGTTTTAATCCTTTCGATGCCAATTTCTCAGATTCTTGATAAGCCTAACGGACACTATCAATGTCCTACAATAGTAGAACAAGAGCTTTATTTATTCCACAAACATGGCTAACTGCTCCAATATTATCCGTAGGGAATCCTGCCAGATAAACTTCAAGATTGCTCTCAACAACATCATCAACATAAGATGAAGGATTTGTTTCCAAGACCCAATCAGAGAACGTACGGCCCTGCTGGTGGTCCGCCGGCTACAATTCTACAATTGGACCTTGTACGTATGCGAAGCCAAATCGATATTCGCTTTAGTGTGGAAGTGGGAAACTGATGTGTTTGAGTCGCTTTCAACACTGTCCATCACTGCGACGATATTTTCGGTCGAACGTTCGAAGTCGTTTCGGTGTTTTCACATCTTGCAGTGAGCCAGTTTCTTGGATTTCTTTGAATAGATTGCGCACACACGTTTCAGAAGGCACACTGGATTACGATCAAAATGTGCTCGAATTTCGCGCATCGTAACAGCGATTGAACGCGAATTTTCGAAATTCAACGACTGCGTGGCGTTCCACGGTATCCACCCACGCTAATTGGCACAATCCGGAAAGGCGCCCTTCTCTAGAATTTACGCTCAGCCCGATATCTTCTTTCATTCATGTTCGCTGCTATTCCCGGATCCCCATCGAGGAGTTCACCTGGGACTTTTTTTAACGCCATTTGGCAAAAATTATTTCTTCCCTTTAACTGGTGAATCATCCCTTATAGAGTATTACCGCGATTAAATGTTCGGCAGTTATTCTGTTTAAAACAAAAATAGAGCTAGGGTGTAGCCTGGTGGGTAGCGTATTGGTCTACAATTCGATGATCGTGAGTTCAAATCCCGCTCAATTCTTCACGAAAATTTGTCAAATTCGTAGAGGGTTTTGCGAAACGCGAACAATCCTTCCACAGTAAATAATGGCGAAAATCTTAAGGAATCTGAAAATCAGGAGGTAAGACCCGATTTGGACTGTAGTACCGTCGAAGAAGAAGAATATTCCAAAAATAGCAGAGAAGTATTCCTTTTATCGACGCAACTGGTGTTCCCTCTTTTCTTAGTAACACATTCAGAATGCAATTCCATCATAAAAAAAAAAAAACGAAAAGCAACATCTTAGATTTTTATCACACTCTCAATTCTCAACCTTTGTCCCATTCGTCCTTTTTGTAAATGTCGTCATCATCATCATTGTCGTCGTCTTCATCATAAACCACCACAGCTCCTCCTTCATCACTTCTAACTCGTATTTCTCAATTAAGTTAAGGAGCAAAAAAAAAATCATTACAAAGTTCCTTTCTTAAGCTTTCGAAAAAAAACCCATCCTATCCTTTTTTTTAAAAAGAAATGAGATGAGTGTTAAAAGAACAACTTCTTAAGGTTAAGAACAACTGTTGCTTGTAAAGTTTGCGCGCCTCTTCCTACTCTGTACGCGAAATCCCTGCGAGGCTAAAGGATAAACCGAGACAGGATTACGCTAAGTAATCTTTTCATAGTTTCCTTTCTGCTTTTTTTTTCCTCCCTTAAAAGGATGAAATAAGACTTATGATAATAGAAAAAAAAAATTAAGGATATTATTTAAAATATCAGCTTGAGTGTAATCTGTCGAAATCTGATAATCCAGCCGTCCTTGTTTTCTCCCCGCCAAAAGGATATTCAATAATGATATTTGTTCGGGAGGTGGTTGAAGATGTGACAGAATCCATTTATAGAGCTTTGTTTAATTAAGGATGTTTTAAAACGAATTCGTTAAACTACTTATTTGAAACAAAGGAGAAATCTAGGAACATGAAGGAGACCTTTTCTCCCCCCCCCCCCTCCCGCCCCGGCTAGCAAACAGGATTATCCTTTCATGAATCACGAATACTAAAGTGTAACAGTTTGAGGATTCTACACTGTTACACTTTATTATTCGTGACGTTTCGGTCGCTGCTGAGACCTTTATAAAACTCTTTTTGAAGAAGAGATGAGATAAGGTGTTAAGCGATATTTCGTTAATCCACCGTATCTTGATATTTAAGAAGCAGGATGGTGCTTAACTGAATCTCAATTGCGATTACATTCCATGTTCCGGTTTACGCTTCCATCCGAATCAGACTGCGGCCATCTTGTGACTCCAGATCACCGGGACTCAAATCTACTTAAGAACCGTGCGAAGGTAAATGGGAAAATCGCCACAAACAGAAAGTTCGTCGAATCCTGGCTGAACGTGAAGGATGAACTTGGACCGAGAATGGTCATCCGGAATGTAAATGGACCCATAAGCACGGAGCAAAAATTATTCGAGAACCGACTCAAGGAGGAGATAAATGCGGTGGCGAACGTTCCGTTGGAAGGAACCAAGCATCGTACAGGACTAAACTGCCCTACGACACTGTTACACGTGTCCAATATTTGATCACGTAGTAAGAGATTGTAGGTCAAAGGCAGGGCGGGATACTTAGTCAAGGAATACTCGAACGAGGCTAAATGCAGGAACTGTGAGGCGTGCGAGCTTCCTACAGGTCATCGCGTCTTCTTCGTTACATGTCCTGTGTATGCGAACGGGGGAGGGGGGCGAAGTTTGTGATGTCGCTCAAATTTACAAAGCTAAATTTCCAGGGTTCATACCCGGTAATGTGCGTGCTGGATGCCGCTTTCAGAGAAGGCACTTCTGTAGGACTCCTATATGCTTGGGCGTAAGAGGACTTCCTGCAGACGTGATGGAGTCTTTTGCGCGGATGGGAGAACGGAGCTGTCGTGGCAGTTTGCGACCTCAATGTCGAGACACGAGCGAGTTAGTTTCTGGATCGGAGAATCTTTCGGACCGGGCTTCATAGTCTGTGCTTATTCATTATCACCTCCTGAAGTCGTCGCTTCCAGTCGTCTCGATCCAAAGACCGCGTCCTCCAGTTGCTTGCGTGGTTTGCAAACCGGTCTGTTACCACTCGCTTTGCCTTTCAGAGCACGTTTCGGGATTCTTCTAACTTCCATTCGCTCTGCATAGCCAGCCCACGGCTGTTTACATAGCTTGAGGCTTCTGGGTCATGGTTGTATCTTATTCGCCATTCTGTTCCTTCTTTCACTGGCCCAAAAACTCTTCGGAGGACCTTTCTTTCGAATGCGTTAATTGCTTTTTCGGAAGTTCGTGTCCAGGTCAATGCCCATTGAAGGTTGGGAAAGGAGCTCGGTCCGTACTTGGCACACATCTATGCGGTCGTCCAACAAGTACGTGAGATGATTGGGATGGATGCCAAGGCCCTCTTCCCGATGTGGTTCAGCAAAATTGCTGAAAAGTACGTCGTCATAACCTTGGCCAATCGTTCAGCGATGGGACGGGGGAGAAGCGATCGCAGCCTGATTGTCGTCAACTTGACATACAACAGGGCTGAGTGTGAAGGCGATGCCCACGTGAAATTGTGTGACACACCAAGGAGTGCTGCTGGAAGGTCCACGGTGAACGTTTGAGGACTGAAACCGACTGGGTTCCACTAAGAGATTACGCGTTGCTCAACTCGGATAGTTGATGTACGACTATCCAAGAGTGGGTCGTACGTGTCAACAATGACATGCTTCGGTGTATCAGCAAGGTGAATCCGAAGTGGTGAAATGGTGGCTAAGTGTAAACGAGTACGAGAACTAAGGAAGAAATTCCAAAGGAGTTCGTGCACGTGGTCAAATAAATGTGCCCCAGCTTAAACTCGATTAGCAGCGAGGAACATATGAGTATCGTGAATTGATTGCAGACGTTCCAATGGTCGCAAACTCTTCAGATCCCTGCGGTCAGGACTATAAATGGAGAGCGGTCGGGACGCGATGTTTCTGACAACAATGTGAGATTGAGTGTGTAACATGTAACATGTTATATAACCTGTGGACTCAGCTTGAGTCCATGAAAAACTGCCGGCGTATTCTCACCGAAAATCAGTACTCTCCAGACAAAGTCTGTGAAGTCGCTATGTTCTCAAGCAAGCGGACTCACGCCTAAGGACATCCGGGAATATGAGAGAGAAAAGACGCAAAAGCAGTCTCCGGTAAAAGGACGAAAAATGACAATGAAAAGGCATTGCTTCATTGTACTACGGGCAAGATTAACTAAGCCCTGGTATGTAAGTCTCTCTCTCTTTATCTCTCTCTCTCTCTCTCTCTACTCCTAATACTGCTCTGCCTCAGCACAGCTGATATCGTTGAGCAGCTGTGAATAGGTAGAACATTAGAACTCAACAATAGACAATGTGGTGATCGTAGTGCGCCGCGGAGGAGGAAAGGAGGCTTTCGCAACTTTGGCCAACAATCTTTTTTGATTACACTAAAAGTTGATTTTTTTTTTGTTTTTTTAAATGTTTTTACCTTTGAATGTCTGTTAGCTCATAAATTAAAAAAATCAATAAAATTCTACCCATTTCTGATCTTTTCGATTGAGGAAAACTCAAGTTATCGTCGAGACACACAGACGGGGACGAATCTTTGACACGATATTACCAAAGCTGATCCCTAATTATTTCACTAAAACATAAAAAAAAGTACTCTCCCCAATGTTTGTCTCAGTTTGTCTCTCTGATTTAAGGAGATTTTTTTTTGTTTTTTTTTTTTTTTTTTCAATATTTCAAACATTGGGAAAATTTGAAAAAAAATATTAAAAATTATAAAAAAAATAATCCGAATTCGACTGTTAGAAATTATATTAATTAATATTAAAAAATAATTATATATTTTATTTGTCGTGAATTTTACGAATTCATTATTCATGTTTCTTTACACAAGGACTCCCGAATTTCATAAAAATTCGAATACAGTTTAATCCGAACGTATTCTCAGATTTTTAAACTTTTATTTGAGCACGGATGAACTTGAAATTCCAAAATTGAGTGCATGATGTGCTCAAAATCCGAATTTGCTGCTCAAAATTTTGAAAATTGGAAAATTAATAAAATTTCCACATCAGTAGTGTGCAGATATGTTTTAATTAAATGCGGATTCCGACTCCTTTTTGAGGAATTGATCGGACATTTTTTAATTTTTTTTTTCCAACAAATTTGAAATTAAATCGTACAGCAATTTTCGACTGTTGAGAATTTCGAAAATAAAAATCAAAAAAGTTCGAATCTGAAGTAAGAGGTCCCGTAATTCAGTTTTTGTTTTTCAACTGTCACTAATAATTTCTCGTGAACATCCCTTTCAAATATACTTCAAAAATTTAGCAGATTTAATTTCGCTCGAATTTAAAAAATTTCAAATTTAGAGCATTTTATAGACAACTGCAACTTTTTGAACAATCCGGACTTGTTTTGATTCAAATAATTAATCACAAGGATTTGATGTATGTTTTCAAAATCGAAACGAAAGATTTCTACACTATTACGCTTTATAATTCGTGAGGTTTCGGACTCTGCTGAGACATTCTTTTTTTTCAAACTGGTCTCAGCATTGACCGAAAAGTCCCGAATAATAAAGCGTAACCGTAGAAAATTTTGGAAATTTTTACTTTGAAATTAATCACAAGAACGAAAAATTGATTTTACAAAACAAAATTTTCCTAATTATTAATTTAATTTGAAAATATTGACTAAAAAATAAAACCAAATTACTCACCGAAATGCTACTCTGCGAATTGATGCCCAGCATTTTGTTGATTTTTCTGTTTTTCCAACGATGATAATGCTTGGGTTTTTTTTAAAAAGTTCAAGAAGAAGAATGAGGATAAAACAATTTAAATTTTTAAAATTTTTTTTTTAACTTAAACTCCACTGAATTAACTGATTTTTTTTTTTAAATTTTCAAATCACTTTTTGGGAAAATATATCAATACGGAACTATTTTTTAAAAAAGTAGAGGTGGTTTTTTTTTTAAATTAGAGAGAGAAAGATAAACAATCCAAAAAGTTTGTAGTTTTTTTTTTCTTGATATTTTTTCAGTGAAATGTTTTTTTTTTTTGATTTATCACTAATTTTTTTTTTTTTTTGTTTTTTTAATTAAATTCAGTTTTTCTTAATTATTAAAGGTGCGATTTTTTAACGGTGCATTTTAGTTAAATGTCAGTGCATGTGATTGTAGATAAACATTTTCATTGTAGGTGCATTGTGCGGTGATAATTATATCCTAGATTAGATTAGTGCTTGAATAATTTTGCTTTTTATAAATAATTAGAAAAAGTAAAAATTAAAATGGCGGCGATTACAATTAATGTGGCTTTCAATAAAATAATTCGCTCTCGACTTCTCTCTCATTCTCACGCTCAAGGGGCGCCTCCTCACCATTGTGAACACAGTTTTATTATACACCTCCTCAATCTGAGCCTTATAATGGACTCGGATTGAGGAGAATAATAATAACAGTCAACATGATAGCCATAAAGCTAGGTTGTAGCCTAGTTGGTAGCGTGTTGGGGAGGCCATGACCCGATTTTGGGCTACAGCCATTGAAGAAGTGAAGAACATGATAGCCGGCACAAATGCTGGAAAACCGGACGAAGAATCCCCTTGACTTCTCTTACACTCGAAGAAGTCAAAACGGCCGGAACTGAGCTTCTAAAAGCTGACCAGAAGGGAGACCGCCACAAATCACTGCTAAGATTTTCAAACTGGAGAACGCGATTCGAAAAGTATGCAGGCATAGTATGCCTGCTTTAGCGCCATTGAAAGCCACATATTTTGCCGAAAAATTTTAAGAAAATTTTTAAAATAATATTTGAAACTTTTTTTTTTTTGAAGAAAAATAAATTAAATCAACAATAAATTTTAAAAAAAGAAAAATAAATAACCACGAATAGTGCCACAAAAATTTTTATTAAAAGAAAAAAAAAACATATCCCTGACCAAATATAAAACCTATATATGTGCCGAATAATCTCTTTAAGTGTAGCTATCTCAAGAGTTTGGATGTGATGCGGTAAGGATATCTTGGATATTCTGGAGGTTTGGATAACATGAAGTTAAAACGGATGTCTCTAAGTGACCTGAAATTTTAAATTGCGCGCCTTTTTTTTAATTTATGGCGAACATAGAATACGAATCTACGACAGTGATGGTGGATCTGTCGAATGGAAACATAGCCATCGTTATCAGCTTTTTGCAGCGAAGGTGCCAGACTTTTGTTATATCGAAAGCATTGTTAGAATGGACGGCGGAGCCGAGAAAGTTATTGAAGTTCGTCAGTTCTTCGGTATCCTTTCATCTTTTTGAAATTTAAGAGAGATCTCCTTCGAAGCTACGAGTATTTAAAGCATACGTCAAATCTGTGCTGTTGCATATGGCAAGTGATCCGTTCGTCTAACCAAAAAAACTGCAAACTTTCGTGCACAAATGCCTATGCCGCATTTTTGGGGATATTTTAGGGTTATTTTGGCCAGAAGCGAAGTGGACAAATAAAAATCGCGGCATTGTGATTCAAAGCCGGAAGAGGCATTGGATCGGTCACACTTTGAGGAAAGCAGAGCCTCAAGGAAGACCGTGTAGCAAATGAATGCGAACAGTTAAGCAGAAGCCAGAGGTCCTGGCGACCAATAAAAAGCCAATGCTCGGGGAGAGAAGTGTTTCCGTCCAATGCCCCTATAGGGTGGTCTTGACAGGTAGTTTGAAAATTGATTGATCCCATGCGTCCACAACGTGTCACTATTTGGTGCCGATTTCGAGTTCGAATGGGACGCCATCAACTTTTTACATGAATGAACTGAATGGACTTGGAAAGATACAAAATTCTTCCAAAAAGATGGCACAATCTTGCAGACGAAAGAACGAAAACATTTAAGCCAACGAACCGCAGACCAAACTGGATCTGAAGAAATTAATTGAACGAAGAATCAATGAATTATGCCATTGAAAGTTTCATCGAAAATAGGTTCGACACAAAACTTCCATGCCCCTACGTTAAATATTGAAAAAAACTTAATAATACTTTTTAATAATTAACAAAAACCTCAGGTCATTTAGAGAAACATTTTTTATTTTATTTTTTTGTGTAAACTAGAGCAGAGAATATTCCATTTCATTCGCAATATTTAGTCAAACCACAATAAAAAGTGCCATTTTTATATCTATGCATGCCAACACTAGAACGAACCTCAACACTAAATCGAAGGGGTGTAAGAACAAATCACAATTAAAATTCGTGAGTACAAAAACAAACAAAAAAAAAACAAAAAATAACAAAATTGTTCAAATTTTGTCGTAGTCTTCCAGATATTTTCGAGAAAATAGTTGACCCGGAAACCGGGTAGCCTCATCAAAAGGGGAAAATCGCCTCAAAAAATTTGTCGATAGTGTTACCCATTTACGCGGTAAAGATCTCAGCGGAGACTGAAACGTAACGTCTTTAATTAAAGCAAAACCATGTGAAATCTAGAAATTCATCTGGTTTCTTAAAAAAAAAAACGAATTAAGGCCGCACTTAAAATTTGTATTATAGTCGGACTGAAATGGCGAAATCCACCCCAAGGAATTCATCTATCACCACACTATGAATTCCTCATTCGTTGAGTGTGTATTTGAGGGATTTAAAAAAAAAAAAAATTTCCACATTATGGTAAATTTTTTGTTTAAAAATTTCCCTTTTCGTTAAAAAATTTCCCGTTTTTACTTAACTTTTTAGTAATAATTATTACAAAATTGATTCTTGATGTTAACCTGATGTTATCAGAAAAAAATCATCGTTAATTTTTTTTACTTTCTTCTTTTTTTCTTTTAATTTCGCTCCAAATTTAGGACTTCGTCTTTGCCAAACTATGATAAATGCGCCTCTAGTGTTTCATCGCGTAACTACTATAGTGCGGACATTCTGCATTCATCCGGGAATGAATTTTGCATCTGTCTTTCGGATATTTTCAAGAATATTTTTTTCGTCAAGAGAATTTGCATCGCTCCACATGGTACTTAAGCGGTATGCAATTGGAGTTTAGGTCGAGAGCCGCCTAAAATTTTCATTTTTCAAAAATTAAAAAATTAAATTAAAACGAATCAAACGAAATACAACAAAACTACTGTGCATATATGAATAAAAAATGGCAATCAAGACCAAGTTATCAAGACCCAAGACGATTTCGTTTTTTTTTTTGTTTGTTGTCTTTTGGTGCAATCAAGCAAAGATTGAAAAAAGTGTTTTCTATCAAAAAAAAAAATTTTTTTTTTTTTATTTTAAATTACATTTGACAAAACGGGTTTTCTTCATCTTTTTCGTTAATATTGGAAAACGAATTTTGATCTATGCGATAAACATTTGACGTTTGACATTTATTCGTTCGAAAAACACATTTTTTTACGTGAATTAAAAACATCAACAATATCATTAAGAAAATCATTATTTTTAACACAGTATTCTCGTCGTACGAAAAAATTAATAACGTAATTAAAAACAACGAAGAATTTCGATTAGGCTGCATTTTAATATTTTCTGTTCTTCCTGTTTTTTTTTTCAAAAGAAAAACAATTAAATAAATAAATAAAAATAGTTAATTAATCGCTACATTACATTAGAAAAAATAGATATTTTGATTTTGGCCTATAAAAAATTTAATTTTTCAGATATTACAGATTTGCGTTTGGTGCCAAAATGCCAAATAAAAATATCTTAATTTAGTTCCCTTCCAAACATTGACGTAAATTACAAAAAATAAAACAGTTTTCTTTCGAAAAAGAATCATTTTTCAATTTCTCGAAATTTTCTTAACGAATTTTTATTTAAATTTCGGAAATATTGATTGTCGCGCTCCAAAAACCTGAACCTTTTGAGCTATCGAGTTAAAAAAAAAAATCTATGTCCATTTTAGCAAAACACAAAAATTTTCAAAATTTTGAAAGGTACAAAAATCTGCACGAAACTTAATAAGAAAAAAAAATAATTCTCTGCCCTTTTCGTGCGCGAATAAGGTGGAACTCATCATCGCACTTTTAATGTCCTGAAAGTACTGAAAGTACATGTCCCTTCAACACAGTTCTGGACGAACTTATTTCTAAGGTTCGTTCTTCTATTGAATCCACGTCTAACGTATTCAAAGCCAATTCAGCAATTTACTGCCTTCCCCTTCGACGAGATCCCTTTTTTTTATTTATTATTAAAGTAGGCATCATCACAAAAATATGATGTCTTGCTGAAACCGATATTGACTCAGAAAGAGGACAGAATACATTCCGTGTCAGTACGACCTAATGGCAAGGAAAAGACAAAATCTTCCAGGAAATGATTTCCTTATAACCGAAGAACTAGCCAAAATGGTTCCCTCAGTCCGTACTGAAATTAGCCAAATCGATCAAGTTGTAGTAGTAGTAAGGGGTAGTGCTCTTACGTTTTGACCAACAAAAAATTACAAATCGCAGATCTTTTGCTTAAGATCCTAGCGACTATTAAACACAAGAATATCCTCCGAAATCGAGAAAAACCGAAATAAATCTCTAGGACATCATGATTCGAAATGAAATCGAAATATCGACAACACTGGGACACAATCCCTTTGGCTCTAATCTAGATTGAAGGTTCCTTTCCCATCGGGCAAATGAATATTTTCAACACTCTTCGAGAAGAAATCAGGAACACCTGAAGGTTCAACTCTTTCATCCCTATTATTCTTCATTTTCAACGGACGCGGCCCAATGATGTTCCCTTTTCCATCATTCAACCAGATATCTTAGCCCAATAAAAATGTGGGCCATTATTTTCGGGCAAGCTTTTGAGGAATTCGCGAATGAGAAAGAACGATCGGGGGGACCGCACTTTTATTAAGAACTCTCGCGGCTGCTACTGATGTACATTATGGAAAAAATTGGTAAGAATTGCTCGGTTTGTAGCCACTGAATTTTCTATTCAATAGATTTAACTATAAAGATAGGTTCAGCACACAACTTGCGAGGCAATCTCAATCAGCGAAAATGAAAATTCGTAGATTGTGCGAAGACCTCACAACCCTTTCATAATAACAAATAAAATATTGGGGAACCAGAAGATCAGGAGGCCAAGGCCTGATTTGGGCTGTAGTGCCATTGAAGAAGAATAAGATAAATATAAAAGTTCTCGTATAAAAGAATTTTGCGTTTATTGACCACCTGTGTCCAGTTTGGTCTGTGGTCACTTTACTTTACTTTGGATACTGTTGTATCGAATTTCGAAATTTTTTTTTTTCTTTTAAAAAGTGATTTTAGGCGAATATCCTTTTCGATTTACCAAAATTTACTCAGGACAAAAATCGAATAGTCTTGATAAAGTTTTTGTATTTCAGTGAAGAAACAAAAACGAAGCCTGCATGTGCTGCTTAGAGCATTGAGATTAGAACGGTCGGTAGGGTTTTACAAAGTACATAGTTCAGATCAGTATAGAGAAGTTTAGATTAGTTTAGAGTAAATTCAATAAGCACGGAATAGTTTATGCCGAGAAATTGAATCAATTCGTTAATGAAGAATAATTGAATCAATGATGATTAGAGTGAGCGTAAAATTCAGAAAACTCTCCAGCAATACTATTACGAAAATAATTTGAGTTTAATTTAGCAAAAGTTCAGAACAGTTTAGAATAGTTTGGAGCTATTCAGAATAATTTCCAACAATCTAAATAATGATAAATTAAGGACTGATCAAAAAAAAAATCATACCATTTTCGGTTGGCAAACGCTTCTCTAGAATAATGATCCGAAAATCTTTTCAAATTTCCCCCAATTCAGACCATAGCTTTCTTTTTAAAACCCCCTTACAATTAAAAAAAAATAACTTAGTGGTAATAAAGACTTTAAAGTTCCGATTCATCCAAAAATCTAACTTGATTTTTCTTAGAGATAAAATTTTACCGCGAAAAATATTTTATCCTAATTAAAAATTGAATTTGAAATAACTCACCAAATAGCGCAAGAAAAACAACAAAAATTTTCAAAATATTTCAAAACGAAATTTCTAAAATTATAGACACCAAAAAAATTGCAACCCTCTTCAAATGTGGCCTAAAAAAGAAAAAAACTCTAACCGAAACCCAGTTAACGTAAAAAAAAAAAAATTTGTTAACCGTCTTTCCTTCTCTTCATTCCCGTAATTAAATAAAACTTTAAAATTTTTTTAATGGCACACTTGAGATTTTAATATTTAAATTTAAAATTTAATTGTTAAAACAAAAGGAAAACCAAAATCAAAAAAAAATTAAAGAAAAAAACCAAATTAACCAAAAATTCAAGTTAAATCACACAAAATCACTGTTTCACAAAATCACAAACCCCGGGAGGAGGGAAATTTCAAATAAATTAAATTGGATCAGTTTTTTCTGTCTTTTTGAATTTTAAAACTTTTTTCAAATTAATTTTTTTTTTTTTCTTATTATTTTTTTCCTTGTAACGAATTTTTAGAGAGAACGAACTTTTCAGATCCTGGAACAAACTAAGACTGTACGCCTCGAATGCTACTGAGAAAGTGTCTACCGTAAACCGAATAAAGTCCTACACTTGTGCCCCGGAAAAAAAATAAAAAAGGTCGAGACACAACCGTTTTTCCCAATGTTGGATGTAGTGGGGGAGGTCCCGAAAACGTCGACGTTGTAAGGGGGTGGAAAATGAGGCAACAAGAAGGATTCTGTGTCGACGACGAGATATATCCACCCGAAAAGAACACAGCCCAACGTGAATGGGACGACGCGCAAGTACACACGGTCCTCGTGATACACACGAGAAGCAATGATGATGATGATGATGCCGAAGATGGTAATGATGATGATAATTGTTTAGGGAAAAAAAAAGGATACCTATGAAAATCTCCCGAGATATATTGGTCAATTCGAAATTATCTGTAAACGGAATGGTCCCAGTACCGGACCATATATTCGAGACCATTTCAAAAGGATCACTCCTTTGGAATTTTATCAATCATATCAACAACTGCTATCGGATCGGGTTCAAACTCCTTCAAAGGAACCAGAAGAACACAAAAACAGACACGAAAAACTCCTCAGAAGAATTTTCATTCAGGAATTTCCCTTCATTCATTCAAAGTTGGACGGAACTCGTCCTCCATCGAAAATCACAAATTTCGGCTATCGCAAAACTTCCCATACTCTTCGCCTTCTCTCTCACCCCCCCCCCCCCCTCCCCCTCCCGCCACCGCCTTTACTCTTACCTGCTTATTCGGTCGTGCGACAGTGGTATAGTCCTTAGACAAGTACCACACAGCCGCTACTCATTCCCCTCCCTTTCCCGCCTACAGTTGTATCTCGTTCTTGGCGCGAATCTCCCTGACTCTTACAAATTTCACACACCGAACCGCCCTGTCGTGGAGCTTGGCCCCCCGAAAACCAGGGACTCGAGCCTTATTCCTATCCTGGGCGAAGGATCACACGAACTCATTCCTTTACCGACATACAAAAATCCTGAAACTTTTTGACAGAAAGCCTACATTGTACAATTTTTAGCAAACCGTTTGTTCCCCGTGCCGCATTCACGCAATCCGAACAGCTTTTTCTTTGCTGTTCTGCTCCAGTTGCGTAATGGAGCTCTGGAAAAGGATCGCACGATTTCATTCATACACGGCTCCGTAGACTACTAATTCCCCGAAACTCGGCTCCTTAATCCTACCAGGAATTTCCTACTCTTTTTAAACCTACCACCTCCCCCTCCCCCCATCATTCTCTAACTTATTTTCTCTTACAAGGAGCACAAGTCCCTAGACAAGGACCACATACAATTTCATTCATGAAACTTGGCTTACTCTGGATCTCCCAAATTTCAAAAATTATCCCGTTTTCCTCCCATTTCCCTTTCTTTATCTCGCTCGTTCTTTCTCTCTCTCTCTCTCTCTTTCTCACTCGCTCTCTATCTATCTCTGTCTCTCTGGCAATGTACTCGCCTTGTGCCAGAAAGGACCAGACACTAAAAATCCGGTAAAAGTATTTCAAACCATTTATGAACGCAATGCGACATTACACGAGTGAGCGAGAGAGCGCGTATTACTTCATTCGGGATACGCACAGAAATACGCACCGGACGGGATGATTCTGGAGTATATTGGAGGTGAAGGTGGGGGGGTGGGTGTACAATTTCTTACGATAGGCAAGATTTAGGCTTAAAAACACACTGAGTCATCAGGGCTGAAAGCGGCAAGGAGCTGTGTACCGGAAAAAAAAACGCACAGGCGACCGCGTGCGTTAATGCTTTAAAGCCTAAGCAGGACTGCTGGGGGTTGGATGGATGGTGGAACGACGTTCGCTAACAGAGAAAAACAAACCGCTAAAATCAAAATTCATTCATACCGGTCGTTCGTGGGCGAGGATACGAAGAGATATGAGATGGAAACGGAAGACGTAATAGGAGCCCTATACACACATTTCTTTCAGCTGAAGTTGCAGGCATTGGACATGGCACGCACTCCTTTCATCCTGGACGTTTTTCTTCTGTTCGCGTTAATGAATGGACAGAGAAAAAAAAAACCAAGTAATATTATGTTGTATTTTGTAATTTAAGTCCTTTCTGAATACGCGTAACTTTTCATTATCCGCATCAGGAAACGAGAAGGAAGAAAGCCATGAACGGGCTTCCTAATTTTCTTCCGAGTCAATCCACTTCTCCACTTCAGATGAAACGAAGGAGAATGATGAGAACGAGATAAGTATCCTTTTGAGGCATACCACCGAGGAAAACAAAAACCAACAACAACACAAAACTAAGAAGTGAGCGAAACTTTGCGTTAATCCATCACTTCCTTCATGCAGACCAACTATAACTCGATTATATAGGCATCGACTAACAACAAGTGTTCGCGTTTCAGGATTGTTGCATGTAACACGTTCCGTTAAAAAAGGATCCGAGAAGAGAAAATTTTCAGCACCCACGGATTTTAGTTTTTTTTTTTTTACAGTTTCTTAATCTTAACTCCGATGAACGTACAACTGTGCCAAGACTCCGTTGATCAGGCACAACAAGCATTTTCGATTTTTTTTTTTTTGAACTGAAAAGGTCGATGATTGAAGAAAATTTTGCAAGAAAAAAGTTGACATTGAAAAATGCATTTGACAGTGTTTGGAATGAGGTTTTCTTTGAGAAACTCGGCTTTCCGATTCGTATCACTACGATTTTTTGTAAACGCACTACCGCCCAAGCCAATGATCCAAAATAAAAAAAAATTAAAACCATTGGAAAGGTATTTTCGACAAAGTGTGCCTTCTTGTGAGTTCCAGATCTCTACCTGTTCGGGTTTCGAAGCAAAATACGGCAACTGGGCAAAAGGAAATTACAAACTCATCCTGTACTCTAATCGGATCACAACATCCGACAAGCATACAAAAACTTAAAGCAAGAAGCAGGACAGGTCTTAAAACCTAACTGATAACCGAAACAGATACATAGCCTAGGATTCGAACGAATTATACGGTAACGACATACTGACTATAATTGACTTCTGGAACGTTAGGACACTGGAGTCAATCGGTTCATACATCGATAATTTGAGTTAATGCACACAAGTTTGAGTAAATGCATACAAATTTGAGTGGACTAACGCAAAATTTAAGTGAAAGCTCACAAAATTTCAGTGAATGCACAGAAACTTTGAATGAATGCACAGAAAATTTGAATGAATGCAAACAAAATTCAAGAGAATGCACGCGAATTTGAGTGAATCCAGGCAAAATTTAAGTGAATGCACATAAATTTAAATGAATGCACACAAATTTGAATGAATGCACGCAAAATTTAAGAAAATGCACCGAAATTTAAGTGAATTCAGATAAAATTTGAATGAATGCCCACAAATTGAATATAAATTTGAGTGAATACACGAATTACACACAAACTTGAGTGAATGCACACAAATTTAATTGAATGCACACTGAAATTTGTGTATATTCACTCAATTTTGTGTGCAATTTGTATGCATTCATTCAAATTTGTATGCAATTTGTGTGCACTCACTAAAATTTGTGTAACGCATTCTTAACGGAGTGCACTCGTTCATTCCGTTCTGATGTAATTCCTTAAAGCTCTATTTTTCAAAATTTCCCAAGCTTTTCTCATTCGTTAAATGTTAAAAGCTTTTTTCTTAAGCCGTAACATGAACTACAAACCCTCCTGGATCTGCTATCCTAGACAAGTCCTTACTTTCGTTATTCAGGAAATAAAAAAAAAAGCTTTGAGCTTGAATAGCGAATCGTCTCGACAAAATTCATCCTAGACATATCCTTAATTTCATTAAGCTTTTTCGAGGGCTTTATCTCCCATGTTGAACGACTCCCATTCGACATTAAGTTCATTTTTAGAAATCGGATATCAGTTTTGGGAAAAATCGAACTCAAAACACCGGCGAAATTATTTGGCGTCAGGGACCCTCAATACCTTACTGGCAATCAAATCCTTGGAGAGAAAAAAATTATTAACTGCCCATGCAATACTCCACCATCTTTCTGGCACAGGTGAACCTTCGCCATTTTCGTGAGAACCAAAACCTCAGAGAAAGAAGACGCTGCAACAAC
Organism: Chorisops tibialis; assembly: GCA_963669355.1. Lineage (NCBI taxonomy): Eukaryota > Metazoa > Arthropoda > Insecta > Diptera > Stratiomyidae > Chorisops > Chorisops tibialis. The sequence goes on along the minus strand of OY770265.1, from coordinate 1,229,789 downwards.
ACCCTGACAAATTCTTCTACTACAATGGCGCTACACACCAAATCGGACCTTGGCCTCCTGACATTCAGGCTCCTTAACATTTTGCATTACTTATTGTGGAAGGGTTGCTAGCCTTTCGTACAACCCTCTTTCCACGATTTTCTCATTTTCGTAGATTGAGGTGACCAAGGTATATCCAAGCAGACAATGTGCTGGAATTATATATCTCCGACCGGGATTAGAACTCACGACCTTCGCATTACAAGACCAGCACGCTACCCACTAGGCTATACCCTGGCTGCAACAACATCCTGGCAACTAACTCCTAAGAAAAATCAGAAAAAGTTTAGGGGACACCCAGCATTTTCCAAGCAACCAAATCTTCAGAACAAATCAGGCACTGGGGTGATGGTGGAGGATACCCGGGGTTTTCTTGACTTTTTTCGTAAGAGCTTGGTTGCCAGGAATACAATACAAACAAAGCCTTACTATAACACATATTTATATTTTTCTTGTTTACATAGTTTTGATGCATAATTGCTTTTTTTTTTTGATGATTATTTTCATAGTTAGGTTTCTTCTGCCAGTTTAGTTCTGTGATGGAATCTCTTAGAATTGCCGAAAGTAGGACGAAAGGGTTAGGGAGTCAGGGACTTGCAGGATTTCACTATTGTTAAGTTTGGGATGGAAATGAGATCAATTTGTAGATAAAGTCGCTAAACGGGAATGTTGCGGAAGAATGATTAAACGCGCGAATTTCAAGATGATTCAACTCTAGCTGGGGGCCCCCGGCCCATATCACATGAAAACGTCTTTGATATTTTGGAATTGCCGAACGGCCAAATCGACCGGCAATTCAAATTCGTATTTTGTTAGGACGTCCAACGAACGGAGCGCTTCACGGAATCCGGTTCGGGCAACGTAGCTCCAGCTCGTGTAGTAAGTTTGCGTTAGTTCGGTACATTGGAACAACAAGTTCAGCCAGACTACCAGTTTTTGGGAGCTGAAATGGAAAGGAGTCGTATGAACAACTACATTCGTAAGCTGCGGATAACTTACTTTAAGGCGGCACAAACGAACGCCTTGAAATGCGAATTGTAGCTGCGCTTGTACGGGCTGTGCATGGCTATAATGGCCCCGATTGCGCTCAGCAAGCTCTGTTTGTTCGAAATTGCACTGCCGCCCACGATGTCCAGATTGAAACTTTGCGATAGCTTCCGAGCCGGCGTTTCGTTATACTGCTCGCCGTTCTTTATGTTGTAATACTGCAGGATCAGCTCCCAGGCGTGCATTTGTCCCTCGTATAAGTCCGCGCCCGATGTCTCGTTCGCTTCGCTATCGGGACGATCTTTGCCGTCGTCCGGCGAAATGCCGCGAAAGCAACCGATAAAGGGTACGAGACTGCCGCCGCCGCCCGGCATATCGGCATACGTACGCAATCCGTGCTGTATCAACTTTTGCAGCATTGTTGCGAGATTGCGACGCACCACAGTCGTCAATTCCACGTTCGTCAACGAGAAATTCGCCAACGGTATCGTCGGCATGAAGGTTTTATTTCGCGCCGAAATATAACGACCGTCATCCTCGTCGTCGTCCGAATCGCTCGTATACGCAACGGACGCTTCGAAATCGCGCCGTTCCGCACTGTCGTCGTGTCGTTGCTGTCGTTCGCGATCCCTTTTCAGCGTCATCGCGAGCGAAGCGACCTCCTGAATGGCGACTTCGAGCTGAGCTCGCGTATCGCCCCAATGATTGGCACGCGACGATTTCTTCAGCGAATTCTTCTGGAAACGGCCGGCGGCCGTTGAGCCGCACCCGAACTGCGCCACCGCGAACATTTGCAACAGCGTCGACGCCTTGTCCATTAGGCCGTGCGCTTTATGATTGAATGTGGCCGCGCCGCCCGCGTCCGGAATCGACTTCTGCGGCACGTTCGATCCGCCACTACTCTCCGACTGCTGCTTTTTTTTCGCCGCGTACGAATTGTAGGCCTCCTTTTCGTTGTTCCGGGGCGTTGCGTTCGGCTCATCAGGACCGCAGTCGACGACGGGCGCTTCGCAATTCTGCAAGAACGCTATGAATCGCTCGAGATCGGCAATTTGTGTCTTCAATTGCGCGACCAGTTGCTCCTTCATTTTCAGCGGCCCCACAAACTCCCCGATCGCCGTATCCACTTGGAACTTGATGTCCTCGGACGACAGCTGCGGCAAATCCACATCGTTCACCTTCAAATTCAGTTTGCTCTTCAGCTCGTCGATGATGATTTTCTGCTTCTCGACGAGAATCGACTGCGGCAGGACCGGCGCACCCGACTCGTAAGCGAATTTCTCCAGTTCGGTAAGCTGCCGTTTTAGCCGATCGATCAGTTCGAATTGACGATTCCGTGCCCGTTCCAGACTCGTGATGACTTCGTCCGATTCGGAAAGATTCGCGCTGCCGGTGATCTGCACAGAAAAACAAAACGAATTAAAGTTGCGCGCGCAAAAAACCACAAAAATTGCAATTCGAACCTCGGGGATTCCCCGAAATGCAAACTCCTCGAGATTCTTCAGAAGCAGATCACGTTGCGTGATCGGTGCATCGACAATCTGCCGCAGGCGAAATTGCACCTGAGCGAAATGCGACGTCAGCGCCATCAAGGATGTCGTCAGCACTTCCTGTTCTTCCTCTAAATTCCGGATACGGTTCGGATCGGTCGGCGAAAACAGACGCTCGCCGCACTCGTCGACCTCGAAGCCTGCCAGCGATGACCGATGATCGGCCGCGAACTGTTCCTCCTCGTCGTCGTTGTCCGCTCCCAGCGGATCCCAACGTTCGCCGGGTCCCGGCGGTAGCCTGCAATCGTCGTCATCGTCGGCGTTCTCCAGCTCCAGATTCGACGTCATCATCACCGCAACCGCTTATCGTAGCCCTGCTGGGGCTCCGAGTCAAAGAAAAACCACAAAAACCCCACACACGCTTCCTCGCTCGATTTTCTTCTTTCGTTTCCCAGTTGCGGGTTTCGAGTTTCGCAACAACAAAAAAAAAAATAAATAACAACAATAAACGGTTTGAAACGAAAGCTTGCTGGGCTTGTTGACACACCACGGAACGTCACACGGAAGAATTTCGCTACGTTCGGGACATTACGGAGCTGCTGGGCTGAGGGAATCGATTTATTCCTCTGCATGGCGCATGCGCTCTTAAGGGCGGTTTTCATCCAACACGAACGAAACATTTTCATTCACAACGAACTTCACCGAATCCGCCTTGTTGGTCGGGCGGGAGATTTCCATTATCGACATTTTTTTGTTTGTTTTTCTATTGCGCTAAGCGTTGGCGGGTGGGGACGATTTATTTGAAAATGGGGTTGTAAATTGCGTTAAAACAAAATACGGGTTCTTGTATTAGGTAAGTATACAGGGCTGATTTCGAACCGGTGGGTTGACTCCTCACTATGTCCCACAGCGGGTGGAAATTATGGTTCCTGTATGAGCTAAGCAGAGCATGCCGTGCTAAAGGTTTGCCTAGTGGAAAAGCATGCACATCGCTGATGATTTCTTCGTTTATGATAATTTTCCATAACTGTAAACGCATTCTTATTGCCACAATTACGAAAATCGCAAAAATATTCGAAATTTTATTCTCCTCAATCTATGAAAATGAAAAATTCGTGGGGGGTTGTGCGAAGGGCTAACAACCCTTCCACAATAAGTTCGCATGTTGCGGAGCCGATCAAAATATGTTTGGAAACAATTGGGAAGTCCTACTCCATTCGCCGTATTCACCAGACATTACCCCTTCCGATTATCACTTCTTTCGGTCGATGGCACATGACCTGTCTAAGCAGCGCTCTACATCATATGAAGATACTAGAGATTGGGTGTCGATAGCCACGAAACGTGGTATCCGAGTGCTGCCAGTAAGATGGGCAAAAAGTAGTGGCTAGTGATGGACAATACTTTGTATAATGTACAATTCTTTCACAATACATTCCCTAATTTTTGGTAGAAAACGGCGGAAACTTATTTGTACTCTACTCCTGAAAAAAGAAAGCGAAATACGGCAGAGGAGATTGCGAAGTCGGAAGACAAATTACACGGATCAGAGTCGAAATTAATTCAAAAGTAGCTCACCAGACTTTATTCTGATTCGTTTTATACGGAACGTGTTCATGCGTCATCTCTCACTTGAAACAAGTATCCAACCCCCTTGATCCTCATTTAACCGGTCAGAGTTTAATGAGACCCTTCCAAGTCAAAATTTCAGAGGCTGAGTTTCGAGGACCAGGAACACACCAGAACCTCAGAACCCCTAGTGATTAGAATGTGAAGCGCGATAAGCGGCTAATCAGGCACAAAGATCACTGCGGACCATTCTTGCAAAAAGCAATGAGCCACACTATCGCCCTAAACTCTCTGATGACCTGCGTGTGACACGTAATGAGCGGTCAAGCAGGTACAATGATCTCAAAAATCATTCCAATTGCGTCGGAACCACCATGCTACTAACAGCAAAACCTCTGCCCAGTTCGAGTGTACCACCCCTCCCATATACACAGGCAACCAAAAGGACTTGAGAAATGTGGGAAACTTACTTTGGCAAGGCCTACTCATTGATCCAAGCTTGGAAAGGAAGCGAGCACGAGAAACCCCCTCGCTCATGGCAGGAGCCACAGAATCGAGCAAAACATCCTCCTCCAGTCGCAAACTCGGCAAAGCAGCCACTAATCCTCTCAACGCATAAATTTCGCCCCTTTCCATTCCTTCACCTGATCCAAAAAGCGTGGAGCACACTCGTTCTCCCCGTCCGTCCTTCCGTTCAAAGCCCCGTCCCGACATTCTCGCATCGACTCACTCGACCAAAGATCAACGACAACGTCAACGTAAGTCTTGATGTGTTTTCGAGTTGCTTAAACAAACCATCTGCTCGGAACTCAATAATTCATTGCGATTCTTCAATACGTTTATATTTTCGAAAATTTCTCATCAGCACTAACCAGTTTCGAAAGGACACAGTAAAACAATGTTAAAATGGAAGCAAAAGATGTTTCTTTCACGGAGTCTGAGGGTGCATTTTCTTTTCAATTTCAACCTCGACACGTGCCTGATCGATTGTCGAAACGGTTGGCAGTCCACCGGGCCATTCCAAAAGGTCCTGTTCGTGATTCATGATCATATTCGCTTCGGCTGAAATTAAGGAATACAAAAAGTAAGGACATGAATAATATTTAAGCCATCACCTCTTATTCGGTGTATTTTACTGCCGTATGCCAAGTCGGCATAGTAGCCGGTTATGAAAGTCAGCGGTACAAGTGGAATCAATGTCCCTAATTGCTTAGTCCTTCGAAATCGAGTTACGAAACCGACTAAACTAACGACATAGAAACTACTTAGCCAGTAGAAAAGCTCTCGGGAGCGCGATATTTCCAGAGCCAACTCTCGCTCCTTCATTTGGTAGTGCATCTGAATCCATCGTTCCATCTGTGTTGTAAGATGCCCCGGTTAATACCCAAATAATAGGATCGGCACCGTCCGCTTTTCCTCCGACTCACCTTTATCCTATTCATTTCCGAGATATATTCTTGGTTTTTCTTAACCGTAACTTCGACATGATTCGATAATAGTCCTCCCATAGTGAAGCGTGCAGTCTATTGCAGTATCTCGAATTTGCAACGCATGCGATGTACTCGAACCGCATTCAGAATTTTAATCAACTCGGCGCCTGTAGAATTACAAAATTTTCGAAAGATAACACGAGAACTACGCAATATGTCCCAGATAGTCGATTACTTCATCATAGTATTCTGGGCATGGTCACGTTTTCTTTGCTTGCACAAAAATTTACGAGAAATTCAAACATGAAATCGGAAATAAGTTAACTTGAACTGTTCACCAAAAAAAAAAAAAGCTACATTTATAGATAATAAACAATTTTCTCGGCTACAACAGCTCAGAGCTAGAGTGGAGAGCGTGTTCAACCAGTTCAGTCAGTAAGCGAAACTGCACTGAGGTGGAGGAGCGGTTGGAGAGTTTTCCGTATGCGATGCGCAATAAAAATAAATCCCAGTAGAAAAGTTGATAAGTCCGCAAGGTCAGATCTTAGATACTCGAGTTACTCGATACACACTAACATCGCACTGCCAGTTCTCAGCTCGCTTGGGTTTGATGCCATCACAATGAAGGTTTATGAAAAAAGGACGGATTGGAGGCGGATGGACACGAAATGGGGAAGACTCTACATCCGAACTTGGCTTTCCATAAGCCAAGACGACTCACAATCGCCAGGCTCAGAGATAGTCATCTTAGTTTGCATTGAGACTTGACCTAGCTGAGCAACACTTCCATTCTTACGAAGAAGCCAAAAATTGGGTCGAATCGTGGATCAAAGCCATTACGGAAGATCACTATCGATTACAACTAATGCGTTTGAGCCGAGCATTGCAGGAAAAACGGTCACAGTACCAAGAGAGACTTCGAGCTTATGCTGCGAAAATCTACCCGGAAACACTGAAATGGGACGTCCTACTCCACCCGCCAGACATCGACCCATTCTGACTAACACATATTCCGATCGATGGCGCATGGCCTGGCTGAGCAACACTTCCATTCTTACGTATGCTGCCAGAACCATTATCCGCTGTTCTAAATCACTTCCTCTATCAATAGTTACTGCAGGTAATCAATAGACTCCCAGGATAGATTACCTCCAGTCCTGTCGTACGTATAAAACGTTCGAATCGAATTACTTCGTCTCTGGTCGTTGCTTTTTTTTCCCACTGGGATACTGTTCGACCTTGCACAGGTATTGAGTGAATCATGCAAGTGGGGTGTACATATGTTGAATTCTTGGCTGTGTGTCACACTCATGAAATATGCCCAATCGCAGCACACATATTTACCTTCATAGCTTGTAAACATATTGAACGATTTTGTTTAACGGCTTTCCAATGCAAAAAAAAAAATTCCCTCATTTAAGGCTCTGAAAGGACATTTTAATTATATCGCCAATCAATTCTGCTTTCTGTTCTGCTCATTTCTGCCCATGTGGAGGATGGAAAAGTCCCGGAATTGCGCATGATCTCAATAAAATTCCATTAAAACAGTGAGTAGATGTGAAGTAAACACGGAGCGAGTGAACAAGGACTGTGCACGATATTCGTGTCCTTTTACATTTTCCACCATTTTTGAAATTCACGTACGACAAAACATCAACAATAAGACTTTTCGGTTGAGGGAAGTTTTGTGAAACGCGGTAGATTACGAATTTAATTTAAAAAACGTTAATAAAGTTTGTGGCTTTCGGATAAAACAGAAATCGATTGGTTTGTGATTCGGAGTAGGTGTCGCATTTTTTCATTCGGTCGAAGGTACGAGGATTTTTCTTTTCTTTTCCTTTTTTTGCTTATAACAGAGCGGTAATTTTAGATTTATTTGAAAAAAAAAATTTAGATATCGAAAGCAATCCGAGAATTACACGACTCCGGCGAGACGAGAAAAATGTAAGGCTAGGGGAAGAAAAGCCCCATCGACAATAACAACAACAACAATAGCAGCAAAACGAACACAACGTTCTCGTCCTTTTATTTTAATTGATAATGTTATATCCGAAAATCGAACGGAAATCTTTAGCTTTAGTCCTAATTTTCCTTGTTTTGACGCTGGCAACAGTCGGGATAATGTTCGTGATGTACTTTTTTTACACGGACGACAATTCGTTATTTGCGAAATCGCCCCGGAACAACGTGTACAGTAGCAGTAATTTAAAGATAAATAAGAATAGCGACGAAACCTACCACCATCGTCATCAGTCGGACCGTCAGCAATTGTTGTTGCCGGAATCGGATTCGGAAAAATCAAACCCGATTGGCAGCAAAAACAATCGCAGCCGTCTAATTCGGCCGGTAAAGGCGTCGAAAACAGTCGTGAACGGCCGTCGCAATCAATCGCAGCCACGTGATCGCTACGAAATCGAAGCTAGCGACGAAACGTACAGCAATAGCAACTTTTATGCGAGCTCCGATACGATTTACATCGACGACTACGATCGACCAATAGACGTTAACGTAAAGTCGGCCGCACCTGCTGCTCCGGCCGCTCCCGCCGACATTAATAAAATCGATTACTTCGAAACGATTATCATGGATCACAGGAGCGGTCAGCAAAAGTTATCTTTGAATCGAAAACGCGGTCCGGCCGGCAATCGAGCCGCCCATACGAAACCACTTCAGCCCGCGAACAAATCCGATGAATCGACGTCGTCGGACGAATTTTCGGATAACGATACAATCGGAAGCGGAAGTGGCGATTTTATCGACGAAGAAGAGAACGACAATACTGCTCCGCGCCGTCATTTAAATAGTAGTAGCGCGAATTTCCATAGCGAACTTGTGCATCCGTCGACATCGCGGCCGCTCAATAATAACAACAATAAAAAATGGATTCCGCCGTCGATAGTTTCGAGTCGGGAGCAACTATTGATCACTACCACGTCGGTAACTGGCTTGAATTCGCAGCATGTCGGTCCGGTGATTGCATCAATTGCCGGACTTAAGGAGCCGCTCGCCAATCATAAGCGACAAAATTCGGGCGCATGGCTCGAAACACGCGCTCGCCGAATTATGGGAAACGTTAAAAAAAGCGAAGAACGCTCGCGACAGCTCTTGCTATGTGCCGAAGCAAGCGGCGGCGAACTTTGTCGCATGCTATTCAAAGGACACCTAAACGAGTGAGTGGGCAAGTTTCGGGATAGAAATTCTACAAAATATGATGCCAGGACGAAATTAAAATTAAAATTAAGTAAAATATGAGTGTACAAGATTATTTATATATATCATCGTAATTTTAAGTAGAAATTTTTAATAAATTAATCGTACATATACGGGGGGGAAGGGACGAAGTGTAGTTCGGGGCTTCGAAGCCTCGCATTAAAGAGCATTAAATCGTAAACAGTTGTAGTGATGATTTGGTGAATGCTTTCACAGTGCATTTCGATTTGAAACGGAAAATTTCCAGAGATTCCATACTGTTACGCTTTATTATTCGTGACGTTTCAATCTCTACTGAGCCCAGTTTGATAAAGGTCTCAGCAGAGATCGAAACGTTACGAATAATAAAGCGAAACAGCGTAGAATCCGGAAATTTTTCCTTTCAGTTGTATTGTTCTTGTGCTAATCCTAGAAAAAGATTTATTAAAAAAAAAAAAAAAACTTTAATGCGAAAAAAAAAAAATTAAAAAATCCCCCACGGAAAATTGCTGCGCACGGTTTCAAAGATGGCGTGCGCGAAAAGCTTAAGAAAAACCATAAGAAATTGTTTGTTTTGCTAACCGTATTCTCTGTTTTATTTAAAATAGAAATCTAGATTAAATTCAACATATGTATATGTGTATGTATTTCATATCAAAGTTGCAAATATAAAATTGATTTCTTACATAAATTTGTAGTTTTCTGTACATTGCGGGGCGATAGTTGCCGAAGACGATGGCTGCAAATTGTCAGCGATTGTTTTATTTACCGCCATGTTAAAAATAGACAAATCTAGAGCACGTAGCGGTCTGAAAATTTGAACCTAGAAGCTCATAAATTCGAACTGATCCAAATGAACGAACCAAACCGCTTCACTCCTTCTACCACCTCCCATACAAAATGACACAATTTCGGAATTTGTCGGATATTCTCGAAAAGTATAAAAGCTATTGATCTGAAATTTGGAATGTATTATTTCTATGGCGATTTCAAATCCCCCCCACCCACTCACTCCTTCTACCACCTCCCATACAAACTGTATTTTTTCATGAAATACTCTAAAAAAAATTCACTCAGTACGTATAAAATTTATCAAGCTGAAATTGTGCAGTTAGTATTTATTAAAAATTATTGGTAAGACAAAAAAAATAATGAAACGATTAGCTTCACTCCTTCTACCACCTCCCATACAATATGAAACAATTTTTCAACTTTACAAAATGTCGATTTTCCTGAAAACTACTAATGATCTGCAATTTAAAACATGTCAAACGCATCATGCGTGTCTCCCGTTCTCCCAACGCAATCTTCTGCAATGGCACTATAGCCCAAATCGGGCCTTGGCCTCCTGACCATTAGGTTCCTTAACATTTTTCATTATTTATTGTGGAAGGGTTGTTAGATCTTCGCACAACCCTCTATCTACGTCATTTTCGTAGATTGAAGTGACCAAGGTATACCCAAGGCAGGCAGTGTGCTGTAATTATGCGTCTACCGCGATTTGAACTCACGACCTATGTAGCTCTGTTTCCGAAGGGCTCTGGCTAATCAGTTCTTCTCAAGGCCTCATCCAGAGCAGACGGATCTTGAAGAAAATTATACATAGCAGAAATTTTTTTATTCTTTTAATTATTCTCTTCTCTACTACTTTTTTCTACTCTGTATAACAAATTTTATCTTTCGCGAATAATCAAAACGCAATTTTTGAAACCTGTTCCCTTTTTTAATGTTCGTCTCTCTGCCTATCTGTCTCTACCTCACTCTCGCTCTCATCTTCGAAAGACTTCAATGCGCTTCGAAGCACCAAAAGTGCTGCATCAAAATTTTTGTACCAATTTAGTCGCGGATAGATAAAACTCGTGTGTTAGATACAACAAATATCGTATATCTTGCAAGACTGCGAATAGGGCGCTTTCCAAATTCAGAACGGAAATTTCAACACACTTGCAAGTGTACGTACGTTCCATAGTGAATTTTTAGCTGATTGCGGCACTATTACGTACCTACATGCATGAGTAAAGAAAATTTGGAATACTATTCTGGAAAATGTCGGCCGTAAGCAAAAAGAACTTCTCCTCAAACAGGTCTGACTCGTTTCTGATGCGTTGTCGTTTCTCGTTAGTCGACAGAATCTCTAAGATGTTTTGCAATCTTAAGTTTTATCCGCAGATAAACGATAATCTATTGACGTGTTTTTTTTTTTGCAAATTAGTAGTTAGCGCTGTTTTGGTGGATTGATAAATTATTCGGCATTGAGTGACCTTTCCAAACGAGCTCGTGCGGTGGATGCAGTACAGTCCAGCCTCCTAATAGGTTCCAGCCTAAAAGCCACCATCATCTGCCCACGCCACACGTCATACTGTCCGTACACACGTTTTCCGCTCATATGCTGTTCGGGGGTTGTTGCGGCACGATTTTATTATTTTGCGCTAAAATGTCGTAATTTTTCACTACGGTAGAGTCTCGATAATTTCGAAAATTCGAACTTGTGTGTTGTGTTTTTTTTTTCCTATCCGGCCTGACTATTAATAAAACCAGTGTAGTATAACAATGACGAACAATAATGTGCCTGAATAGCTGAAGGGAAGCCCGAAAGCAGTAGTAGTAAGTGCGTTTGTGCCGAATTTTCGATTAAGGACACACATGTGTATGTATGTATTTGCCGGCCCAAGGTCGGCATTTCTACCTGGACTCCCACGGTTGTTGCAGTTTTATTCTATCGGACACGGAGTTTTTTTGAAAAGTTATTGATGTTACAAAAAAAATACCTTTGTACTCTCGAGCATAGTTAATTTTGTTGTTGTTGTTTTTTTTCTATTGACGCATTAAAATGTTGGGGAAATTTGTTGTTCTCACCTCTTCGTTCTGAGAGGTTTTTTTTTTTTTGTTTTCCCCGGATGAAAATTACGTTTGCGCACAACGAACTCGGAGTGAATCAACGGCGCAATCAATCAGCTGCTTTCCATCAAACAACAAACTAAAGGGTGTCGCATAGGTGGGGTGAATGTAACCAATTCGAATATTGCTTCCAATTTGTTCCTATGCAACTGTTTAATAGACTAAAAATTTATGATGAAACAAAAGATAAAATGTCATCGAATTAATGTGCTGCACTGTGTATTTTGCAATGAAGAAAAAAAATCGCACCGCTGATTTATCGAACAATTTGTATCGGTTATCTAAATGATTAGATTAATCGATGAAATGTTTGAAATATGAGCCATAAAATTTGTCGACTATGACCGTTTGGACTTTTGGTCGACAATATTTCAATTAGTTTGCCCCGGAATATTATTGGAAGCAATGGCGATTTTTATGGAACGTGATCGAATACTAGTTCCAGTTACTGTCGTATAGCCCACTTAATCTTTTTCGTAACCTTGACTGGGATTTATTACCTGAGCAAATCTTGTGTTGTTGTTGTTTTTTTTTGTACCGGGCAAAACTCATCTCAGTGACAAAACAGGTAATTTCATTCCTAGCAAGTAGAAATAGTGAGGCTGAGCCCAAGTGGATGATACAGTCATGTGCGATAAAATAGCAATAAATAAATATGAAAAAAAAATAGCAGAACGTTTAAAATTGCTCTACCCCTTCCTACCACCTCTCATACAAAATGACTCGATTTCGGAATTTCAAAACTAAATGGATTTTCTCAAAAATTATAAAAACTATTGGTCTGAAATTTCGAATATATTATTTTTATGATGGCATCAATTTTAATCGCTCCACTCCTTCTACCACCTCCCATATAAACTACACTTTTTATTCAAATAGCATAAAACCAATTGAAACCAATACGTAGAAAATTTATCGAAATGAAATTGTGCACTAAATATTTATTTACAATTATTAATAAGATTTAAAAAAAAATTAACCGATTAGTTTGGCTCCGTGCACACAATGTTGAGTAACTTCACTCAAATTTGTGCGCATTCACTCAAATTTGTGTGCATTCACTCAAATTTGTGTGCAATTTGTGTGCATTCACTCAAATTCGTGTGCAATTTGTGTGCATTCACTCAAGAGAGTGCCATTTGAGCCGTCGTCGAATGCGGACGTATTTACCATATAACTACGCAGATTTGATGTATGCGTGCGAAAGAAGATCTCTCTCAACATCCAGAAATGACTACCAACTGCCTGACGAGCTTCATTCCAACGAGCCCCAATATCCTTTTCGGCTCCGCCGTACATATATTCTTGAAGGACTGGAGATTATACCCACTTGGGAAAACGTTAGCCGGTAATGCATTTCAAAGTCTGGACGTTCGGGAATAAACGCCTAAATTTCATTGTACGAGTAGGAATAGGGTTGACGGCATACTCGTGCGTGCGTTTAGCTTGACGAGTATTTCGGGGAAAGGTGTAAAGTGGAGGAATGAGTGATTTAAGTTCCGCACTACATTTACCATGAAAGTAGCGATAGTAGATGCTGAGTAACAAAGTGTGCAACAAACTTGTTTCTTGCTCGTCATCGCACTGATATTTTAACGAACATGACTGTCTACGCTAAGACTTATCTAAGACGTTAGATTTCGACCATTATCGCTGTTTTGCGATAAAAAAAAATCAAAAAATGATTAAAAAATTTTTTTAAAACTCAACTGATAGGGTCCTTTAGCCGTTTACAGTGCACAAGTGTACGACACATTTTAAATTGTTGTTCGGTCTTTATTTTTAGAATTTGTGCTGTGATACGTTTCGAAGGAAACTGGCCTCTTCCGATCCAGAAAAAAAATGGAACCGCAGCAACAGCCACAAAATGAGCAAAAAGCTGCCAACGACATTTTATTGAATACGTTCCTGATAAGCAAAAAGAAATATCGCGTCCTGCTGCACTATGACGCATTGATCTGGGAAAAGGAGAACACAGTAAACAGTTACGATAAATACCCCGGGGAACCACCGAAGCAACTGGCAAGATGTGCCCGATTCCAGTTGCATCGTTGCACCCACCCACCACCCAATTGAATTTAATTTTTTTTTTTTTTTTTTTGCCTTATAGATAAGACAACAGTGCCTTTAAGCGATATCCTGGCCGTCCGCTTGTCCACAAGCAAGAAGGATCATCAGCCAATCGTACCGCAGCCCGGATTGCCTAGCACATCCTTGCCCGATCAGCATTTCCTCATCATTCATTACGTGAAACGCGATACGGAGTGCGATCGCGATCGCAATCGCTGGCGCAAACATACGATCGGGCTGTACAACGCAGACTATCGGATCGTCAAGCAATGGCACGGTGCACTCGTCGGTATTTTGGCCGTTCAGCAACGGCCCAAGAGCCTTTTGATTTTCATAAATCCGTACGGCGGCCGACGAAAAGCGATGGAAACGTACGAAAAATATTCGAAACCGCTGTTCCAATTGGCCGGCATCGATGTGAGTTGCGTGATATCGCAGCGAGCGAATCAAATACGCGACATCCTGATGACGCAATCGCTCGATCAGTACGATGCGATTTGTTGTGTGGGCGGCGACGGAACATTCTCCGAACTATTTAACGGACTAATTCAAAGGACGATACGCGATCGCAATTTAGACGCTCAGCGACCCGAGTACTTGCCAATACCGCGGATACCGATCGGAATCATTCCGGCCGGTAGTACGGACACGGTGGCGTATTGCTTGCACGGCACAACCGACATTAAGACGGCCGTCATTCACATTATATTGGGGGTGACGCGCGGCCTGGATTTGTCCAGCGTCTGTAATCAGGCCGGACTGTTGCGATTCTACGCCAGTATTATGTGCTACGGATATTTGGGCGATGTAGCCTCGGATAGCGAGAAGTTTCGTTGGATGGGACCGAAGCGATACGAATATTCGGGTAGGACATAATCCTTTGCCAGATATTTACGTCCGTTATTAAAATTTCTATCTGAATTGCAGGATTTAAGAAGATCGTCGCGAATCGAGGCTACGAAATCGAACTGACTTTTGCTCAACATGAGATCGACGCGGAAACGAAGCGATTACGATGCCATGTCGATTGTTCGCGATGTCCTAGTGTCGACGAGGACGATCCTCTGTCGAAGCGAACAATCGATTTTTCGATCGCATCTTCCGACTTGGATGCGGTACAGGACAATTGTGATAAATTAACGTGGAAAACGATTCGCGGAAAGTATTTTATGGTCGGCGGAGCGAATATATCGTGTGCATGTTCCCGCAGTCCGAGTGGTTTTGCGCCCTTTTGCCATTTAGGGGACGGCTATATCGACATTATAATGATCCGACGTACTTCCATTTTCAATATTCTTCGTTTGTTGTTGCGGTTGAAAAAAGCCAACCCGAAAATTGTAAATATCTCCCCCTTTATTCCCGCCGCCCCTTGAACGACAGCGATTTTGTATTTTATTTGAATTCTGATTACAGGATAATCTTCCGTTTGTCGAGATCTATCGGACGACGAAATTCTTTCTGCGACCGCAGAAATCATCGCTATCACGATCGGGCGATTTGCAGAGCATAAGCGGTTCGTGTCAACCAATCACTTCGCCCAGCAGCCACTCAAAAAGCCATTGGAATTGCGATGGAGAGATAATCCATGACTCTGATTTGCTTGTTAGGTGAGTTTTTTCGGTTTTTTTTAACGTAGTCCTGCCATAAGTACTGTTACAACGAAAAAATTGTCAATAGAAAACCGCGAAACCGCCAAAAATCCCAGAATCCTGTTCGTCCAGTACCCATGTAGGACACGGAAGGAGAATCATCCGAATCAGATCCAGCCCTTCACGTCTATCCATGAGCCAAGACGACTCACAGTCACCAGGCCCAGAGATGAAAGGAGGAGCATCTTAGTTCTCATCCGTATGTTGGAAACCTAATCTCTGCCACTCCCCCTCCCCCTCCTGTGGACTGCGAAACAGTTCCACTTCTAGAAGGTCTGTACACTCAGTAGATGGTTTCTGTTCGCTTTCCATTATTGAGTCCGCCATAACATCTGCAAATTTTTCTCAGTGGCAGCCAGTACAATTGAAAAATATCGTTCTCACTCCTCTTCTCCTACCTTCCCACTAATCCTTCCCTCAATGACTGTGTGTGCATTGCACATAAAGGCTGAAATTGTCAGCTGAAAATTATACCCTTCACTACTCGTTACGCCCGTTCTCACTCCCCTTCTTCTACCTTCCCAATCCCATTCCTTCCCTCCATGACTGTGTTTGTGCATTGCACATAAAAGCCAAAATTGCAGTCATTCTGGTAAAAAAAAAACAAAGTTGAGACGCTCTTTTTACTAAAATGGAGATTTGTGGTCCCTTCGTAGCTGACCCCCTTGTACCCGCTCAACTTTTTAACCGTAGAGAGCTGGGTAGCTTAGACCCGGTCAAACAACGCCATTCTATCCATCACGGCCCAAAGTTGAACTCGAAGATTTCGTGTGATTCATATGAAAGGTAAACCGGGGGAAAGAACAGGTCAATTATCAAAGCCCCAGGATTTATGGCAGGATTAGGTTCATTAATTGTTTATATGGAATCCTTCAAACAGATCTAATGACAAATCTTATATTTGATTTCAGCTCACATCGCCAGTTGATTCAAGTATTCATGCGGGGATCATATCCTTCCTTAGGCGCAAAGTCATCATGTTGTGGACTATGTAGTTCATAGAGGCAATAGAGTTGTCCTTAATTGTGCTCAATAGTGCTCATACTATACACTCTAGGTATTCAGGTTCAGTACTCGACGTTTCCTCCTGCAAGGATGTTAAAATACATTTCAAAAAAAAAAAAAAATTAACGCATTCCGAGGTATTCCAAACTTTTAAAAAAACAAATAGAATAGGAAATTATGGATAAACTTGTTATTAAATTACAACCATGGCTTACGGAGTTTATTGTTGGTTCTGTTTTCTTCTCACCGCGTTTATGTTGGAGAAATAAAGGATATAAGTGACTAGCACGCGGATTAAGTGGGGGAACCTGGTTTATAATGCGCTCAAATTGGCTGTTTTTTGTTTAATATTAAAAAAAAAATCGTTCAGTACTCGCCTCACTTTATGGCGAACGCTTCTGTCTACACTATACAGATCGCAATTTGGTTTAGGTATCATTAATAAAGATTGCCAGCTTTTACACTGTTTGCTTTATTATTCGTGACGTTTCGGTCTCTGCTGAATTTGATAAAGGTCTCAGCAGAGACCGAAACGTCACGAATAATAAAGCGTAACAAATTTTACACTGTTTGCTTTATTATGCGTGATGTTTCGGTATCTGCTGAGACCGCTACCCACTATGCTACACTCTGGCTGATTTACTGATGGCCTTTCCGAGAATCTTTTGACCGTCGTCACTGTCCAGGAGAGAGACAGCTACGTCTCGCTCGTCAGGGCACTCTACTTCATCTTCAACGGTACTAAAGCCCGAATCGGGCCTTCGTCTACTGACCTTCAGGTTCCTTAACATTTCCATTACGTATTGTTGAAGGAGACCTTTCGCACAACCCTCTATCTACGCCAAAGCAGGAAGAGTGCTGGAATTATGCATCGACCAGGATTTGAACTTCACAAACCAACATGCTACCCACTACGCAACACCCTAACTGCAGCTTTCAAATAACTTTTTTCCCGGTGTCGACTCCCGCTTCATCATCAAATCCAAGAACTCAAATTTTTCCCCCTAATCCAGGTTCCTCCCACCCCGTTACGGAAAACATGAAACTATCACAAATTTAATAAACATTCCAATTGCGGCATTTAACTATTTTTATTTACACGTTGAATTTTATTACAATAATTTTGGTTAGCTTTATAAATCGTGGGGGTGTGAGGGAAGAAGTTTATGCTCAAACTGCTGTTTTTTTACCACTATTTTTAATTTGACTAATGTTTAAAAAATGGTTAATCGGATAATGAAATTGTAAAATTATTATAAAGAAATTGTTCTGTAAAAAAAAAAAAAATAAGAACAAAAAGTAAAAACAATAATTTCGACTTTCTTTTACGATAATCGAAATAATTTAAGGGGGTTTAATGCGTAGTGCACACAGATAGATCGACATGGGTGGTGAAACAAATTAGAGAGGAAACATGTTCTACGGGAGCTTTCATTACGGAGATTGCAAGCTGTCCGCGAACCAGATAATGGTCAGATTTTCCAAGAGGCGACCGAGAAATCCCATCACCCAACGAGCATTCTACACGACTCTCTCTCTCTCTCTCTCTCTCTCTCTGTCTCTGCCTAATTCTAGCCTGTGTGTATCTTGTGTGATCGTAACCGATATTGGCGGCATAATCAGGATCAAGCTCTCTTACTTGGTATTGCAAAAGCTTTTGACAGAGTTTGGCATGAATGTTACTTTGAAAATTTCCCGTTCTGTGCCGGAACCGGAGATCTCGGTCCTGTACAGTAGTAACTCTACTTTCGACGACCGGCTCCTTGTGAGGATGGAAGGCAATTACAGATTTCGCTGCCAAGTCACAGTTTTCTTTTTGGGAGCTCGACGCACTGTCTCCAATCAAAAGTCGTCAAAAAGGACCTCCTCCTCCCACAATCAGCTCTCTTGAAATGCCAAACTGTTCTACAGGGAGCATTTGTTGCAGAGATTGGAAATTGTGCGCAAACCAGATAATGGTGACCTGCAATGTCCGATAGGCGGTTCAGACTATCCACCAGTTGAGCTAAGTATCACGACCCAAGCACTTTTACTTTTCAAAATGGTGAATTTTCTGATGCTTCGTTCTTTTCATTTTTTAAACCAGCCTTCCGTTTCGTTATTAATTTGTTTTTTTTGTGCATTCACTTATTTGTATGCTTTCTGGTTCGGTGATTTTTGAGCCATGTTTTCACCTATCTACTACGTTCTATCGCGGCTTTTCCGCCACAGCGAACATAGTAATTTATTTTAATGGAAAGTTTTTAGATATGCTATGGCAGCTACGCATCTTATTTGAAAATTTAGGCTAATTAGCATTGGGTTTACGGATTTTTTTAACCGAGTCTCAACTTTTTCTCGTTGTTTTTTTTTTCAAGAAAATGAATTAGAAAAAAAAAATCAGTAAAGGACATTTCATTTAAAGTAGCGTCCATCGCTAAAAAAAGCGTCCATCGCTAGCCACTAATTTCTCTCGTCTTTCTGGCAGCACATTGTTGCATATCAGAACTAATCGTTCATCGAATAATTGCGATCTTCCGCTATCTACAATTCCGCATGCACACACACACGCACACATATTATTAGCCGATAGTCGGGAACATGTCGTCGTATGTGTGAAAAACCAAAAACACATCGTCGTCAGGGCTAGGGTGTAACCTTGTGGGTTAGCACGTTGGTCTACGATGCAAAGGTCGTGAGTTCAAATCCCGACTGACGTATAATTCCAGCATACTGTCTGCTTCGGTATACCTTGGTCACCTCAATCTACGAAAATGAAAAGGCGAGTAAGTCCTGTGATCGACAGGCGGAATTCAGAAAGCGAATACGTCGTGTGATCGACGGTGGAGACTGTGAAAAGGGAATACGTCGTGGGATCGATTGTAGATACTTAGGAAGCGAGTAAGTCCTGTAATCGACAGGCAAGAACGACTCATTTTTTGAGGCTATCAACGAATCGACCCATTTTTTGGCATCTTCGGAAGAACGGAAGTGTACACAGCCTTAAGATCGGAACAAGTGGTAAACGGAAGGAGCAATGTCTCTGCTCGTAATGCGGCCGTTTGTCCTTCAATGCTCGGCTCAAACGTATCAATTGTAGTCGAAAGCTGGTCTCGTTGAGTTTCTGATGCCAACAAATACAGAGCACGGCCTTGGAACCATGGATATTCGGCAGCACCGAATATTTGGCCACTAAAGGACTTTTCGAGTTCCCTCCGTACAGTCCAGACCTTGCTTCCCGCAACTTTCCGGCATATGAAAATGAAAGGGATTCGGTTGAGGAGGATCTTCTGAGGGCTTGGGGCGACGAGTGTGCCGGACTCTCTCTTGCGAAACTTGGCAGAGCTGGTTTAAGGATTGGTTTCGAAGGACGGAGAAATGTAACGAAGGCTCAGCATTTCCGTAATTTCTGTGGTGAAGTTCGAAATTAAACGACCCGCCCGGCCTTGCAAACCTAATGCTTAAAAGCTAGAGATGCGTGAAAGATTAAGTTTAGGCCAAATCTTAAAGAAGATTGAAGAAAGGCAAATCGTTATGATGCGCATGGGTGATTTCCTAGCGGCTTTCGACGTTCTTTGGTTGCTTCGAATTTCTCCGCGCTACTTGTTGCTTCCTTTCTCTTGCAATTCCCATGTCGCATCGCAAGTATATTTTTCGATGCTGCGGTTCACTTTGAAAGCGTACGTTAAATTGTGCAGTTCGATAGTTTCAGTAAATTCGTTTTTTTTTTCGGGAAACTAGAAAAATGATATTCAAGACTTCATTTCCAATTTTTGGGTTATGGCTGATGATTAAGGAAGCTGTTTGCTTTTCAAATGAATGTAAGTGCGCGCCCGGTAATTGCTCCGTTTTTGTTGCGCTTGATTGACGATAAACTTACTCTCTTCCAAAATAGATGGCGCGCCGGCGGGGCAGCGTCCATCCAATCAGGAATATCTTTCGTTAAATCCTTACTCCGACCAAAATCCACCGGCAGCGTATCGATGCTCGGGGAAACTTGAGGACGCCCTTGATCACATGTTGCGGCGCAACGAAGTTAAATCGGGCAGCCGCAGCCAAATCGAATTTTCGCCGTACCTAGTCTATCAATCGATCTACGGGAATTCCGAAAAAATCGATTCCGTCCTCAACGAAAAACTGGATAACGATTTTTTCGAAAGTGGCGATGACGACAGCGAGGAGCGCCAACAGGTCCTGATCAATAAAATCGAAGTGGCCGAAATGCGAGTCCGTTTGCCGGCCAACACGAAACGCTGGGTCGTCGTGGACAAATGTCAATTCAATGCCCGAAATTCGACCCTAGATACGCGCCTTATTTTTCCCGATTTAACCATAAAAGGACGCGTCACATTGCAACCGAACGGCGGCTCCTGTAAAATGATTCTGCGACTACGTCGGGCCGGAATTGAATTTCGAACGACACCGTTGGAGGCAAAATGGCCCGGACAGACGTCACGACGTAGCGGCACCGCTTCCGTTCGAACCGATTCGCATTTTTCAGAACCCGGTTTCCTGTCGGTATTCGCGCACGATTGCCAGGCGCCGCCGCCAAAATATCGCGAGAACTCGAAACGAAATCGTTTCAGTCGAATGAAACGTGCCGAGAATAAGTTCACGTCCGGACGCGGAACGGGCGGGACTCGTTCAAATTCGCGACTTGAACGACGGCTCGATACGAACGTAAACGAAAACGATTCGTTGCATTTTAACGACGCGATTTTAGACGACGTTGATTTAGATGAGACGGCGGCGCCAAATTACCAGGACGGTCGAAGCAGCGCTTTCAGTCAAATTTTTCAAATTTCGAATGCAAATCGGCCGATTCGAAACCAATGGCATAACGCCGAAACCGTTCATTCGGACGAAATAACCGACGCACTATCCGGCCAATTGGAGCAACTATTTTCGATTGGTGTTCGCAGTCTGCTGACAACGTACATGCAAAAAACGCTACAGCCAGCGATCAAGGAAACTCTAATGGAAAATATGGGCTACGTTTTGAGCTACGGCTAATAATCGGCGCATTGCCGCCATTTTTCTATTTTTAAGGATTCAATTTTATGATTTTAATGATGTTACTATTGCACTATGGCCCTACTCATTTAGTATTACCGTCGAGAGGATGAAAACTATTTGAATTAAATAAATAAAAAAAAGGCTCTGTTAGTTCTGCATGTTTCAATCGCGTATACAAGAAAAATCGGAATCCTGGCAGTCGTTTTGGTCAAAATTCGACCGGTTTTGTTTGTGATATAATGAAGAGAGATGGAAATATTTTTCAGTGACGGTAGGCACAGAGCCGTACTTCACCAACGTCAATTGCATAGCTCGAAAGTTACGACAAAATGCGTCATCGGAACTTATTTTTTCGAGAACGCAAGACGCAGAACAGTAACTCTAACAGTAACGTAACACGTTACGTAAACATGATCTGCAACTTCCTCCATTGCGAGCTTAGTTTCAGCAAGATGGGGGCGCCCACGTCCCACACAACTCGATGGAAGCGCTACCCTGGAAAGGTCATTTCGAGAAGAGGTGAGATTGCATGGCCCCCTCTAACATTTTCAGAAAATTTTTCCATTATTTTCGGTTTTTTCAAACGCACCGAAACGACTCCACCCCAGACGTTCGATCGAAAATATCGCAGCAGTGACAGTGTTACAAAACGACCCAAACACCTCAATTCGTGCTCAAGAACTTGACCTCTCCAAGTCCATACTGCCGCGAAAGTTGTCAAAAGATTTGGCTCTGCACGCGTACAAGGTCATCCAATTGATTCAAGAACTGCAGCAGTCGGACTACCAGCAGCGCTGTACTTTCTCTCTCTCTCTCTCTCTGATTGGATCTTGGAAACAAATCCTACACCTCTTGTTGACACACCCTACATACGATAAGAATACACACGAAGCCGATGTTCCTTGTTACTAGTGCTCCAACATACTTTGCGCATTTTATTATTGTTGGCCAATGTAGTGGAAATGCCCACTTCAGAGGAGAACAAACTTCGAATACCTCCCGCGTTGGACATTTCGAATTTTTGCGAGAAACCTCTCAGCTCTGACGTCATATCCATTGATTTTTACACAGAGCAGCAGGATGCTAGAGCGAGACAAAATACTCGGTAGCAATAAGCGACATCTCTGACGTTTTACTCTCGCACATGGCATAATATTTCAGTTCATGCTTGGATGGGATCGTTCGCTCGATTTTTCTTTTCAAATCAAATGGAAGTGCAGATTAAAGGCCCGTAGGGGGGAGAGAAAAACAGCTGTGTATTGCGGATTCCGTTGGTATTAGTTGTATACTGGTGGCTGGCTACTTCATGCTTCAATTGGAATCGGATGTACTCTCGTGTTACCAGATGTCTTCTGCCATTTGTCAATGAAAAATTCCCAAAATAATTTTTGAAAAGAAATTCGAAGTTTAGAAACTCTCAGTCCAGACAAAACTAATAAATTTTTCGAGGTAAGAAAATTCGTGCAATTCGTATTGGGAATATACAAAATGGCATTAAACAGCATCGTGCGAATGAAAGCTTCGCAGAAGCCCCGTCGATTGGTCAACCCCTTAGCAAATCCTCGCGATCGATCAGCGCCAACATGGCTGGGCTTGGATATGTAACGGTATTCTTCGACAGTGCTGGACGGCAGCCAATCAAAACCATCTGTCAGAAAGCTCTCATCTCTGACTGACCGAACCGAAGCCATTTTCCCCGAGAAGCAATCAATTTAGGAAAATGCCGTCCTTACTCTTTTCCCTCGCGAGATTCTGTCGAAAATCGGTGGCCAGCATTATCGCGCACATTGATTGGTCAACCCCTTAGCAAATCCTCGCGATCGATCAGCGCCAACATGGCTGGGCTTGGATATGTAACGGTATTCTTCGACAGTGCTGGACGGCAGCCAATCAAAACCATCTGTCAGAAAGCTCTGATCTCTGACTGACCGAACCGAAGCCATTTTCCCCGAGAAGCAATCAATTTAGGAAAATGCCGTCCTTACCCTTTTCCCTCGCGAGATTCTGTCGAAAATCGGTGGCCAGCATGATCGCGCACATTGATTGGTCATCCTCTTAGCGAATCCTCGCGATCGATCAGCGCCAACATGGCTGGGCTTGGATATGTAACGGTATTCTTCGACAGTGCTGGACGGCTGCCAATCAAAACCATCTGTCAGAAAGCTCTGATCTCTGATAGGCTGAACCAACGCCATTTTGTTCGCGAAATAAGCAATTTACAGTGGCACACAAAATTTCATCTTCACCATATTTCGTTGCGAAATTCTGACGCAAATCGAAAGGCAGCGTGATCTTGTGAATTATTTCTTCTAATTCTAAGATATTCTAATTCTAATTCAAGATCTTTGCTTCAGCAGTAAGCCAGCAACTGTACAATCTAAACTGATCAGATTCTCGGTGATGAAGATTCTGTCGTTCAGTGTAGTTCGCCATGTCAACCAAAATTCGAAACACACTGTGTCGGTCTCTTTTTCGCCTGTGTTGGTTTTCTGAGATAGAAATCATTTTTCGGAAAATTCTCTCTTGGTGAAAGAGAGGAATAGTCTTACAGGAATAGTTTTACACTTTTTGGATAAATGTTGATTGGCAGAGCCAACTAGTTCAAGACTGTGGGTAGGGGAGGGCAAGAGAGCTAAAAAACAAAAAGTTGCATAGACAAATAGATTGCCGCTTCCCCTCTCCCCGCGAATAATTTAGTAAGCCTTTGACGACAGCTAGTAAATTTTTGGGACGCTGATCTCGGGCTTACTTCTATTTTCTGAAAGTCAAGGGGGATGCGAGAGTGGCGCTAGAACCGAAAACTACGAATGATAATATCTCAATCATGGTTCTAGCTAGAAAGCTAAGCTTTATCCATTACGGTCCGTAAGGGGAGGAGGGGAGGGGGCGGCTAAAAACAAATTGTCGATCGAATTTTGTTGTCAAATGATTACATGATCCGAATTACATAACAGAAAGAGTTCGCATTTTACGAATAATTAGATGGCACATCGATGCACCATGATCAGAGGGAGGCCGAAACTTTTAAGGGGCGGGAGGTTCAAGGCAAAACAATTATTAATTAAGATCTTATCTATCTTTTAAGCTATGTAATTAGCTAGCGAAAAACGAAAAAAAATGTAACATTTGGACATAAGTGGAGTGGGGAGGGGGGTATGGGCAGCATTTCAAGCCGTTATATCTCAAAATCCAATGCAGATTAAGGTAAAATGTTGCGTTTTTTTCAAATTTCAAAACAGGCGGGAAACCCTATTAAAAGTCGTTTTGAATAAAAAAAACTTTTCTTAACCAAAATTTAACCTCTCCGTAAAACAATAAAACAAGGAATAATCCCTTAAAAGGTTGCATCCGAATTAACGTACACCCTGTAGAAGCAAATTTACAACTTAATCCGAGTCCTATTTAACACCAAACCACTGTATCAATGATTTTTTTTCGGAGAGATTTTTTCGGATCGCTTATATGCCGGGAGTACCAGCATAAAAGCAAAGTTTTCCATCGAAATTTCCCAATCGTTGGAAAAACTTTACACAATCTGGCATCCCTACTATCGTAACTATCTTAAATCTAAAAAAAAAAACACCACCCAGCACACATCACACGAACATTTTCCCCCAGTGTGTGCACTATTAACGAAAAACTGGTTTCGGTGTGTGATGCGCGCGGATTCGAAGGAAAAAAAAAAACATTTTTCGTCCGTGGAAAAGCTACGAAAACAACCAACAAAATATTTGTGAAAAATTGATTTTTATTCTATCAAAAAAAAACGAAAAAAAATTGTGATCCGTTTATCTTTAATCTCTTTCGGTTGTTCGCATCTTTTAAAATTTATTTATACGTGTCCGCAGATTCGATTCCAAGATAAATCGCGCATCGCGATTAAGCAAAAAAAAAAAAAATTTTTATTTAATGCTATTTTCGGTGGCATACCAGAAAATTATATTCCACAATATCCAACGAATTTTCCGATCTAAAATCTTTAGATAATAAAAAAAAAGAAGAATTTTATTTGTTGTTGCGAATTTTTGCAATCCGATCTGTAGAGGAATCGTGCACACAACCAAAAAGCGGCTTCTTGTGCATCCTCTGCAATCGATTGTGCACACAGGACCCAAAAAAAAAACCAAACAAAAAAAGAACTTCTTTTCGGTAAACTATTCCTATCCCCTCCCTCCCCCTCGCGGGCGTAATTAAGCGATATTTTTGATAAATAACCAAAAAAAACATAATTTCGAATTTTAAACAAATTTCCATTCCAAAAAGGACTATCGACGCGCCTATAAATTATAAAAAATTTTGTGTTAGTGTAGAAATTTCGGAATTTTCAGAAGAAGAAGAATAATTCGGAGTGTTTACACACGAATGACAAAAAAAACAGCGATCCCCGAAAAGTATGGCCCTTGGTGAGTCCCAAAATGGTGTGGTAGCCGCCGTCACTAATAATTCGAAAATTGATGATCAGCCGCAGCAGCTAAACGTTCGGCCTGAATTACAGCCGTCGCAATTGAATCCCGAAAAGTCACCCCAGCAGACGGACAACAACATTGCGACCGGAAATATTAAAATGACGGATAAAATGCAGCTAAAGTCCGGCGGCGGCGGCAAACAGGTTCGTTTTGTGTTTATTTTTCAAATGTAAATTGAAGTCCTTGTTTTTTTCATAAATACGTCCTGAATTGTAAAGGACATGCACACATACTATCCTGTAGCTTGCCCGATATGAATTTTTTTTTAATAAGCAGATTGATAGATACCTTCTTCGTTGTAGATGGTATTTTTTTGCGATACTTTTATAGTTATAGTTATAGAGTATCGATAATGAATAAAAGGAGACTTATGATCTCATCGAAAGTATTCAGGTTGACCATAAACGGCAGTGGTCATCGATGACATCATAGTCTCCTCTGATTTCTTTTACAATGAATGGCGAAAGTATTTGAACAGATTTGGAACATGTGTACAATAGTTTTGAGAATTTGAATACGAATATGGAAAATATCAATTAAAAATGATCATAATATTGATAATTCAATAAAAAAAAATGAATACAAATACGAATGAAGAGCGAGAAGGTACCGGAAAGAATCGGTCGTGCTTCTCAATAAGGATGTAAAATGACAGTTAGTTAATTCAATCTTTTATTGTGCACCAACTCCGCACCGACTTAATCTGTAACAGATTATTCAATTAAACGACTCGATTCCATAAGTAAATATTGCGCGATGATATCATCATTAGCCAAGCCCGGCAATCATATGATTTTAAAAATTATTGCAGATAATGTGCCCGATTGAATACTCTTTGGATAAGAGATACAAAAAAAAAAAAATTATTTCGCATTATTTAGAATGCAGATAAATTCGCTGTTGTGCAGAACTAACAGGCTAACGAATTCGACGAAGCGTAAATGATACTCATAAATTGCGAAATAGTCAAGAGCTTAATAAAGTTTAATCAGCGCGACGGCGGCGTCGGCGGCTCTGTGCGAAACACACCAACGTACAATTTAAAAATAACAAAAATAATTGAGAGAAATGATCTCATCTGAATCTCGTACAGTTTTGATGATGTAAAAATTGTGTTATCCATTTAGTGTGAATTAAAAAAATAATTAGCTTCCGAATAAACGTGACGATAGTACTGACTGGAATAGATACAAATATTTAAAGTATTGAATATTTGCGCGATCATACCATACTATAGATAAAATCTGAAACTATATACAGACAAATCTCGATAATATCTATCTAGTTCATATTCTTGAAGGGTTGAAATATTAAAATCTGAAACTATATACAGACAAATCTCGATAATATCTATCTAGTTCATATTCTTGAAGGGTTGAAATATTAAAATGGATTGGAAAGTATTCAAACATGCAATGTTCAAGATATTTTGCCGCCTGGATAATTTTGTCGATTCGTGTGCCTTTTCAAATAACTATAATCTTGGATATTTCAATTTTATAATCTAGATGAAATCTGAGAGTATTACATATTTGTAACGTCTAGAACTACGGGTACAAAAATTTTTTTTGTCGCTGAAAAATATCGAAACCGGCTTATCCGTCCGTCCATCTGTTCGGTCGTTAACTTGAGAATGCGATGAGCTTAATGTTTTGTACTCGTTTTTTTTTTGATGAAAAATTGAGGTCGAGTTCGTAAACGGGCCAAATTGCTCCACCCGTTCTACCACCTCCCATACAAAATTACACAATTTCGGAATTTGACAATAAACGGATTTTCTCGAAAAGTATGATTGATCTGTTTGCAATGTGTTATTGCTATAACGATTTCGAATTCCTCCCCCACTCCTTCTACCACCTCCAATACAAACTGCACTTTTTCAAGAAATACTATAAAACCAATTTGCTCAGTACGTATATAACTGTTTCTCGCTATTTTTGGCTCCACTTTCAAGTCCAACGCACAGAATGGTGTTTCCGCTCGGGGTTCTTCTCCTGATCCTCTTCACCTGACCTCGCTTAAGCCCAAGATTTCCATGTTTGAGTGCTCCGTTTCACGGTCGATTACTGATTGGCGGCGTGTAGACCGAGTGTGTCAAAATGACCTTGGCTAGGCGAATAACGTTTGATTTTTATTTATTTAAATTTTTCTCTCTTCTAGACCGATGCAAACATAACTTTCCTGCGAGCTGCACGAAGCGGCGATCTCGAGAAGGTCATCGAATTTCTTGAAACTAGTCAGGTGGCCGACATTAATACTTGTAATGCGGTAAGTACAAAAATTTGTACAAGTTTGTACACTTAATACAAAATAAAAAACAAAAAAACTTGTTTTTCCATCGGACTGGACAGAACGGCTTGAATGCATTGCATTTGGCTGCCAAGGACGGCTACATCGATATTGTGAACGAACTTTTGAAGCGCGGCGCTAAAGTCGATAATGCCACGAAGAAGGGCAATACAGCCTTGCATATCGCGTCGCTGGCCGGCCAGAAGGAAGTGATTAAACTTTTGATCCAGTATAATGCGAACGTTAATGTGCAGTCCTTGACTGGCTTCACGCCGCTCTATATGGCCGCCCAAGAAAATCACGATGCCTGCGTGAAATATTTATTAGCCAAGGGAGCCAATCCGTCGCTAGCTACAGAGGTCGGTCGCCTGTTATTTTGGCGCCAATTGATTTTATTTTTGAAAAAATTATTTCACAGGATGGCTTCACTCCGCTTGCTGTCGCCATGCAGCAAGGACACGACAAAGTCGTAGCCGTACTCCTGGAAAGTGATTCGCGTGGCAAAGTACGTTTACCGGCACTGCATATTGCGGCGAAAAAGGACGACGTTAAGGCCGCAACATTGCTTCTTGAAAACGATCATAATCCCGACATTGTATCGAAGAGTGGCTTCACGCCGCTTCACATAGCCGCCCATTATGGGAACGTCGACATTGCTAATCTGCTAATTGAGAAGGGAGCGGACGTTAATTTTACCGCCAAGCATAACATAACGCCGATTCATGTGGCCTGTAAATGGGGCAAGGGCAACATGTTGAACTTATTATTGGCAAAGGGTGCGAAAATCGATAGTACGACGCGTGACGGTCTGACACCGTTGCACTGTGCCGCCCGATCTGGTCACGAAAAGGTGATCGAAGTTTTATTAAAGAATCACGCTCCGATTTTGTCGAAAACCAAAAACGGTCTGGCGCCGCTTCATATGGCGGCACAGGGCGAACACGATGAAGCCGCACGAATTCTGCTGGTTCATAAGGCGCCCGTGGACGAAGTCACTGTCGACTATTTGACGGCATTACATGTCGCTGCCCACTGCGGACACGTAAAGGTTGCGAAACTGCTCCTGGATCACAATGCCGATCCGAATGCACGTGCCCTGAACGGATTCACACCGCTGCACATAGCTTGTAAAAAAAATCGAATTAAGGTCGTCGAACTACTACTGAAGCATAGCGCCAGTATTAGCGCGACAACGGAGAGCGGTTTGACGCCGTTGCACGTGGCCAGCTTCATGGGATGCATGAATATCGTCATCTATTTGCTGCAGCACGACGCCAATCCGGATGCGCCGACTGTGCGTGGCGAGACGCCACTGCATTTGGCGGCACGCGCAAATCAAACGGACATTATACGGATTTTGCTCCGCAATCAGGCACAAGTTGATATTAAGGCGCGTGAGGGACAGACTCCGCTTCACGTGGCCTCACGACTCGGCAATATCGATATCGTAATGCTGCTCCTGCAGCACGGTGCCAATGTGGATTCATCGACAAAGGACCTGTACACTCCGCTACATATCGCTGCAAAAGAAGGCCAGGAAGAAGTTGCGGCGGTTCTTATCGAACAGAATGGCTCGTTTGATGCCGCCACCAAGAAGGGCTTCACGCCCTTACATCTAGCTGCCAAATACGGACACGTCAAAATCGCGCAATTGCTGCTGCAAAAGGGTGCCGCAGTCGACGTTCAGGGCAAAAATTCCGTGACGCCGTTGCACGTTGCAAGTCACTACGACCATCAGAAGGTTGCCCTGCTGTTGCTCGACAAGGGTGCCTCGCCTCATACGAGCGCCAAAAATGGTCACACCGCTCTCCATATAGCGGCCAAAAAGAATCAAATGGAAATTGCAACACACCTGTTGCAGCACGGAGCGAAAGCGGACGTCGAGAGCAAGTCGGGCTTTACGCCGTTGCATTTGGCCGCACAGGAAGGACACATCGATATCGTCAATTTGCTGTTGGAGCACGGAGCCGACAGTAGCCACGCTGCGAAAAACGGTCTAACACCGATGCATCTCTGCGCGCAGGAGGACAAGGTTGACGTTGCCCGGATCCTGTTCGATCGTCGGGCGAAAATCGATGAGAAAACTAAAGCGGGTTATACGCCGTTGCACGTGGCCGCTCACTTCGGGCAGGTCAATATGGTGAAATTTTTATTGGAGAACGACGCCAACATCGAATTAAATACGAATATCGGATACACGCCGTTGCATCAAGCAGCCCAGCAAGGACACACGCTCATCATTAATTTGTTGTTAACGCATAAGGCCAATCCGAATGCACTGACCAATGTAAGTATCATGCCGCATAACGAGTTGGTCAAAAAGTCCTGATGTTTTTTTTTTTTTGGCAAAACTCCTTTTGAGCGAACGCTTCACGATCCGTTGAACCTCAAATATTGACAGCCAAATTTTGACATGGTCAATTGTCCTGCAATCCAACGTGGGTAGCGTGTTTGTCTACAATGCGAAGGTCGTGAGTTCAAATCCCGATCGACATATATAATTCCAGCACACTGCCTGTTTGGGGTGGTATACCTTGGTCACTTCAATCCATGAAAATGAGATGCAATCCAGTGCACTACATTTAAAGCTGGGCTTAAGCCTAGTGGGTAGCGTGTTTGTCTACATTGGGAAGGGCGTCAAATCCCGGTTGAAGGATCCATGTTTCATCCATTGTCACGTATTGACGCAAAAATACTTTTTATTCCGCTTAAACAGCGTTCTGAATCATCGACACGTTACTGTTTTTTTTTTTTTTGGTCGTCCATTTTGAGCAAACGCGGCAACCATTTTGAATGCGCACGATGGTGAACACACTGCCTTTTGATATCCTTAGGATGCCAGCTATCTTCTGTAATTTCAATTTACTGTCTTGCGAAACGATTTTGTGCACTTTTTTTATGTTTTCTGGAATAACGGCATCATTTGGACGTCCAGAGTGTTCAGCAGGCGGTGTCTGTACGGGTGCGCGTTTAAATTCCAAACCAACGATGAAGCAGAGTTCCCATAAAAACCCAAACTTTTGCTTGAACGGTATTTTCTCCCATAGGAAAGCACACTATTTTTCCGACATTATTTTGGGAAAAGTAGCGTCACTAAAACTAATTGTTGAAATGTCATTTTGACATGTATTATGTGAAGGTTGGTACTCGGGATTTTTTGACCGTTGGATTACCATGATGTTTGTTTATTTTGTTTTTTTTTATATAAATAGAACGGACAGACTGCGCTAAGCATTGCAAATAAATTAGGATACGTAACGGCCGTTGAAACATTGAAAATTGTCACAGAAACGAGCATCACAAATACCGTTACGGGCGTACTCGAGGAAAAATATAAAGTTTGCGCCCCGGAATCTATGCACGAAGCCTTCATGTCGGACTCAGAGGACGAAGGCATCGAAGATCATATCGATCAGCATCAGTACAAATACATGGCAACCGATGACCTCAAAAATATATCGGACACGATGAAATACGATACGACCGATGATGGACACTGCGAACAGCGAAATGGTTTGTTTTTTGTTTATTAAAAAAAAAAAAAAAAAAATTTTTTTTTTTTTAATTTAAATCAGCCAGTGAATTAGAAACGAATTTTTTTGTTTGTTTGTTTGTTTGTTTGTTTTTTTTTTACCGCAGTTGCAGCTAATGAATCTACAGTGTCAGGTAATTACGTTAATGCTGACGTAGCGAATCCGTACATTATAAAATCTATAGATAATGTGAACATAATTCGTCAGCCTATTAATGTTGGGTACGTAGATAAAATTTTGAAATTTTGAAATCTTGATTTAATTCTCATTAAAAATCGCACCATCGTGAATGATTCTTTGCTTGCGAATTCCGATAATTGGATCATTCTGGTTCTTTTTTTTGACTGTTTTTTTTTCTGATTTATTTAAATAATGCGTCTTTCTATTATTTGGGGCGAATGATCGGATTAAATGTTCTAACTTAGTTTTAAACCGGTAATGAATTGACATATAAATTTTAATTCACATTAATATCAATTTTTTCATTGTGAATTCGATCGAAATTAACGAATTAAAATGTGCATGCTTTTTTTTCTCAAATTAAAATATTTAACGAACTTCAAAACGTGAACAAAAATTTAGATATGGCGCTTAACGCTGCTCTCATTATTTGCAATTTTTTTAGTGAAATACCGTTTGAGATTTGTTCACCATTTAGAAGCAATGCCAACACACAAAATTCAGATTTTTCGATTGTATTGAAAATTAAAAAAATAGCGTCACTTCTATCACTTTAAATTGTGAACTAAACGTCAGATTGTCATGAAATTTTGACACGTATCGTTTGAAGGATGGTTGACTTCCTTGTCACGGCGCCATCAATATGTCATCCTACCAACTTGTTGAACGTTATAGAAGTTATGATCCGGCTAAATTTAAACAAAGCCAAACTAACGATAATTACAGCGATTAGTTGTTTGCTAATTGTTTTTATTTCCTACTCTTTCACTATAGTTTCTCATAATCAAACGGTAAATTGCAAAAATAAGAGCACAATTTTGAGAAATGCGTTCTGCTCTACACCATGATAAATTGACGTTGAAGTGATGGTTATCAGCTCAAACTACTAAAAACTTCTTGGCGCGAAATTAAATGGAAAACTATCTAGGCGTGAAATAACTGAATGCATGCTTTTCTATCTGTTTACAATTTAACAATTATTTATTTATATTCGAATGCTGTTACAGTCCATTTCTATACTTTTGAAACTAAGAATAATCAGTTTTAAAAGTCGACAAATTGAAATACACTTAAACATATTAAGGTGCGTCCAGACAATGCCTTATTTTCGTACGCTTAGCGCATGCCTTTTACAACAAAAGCGCAAGCAAAACACCCTCAATAGCGCACAAACCAATCGTCCGCAAAAGCGCACAAAGATCCCCGACAGGTATGGGGATATTTCCTTGTGCGCTGTTGAGGGTGTTTTGCTTGCGCTTTTATTGCAAAACGCATGCTCTCTAATCGCACGAAAATGAGGCATAGTCTGAACGCACCTTAAGAGACGCTAAAAAAAGGAAATCAGATTTAAAAAAAAAAAAAAAAATTTTAACAATCTACTTAACAAATTGAAATTTACTAAGCGGAGAAGAATACAGCGCAACCACTCTAATTTTTTTATTTTTTTTTAATTTTTTTTTTCTCTTACGAAATTACGTTTTTAAAATAAAAATCATTTTTCAATTAAAAAAAAATACGATACACGCACACATATTCAAAATTTTATTCGATGCCGCTTATAATTATCCGAAATCATCAAAAAAAAAAAAAAATCAAAAACAAAATGGCGTAGTTACAACACTTTGCTTACACTCGAACCGTATCTCCAAGTTTTTGGTGGACGAAAACAAATATTGCCAATGTGCAGGGAAAGGTAGCTACTTCTTTTTTTCCAATCTGTATTAGTTAAGATTATTTAGTTCGAAATATAGATTCAGCCTTTTTTTTTCTTATTTATTTATCAGTACAGTGAATCCGGTTAGGTTATTATTTATTTGGCTGTGAACGGTAAACGTTATAAATTCAAATTTGAAAAATAATAAAAATAATACGCGCAGAATATGTGATGCTAGCTGACAAAAGGGACCCTATCTTCATCATCATTAATGGCGCCCAAATCCGAGATCTAGCCTCCTGAAGTTGTCGCCTCCAATCGTCTCGATCCAAGGACCGTGTCCTACAGCTCGATAATTTTTAAGATGTCTTCCCATCGCTTACGTGATTTGCCTACTGGCCTACTTTAAGAGGACGTTTAGGGATCCTTCTATTTCCATTGGCGCTACATGGCCAGAGCTACTAAGCTTGATGAACGTTGAAGCTGCTGGCTCATTGTAGAGTCGATACAAACCATGGTTGTATCTCCCGTTCCCTTCTCCGTCACAGGTCCCAAAATTCTTCGGAGGACCTTTCTTTCGAATGCGTTAAGCTTTGTCCTTTTTTTCGGGCCATAACTGTATGGAAATGGTCAAGGAGTGGTTCGATTTTGTTCAACGGATTATCTGGACGATTAAAGAAAGGACACCTCCCAAAGTGCAGGCATCTACGGAGCAAGAAAAAGAAGCCGAGATCATTTTTTACTTTTTTGCTCAGTTGAGATTATGGGCGTCACAATTTCATGGTAACGATTTCCGGACGCAAAAAATTGTTGGCTGAGTCGGACCATTGGGCATATCCATGGCCATAACAAAGTCGTAGGAAGAATATTGCCCTCGGGATGAAATGCGGATTTTTTTTTTGCTTACTGCTCAGTTGAGATTATGGGCGCCTATTAGAGTCCCGATTTCGGGACGCATAGAATTTTTGGTTGAGTCGAGTCAAACATGAAATTTCGACCTTGTCGTGAACTGAAAATTTTCCCTTAGATCCCTTTTGTCAGCTCGCGTCACATATCCCAAATTTTGCTGGTCTTAACTGGACTTAACTGTGCTGAGTGTAAATTTTTTTTCGACACCTCTTTTGTGATTGTTAATGTTGTTTCGTATACATGCACAACCATTGAAATACGTTCGAAATTTTTTGGGGTTTTTTTTGCGTTCCAATTCAGATTACAAAATCCCCAAAAAATTTCGAAACGTAGGTGATCTTTTTATTTATCCTTTTTTTTTGTAAATATGTAATTTAAAATTATTGTTTGGCATGAGCTTCATTCTCAATGTGCATTTTTTCATAATTAATTGCCGAGATTCACACAAAAACGGTCGAAAACGTTGCCGACAAAATGGCGGATCATCCGTTTTGTGTGACGATCGATTTTCCATTCTTTTTTTTTTTGAATGCGAAATTTTTTTTTTGGATTTTTCATCATCATGAAATTTTGTAGTTTTCTTGTATCGTTCCTGGTTGACGCACGTGGCGGAGCGATGCGCGGTTGCAGACATTGCGGCGTTCGCGTAATAGTCCCGCCAAAATCGGCTGCACAGCCGACTCGAATCACGTGTCGCTACGTTAAGGCACAACGAATTCCGAATCCGCCGTCTCTAATGGAAGGTGAAGCCCTGATCAGTAGAGTTTTGGAGCTGTCTCCGGTGGAAGCGAAATTTTTAGGGTATTTATTCGACGATGGAATCAGCCCTTGCGAAACATGTAACCACGAAATTCTATTACAGACCCGTAATTTTGGAGGTACCGCATTTCGGATCGCTCCGAAATAAGGAGCGCGAAATCATAATTCTACGTTCAGACAATGGGCAAACGTGGCGCGAACACATGCTTTACGATAGTGACGAAGCGGTACGCGACGTCCTGAACGAATCGTTCGAAACGTCCGAACTAAATCAGCTGGAAGATTTGCACACGAATCGGATCATTCGGATTGTAACGCACGACTTTCCGCATTTCTTTGCGGTCGTGTCGCGCATTCGACAAGAAGTGCATGCGATCGGTCCGGATGGCGGAACCGTATCATCGACGGCTGTACCCCAAGTGCAGGCAATCTTTCCGTTTAATGCGTTGACGAAGAAAATTCGCGTCGGTCTACAGGCGCAGCCGGTCGATCTGAATGGTTGCGCAAAACTTCTCGGGCAAGGAGTTGCCGTCTCGCCCGTTGTGACCGTTGAGCCGCGACGCCGCAAATTCCACAAGGCTATCACACTCAGTATGCCCGCGCCACGTGCCCACACCCAGGGCATGATCAATCAATATTCGGGCAGTGCCCCGACCTTGCGTCTTCTGTGCTCGATAACGGGAGGACAAAATCGCGCCGTTTGGGAGGACGTGACCGGATCGACACCGCTCACATTCGTCAAGGATAGCGTGTCGTTTACGACAACGGTATCGGCGCGATTCTGGCTCATGGATTGTCGCAACATTTCGGATGCCTGCCGAATGGCAACCGAACTGTACACGTACATGGCCAAGGTTCCTTTTATGGTGAAGTTCGTTGTGTTCGCGAAGCGAATTAGCACGACGGAGGCTAAACTGAGCGTTTTCTGTATGACCGACGATAAGGAGGACAAGACCCTCGAGCAGCAGGAGTTTTTCACGGAAGTCGCGAAAAGTCGCGACGTCGAAGTCCTGGAGGGACAGAACATCTATCTGGAGTTCTCGGGAAATCTGATTCCGGTGCTAAAATCGGGCGAACAGTTGAACATGCAGTTCAATGCGTTCCGCGAAAATCGTCTATCTTTCACGGTTCGCGTCAAGGATCTGGAAGAGCCGTTCGGACGCATCAGCTTCATGAACGAGCCGAAAATAGCCAAGGGCGAGCTTCCGTTGACGCCTACGTGCACCCTAAACGTATCGCTGAAACTGGAGAAAATCATCGAGGACGATCGCCAGAGCTTGAACGCAAGCGAAAGAAGTTTGGATCGAAATTATCGCGTCCTGTTGAACGGTATCGGCTATAGTCAACCGAACGAAATACGCAAAGCGGACATCCGTCTGTCCGATATATGCAATCTGCTCGAATTCGATTGGGAAAAATTGGCGCACGAGCTGGATGTACCGTCGGTCGATATCGATCTGATCAAAGCCGAATATCCTGATAAGCCGTCGCAACAGGCGATGGTAATGCTGCGCTTATGGCTTCGACAGGCTGGACACCAAGCGACCGGGAACAATCTGGAGCAGGCACTTCATAAGATCAAACGTTCCGACATTGTCGATAAGTGCATCTTCAATTTGGAGCTGGTCACCGACGAGATGGAGAAGGCAGTGGCCAAGATGCAACTGGATCAGAGCGGCTTCGATAATTTGAAAGAGGAACTCGACATGACTGACCAATCGTTGCGACACAATCAGTCGTTAGATCGAAGCTATATCGAGAAATGCGACGAATCGGCCGAATTTAACGTGAAAAAGGACGATTCCGTGCCAGAAGGTGAGAGTAAGTCGACGAGATAATTGCGTAACGTTCTTTCGTTAATTTCTGTTCTTCTATAGTTGACGAAAAATTGTTGAAAAAGGCGCTGAATATTGCCGACAAACGTTCGGACGGGAGTATCTCGACACCACCGCCGACGCCCATCGAAGTCGTCACACGAACCGAATTCGACGAATTCAAAGTGCCGCCGACTGCACATCCCGAAATCACAGATCTTTCGCAGCACGAAGGTAAGCGAATGATTTTCGATTTTCTTCATTAATTTTGCTGTATTGAAAAATTCATCGAGGGGCCAGCCAGTGAAACCTCCTTATAACGAACTCGCCACCAAAATTATTTCGTTGCATAGAAAATTCACATTAGGTTAGGTTCGTGGAGGGGTTAGGCACCAATGAACGTAGACCACCAGTGAGTCCATTGTACGCCTCCGTGTTCTTACCATTTGGACTAAAATATCATTCAGCCAGCCCACTCTTCCGATGAAACTAATAAGCTTCATCGATTCAAGAGACCTGGAGATCTCTTCCTTAAAATTCCTCCAGTCAAATCAACCAAATCAATCTCAACCTAATTCACCACATTCTGGTTTTCTCCAGGATCAATATTCCAGGTGACCCCTTTATATCTTCGTAGGCAGTGTGGTAGAATTATGCGTCGATCGGGATTTGAACCCACGACTTTCGCATTGTAGACCACCTCGATGTTGGTGGAATTGAGTCTGTCACTTCGTTATAGTGACGCCCAGCGCTGGGCTCAAAATTGCACCGATAGGCAACGTGAACCCCTCTTTTCTTTCTTTGTTCGTCCCCTCCTCCTTCCTTCTCTCCCCCACTTTCCTTACGACTTTCCAAAAATGGCGTCTTCCCCGCACCAAAGCCGCTACTCCACGTCTTGCCGAGAACTCTGAGGTTGAGAAGAAACACATTATTGGAAGGATAGAGTCATCCTTCCACTTCTACAATGGCACTCCAGACTAAATTGACCTTCGGGTTACTTTTTTTTCATTATTTACTGTGGAAGGATTTTTAGCCCATCGCACAATCATTTCATTTTCTTAGATTGAGGTGACCGAGAGGTATACCATTGGTCGGCGAACTGTTCTATGATAGTCAGGACGAAATTGAGAGATTCGTTATACGGAGAATTTCGTTGCAGAGGAGTTTCACTGTAGTAGTAAAATTTTACCTTAATTAATTGTTTTGGGTGAACTAACGGGGTGGAACGTTTAAGGATGTAGCTGGTTTATTATTTAAATGCATGCAACCCTTATAATAAGTCTTAGTTTTTTTTTTTTATTTTCCCTCCGATCCTATGTACTTTGCCTGCGTACGTGATTCCTTAACTATTTGTAGATGCTGCGCGCATTGCATTTATTTATTGTTTAAAATTCTCGTTATCCTTTTTTGTTTCCCGCATAAATTTTTCTCTCTCTCAATGTTATGTGTATAATTATTCCGTAATAAAGCATCTAAACCGATCCGAGAGGACGAGAAAATTATGGAGAAGAAAATTATCGTTAAAATACCGGACGAAGAGCGTATCCCTGATGATGCCGAATGTTTAGCCAATCAGATGCTAATCGACTTGCATCGATCAGCTGAGCGAGGCGTAAAATTCGAAGCGGAAGACGAAGAAAATGGAAGTAAAATACCGCTGGCAACGAAAACATCGACACCAATCAAAGTCAAAACGATTAAGAAACATTCAAAAGTTGTGAATAAGACGCAAAATTCATCGCGTCCGACTGTCGGCGATATCGAATGGGATCTGTCCACCAAAAATGACGAAAGCCTGCAAAAAATTACCGAGAATCTTCTGAATCAAGAGGTCGCCTCGCCGTCGTTATTCGGAAACGATTCATTCGATTCGAGCGTTTGCCTAACATCTTCAAGAGATGCAACAGTTGACAATTTTGATGCAAGCGAAACAACAATAATGCCGACAATAAATCGAGATGCCGACAGTAACCGAAGAACAGAAAGTCACGCTTCTATTATTACAGATAAAAGTAATACGAATCCTATTGATTCGCAATCAATTGATTCGCTTAATCCGAATCTTAGTGAATCGGATGCTAGTGTTGGCGATTCACCGCTAAAATTGCGACAAAAATCGAATTCACCGGGTAAAAAAGAGCATCAACAAGAACCAGCCGGTGGGAGTACAGGAAACAAAGCCTTGGGATCATCTAGTGACTCGGATATAGCTCTGCATGAGCCGGGGGCCGAGCTTAGTGAAGATGAAACAGGTATAAATTCAAAGTCCTTAAAAAAAAAAAAATAAAATAAATAAGTTGTCTGTGTTGCCAATTAAAGCATAATTTCAGCCACCTCCCAAAATAGTTGTACTAAAAATTATCCTGTCCATTTGTTAATGAAAAACAATCTGAAAATGCGCCAAGACTAACAGGGAAAGATTTCCGGATTTTACACTGTTACGCTTTATTATTCGTGATATTTCGGTTTCCGCTGAGACCTTTAGGGTTAGGTTAGGTCAGATTGGTGGAGGGGCTGGACACCAATATACGTAGACCATCAGTGGGCCCATTGTACGCCTCCGTGTTTTTACCATTTGGACCAAAATATCATTTAGCTAGCCCGCTCTACCGGCGTAACTAATGAACTTCATCGGTTCAAGGGGAGACTCTTCAGTTCGGTGAAGAAGTCCTCTCCGTGGATTTGTCCTCGAATTGTTCGGAGAGGAGAAACTGCTCTCCTCACCGCAGCCACTGCGAATGTCCTCGGTTGTAAGGCGAAGTCTTCGAGCGTGGTATCTAAGAAGACAGTGGCTCGTGACTGTCGAGTCTCAATATTTTTATTGATTTCCCTCCATCAACCCCGCCCCATAGCATCTTCTCCACACTTTGTTAACAAATACCGTCTTAATGATTCTTAAGGCAATGCCAACATTGTTCGTTTCCTCAACGGTGGCAACAGCAGATCCATTTCCCGGTTTATCGCGATGCCCCGGAACCCAAGAAAGTTCAGGTTTTCCAGAAATTCGTCCAACATTTCCATACTCAAGCATCTTGAATTGCAGCTGTAACTGGAGAGGTCCTTCAGGAGTAGAAACTAACTACTTTCGCAATAGCCAGTGGCAGATCAAGGCTTTCAGAAAAGATGCCATAACCCTATTTCCATTTTCGAAACATAAGTAAATATCGCAATCTTATCATTCGGCATGACATGGCAGTCCATTGCTGTCTGTCAGGTAGAGTGACTTCATAGTGCTTCACAAAGAGATCACTACTACAGCTTGGGAAAGAAGATTTCTTCTTCAGGAATGATAGCATGAGACTTGAGTCTTGCTGCCGTAATGCTTGCCTTCTCCAGAATTACAGCATTGCGCGGAAGAAGACCTAAGATGGCTTCCAGTCGTGCCCCCGATTTTCTGAATGTGACTCAATTGTGATTGGATGTATTTCAGTTCGATACTTTCCCACCATCAGTGGATCGGTCACAATTTGAGGAAACCAGAGTGAAACCTCACCAAACAGGCACGGGACTATAATCCTCAAAGAAGACGTCGGGTTGGAAGCGAGCAGTTGAGCAGGAGGCCAGAGGAATAACCAAGTCTTGGCAACAGATAAAGGCCGATGCTCAGGATCGCGCCTTGTGAAAGAAAGCTGTTTCCGTCCTATGCCCCTATAGGGGGTCTTAACAGGAAATGGATTGATTGATTCAGCCCCCATTTTTTGCTGAAAGTTTTCTTCGACATTTCGTCGCCATCTGAGTTTGATTCTTCAAATAATTCCCAGATAAGTTACTCTATCTTGAAGGATTAGAGCAACTCCCTCAATGGATGGCACGTCGTCTTCTAGTGTAGAGAGTATTGGCGACACGAATTCGACCAACCGGTAACAAATTTTAATGCACTTTGCATCAGTTCGCCTAAAGCTGTAGGACAAGTGACTCACCTCTTTTATTTGTATCTGGGCTTCTCTATAATGAAGGATGCGCATTCGCATCACAAGCCAGAATCAGATCAAATTTGTTCCCCGAAATTACTACCTGCCGGTACACATCCGATGATGATAGCGTTGGTGAATCATTCATCATGTAGATTGAGGCCAGAAGAACGGGTCGTTTACCAACTTGTCGTATCGAGGTCGTTCTGATTTGTGATCTGCCGTAGGAATCGCAACGGCTCGATGTTTCGGTCTTTCAGTGTAAAACTGGCGTGGATCAGACGTGAAACATTGTCCTTATGGACTACGACCAGCCTTCATTCCATGTAAGGAAGTCACTTGAATGCTCGTTTGTACAGGATATTCTAAAAATACCATTCGCTCCAGTCAAACCTGATTTTGGGAACACCTCCGGGGTCCATGTGTTCGTCCTGTAGGTTTGTGACCTCCTCCTCTATCGCGAATCGATTCGGCGATTTTTCCCTCGGGATTTGCTAAGTCTACGAGAGTAATTTTTAGGAATATGCGCATCTAAGGATTTCTTCGCAGCCAAATTCTCTGCACTGTTGTCCAGTCGCTTCTTTCGTTTAGCGCATTCCGAATCAGATGACGCGATAGAGTAACCGCCTTTAGATCACGCGGGTGCTTTGCTTTGTTCTTCTTGATGCCCGGAGGATCAGGTAGCGTCGGTGCAGCGTATACTACACTTGAAGAGAAAGTGGCACTGGCCGCAGCTTTGGCCACCTCTCTTCGGCGTAATCGCTGTCCGTGAACTCGGCTTTTTTCCTTGCGTGCCAGAGTCGGTCTTCTTTGCATCCTTCAACGGCGGCCGTTTATCGACTGTGGCTCGAGAGTCAAGGACGATTGACTTAGATGATTCAAAATCTCCTCGTCACTTAAAGCTTCATCCCTAGTCAGAGTGATGTTGTCCAGCGATTTCGAAGATGCCGCCAAGGAGCGTACTCTCGCGGCTGTCCTCACCATCAATTGAAGCAGTAATGGGGTCTATTGCAACAGCCTCCCCAATCACTGCTGCATTGGATGGATCAGTAACATGATCACTGCCGCGATCTGGTCCAAACTTCGTGGATGCTATTCTGCTGGCGAAACTTGGGTGTACATCGCCTACCCATGTCGTTAGTTTCGCAACCTTCTGGGTTTCCCCGAGCCGAGATTTTCTTTCCAGTTTGTCAATCTACAAAGAAAAGACGTCGGGATTTGATGTGAAGGCTAAGGGAAATGGGCAACTAGGATTAGGGAATGGTTTTAGGGAAAAAACCAAATGAAAACACTCCGCAACGTGTGGACGTGCGTGGTGGCATACAACTCTGCACCCTCGGGGGAAAAACCTAAGGAGTACCACGTGACCTGAGACCTTTATCAAACTCTGTATTTGATAAAGAGGTCTCAGCAGAGACCGAAATGTCACGAATAAGGAAGCGTAACAGAAATATTTGGACTGTGAAAACATTCACCAAACCATTGCCGCCTAATACCCGTTTTCTTATCTAATTTTTTTTTGTTTTGTTTTATCTACAGAAACTGATTTTTACCAAAGCAACGAACAACCAACGATCGTATATGAGACAAATGTAGATGAATTAATAAAAGACGATGGGTAAGTTTTGAAAATAAGAAAATAGCAAAAAACCAAAAGAAAAAAGACGAAAGATTTCCAGATTCAACACTGTTTGCTTTTTTATTCGTGACGTTTCGGTCTCTGCTGAAGATTGATAAAGGTCTCAGAAGAAACCGAAAGCGTCACAAATAATAAAGCACAACAGATTTCCAGATTCAACACTGTTACGCTTTATTATTCGTGACGTTTCGGTCTCTGATGAGTTTGTTAAAGATATCAGCAGAGACCGAAACGTTACGAATAATAAAGCGTAACAGTGTACATTCACCTGGCAAAAAAAATTAATAATTCTATTTTTTTTTCTATTTGAGTAGCTGTCCGAAATTAATAAAAACCGATGAGCCTATAACAATTTCCAGTAGTACGCGATCAGGATCTTCCGAATATAATGTACCGGATTCTGTACAACATCAGATTGAAAATCCTAAGGATTCGATGCAGCAGATTGTTGATCATTTTATGAGTGAAGAAAGGAAACACTCTTAAAATTCTAATACGATTTTTTCTAAGGTTTCTTGTTTATTTTTTTTTTCTGTGGAATGAAAATGTAAACCGGGTGCGCAATTCCAGAGCCTTTTAAAAATATTTTCAACTTTTCCAAACATCCTGTTTTTTTTTGGAATTTTTTCGTCG
Source organism: Chorisops tibialis (assembly GCA_963669355.1). Taxonomy (NCBI): domain Eukaryota; kingdom Metazoa; phylum Arthropoda; class Insecta; order Diptera; family Stratiomyidae; genus Chorisops; species Chorisops tibialis. Next base: position 1,186,681 of record OY770265.1, on the reverse strand, counting down.
TAACTAAGGTATTTTGCTGGATAGGAAATTTGAAAACTTTCGAGTGTGCTAGGTGTCGATGATTTTTAATTGAAAACTTCAAAAATTACCTCGAACTTTTTTTTATGCTTTAACACTTATCTTGTGCATATTGTTGTATCGCCAAAATAATCGCGATATCGCACAACTTCTCAATGCCGACTGACTCTCTCTCTCTCTCTATCACAAGCGCTCGCCCTTTTTTTTCTATTTCGTTCGATTCGTCCGTTTTTCGGCCTTCTATGGTATTTCTGAGTATGCGTGAGATTATTTCGGAGGTCACCAATTTCGAACGACCAGGGCCGAAATGTTACAAAATTTCGAAGCAATTATCCCATGCTGTATTTGTTTTGCTGATTCCTTAATTTCGAGAAATTCTTTTTTCGAGAACGGAGGGTTGCGTTTTCTCTGATCGTCGACACGTCAATTTCAACGATTGAACTAGTTCAACTGTTAAGCGACCAGCTACCAAATAATAGGCCTAACAACCAATCCTACACCCTTTATTAGAGAGGCAAAAATTAAAATTAAAATAAAAATTGGCTTTAGGAATAGTTTGCAAGCGCCCAAATTACAAACAATTTTCGCAAAAAAAATTCCACAACTGCGGTGCGTAATTGCGAAACAAAGTTTTTTCTGTTTTGTTTTTCTCAGCACACAATTTATTTTTTCGAATAATAAAATAAAAAATAGATTTTCTCCTTTATCTAATTATTATGAGAGTTTTTTTTTTTGTCGTTTTTTGTTAAAACTTGAAAAACCATAAAAAATTTTAACTATTTCGAAATTAATTGTTCAAGAGTGTAATTAAATAAATAAATAAAAAAAATAAATATATAATATATTGGATCGTTAATAATAAATATATTTAAATATCTGTAAACAATAAATTAAATAATTAAGAAGCTGAGATAGAATCTCTATTTTGCTAAAAGTGAATTTTTCCTTGAATATTTCTCTCTTTTTCTGAACTATTTTTTCGTAATCGTTTTTTATTTTTTTTTTGATAGTCTGTTAATATAAAATCAGCAATTTGAACAAATTTAAGCGTAGTTTAACATGTGTAGATTAAAGAAACGCGAATATTATGCATCTTTTCATGCAAAAATATAATGAGCTGTGCTTATTTAGCGAGACAAGTGTTTTATTTTCTTTCTGATTAGAATAAAAATACAAATCTTTTATTTTCATTAAATAATTAATAATTTTTAATTAATAAGCTTTATGCTATGTACACTAACACATTGAACGATACAATTTATTTTTTATTTAAGTTTTTAAGTCATTCATTTAATTTTATAAATATTTATAATTCGGGCCTCCTACAATCCGAAATTGGCCCGGAAATTCCGGGATTATGGCATCATCGTTTTCAGGATTGGAGGTCCTTATTTATATTACATATAAAACAAAACAAATATTTATGAAAAACAAAAAAATTATATATTAACATAGAAATGAAGTATTTATGAAAAGTTGGGAATTCTTTAATAAAAATCAAATATGAACGCATTAAATTTGTCGAAAATTTTTTTTTTTTCCTAATGTAAGAGATACTTTTCGTTTGCCGCAGATCCGCAATTTTGTTCCTCAAAAAATTTGCTGGCTCCGGGCAGTGGCGGCTCGTCAGGTGAAGCACATGAGGCAGTGCCTTCTGTCATTTTTCATAAAAATAATTCTAACATCCCGAATAAATTTTTAAAGTTCCCGCATCAGCGATCCGACTCTGTTCTTTTTATCCTTTGCCTACTACACAACTGCAGGAGAATGAACTTTAGGGGGAAAAAAATAATCAAAACTGCTTGGTAAGAGAGGCGTGAGCTCGCAAATCAACGATTGCTTCGGCTGAGGCGACTGCAAAATTTCTTCACCCATCCGCGCGACAACTTATTGTCCGATCCGATGACGACGTCATGAGGAGCAGTTTATTTTTTAATTTATTATTATGATTAAGAAGAAGGAAACACACAGAGGAAAGACCGGAGAGCAGCAGGACGTAGTCATTGCAGACGTAGCATACACCGAAGGACAAAACCCGACTTGAACTAAGGATGAAAACCTAGAACGCTGCAATATATCGATTGTAAAAATTGAACGAGTGGAACGGAATTGTGAAGGAAAAAAAAAGAAGCAAGTTCAATTCCGATTTGTTTTCGGTTTTTTTTATCTGTTTTCTTCCAATTAATAAAAATTACATTAATTATTGTTGCATTAAATCGCAGCCTTAATTTTATTGCCTAGATATCACCGGTGTGGTGTTTTTTTTTCCTGATGGGAATCGTGATAGTCCCGATGCGCGGAGCTGAAAGTTTTCAAATAATTTTTCTTCAGTAATTTCCACTAAAACTCAAATTAACATTCCATAAACCAAAAAACGAAATGAAGAATGAGAGGACGACTAAAACTTATGAACAGGATCAGGATTGGAAACACCAAGCTAAACTCTCAAGAGGAGCTCAAGTTCGCTACGTACTAGGATGATGGAAACATGCTAAGTGATCGCTTGATGCATAGTATACGAGTAGTTTAGTAAATTAAGCAAAAAAAAAACCATTGCCCGCCTCCTAATGGCGCTATACAGAGCGGTAGAGCAGTGAAGTGCATGAAAGTTAGTGTGGAAGTGATAAGTGTGTGATCCTTGCAAGTATTCTACCAACATTCATCTACGCAATGGAAAATAGGATCCAGGGAGCATTCAAAAAATTTTGCAAAATAAAAGAAAATCAAAAGAAATCTTCACTTACCCCAACTTTCCTTCCTTCTGGTTCACAGGATCAGCGCAGCAATCAGGACGACCAAAACATTTTTGTCTTTTCCGGCACAGATTTTACGATTTAAACTAATAATTTGCAAAAAAAAAACACACAAAAACCGCTCGTACACAAACACTGCACACACTACACACTTGCACTAAAAAGGAAAAAAAAATAGGTTAGCACACAGAAGCATAAAACAGCCAGAAATCAAGCTCGGACTTACCTAACACAATGTCTTGATGTATCCTTATTTTCGCCGGGATTCACTAAAAACACGAGGTAAGCTGCGTGCAAGGAAGAATTTCCGGTAAGCGAGGAAAGATTTCATGTTCATAGCCTGCAAAACATCCTTCGGACGGATGAGGGGAGGAGGTGATTTCGGTTTTCGCCATTCACCGACATCTGCGGAAACAGAGAAAGGATACAAAAAAAAAAGAAACACGCAATGTGTGTAACTCCACCTAAAAAGGTCCCAAGCCCGATTTGAAAAAGAAGGATAGCGTGTTGATCTTGTAATGCGAAGGTCGTGAGTTCAAATACCGTCCGACGCAATATATAATTCCAGCATATTGCCTGCTTGGATATACCTTAGTCACCTCAAGCTACAAATATTAAAAATTCGTAGAAAGAGGGTTGTGCGAAGGGATAACAACCGTTCCACAATAAGTAATGAAAAATGTTAAGGAACCTGAATGTCAGGAGGCCAAGGTCCGGCTGTAGTGCCATTGTAGACGTAGAAGGAGGAGATAAGGAGACATTCTGAATGGGCAGCAACTCCAGTGCGTCTCAGGAAGTAGGCATAGCTTAGAGAACTCCAGCAAATCCTATTCAGCTGAAATCGTCCACCCGTATCTGTACACCGTCCTGGTCCTCCAGATTGGGAGTTGGGTGAAAGAATGAAAAACCAGGGCCCACAAAAAAAAATATATATATAAAAACACGCAAGCCTGAAGCTTCGCCTCGGATGGGACCGATTCAAGGGAAACAAAAAATTGAACACTCTTTCGGAACCTGGAATGTACGATCCTTGTTCAAACCTGGAGCACTAAAATCCATCCTGAAACAATTCAGCGTTGATGTTGTCGCACCCAAGCAAACTGAATGGCTTGGCACAGAAGTAACGGACATGAGGTCTTTAAAAGTGGCAGCCTTGTGTGCAATTCGCATAAGGACACCCTTTTTTTTTAATATCTGGCTCATAAATATTCACGCTCCAACAGAAGACAAGGACAAGGCAACCAAGGATGATGACTAATTGCACTTAAATGATATCACGATCTTTTTAGGTGATTCCAACACGAAGATTGGAAAGGAGGAGACACTCAGAGAACCGGAGGGCACAGTCTCAACGACATTAGCAATCTCCAGTTCACATCGCCATCATGCTTTCTCCACAGCGTCAGCCGATGGAAGGACGTATAACCAGATAGCCCACGTTCTTATAGACAGAAGGGACACCCCCAGCATCCAAGATATAAGAATCATCAGAGGTACTAACTGGGACTCTGATCACTATTTGGACAAGGTCACATTACGATGTCGAACAGCGGACCTGCCAAAACAACTGACACTTAAATTCGACAGCGAGAAACTGAAGGACGAGTCCATCGCAGCCGCATACACAACAGCTCCGAGAGACATTCTGACGAGATAATCAACCACCGCCGAAATGCCAATAGAGCAGCAGCTCTTGCTCTCCATCAAAAATGGTATTAAGTTCGCCGAAAGAAGAGGTTCAGGTTTAGGTTGTAGGAGGATGTAGCCTAGTAGGTAGCGCATTAGTCTACAATGCGAAGATCGGGAGTTCAAATCCCGGTCGACGTATTTTTTCAGCACACTGCCTGCTTGGGTATATCTTGGCCACCTCAATATGCAAAAAAAATGGAAAACTCGTAGGTAGAGGGTTATGCGAAGGGCTAACAACCCTTTCACAATAACAAATAAAATGTTAAGGAACCTTCAGGTCTGGTCTTCCTATTCTTTAAGAGATGGTTTCGACTCCTCCCGTGCTAGTCACTTGGTTCGATTTGCGAACCGAATCTTTGACGCCTCTGAGGACATCTAGTCGTGAGAAGAATCTAGGGAGCCTAAGCAAAAGAGACGGCTGTTAAAGATTTGCGGGAGGAGTGACAAAGATAATGTTCCATAGATTCTTCGTCCTCCTCGCAATCTCTGCAAAGGTTGTCGCTCGCAGTCCGTAGCCTGAATGCGCGACAATAGTTCGAGCGCTATAGCGACTTCGTTGTAACAGCTGAGCAGTGACATTTTTTTTTCGGTTCTTCCAAAAGGAAGCACCCAGCTGGTGGTACATCGACTGTGACTTCCTAGTGGAGTTAATGCTTGCATATCTTGCTGCGCCGTTTCCTAACAGGTCGCTATGACCTGGTATCCAAATTAGAGATACTTCGGTTATAGCCTTTCTAGGCGATTCAAATTGTGCCGACAAATGAACAATAGCTTGGATGTGGCCCTGTGTGTGTGTGGGGGGGGGGGGGGGGGAATGCTGCCAAAGTAGTGCATTGGCTCAACGTTGCCGTCATCAGACCCATTTTGTTTTATGGTGTGATTATGTGGTTGACTGCCCTAAGAACAGCGGCAAACTACACTCTCTTCAGCAAGGTGCAGAGAGTCCAAAGAAACTCGTCAGTGGACCTGCATTCAAACTGGTCGCTCCTTAATTCTAGAAGATTTCGAGAATTTAACCGAAAATACAGACTAACAGGTTTTGATTTTGATAATAATTTCCTCACCGTAATCCCTTCGAGACAAGAGTGGGAAGCAGCTGAAATACGGGAGGAAAAATGTCCTTCTATGCTGATGGCTCCAAAACTAGAAGTGAATCCCCCTTCCGGATCATTGTAGTGTGTTCCAAGCAGAAGTGATGGCCATAAAAGTAGCCTTAGCCTGGCTGAAGTGTACTGTAGTATCTACTAAGGATATTGGCATCATCACTGATAGCCAGGCCGGTCTGAAATCCCTGGAATGTCGCGCGTGTCTGAGGAACCTGTCCGAAAAATTCAACATTCGCCTGTACTGGGCATAGGACCATTTCGGTGAATTGCAGGGCTGACGAACTCGCCCAGAACGGAACCAAGGAAAACTTTCCTGATCTCATAGGGGCTTCAGATTGGCCCGCTGGGAGCGCAGACCCCAATCCGATTGGACTACTCCTTATGGTATACCTTTGAGGAGGTGGCCTGCCAAAGACTGCACCTAAATTTCGAGAACCAGAAGAGGTCTCTAATCCAAGGCAAGGGACGAATTTCTGCATATTCAAGATGTGAAAGAGAAACTGTGCATGCCTCTCGCAACTTATAAGCTGCAACTTAAGTTAAATGCGATTAGTAAAGCCAACGACAGACGGACAAATAGTGCTTCGTAGTAGGAGTTGATACAGGACATAGACGTTTGATCTTCCGCTTAATGATTTTTACAGGAGCTGCGAGGAGGAAATGGAAGAAATGATCCTTCATCTGCAATGCGTTTGCCCTGCTCTCTCTAGGAGACGCCTCCTGGGCGGACACTTTTTCAATATTTTCGGTGTATGTGCCCACGGACGTGTGTCTGGACCAGCCACCTCTACCTACCTTGCCTGGAAGTAGCCAGCACATTTACAATGCACCTTTAGATGCCTCTAGGCTTTCGCTGAAGTGACAAGAAATATTTACATCACATGATCGTGGAACAATTGGGCTGGATGGGGGGGGGGAGGGGGTTCAGAGATTTGCGTTTCACAGCTAGCTGTATCCATAGACCTGCATATAAATTACGGAATACTCACCATCTACTTACAGATATTGCCATGGCCGCTGTAGCGATGAAATTACTCGTATTTTCCCGTCCTTTATATAAATTCGTGCATAATATTCGTGGCGGCCCATACGGCAACGCTACTAACCTGCACCGTATTCCCTTAGCTTTTAAGGCAGGACCTGCTCCCACAGGCAGTCCTAAAAATGACAAATAGACACTCACTGGATCATGGGCCTATCAACCGTGATCTTAAGATCTAACTGATGCGAGAAACGGATACAGGGTAACGACTTTTGGCAATAAAAAACGGACTATGATTGGCTTCTGGAACGTTCGAACATTGAACGACGGGGTAAGAACCCAAAGCGGAAACACCATTCTGTACGTTGGTCCTGAGAGCGAAGCGTGGCGGTTGTCCTTACACCGAGAGCGATGGAAAAGTACGAGCGTGTGAAGTGCAGTGTGAAGTCCAGTACAACTACTCTACGATATCGAGATGAAAGACCTTCTCACTGCTCGGCCGGAGGACCTGAAAAAAAAACCCGTGTCCAAAAAGAAAAGAGGCATCAGTCCTGCCACAAAATTGCCGAGGATTCAATCCAAGAAAACGGCTGAAATGCAGCCATTGAAGACGAAGCATACACAGGAGAAAAAACGCCAACGATTTGGACTGTAGCGCCATTGATGATGATGACCTAGAAGGCTGCAATATATCGATTGAAAAAATTTAACGAGTGGAACGGAATTGTGAAGGGGAAAAAAAAGAAGCAAGTTCAATTCCGATTTGTTTTCGGTTTTTTTTTTATCTGTTTTCTTTCAATTAATAAAAATTACATTAATTATTGTTGCATTAAATCGCAGCCTTAATTTTATTGCCTAGATATCACCGGTGTGGTGTTTTTTTTTCCTGATGGGAATCGTGATAGTCCCGATGCGCGGAGCTGAAAGTTTTCAAATAATTTTTCTTCAGTAATTTCCACTAAAACTCAAATTAACATTCCATAAACCAAAAAAACGAAATGAAGAATGAGAGGACGACTAAAACTTATGAACAGGATTAGGGTTGGAACCACCAAGCTAAACTCTCAAGGATCTCAAGTTCGCTACGTACTAGGATGATGGAAACATGCTAATAGGCTCCATGCAGTTTTGGAAAAAGAAAAAAAGTGTTTATTGCTCGCCTGATGACGCGCCCCCGTACACAATGGACCAAGTGGCCATCAGCGGTTCCATAATCAAGAACGGCAATGCATGTGCCCCCATTGTGTATAGCGGTGCCTCAAGGAGCCGACAAGCAATTCTGGTTGCAGAAATATGTTCAAAGCAGCAGAGTAATAAAGTTATTGGAAAAATCAATGTGTTCTAAATGCTTCATGCTCTACAGTGCGATTCTAGAATAAGTTTTCTCAATAAAACATAAAAAATATGTGCAGACTTAACCCAACTTTTTTCCTTCTCGGCATTTTCCTTGCAACACACAAACCCGAAGGGATTTTCATAGAAAAGCGATCGCGCGCGATACGGAATGAAAATCTCAAAATTCACGACGCATTTTCTTTCGCATCACGGCACCAACCGGTTTAATTTTTAAACTTTTTTCCGAATCCGCCGCGTTCCTTTGTCCGCCATCTTGGTTGTGGTTATATTTCCATTTTAGTTTTAATTCGAAACCGGCCGCCGTTCAATTGTGAAATCTTATTCGTATTTACGCGAAGTAAATTTAACGCGAAAAAAAACACGCAGGAAAATCCGAGAATTTTCTTTTCCACCGATGTTTTCGTCAATTTTCCGCGAGTACAACAACTTCTGCGGCCGTGACCGAACTACACAGTGGTGCCCGATGTGGAAGAAATTTCCGCGAGAAATAAAAACCGAACGTATGAAATTTTAAATCGCGATAAAATTCCAATTCAACTGTCTCCGACTGGAAAAATCAATATTTCTATCGTAATCTACGCAAAGAAACAATGGGGTTTAAAAAAAAAACATCGAGATCGCCAACATTTCGCCGAACAGGCCTTTTTCGATCTAACCCGACTGGACTGCTTAGCTTAGACATGAACCATGTCGACAATGCAGTTTCCGTTTTTGAAACGTCACATTGTTGCTGAATGTCATTTCGGTTCGATGTTGTTTTTTTTTTCTTTCGCGCTCTAACGTCACAATTTGACAGTACAAGCGCAGTGTTTGCGTGTGACAGAAGCAAAATCACAAAAAAGAAAATTTTGCTGTATTCTCGTCTCGCATATTTTTCTTTTAATTAAATTAAATCGAAAATACAGAAAAATAAAAGAAAATAGAAGACGCGCGCGTTTCTTTTTTCGATTAGAATTAAAAAAATCGAGAATACCGTACGGTGAAAAATTGTCTCGGTATTCCTTCGGTTGTGTCAAATTTTTTGTATTGTCGCGAGTGAAGTTCGCGCGAATCAAGACAGTTTCCCGCCCGTTCCGAAGAAAAGATCATGACCTCGCGCTGAAGAAAAACGGGTTTTTCATTTTCTGTTGTGCTGTTTTTCCTTCGTCGATTCGGCCTTGTCGGTTGCGCGCGGTGTTTGTTAGGTTCCGTCGTGTGTTTGTGTGTGTGTGTGCAGCAGCAGCTCCCCGGCGGCCCCCCGGTGGAGAAGTCAGCAGTTTTCTGTGCGTTTTCTCTGCGATAAGTCTCAGTGTTACCGTCAGAGCGCTAGCCAGCTCCAACACGATTATCCCCGCCACCCACCACCACCCCCCCGGTTGACAGTCGTACAGGTTCTTCGCTTGTGTCATTTTCTCGTCCTTGTCGTGTGTCGTAGCGCCCCCCCGTCGCCTGCCCTGGTGCATCCGTCATCGTTGCGTTCCAACGAGGAAAATTTAAAACGAGTCGTCGTCGTCGTCGTTCGTGAGGTACTCGAGCCCCAAATCGTCGCGCGCGCGCCTCCCCCTTTACATCCCCCCATCTGACATCCGTGTGTAAGGCCTCTTCTGTTCGGGAACGGTTTTTTTTTTTTTTTTTGAGTCGCTGTGAACAAGACGGACACGGACGAACGCGGTACGGAAGAAAAAAACCTCTGGGAAAAAATCGAGAGGAGTTCAGGTCACGGGAAAATTCGTCGGGAAAAAGTCGCGGAAATTCGAAAAAAAAGGGCAGTAGTGCAAGAAGTGGTGCCGCTGCTGCTGGTCGTCCCCCCGTTACCGAGCGTGGAACGTGTGTGAGTGCGGTTTTTCCAAAAGAAAATTTTGTTCGCGCGCCGAGTGTGCTGTGTTTTTTTGGTGGAACGATGTCCGATCTTGGCAGCGGTGAGGAAGCAGTTACGAGTCAAAGTAAGTTTTTCTTCATTATTTTTCTACACATTTAAGATCTTCCTCTCTGAATCCCTGCAGATTCCAACCAACCCCCACCCCCCTCCGCCCTCTTCTAATCTTGTCATCAGCTGCAGTGAAAAAGCCAAAACGAAAAGAAAAATCGACGTAAGAAAGAAAACTGAGCAACGGAAAGAAAAAACTCGGATTTTCTTTTCTTTGATGTCTTGCTCAATGGAAAATCGTTCGATCCGAATCAAAAATTTTCCGAAATGAAAAAATTTTCTTCGATATTTTTCGGGGTAAGTCGTCGTCGGGTCTCGTCGGTACGGGCCTTCGGCCTTGCACGACAGGATCGATGTTGCCTGTGCTGTTTCTCTTTATTTCTCATCCGTCATCGTTCTCTCGTTACCAACCACTGTCCCCACTCCCCTCCTGCCCACCACTCTTCCGACCTTCGTGTTTTTTTTTTTTTTTAATTTCTTTTAATTTTCACGCGCCGTGGTAAAAGCTGAAAAACCCTTTGTCATAATTTCGATAGCATTCGTCCTCGGGCTTAAGAAAAGAAAAGTTCTGTAGACGCAGCAAGCGGGGGGATGGGGGGGGGGGGGGGTTTGAGTTTCAAGGACACTGCAAAGGGGATGCGACGCACGGGCTCAGTTGAAAAGTTTTGCCTTCTCGCGACGAATATCCTTGAAAGCATTGAATGCGATTTGCAACAGTAGACGCATCAATTTTTAGTACACATTAAAGCAAGGGGGCTCAATTCGGGGCTGCAGCTAAGATGCTCCCCCCCGATGGACAGCGGAATCGATTCGGATCGGTAGTGTATGCCGTGTGGCAAGAGATGCACTTTCGGAAGGATGGGTTACGGAACAGAAAGCATGCGAGCGAGACTTTCCCACTGGCTGTTGATGTAGACGAGTCCGATGATTTTGATTGATGAAGCACGTCCTTGATTGTTTTTCAAGAGGAGAACCAGTGGTTTGGTCCGAAAGATCTCCGTTAAAAGGTCGGCTGCGAAGAGTTCGTCGACCACTGAGGTTCGTAGCTTTCGGGATCGCCGGGAATTTCGTTCCGTTTATCAGCGAAAGATCCCCTACGAAATGTCTCCTTCTGCACGATTCTCGAGGATACTCTCCTGTTCGAAGAATTTTCGAAAAGGATATTGAGGCTCGTCTAAATAGAGCTCGCCAGGTCTTCGGTATCCTTTTCTCCTTTCTGGAGGTTAAGAGAGATCTCCCTTCGCACGAAGTTGCGTACTTAGGAGGAATAAACACGTCCTGGCAACAGCTAAATGCCGATGCTCAGGATCGCGCCTTCCAGGAGAAAGTTGTTTCTGTCCTTAAGGATCGTTGCAAACTTCAAATGGGCTCTTACTAACGTCGAGCGTTTTCGTCATCGTTCATTTGTTCTGTTTACAGAAGTGGAACTATGTTTTGGTACTTGGGCGGTTTTTTACGATGGACAAAGAACAAAAACAGCGAAAAAATTGATTAAACTCCAATCGAAGCTTTCGACGAGGACGCTATATCCTTAACGACAGCCATACTACTACTTCTCAGAACTAGACGACTCAGAGGCATCAAACCGTCGCGGTTGCTTCGGTTCGCAATCCACGAGGCTAGCACAGGAGGAGAGTAAAATCCAGCCCAACTAGGTGGTCCCAGTGGCTTCTACGAAAACACCTTCGTACAACCTAAACCTAACGATGGAGTGGCACAAACGTTTCGCAGTGATCAAGCCAAGGATGTCGCGGACAAAAACGAAGCGCTCGTCGCGAATAATCAGTCAATTGACTGCGAGATAGTTAGCCCGAGAAAAGGTGTGAACGATCGGATCCTGTGGAACGATTCTGCAAGACGGAACTTCAGTCCTGGTTTTGAATACCACGGAAGTTTCCGGAACGAAACAAATGGGAAATAAACAGGATACTCAGTGCCTGTGCAGGTCCTCATCTGTATACGGACGGATCTGAAACTAATCAGGTGCAAGGGATTAAGAGGCTAGGGCCCGATTTGAGCTGTCGCATCATTGATGATGATGAGGTGCAAGGATCTATTCCCACGGCCCTCGACGTCGACACGTCTTTTCATCTTGCGTTTGAACTATTGTCGGCCTGACCACGGATCATTGCCTGCTTATGGTTCACGCATTCAGGCTGTAGCTTGCGAGGAAGACAAAGAATCTATCGAACATTATCTCTGTCACTGTTCGTAAATCTCCAATAGTCGTCTCCTTTTTTTTAGGTTCTCTAGATTCTTCTCGGAACCAGACGACCTCAGAAGCGCCAAACATTCGAGCCTGCTTCGGTTCGAAAACCGTGGCTAGCACAATAGGATTAACATCCATCTCATAGCACAATGGAACCAACTGTATGGGCCCCAGTGTAATATGGTTCTTCAAGAATTGGCCAGAATTATGGCAAAACTGCACAGGACCGCGTCGTAATGAGCTCACTGCGCTCCAAACAAAACCGTAATGCTGCGCCTCCAATTTAGCCACTGACTTCTCCAGCGACAAAAATTGGCATTGAGATTCTAAAGCGGAAGTGGCAGTGGATCGGTCACACTTTGAGGAAACCAGCGAAACATCGCCAAATAAGCTCCTCAACCATGTAGCACATTGAAGCGAGCAGTAGAGCAGGAGGTCCGATTAATAAACATAACAGAAAATTGACGACACACTCCTGAAGCTCAAACATCCTTTGCGGAGAAAAGTGCGATTCGAAGACATTCGTGGGGAGCATTGAAAGAAAATTGCTGGCTGTGTATTGAAGGCCTTGCCGAAAGAAGCCTAATATATGCGGCGTGGGAGCATTGTTACATGTCGGCTTCTATCGTTCATGCTTCCTATTCAGGGTTGCTTCCTCCTCAAGGTGTTTTGTTTCCTCGTTTTGTCCTTTGGCTGCTGCAACCGCTGGAAATGTTAAGGCTGAGAAAAGAATTCCTGAAAAACGTGCACCTTCTACATGGGAGCCCCCTCGACACCATTGAGTGTTTCGCCGAATTTGTTGATCTAGGAGTTCCGAATCCTAGCCAACCTAGAAAAAAGATCTACTGGTTTCGTTGGTGATTATGGATCCCGAAATATGAACCTGTTTTTTTTTTTTTTTGCTAGACTCTTATTTTCAAGAACTCTCCGTCCTTCGTGGCGAGAGTACGGGCGTTACCTTAAATTTTTATTTTCTAGGAATACCATTTTCATTTTTGTTTTTCCAATAAACCGTCTCGTTGTCGTAATACTTTTGCGACCAGCTGCTGGAATGGGACGTCGTTGTCTTGGAGAATTCTTGTGAATTTCAGACAATCCAAACAATTTTTCGAACAACCCCAAACCGTTGTCACCTACTGTCTCGCTTCGCCCCGTCTCTAATTCCTGGAACAGGCGTTGTTAATACGAAAATTGATTTGGCCTCTTGACCTTCTTGATTCGAAGAATTTGCTTTAATCGGATTTGTTGTTCTGGTTTTTTTTTTTGTTGCTGTTGTGTTTTGAAAAATTCAGGAGGTCATCATTAAATGCGAAGTTTGTTGGAGGGAAAGGAAGGTCCTTGCTCCCGTTTCCCATATCTTCAGCAAGTCTTACGATCTTTTGAAAGGTGCCGATGGAAATGAGAGAGAATGGGCTCTTCCTTTCATTCGAAACCCAGGCGGATTTGTTTTAAGAAATTCAGGAGGTCATCATTTGATGCGAACAGTTAAGTTCGTTGAAATAAAAGAAAGGTCCTTCCTATCGTTTTCCATACCTTCAGCAAGTCTTACGAACTTCCGGAAGGTACGAAATGAAATGAGAGAGAAGGGGTCCTTCCTTTCAGGCGAAACCCACGCGGATTTGTTGTTCTGGTTTTTTTTTTGTTGCTATGTTGTTGTGTTTTGAAAAATTCAGGAGGTCATCATTAAATGCGATGTTAGTTGGAGGGAAAGGAAGGTCCTTTCTCCCGTTTCCCATATCTTCAGCAAGTCTTACGATCTTTTGAAAGGTGCCAAAGGAAATGAGAAAGAATGGGCTCTTCCTTTCATGCGAAACCCAGGCGGATTTGTTTTAAGAAATTCAGGAGGTCATCATTTGATGCGAACAGTTAAGTTCGTTGAAATAAAAGAAAGGTCCTTCCTATCGTTTTCCATACCTTCAGCAAGTCTTACGAACTTCCGGAAGGTACGAAATGAAATGAGAGAGAAGGGGTCCTTCCTTTCAGGCGAAACCCACGCGGATTTGTTGTTCTGGTTTTTTTTTTGTTGCTATGTTGTTGTGTTTTGAAAAATTCAGGAGGTCATCATTAAATGCGATGTTAGTTGGAGGGAAAGGAAGGTCCTTTCTCCCGTTTCCCATATCTTCAGCAAGTCTTACGATCTTTTGAAAGGTGCCAAAGGAAATGAGAAAGAATGGGCTCTTCCTTTCATGCGAAACCCAGGCGGATTTGTTTTAAGAAATTCAGGAGGTCATCATTTAATGCGAACAGTTAAGTTCGTTGAAATAAAAGGAAGGTCCTTCCTATCGTTTTCCATACCTTCAGCAAGTCTTACGAACTTTCGGAAGGTACGAAATGAAATGAGAGAGAAGGGGTCCTTCATTTCAGGTGAAACACACGCCAGCTGTATCGCACATTAAATCATTTGCCCTGTCCTTAAAAAAAAAGGGAAAAGGTGCTGTAGAATTTTTCTGCTATTTACTGTCTCACTCGCCGATACGATGATGATGCGCGAATCTTTACTACCGCACAGCTGATTCGCAATCGCGATTTCTCTGTCTACCTCTCTCTCTCTCTCTCGCTCTTTTCTTTGAAACGAGAGAGATACTGCTCCGTATCACACATTGAACGGTGAGTTGTGGTAGAATGGGTGGTGGTGTGGTGAAAAACATCCTTGAATATTGCACTGAATTGTGTGGTGATGTTTTCAATCAGCTGTGAGTGAGCCTGACGTCGCATCTTCCAGGTGTGGGGGTGGGCACGTAGAAAAACATTTCGAAAAGAGACCGCGAGAGAAATGTACGGGGAAAACTTTATACATAGTTTGGTTCGGCCGCCACTACGAAACAGAATAAAGGAACGACCTCGAACGTTTCAATTGCTCCCCGTCGCCCTCCTTCTGCTATATTGAACACCCTTGTCCATAGGTTAATTAATTCAAAGCCAAACGACAAAGGAATTGACTGAAAACTATTCCAAGTTACTAGAGTCGCGAGGATGCACATCACTCTGAACTCTAGAGCCACGTTCCAGTCTCCTTTATTGAAAATTTTCGTAAGCCTTGCTCCTTCTCGAGTTCGTCTTCCTTTGGGATATTTCGACAAAGTCAACAAGTTTTCCTTTTTCGGGAAAACCCTTGTCCACTTGTAGAATAAATAATTGGGCGGCTGTGAGTGGATGGTGGAGGGAGGGGAGGGGGATGTCTTGAAACGAAATCAAGAAATGTTTATTCAATTATTTTTAGTGATTAGTGTTGGTCTAGAATGCGAAGGTCGGGAGTTCAAATCCCGATCGGCGTATAATTCCAGCACGTTGCCAGCTTGGTTCATCTCAATCTACGAAAATGAAAAATTCGTAAATGGAAGGTTGTGCGAAGAGCGCACAACAACCCTTCCATCTTATCCACATGTGGTCTGGCAAGGATGGTTCTCTCGAAACCCCCCCTTGGAACATCCCTCGCTTAGTATGGCTGGTATAATGAAACCAGCATAACCAGCTGCGGTGTCCCTTTAAAGGACCTCTCCCAGAGCGTCGTTGTTTGATCTGGACTGCTAAATTGTGGAATTGCTGTCGATTTTAGTGCTTTTGAAGCATGAAGGACTGTTAAAGTTTTGTTGCACCAACCTAGAATGTGGTTAGAGCCACTCAACCACGGTTCCTGGACAAGTGCAAAATCGAATATCCTCTTAAGAGGTGTTGTTGGAGAGTGGCGGTCTACTGTGATGTAGATTGGCTTGAATCACTCTGAGTTTGGTTTCGGGAGTTTGAAGTGGACCTTTTTGAGTCCACAATCCGTGAAACCTTTCATTACAGACAACCTTTCCATGGAGCTTTGGTCAATTCCGAGACCAAGAAGTTGGCCCCTGTCTATTTGTTCTTTATGAAAAAGCTTCCATGCCCCCGTGGAAAGATTGTTTTGCAGCTTAATGTCCTGCAATAGGTGTTCAGGATCCTAATGGATAGTCGGGATCCATACAGAAACTTTTTTTTAGCCTCAGCACCTTCCACCACCTGTAGGTTAATGTCCTTCAAGAGCTCGTTCATCTTGGGAACCGCCTCCTGAAGAAGACCAGAGTGTTTCGGTCAGCACAAGCTATCCTACGATATCCTGACTCGAAATTGTACTTCAAAACTCTTGATTTGGCTGGTGGATTACCGAAGAGGTGTTCCCTTAGAATGTTCCTCAATGAAGAGTAGATTTGAGGCCTCACCGACTCTGGTATGATGCCTAGCAAGTCGTTGGTATTAATGACTGCTGCCTGGAGGGTACTCCTGTATCGGCGTATTGCTATCATGCTTGTGTTCCTGCTTCAGTGGATCGAGCTTATTACCGGTGCACGTGGACTATGACGAGTTCTTTGTTTTGAACCATTTCGGTCGGTAGCGGTCTTAATACGAAGGCCAGCCGAGATAGGTGCGTAGGATATTGTCGACGTCGAAGCACGATCAATATCTGTATCCACCTCCATGAGGTTGCATGAGATGTCATAAAAGCGAAATGACGAAGCTCTAACATGGAAGACTCAGTAAGCTGGGTATTTGCCAGTAGCACAGCACTACTACAACCTGGTGGCATGGACGATACTCGTGATAAGTACCACGAGGATACTGCCGGCTCCCATCCGTCCATTTCTATCTTTTTCCAACGGTCTGAAACCATTTTCAATGCCGTTTCCAAGGCTCATTTTTGTTTTCGTTTTAACAGATAATCTACCCACCTGAACATTTCTTGGAATTATTGTTTTTTTTTTTTTTTTTCATTCCGCCGTTTCCTAACGAAACAAACAGGAACACTCATCTCAAAAATACGCATTCGAATCAATCAAAACCAGTTTAAAGCCTATTTTCATGCATTAAACACGAATATGACGTAAAAACTGACGTAAAATCGTAAACTTGATGACCTTCTACCTGCCGATCACAACTACCTATTTTTACAAATCTTCGACGGGACGAATGTGATGCGAGCTATGTATATCGCGAATTTCCAAAAGAAATCGCAATCATAATAAGAAATCTGGTTTAGTCTTTGCCGGGCAAGGACCGTGTTTGGAGTAGCTGCGAAAGAAGTTCCCTTGCCCTTATTTTTATTTTGCGCGCTGCGAATCCTTGCCGAACCTATTTTTATCTGTTGAATCACGTGGCACGCGGATACTTGCCACTCTATTTATCTCTCACGTTGCTTTCTGTACGACGTCGGTTGTTCTTAGTGGTTTTCTTTAGTTTGGAAAAGTTTGGCAAAGTCTCGAACGTTTGGCGCTAATTAAAAGGAATTTTTTTTAGTTTTTTACAAAGAGTGTTAGCGTAGCGGGATAATGTATCGTGGACCATCGACGTCATCCATGCAGGGTGAACCGTCAACAACGTCGGCTGGAGTACCATTGCCGGCAATCTCTACCGGACCGCCGCTAACGACGGCCGCTCCAGTATCGTTACCAGCAATGACTACTGCAGTACCGTTACCAGCAGTGACTACTACAATACCGTTACCAGCAATGACTACCGCAATACCGTTACAACCAATGTCTACTGCAATACTGTTACGACCAATGGCTACTACAATACCGTTACGACCAGTGACTACTACAACACCGTTACAACCAATGGCTACGGCCCCGCCACACAACTATTTCTCGTATTACGCCATACGGAATATCAATCCGGTCACGACCGCTCCTCCAACTGGCGTTCATTCGAATCCTTCGCGTAATGAGCACGGTTGTTGCGGCGGTATCGGTGCAAACGGTATCGTTCCCCGTTACCTGGTGATAACGTGTCTCGACTGTAATGAGCTTGGCGAACGGAAAACAATGACGTCGTTCGATCCGTTACGAATAAAGCGCGCAATACGTGACGTTTCGCCGGAAATCAGTGAAGTTCGCGGTCTGCGATCGGGCGATGTGCTAATTACCACCAGAAATCAATCGGTTGCCAGTGCGTTTCTCGATATTTCCGAAATCGATGGTATCGCGGTGAAAATCACCACTCACGTGGGCCTGAATACGATTCAGGCGCGATTCTTTTCGCGCAGTATAATCCCGATATCCGAGGAGCAGCTCCTGTATCAGCTGCAGCCGCAACGCGTCACCAGCATCCGGAAACTGATGAGATACAACGGCGCTCGTATGGTGCCAACGGGAGCCGCTGTTATCACCATCGATTCGATTCGGCGGCCAGACTCGATCTACATCGGCTGGGAGAGCGTACCGATCGAGGAGTTCATTCCGAATCCGTTGAAATGCAAACGCTGCCATAGGTTTGGCCACACGAAGAATCACTGTCGTGGCTTGAAATTGTGCCGCGTATGTGCGTTGCCGCAGCATCGGAACGCATGCAGTCGTCAGTTTTGCGTGAATTGCCATACGGACATGCACTCGTCGTACGATACAAAATGTCCGAGCTTCTGGCGTTTCAAGTCGGTTAATAAGATCCAGGCGGATTATCGCTGTACGAATAGCGAGGCGTGGCGAATTTTCAATTCGAATCCCGAACTGTACACTCTTAGTTCGGCGGCGCAACAAAAACCTCGCACGAATGATCGCCGACAGAATCGAAATTCGCGCAGAAATACCGCCAGCGGTGTCTTATAACTGCGCGCGGTGGCCCGTCGACCCAGAGTAGGGAAGGAGGAGGAAGGCTCCGACGACAGCTTCGTGTCAGGTAAAGGTCGTACGGTTTTGTTTCGGTACTATCCGCGCAAACACATCCTCGAAGGGCTAACAACTCCTCCACAATAAGTAATGAAAAGTGTTAAGGAACCAGAATATCAGGAGGCCAAGGTCCGATTTGGGCTGTAGCGCCATTGTAGAATTTGTAGATGAGTTGTATCAGCTAGGGTGGGTAGCGTGGTTGTCTGCAATGGGATGGTCGTGAGTTCAAATCCCGGTAGACGCATAATTCCTTGGTCACCTCAATCTACGAAAATGACAAATTCGTAGATAGAGGGTTGTGCGAAGCTCTAACAACCCTTTCACAATAAATAATGAAAAATGTTAAGGAACCTGAAGATCAGGAGGCCAAGGCCCGATTTTGGCTGTAGTGCCCTTGTAAAAAAAAAATGAGTTGTATCACCTCTACGACGAGCCAGAAGCTTCAAGGTTCGTCAAGCTACATAAACTGCAGTGGGCTGGTCATGTAGAGCGAATGGAATACAGAAGAATCCCCAAACGTGCTGTTAAAGGCAAAGCGAGTGGTAACCGGCCAGTAGGCAAACCACGCAAGTGATGGGAAGACATCTTAAAAATTATTCAGCTCGAGGACGCGGTCTTTGAATCGAGACGATTGGAGGCGACGACTGTCGCGCCATTGATGATGATGATGAGAAATACAAGAGCTAGGATTTTGCGTGCGAAGGGCTGAAAAACAAACTTCAAGCCAAAGCCCGATTCTGCCTGTAGGGCCATTGAAGATGAAGAAAGGCGTCAGGTTGATCGACACGTAGCACCTGGAAACGACCAGTTGAGATGGAGACCGGGGGAGGAGTGAACAAATCCGATGCTCAGGATCGTGCTTTGTGGAAGGCCATGTGCCATGTGAAAGAGATTCGCTTCTGTTCATCGTCCTTCTTCCTCCGTCGCAGGCGTCAGAAAATCCGGAACATTTGTTGTGGTCCTCGCAACAGCAACGAGAAAAATATTAGCGGTACTGAAAGGCAGCAGGATACGGATACGGACAATGATCGTGCTCCCTGTATCCGTATTGATGATACGAAGCCGGACAGACAGGCGATACTCTTAGGTACGTGTTGTGGACGCGTAGGGATGCCATGACATTCGCAAATCTGGAAGGGCTAACAACTCTTCGACAATAACGAATAAGATCAGGAAGCTGCGGACCTCTGCACATGAGTTGGGGAAGTAGTGAATACGAGAAGAAATCAGGGAAGGTGGAGCCTCTCACCCTTCTCAGTTCATGATTCACATTTGAATTTCAATTTCGCGCTCTTAGATTATCATTTTCAGAAGGAAGAACATAGTCCGATGTTCATCCTTAGGAATGCAGGGCAGTAGTCAGAGACTCATTCATCATCAGGAATCCGAGAACACATCTCTCAGCTAAAACTAACTTGGACGCTCACAGATATAGAGCGGCATATATTCGTCTCTTCAGGACTCTTCCAGGACTTGAAAGCTGCCTTGTGTCCGTTTCCATGCATTTTAAGTCGCCCAAGTCCTTCGAGAGCTCATTTCTTGGCGGTCTGTTACCTACTACAGCAATTGCTTGCCAACCTAAAAAAATTCGGATGCTTCTATCCCCGGGGGTAGAAGCAACCTTGACGGTCGGCGGAAGACCGCCGCCGTTCCTCATAGATCTATCAATCGCCTTTCGATCCTACATCAGCGATTTTTTTTTTTTTTTTTTTGAGTTTGTTACGTTTGACCGCAAGTATATGCGTCGGAAAGAGGAAGGAGAAAAGAAATAAAGGATTGATACGAAGGGCAAAGAAACTTACCTTGACCATGGTTAGGACAATATTTCGCGTGGTTACCTTTCGCATTCTTGTACCGAAGGTTGTTGGGCAATCGCGAACCCATGCGAATGCGAATCGATAGAGCATGACCAAAAGCATCTTTTGTCGAAGATGTTCAAGGAAATAATTTGTGTCCTGCAAAGGTTCTTCGCAAGTACACCGATTGTTCTTAACGGACAAGATGTGGAAGAGGTGCAAGATTTTTTTTTATCTCGGAAGCATTGTCAATATGAACGGCGGACCCGAAAAGGATATTAAGGCTCGTCCAAATAAAGCTCGTCAGGCCTTCGGTATCCTTTTCCCCTTTCTGGAGGTTAAGAGAGATCTCCCTTCGCACGAAGCTGCGAGTTTTTGACGCATGCGTCAAATCCGTGTTGTTATATGGTTGTACTACATCGACTAACCAGGAAACTGCAAATTTTCGTGAACCAATGCCTCCGACGCAGTCTGGCCGGAAGTGATCTTCAACGACAAACGTTTGGGCACCCAGGATCACAGCGATGTGCAGTGTCAAGCTTGAAGTTTTGGCTTCTATTCCTGGCGTGAAGTTGATTGCGAACGGTCGTGGCTGTTGCTTCGGTCGTGACGAAAATTCCCGTTACGAGCTGGTCGATAGGACAGATCGCTGACCTTTTGCGTTAGGGCGTCAATAGCAGCAGCGAGCTGCGACCTTGTAGATGTTAGGGACTCCAAGGTTCTTGCAGTGTTAATAGGAAATAGTTGGGGATAAGCAATGTCGATGTCTGCTTGTTCTCTGCTCTGATGTTTTCGGGGAGCTGCTCCAGAAACAAGCCAACCCTCGTAAAAGCTGAAGAAACCGTAACGGTTTGCAAACCCAGCGGGGCAGAATATTACTATGCTGCATACAACTTTGAGCAGGTGAATGAATTTGTATACCTGGGAGCCCTTCTCACACAGGACGACAATGAACGACAGCTAAGAAAGCATCTTATGTGGTCCTTCTCAAAATGAAATCAATGAAGGTCCATCGAAACAATAAAAACTACGCATCTACAAGATATTAATTCGTCCTGTGCTGCTATGCATGGATGCGAAACGTTAACCTTGAAACGTTTGTTTCGGAAAATTTAATGGACACGTTTGAGCAAAAAATTCTTCGGAAGGTGTACGAAGCAGTTAAGGATGGAGATGATTGACGAATTCGATACAGCCATGGCCACGTGAAGCTAAAGCACGTGGAACGAATTCCAAAGCGAGTGCTCAAGGGCAAGGCTCTAGGCAACGGTGAAGACACGAAAGCGATGCGAGGACTCAGTCAGATTGTAGATCGCTTCTCGATTTTTCAAACTGAAAGACGCGGTCGTTGGAGCTAGAAAACTGGAGAAAGGTGCATCCGGAAGCCAAGGCTCGTCAGCATTTCGTAATAAAAAAAATTTTGTTTTGTTATTTCGCGGCTTAACATCTAATCCTTCCGGTGTAGTGGTTCGATCCGTGAATTGAAAAGTGAAGAATCAGGAGACGTTACTCATCGGCTAATTTCGCTCCACAGGCGGCTTTCTGTACCCGAGTTGAAAAAGTGACGCGAGGCATTCAGTTCTTACGGAAAAGTGAAAGTGACGGTTGTGCTTTTTTCTTTGTTTTTGCGTTTTTAAGGTTACAACAAAGTTATCATGCGATGAATGATTGGTACACAGACCTTACCTATTTCCTTCAGGATAACGGCCAGGGAAGCGTTTCTTTCGATCTTCGCGAAGCAAAATTCCACTATTATGTTTCAAACGGTGCGTAACTGTCATAATGCGCAGTCTTAAATACCAAACACACGGACGCTCGATTAATATGACCCGATGGGGTTTTGTCTAGGACCATTAATGTTTCCCTTTTGACCGCTTTAACCCCTTTCAAACAGATTTAGAAATTTCGAAATCAAGAATTATAAAACCGAAATTGACTCTCTCTTTCTCTCTTTTTTTTTTTTTTTTGTATTTATGTGCGGCTCGCTTTCCCTCTCGTTTGTTAATTCAAATCCAGAATATAATGTACAAGGAATGGATGGGGGAGGTGCCGATTTCGATTTAGGTAAAGGTAAGAATGTTTTTTGGTTTTCTCTCGATTAAATTTAATTTCGAAAAAAAAAAAAAAATGAAAAGAAACGAGAAAAACAAAATTAACCTCGGAAATTTCCACAGGAGGTCAGCAGGGTCAACAGGCCGAGCATGAATTAGCTACGAAAATGCTTCAAATTCAATCGAAACGATTTTATTTGGATGTTAAACAAAATCGAAGAGGCCGTTTTATTAAAGTTGCAGAAGTAAGTTTGCCCCTTAATATTTATAGGGTCGCGCGCGCACCCTAAATCGATTCCCTCCGATTAATTGAAACTTTTGAATTCAATCGTTTCAGATTGGTGCCGATGGTCGACGCAGCCAAATCTACTTAGCCTTGTCAACGGCAGCCGAATTTCGGGATCATCTGTCGACGTTCAGCGATTATTATGCTTCGTTAGGTGATTATTTTGGGCGGCCGATCCCTTTTTCTTTTTTAGAACCTTTTAAAGTGCTCCCTATTGGTGGCATCTCTGGCTAGTTTAGTCGTTATGGTCACAGAATTTCGGCGCCCTTTTTGAGAAAATCACACAAACACACACACAGTATTGTGCACTCTCTAATTTTGTTTCTTATACTCTATCCTTAAGGTCCACCGAATTCCGATAATGTACCGGAAGATGGAAAATTAAAATCGGAAATGATGATCAAAGATAATCGAAGATATTATTTGGACTTGAAAGAGAATGCGCGAGGACGTTTTTTAAGAGTATGAAACTTTTTTCCTTTCTTTTTCTTTTTTATCATCTTTTTTATACCGACTTGACTGCATCCAATGCATTAAAGGGTGACCCCCTACGCCGAGTGCAACATCCAGATTTCATTTGCTTAGGGAATAATCCCGATAGTAGCACTCGGCGGGTTAATCTCATCTTTTACACACACTCATTCAGAGATCATTAAACTACAACCCCCTTTTTTTTTCTTCCCAATTTATTCTCGTACCAGGTATCGCAAACCATTACACGTGGTGGACCTAGATCACAAATTGCTATACCGGCGCAGGGCATGATTGAATTTCGCGATGCTCTAACCGATCTTTTGGAAGAGTTCGGTACTAGTGATGGCGGGTATGTATCTTGAATTTTTCAAAAAAAAATAAATAAAAAATCTCTTAAAAAGGAAAAACATGCCGATTTCATTATTTTTTTTTTCTATTTTCCCTGACGTTTCGATCACTGTCGAGGCTTTTTTTTTTTCTTCCTTCCGGTTAGTATACTGGAAAATGATCTCAGCAGCGAACGAAACGCATCACGAAAAAATTAAAATCTTCAAGTTTTTCCTTTTCGAAAAAAACAAAATCCAAATTAAAGTCACAGTTTACATCTTTCATTTTGTTGTTTTATTTTTTAACTTAAACTTAACTCGTTAAAATGATTTAATTATAAAAAAAAAATAAAAAAAACTGAAAAAAAAATCTTTTTTTATTGATAAGTTCAAATTCCAGTTTTAAAGGCGAACTACCGGAAGAGCGTCACATGAAAGTGGATAATAAGAATTTCTATTTCGACATCGGGCAAAATAATCGCGGCATTTATATGCGAATCAGTGAGGTGAGTTTTTCACGCTTTTCTTTTCATTTCATTTCTTTTCTTTTTCATTTAATTCAATCCTGAAAATTATCCTGGAAGTTGTTTTTTTTTTTTTATTTTTTCGCTGCACTTAATGCGTCCGTTCCACAAGCACAATCTTTAAATCTAAAATCTCGGTGAAGCATTTTGTGCAGATCGCTAGTCTGTGTCGGTCAGGCGGTCTCATTTCAAAATTGGAATACTTTTTGAAAACGATAGTGGTACAGTCCAAATCGATTGGCGGCCAGGACAATCTGGTAGGCCAGCCTCCTCCCCTCCATTTGATAGTAGACCGGTATTGAGTGAACGGCTACTGCGCTGTGTTGCGTTTCGTCCCAGGCTTGCGCCTGCGGATTCGTCAGTTAGGCTTGTGTAAGCCGGCGCTGCTTTAGGCGCTAAGGGGATACCCCGTGCGGGTTGTTGGATTCGAACCTGGGAATTTCGAGCTGCAAAGCAGCCACTGAGCTATCCAGACTCCACAGCTTAGTCGGCTTGTAGCGCTGCAGTAGAAGGCGCCACAGACCCCCCTCTCCATTTTTTCACTGCGGTCTCTTATGGCTGCAGTAATGCTTTCACCATTTAAAGACAAAATTCGATACAAGGACCTACCAGTATATCGAGACGATCTCAGTCTGCAAAATGGAAAATTCGTATGTACGAGGGCACCAAGGGTGCCAAGGATCTTGTGCGAAAAAACCTGAATATCAGAAGGCCGCCAAGGTTCGATTTGGGCTGTAGTTTCGGAAAAAAAATTGAAGAGAAGTGCTCGATTTTTTTTTTTTTTGTTCTTTTTGAGTGCGAAAATTTACATCAATCAATCAATTTCCTTTCAAGACCCCAACTGACCCCTCCAGCAACTTCCTTGTAAGCCCATCGCTCACCTACCCTATACCGACTTGGCAGTGCATGCTGCTAGTACGAGCAATCTGTTGTTTATAATTCGCTCAAGGATCATTCCCAACGTATCAAATAAAAATAAATTGAAATTTTAATGGGAAGCAGGACTGACTACCGCCCTTATACAAGAAGGCGTCCCGCGCTACATCGAGGGCAGCATTTCGGTTTGCGTATATCCTCCACTATGAAAAATGAAATGAAATTTATAACTGATTTGCTGTCCGCATCAATAGAATCCTCCGTCCGGCGTGGTTTACGTCGTCGTTGTCCATTGACTTTACTCACCCGCCCCTTTAGTGTGCATCTGGGATTTTTTTTTTGTTTTTGCTCCACATTACCCCCACCTCCTCCTTCCGATCGACCGGAAATTGATTGAGCTTCATAATTTGACAGCATTATGAAGCTGTCGTCTGCTCCCTCCCACCCTGCTCCTACCGCCACCCCCCGTATCATTTTTCTTTTATTTCACTTAAGGCCTTTCAAATAACATTTTAATAAAATGTAAAAAAAACAAAAAAACTTTCTCTTATTTTTCGTTCGAAAAATCAACTACTACTACTACAACTACACAACAACCAACCAATCAACCGTGCTCAGGTTAAAAGCAATTTTCGTACCGCAATTACCGTTCCCGAAAAATGCTGGACGCGTTTTCGCGATATCTTAACCGATTATTGTGAAAAAATGAAAAAATCGTCTGATTCGTCAACTACTGCCGAAACTAATTTACAAACGACCTCGTCTAACAATTTAAAATAAACGCGACAGATAATTAAACGTAAACATCCGTTACAACAACAATAAAAGCTGATTAACAAAAAAAAAACAAAACCTCTAAACAACAAAAACAGCAACTAAATAAAATGTTAAGACCATTTAAAAACAAAAGTAAAAAAAAATAATTGTATAATAAAATTTAGAAGAAAAAGAGAAAAATATTAAAAATAAATTTTATTTTTTTCTAAAAAAAAAAAGAAAAAAAAGAAAAATAAATAAATAAAAACAAATTACGGAAAAATTACCCTAAAATAAATTCAAACAAAATATTTATTTCCATGTTAAAGAAATAATTAACAGAACAGAATTATTATATATTTAAAAAAAAAAAAAAAATAGTATATAAACTTATTTACAAAAATAAAAAACAAAAAATTATATTTAATTAAGAAATTATATTAAAAAAAAAAGATATTTATTGAAAAAAAAAAGAATAAACAAAACTAAAACTAGATGGAAATTAAATTAAATTAAAAGGAAATATCCAAGATTTATGTATTTAAAAAGGAGAAAAGAAAAGAAAAATCGTATAAACTAATTTAATAATAAATAAATAAAATAACAACACACACACACACCACACACAACGCAGTAACAACATTCAATGCATTTGAAATAAAAAAAAATAAATAAATAAAAATTAATCAAAACAAATTTAACAATATTTTTTTTTCCGGAAAAAAACAAAACACAGTGACATAAATAGAAATTCGCAGTGAGTATGTGTTAAACAACAACAATAACAACAAAAATTCAAATAAATATCGACAAAGCGCCCACTCTAATATGCTCTGTCCGATTTTTTCTGTTTTATTTCTTTTTTTTTCGTTTTCGGTCTTTCTCCTTCTCTCTCTCTCTCTCTCTCTCTTATTTTTTCCCGTTTTCTCTTGCATAGAACGAGGAGAAAACCAGAGAACTAAACAAAAAAAAAAAACAAATAAAAATTATATTTATATTATAAAAGAAAATTAAAAAAAAATAAAAAATATATTTAAAATATAGAAACAAAAGAAATTATTTAAAAAATAAAAATAAGAAAATTGTGATGCAGCGCTTAGCGTTTCAATCAACATTAATTAAAATTTAAATTAAAAAAAAAAAATGAATTCTAATTTCATTATTAGAAAATGAAAAACAAAAAGAGATTTAATTGAAAATTAAAAACAAAAAAAAAAAAAAATAAACTCTTAAAATAAAAACAAGAACAAAAAACTCTGGTGATCCATAACGCATAGCGTTTTATTGTATTTTAATTTTTCATTATTATTTCAGTTTTTTATTTTTATTTCTCTATAAATAGAAATTACCGTAAAGCACGGCAAAAAAATAGTAAAATAGAATTTAAATAAAATTAAAATATTTTCAAAAAATAAAAAAAAAAATTAAAAAAAAAAAAATAAAAAATTTTGAGATCTCTCTTAAGGCTCTTCTTCTACCGATGGAGCGGCAATATTGGATTTTTTTTTATGGACAATCGGCATTTCTCAATTACACACTTTCATTTCAATTTTTGTTAAAGCCATTCGCGATTCAAAATTTAGTGATAAAAAAAAATTTTTTTTTTTGTTTGTTCTTAGAGAAAACAGAGAATTTGACGCGGATTTTTCAATGCCGCTATTTTTTTTTTGAACAGTTTTTTTTTTTGTTTAGTTTGGTGAATGTTGTGCATTTTATTTTTCACAGTGCATTGAAAGAAAAGGTTTCGGGATTCTACACTGTTACGCTTTATTATTCGTAACGTTTCGGTTTCCGCTTAGACCTTTTTCAAACTGGTCTCAGCAGGGATCGAAATGTCACGAATAATAAAGCGTAACAGTGAAGATTTCGGAAATCTTTTCTTTCAGTTTTTTGTTTTTATTTTATTTGTTTATTTTATTTTTCCAACTACACGAGAAACAGAAGGATCAGAACGGGGAAAAAGAAAATGTTTTCTACATTTCCCAGTCAGCTAATTTGAAAATTTAGGCGCGTTTTATGTTAAATTTGAAATGAAAATGGCGCCATCGCCATCGTAATATACAGGCCAGAAACTAGCCCGATCAGCTGTACAGTTAAGCGCCCGAAATCACTTTTAGTAAAAACTTAAAGACTCATTCATGTTGTTCTTCATGGACCGTGTTATTTGAAAATCGTGTAAAAAAAGAGTTGGATGGTTTTTTTTTTTATAAATAGTAACACTGGAGCGTTACCAGAAAACATTTTCGATTTCGTGTTTCAGATTTAAAATTTTTTATTTCTCTTTTATTTAAATAAACATTCAGTTAGCCAGGAAGAGGAGAAAAAATATAAAAATTCTTTAGGTAGGTAGAGGTGGCTACCCAAACACAAGTCCGGGCGCACATAGACCTTAGGCTGGTCCGTTGTGATGCTACAGGATCTCAGAAGAGACTCCTACTCGATGAACCAACTGGAGCTTTCTATGATGGCTTGAAGGCTCCTGCCTTCCACATTTGCCAGATTACCGAGACTATCGAAAAAGTGTGCGCCTTAGTGGAGTCTCCTTCTTCTAGAGAGAGCAGGGCAAGTGCATAGCAGATGAAAAATGGTCTCTTCATCATCTTTGCAGCTCCTGGAAAAATCAGGAGGCCAAGCCTTTGAGCATGTTTCCCTATCAGGCAGTGTTCTGTAACAGCTCCTACTACAGAGCTAATCATTTCCATGCTTAGCGAGCATTTTCGATCCAGTAGAGCCCATGCACAGCTTCTCTTTCATAGCTTGAATCTGCGGAAATTCGTTCCTTGCCTTGATTAGGGACCTCTCCTGGCTCTCGAAATTCGGTTGCCGTCTTTGGCAGACCACCTCCTTAAGGGTACACTATAATGAGTAGTCCAATCGCATTGGGGTCTGCGCTCCCAGCAGGCCAATCTGAAGCCACTTTAAGATCAAGAAAGTTTTCCTGGGTTCCGTGCCGGGTGAGTTCGTCTACCTTGCAGTTCCCCGGAATGGTTCTGTGCCCTAGTAACCAGCACAGGGAATGTTGAATTGTTCAGTCATCTCCTTTAGAGACGCGCGACAATCAAGAACAGGACTGATTCCAATTTGTATTTTATACTTTTGATTTATCGAATCCTAGCACATGTGTGTCGACGTTTTAATTTGCAAAATTCGAAATTAAATTTGAATTTACAAAATTTTGGTAACTAATAAAAAAAACGGTCAAGTTCAGTTTAGGAAAAACAAAAAAGCGACAGGTATAGAAGAGCCTTAAAAAGACAGAGAGAAAAAACAACATGTTCAAAGACACAGAATTTTCTTGTATTTAATTTTTTTCCGGTTTGCTCTTTCTTAGGACAAACAATAAAAAATCTATAAAACTAAAATTCTGCGCTGAAAACAAACAAAAAAAAAAAAAAAACACAAAAGTGTTAAATTTGATGAATAATAGAAGAAAACAATAAATAAAACACAAGAAAAATTTTTAATTGTTATTTAAAAAATTAAGAAAAAAAAACAAAAACATTTAAATTATATAAAAGAGTTTTTAAGTAGTTTAAAAAGTTAAAAAAAAAAACATAAATAATAAATAAATTCAAAAAACAGAAACATCAACTTCACCGTAATTTATCTTAACCAAAAATTCCGTTGTCGAATGTTGCAAAAAATAGTGCTACAGTGAATCAAATTCAAAAAAAAAAAAATAATAATAAATTTATTAAAAATGGCGAAAAACCGAAATACGAAAAAGCACAATAAAATTTGGTGCAGGACAACCAACAAAATGGAATGGAGAACAAAACTAAATGTATGGTTAGAAGGGCGTTGCGGGAAGGAAGGGGATACCGAGATAGTGAGATAGAAATACAGAGGAAGTGATAAGGATGCAGAGAGAAAGACAATAAGATGGAGGGATAAGAATCCTGGGAAAGTAACAAGGACCTATGGTGAGTTATTTGTTTTTAATGTCCCGTCTCCTTTGTGCCTATCCAAAACAATTTTCGTTTAGCAAAAGAATTAGAAGTCTTACGCGCCGTACTTTTGACATGTAAATTACCGTAACCGTAATATAACTCTAGGCTCTATAACTCCAGGCCAGAAGAAGAAGTATGTAGTTCCATGCCTCTCTGAACAAGTGCAAGAATATGTTGCCGTCTCTGCCGGAGATCGAAACGGTTTAGAACTTGATCTTGATCTATAAGGTAAACGGCAGTCCTAGCTGCCAGTAGAACTAGGCTGTAGCCTAGCGGGTAGCGTGTTGGTCTATAGCGCGAAGGTCGCGAGTTCAAATCCCGGTCGACGCATTTTCCCCGCGGACACACAATCTCAGAAGTGTCAAACATTCGAGGTTGCACAACTGGAGTAACATCCATCTTCACCAATTCTGCCCCATGGCTCTTGCGAAAGGGCCGGAACTGGATGGACGTGACGGAGTAAATAGTAAGCGAATTAGGACAGTCAAGCTGCATTAATGGCCCGCATCGCACTCCCCTTACAGCTGCAATTAAAGATGTTTTAACCATTGTAGTAGAAATGTTAGAGGAACTAGGGGAAACTTGGCACTTTGCGACTTATTATACCTGGAAATAAAATAGCGGACAGGCTGCATCAGAATCTGCTGCTGCCGCTGTTTAGGAAACGGATAATGTTAACATTGTTTGACAATCTACGTCAACAAAGTGTCGGGAAAGGGAATCTTCTTCTTTAAATTTTTTCATTAATTATTTAGCAAAAGGTGAGTATTAGTTAGGTGAATGTTTTCACAGTGCATTTCGAATTGAAAGGAAAGATTTGCCGGAGATTCTACACTGTTTCGCTTTATTATTCGTGACGTTTCGGTCACTGATTGGATCAGTTTGATAAAGGTGTCAGCAGAAACCGAAACGTCACGAATAATAAAGCGTAACAGTGTAGAATCAGCGGGAATTTTTCCTTTCAAGGTGACTATTGCTTATTTTCTCTGGAAATTGAACGATGGAAACGGTTAAGAACTGGGGGAGAAATAAGGATTCGATATGATTACGGTAAGAAATGGAAGGGGGGAACGAAACTAAACTATCTCTCAGCTTCAGTATCACTAACACTATCTCTCTCTCTCTCATTCGTCCTCCTTTTTCATCTTGTCCGCTACTAAAACCGTTTTCGTGAAATCATTCAAAGATTCATTTTCACAAGAAAACTGAAAGAAAGACAAACATAAGAGAAAATACAGTCCTGCTAATTGTGTTGAATTGTACAAAAGAAAAATGCAAAAAAAAAATATATATAAATAAATAAATTCATTGTGTATTAAGAAATAAAAGAAAAAAAAACAAAAAGTAGAACGTATTCACATGTAATAAAGTAAAACAAGTAAAACAAAAAGCCACACTCACACACTTGATGCAAACTAAAATAAAACAAAAATAAATAAAAAAAATTTTAAGTAAATTTAGTAAAGAACAGAAAAAATAAAAAATATATAAATGTACGTATAAAACAAAAAACAAAAAAAAAATAAGAAATACTTCAAACTTAACGAAAAAATATATAAAGAAATATTTAATATATATTTTTGTTATAATCTCTATTTGTTATGTTAATGAACAAAATATAAAAAGTAAAAACTATGAATAAATAAATTTAAATCTGAAAAAAAAAACAAATAAACAGACAAAAATCATGATGCACGATAAAAAAAAAGGTAAAACAAACATTTTTTTCGGGTAAGTTTTCTCTCTTCATGTTTGGAAAATTTATGTGCCCTGCGTCAAAAATTCACAATGACTGTGACAGGCTTTGCCATCCATATCCGTTAAATTTTAAATTTTTTGTTCGGTTTTTTCTCTCCCTATGCCAAAATGGCTGTGTAAATTGCATTAAAGGGTGACCCCCTAAGTTGTCTGAAGATTATGTAAGATGGCAAAGATTGCGAAGTGGCTTAGCCGGAGAGAGAGCGCATTTCTTAACGACAAGGGGAAGGGAGGGGAGGGAGAAGCCATCCGTACTGGCACCTTTTCGAGGAGGTCACACCGCCGTCAGATTTTCAAGTCTCCAAGTTCCAGCTAAGTGTCGGATAACGGATCGGGGTCTTCGGTGTGTTGGGTGTCCCGTACTTGCGCGGGTCTTGCAATTGCGGTCCCCGGACTTAGGGTGATTGATCTTCATGCTACCCTTGCCGAATGGATTAGAGAGTTTCTCTCGCATTTTACGAGCAGAGGTAGAGGTGGCTGCCCAGACACAAGTTCGGTTGCTTAGGATCTCAGAAAAGTCTCTGCTACTCGGGGTGAAACAACCGAAGCTCTGAATGACGCTTCAAAGTGACATAGGATGTGTACTGTCGTACCTTGTTCTTCGAGACAGAAGCAATAGATGTCGGTTTCAGCTAAGCCCATATTTTTGAGGTGGTGGTTTACTCCACTGTGCTCCGTCATTAGGCCGATTAGATGCGAGAGGCATTTTCAGCTTCTATTTCTTAGATTGAATCGGCAAGATGGCTCCGTGCCAGGCAAATTTGTCGGCCTTGCAGCTCCCCGGATTGGCAATGATACCCATCATCAACGATCTTCTCGCGTCTCTCTCTCCCGCTCTTCTCCCCTCTCAATCCGTTCAATAGTTTTGCGCAAATGCCAATACTTTAAGGCACCACCATGGAGTTATTCCGTTCGCTGAACTCGGATCTCAACGTAATCCGCGACGCCTCCACAGTTCTGTCATCGAACAGTCAAACGTGCTGTGACAGTTTAACCACGATTCCAAACTTACTTCAAAATTTTTGAATTGATCCCAGCCGAATTATTACTCTCGACACGTTTTTTTTTTTTTCAATTTGCAATATCTCCGAGGCTATCAATGAACCGAATTATTTGCAAAATTAAAAGGAAACTACCCTGAAAAAACCGCAAAAAAAATTAACTAAACCGAAAACCAATTCGTACATGAAATTTGTTTTAATTGGCAAAAAAGAAAGAGAAACACTACTATTGTTATTACTACCATATTTTATATAGATAAAAAAAAAACTTAAACAAAAGAAATAGACGTTGAATTAAATAAATAAATGAAAAAACAATTTAGAATTGAAAAAAAAAGAAACAAAAATATATTTATACACTCGATTAAATTTCAATTTTTATTTTTCAAATTCTATTTTATGATTTTTATCAATCTGTTTTAAATCGCGACCAACTTCATGCTGCTGCAGAAGGATATACAGCAGTGTGGTCCCTCTACCTTTTTTTTTTTTTTTCTTTTTTTTTATTCCGGCTGTAAACCTACTTCCTCCGTGTTAAGCGTGTAAATTATCTCTCTCTTTAGTTTAAAAATTGCTTTCCCTAACGGCCATCTTCGAAATTAAAACGACCGGATGAGTACCTGCATGGCCACGGTGGAAATCGTGGATCTGATTGACACTAGTGATGAGATGCCTCCTGAGCTCTTGCAGGTGAGGCTTAAATCCCGACCGTTAATGCCCAGGTATTTGACTTCAGTGCAGAGACTCGATAGTAACTCCCTCTTGACACTAGTAGGTATAGTCACGGGCCACTCTCCCTTGTTAGGAAACACGCTCGAAGACTTTGCTTTACAGCCGAGGATATTTTCTTCTCGCTGAATGATCTCCGGTCTCTTGAACCGATGAAGTTCATTAGTTTCATCGGTAGAGCAAGCTGGCTGAATGATTTGTAGGTCCACATGGTAAAAACTCGAAAGCGTACAATGGTGCCACTGGTGGCCATCGTACATTATTGTGGGTATATCTTGGCCACCTAGATCCTTTAGAGTTGTGCGAAGGGCTAATAACCTTTTCACAATAATTGCTAGAAAGCAATTTTGATGGCTCCTTGATTGTTCGCCAAAAATTTGTTCACTAGACTCCGGAAGAGTGTCAATTTCTGATGCATTTCGTTGAATTTGGGTACACAATACTGCTCTCTGCATTAATGGTTTCTCCACATTGCAAAATTAGTGAATTACTCCAGCTGCAGACAACCAGTCACCATTATATTCTTCGGGTGTGTCTTGTGGCCTCATCGTCCCACTATCCACTTTTCACGACATGTCACTATTCCGTTCAGAAACGGCCGTGTGTTATGGTTTGCTAGTCTCTTGAACTTTTAATACTTTGAGCCTCCGCCACAAAGTTCATGGGTCGATCGTATTTTAGCCAGCTCAGAACTAGCAGATACAGTCCTGACGCCAGACGAAATCTGTCCTGCAATGATCCAGAATGCGAATGAAACAATAATTCAGTACCGAAGCTATGGGAAGAGGTTAAGGTGGTTCTTATACATAAGGCAGGCAGAGCCTCCCATAACGTCCAGAAAGCTTTCCGACCCATCAGCCTAGCTTCGTTCCTTCTTAAAGGCCTGGAAGGACTGGTGGACAGCTTCAAATCTTAACCTCTCGATCAGGTGCTCACACCAACACGCCTATCTAAAAGGGTAGGTCCGCTGAAAGCTTTCCATCATAAAGACGTTGCACTCGGTGCCTTTCTGGACTTGGAAGGCGCATTTAATCACGTCAACGTTGATGACATACTTGAGACCTTCCGCAACCATAGTGTAGAACTTCTCCTGAACTGCTTTTTTTAAATTAGTTTTTCCTTCGCCTATCGCAGAGTTAATGTCGGGTTTTTCCTGAATACCTGAGCGATCAAATTATCGTCCCTTTTTTGATGTTTATCTTTCAAAGCTTTTCTTTGACATTACAATGCTCTTTACACCTCGTAATCCACTTCTTTACATATGAATCACTGGTTTTGATATATTTTGTGGCCTATCTCACACTCATTCTGGGTCCTTTAGGATGGGTAACCAGAAAATTTTTTTTTTTTATAAAGAGCACTCATTTCTTAACTTGTTATCCTTACGAAAGATCAAACTGTACTGACCAAATCACGAAATTGCCAGTAGTAATAATTTTCCATAAATGTTTGAGCAGGTAGGAAGGAACTGCTTGCGACACGTTCGTCTTGAACACATGTACGTTTTTTTTTTTTTGGGTCACACATTCCAATGCTCGTAAACCGTTTTTTTTTTTCTTCTCCGAAACAGTTTTTGCGAACACTTTTGGTCTGAACTTATTTTTTTTTTTTGAATTTATTCGAAGAAAATTTCATTTATTTGCTTTTGTTTTGGATTTTTTTGTATTTTTAAAAAAAAAAAGAAAAAAACAAAAAGAAAAATATGATGAATATTCTGTCCAAAAATCTCTAAAGTAATAAAAAAAAAGAAATTAAAAAAAAAAAAACAAAAAAACAAAACAAAAACACACACGCAACACACACATCCATTACCGAAATTGGTCCGTTCACAAGAGCCTTTCCCGTTCCGGCTATACTGGGACGACCCCGCCCCGTTTGAACCTCACAAATTTTCCCAGAAAATCATCTTTCTGGGCCGGTTTTGAAGTCTGCTCTGGTGCAACGAATACTGACGTGTTTTTCGCCGGCAATTTGATTTTTTTTCCCGAACTCTATCACATTTTTGGCGGCCCCTTCCCCTCCATCATTTAAACAAACCATGTTCTTCTTGGTAAGGCGTATTGTGAACGAAAAAAAAAAACGAATGGTTTGGTGAATATTTTCGGATTTTCCTTGCACGATTCCGATTCTGATCGTGACATTTCGGTCGCTGCCGGCAAACCTTTATCCAAGCCAATCAAATCATCGAAATGCTGTTTGACCCCGGTTGGCACTGCTGACCGACTGTCATAGCTGCCCCAAGAAATCCCGGAAACACTCTTCGAACCACGAAAACCGTTGGAATTCGAAAGTTTTTCGAACAATTTAACAAAAAAAAAACACAAAACACTTTACTCTTAGAATATTAAAGTCAAAATGGAACGAGCTGTTCAACATTTTCCTGCAAAATTCCATTCAATGTATGTTTATTATCTTTAAATATAAAAATTATTAAAAATAAAAAAAATAAATCAGAAAAAAAATGGCGGCAGTCACCGCAAAAAAAACACAAACAACAACAAATGTGGAGAAATGAACTTAGTGAAAACATTAAAAAACAAAATTATTATAAAAATTCATTTAAGAAAAAAACAAAAAAAAAAAAGAAACGGACATAGAATTTTTTGAATTCAATAAAACTCTAATATATAAATAAATATAAAAAAAAAATAATTTTTAAGTAGGTATTTCGGATGAAAAAATCAGAGAAAATAAAAACATAAATAAATTGGATAAGAAACAAAGAAAAAATCTTTCGGAATCCAAAAAAAAAAAAACTATAAACAGCTGCGTGGTTTTTAAACAAATAAAAACAAATTTAGCTAAATTATCCATAAAACAAAAACAAACAAACAGAGGAAAAACCATGCATAAATATTCACATTACCGAGAGAAATGCAAACAAACAAAAAAACAAAAAACAAAATTAATATCTCTAATCTCATGCACTTGAACAAAAAGTTATATTTAAATGTAATAATAAAATTAAAATTAAAAAAAAAAAATTCAAAAAAGCCCAGTAAATTTCCAACAAAAAACAAACCAGAAACATAGTTTTATTTCTTAAACAAACCGAGCGCAAACAAAAGAAACATTATTTGTATTTAAAAAACAAAAATCCGGCAGAAAAATAATCACAACAATGTTAAAAAAAAAAATGCACTATCTAACTAAAAACTACACTTAAAAAAAAAAAAAAAACAAAAAAAAACCAAACAAATCCAAAATAGGAAAGAAACAATAAAAACAATAACAAAATAAAACAAACAAATTACCGAAAAATTAATTAAATGGGTGATAAACTAAAGAAAACAAACAAAATGCGTGTTTTTATTATCCCGGTATCCAAAGCTTTGAATAATTTTGGCATAGGACAGAAACAGCTTCCTTCCAACGTGGTGCGATTTCTCTGGCCTTCTGCTCAACTGCTCGCTTCCATTCCCGACGTTTTTCTTGAGAATTATAATCCAGAGCCTGTTTGGCAACTTTTCGCTTCGGTTTCCTCAAAGTGTGACCGATCCAATGTCACTTCCGCCTTTGAATCTCAATGCCTACGAGGGCGGAATCGATAATGACGTGTAAAAATGAAGAAAACAAAATTTCTTCGGCAAAAATTTATTTTATTTTTCAACATAGTCCCGTTTTAGCTCGATACACTTAGTCTAGCGTTTTTCCAATTTTTGGATCCCTTTCAAATAATAAGATTTCTCTAACCCTTCAAAATATGCGTTGGTTTCATTGATGACGTCACTATTCGTGGTGAATCTCTTTCCAGCAAGCCATTTTTTGCAAGTCTGGAAACAAGAAAAAGTCACACGTGGCCAAATCTGGTCGATTGTGAGCGAATGCGGCAGCCATCTTGCGGATAGCTTTCTCATGTCCAAATTTTTTTTCAAAATATTTCAAACACGGTCATATGAAATGCTTACTGCCTTAGCTATCTCACGCACTTTCACTCGTCGATCTCCTTGCACGAGATCATGAATTTTGTCGATCATTTCTGGCATGGTGACCTCGTTTGGACGACCTGAACTTTGTATGGTCTCTGTGCTCGTACGACCACACTTGAATTCTGAAACCACTTGTAAATCATTGCAATCGATGGTGCAGAGTCCCCATAATGTTTATCTAATTTTTCTTTGGTTAGTTTAGCTGTTTTCCCTTTTAAAAATTTATG
The DNA here is from genome assembly GCA_963669355.1 of Chorisops tibialis. NCBI lineage: Eukaryota > Metazoa > Arthropoda > Insecta > Diptera > Stratiomyidae > Chorisops > Chorisops tibialis. Next base: position 1,149,353 of record OY770265.1, on the reverse strand, counting down.
TTTAATCAACACACAAAATTCGTTTTTATCGATTTTTGAAATTTATTTAAAGTTGACTTGCTTAGACAGCAGTTTCACAAAAACTAAAAAAGTTAAGGATGAAGCAGTTAAAAAAAAATACCAAATTCCTTACCTACCCCCTCCTTCTTCATTTTTACACGTCATTATCGATCCGCCCTCGTATTTTAAGCTGTCCAGTTATTCGTTAAAGCTCCTCGTTGGTGATCACTTCTGGCCAGAATGTCCCTAAAATGCGTCAGAGTCATTAGTTCACGAAAGTTTGCAGTTTCTTTAAACGGTCACGGTAAAACCATAGCTCAACGGATTTGACGCATGCGTTAAAAACTCCCAGCTTCATGCAAAGGGATATCTCTCGTAACCTCCAGAAAGAGAAAAGGATACCGAAGGTCTGACGAGCTTTATAAATAATTCGTGAAAGTCAATAATTCGCGGCCAACATTGGCGAACCATCTCTACTCTTTCGAAAAACCGAGGAAATAGTTCATCGGATTCGGATTCCGACTTTCGTAAATAAAATACTAAGATGCGCTAGGAATGGAAGGATTCCAAGTAAAAATAGAACTTAACTCGCTTTTCATTTAAATAGCCAAAAAATTTATTTAACTCCTGTTGTGGGAGAATTTTAAATTCGATAGAGTGATATTCAATATTGTTATTATTTTATTTCCGTAGAGCTCGGACTCGAGTGTGCTTAGCTGCTAGTTCTGCATTCCACCATTTTGTACGTTTTGGGTTCACCTTGCGGATCCTCCTAAACATGTCGTCGTTTAGTTTTACCAGCCATTCTTGAATTTTCGTCATTTTTCCATCCAAGTCGAGCAGCGCGAAGTCGCTCAGTGGGATCCTTTCTGCTTCAACCCTCAAGCGTTCACCGTGTATCTCCCAGGAGCAACCTTTAGTTCGACAAGTTACGCAAGGTCCTGTCGTATGACAATTCAACGACGATTAGGCTGTGATCGCTAGCCCCCCTCCCCCCATCCACGATTCAAGAGGTCTACTATTCAACTTCCATTAACAAGCTTCTAAGAAGTTCGTCACAAGGATTTTGTGTAGTCACTATTTGGCTTAGGTTTTTTTTTTTGACTGAACGTAATCTTTCCCAGCTTCCATCTATATGGGGTGCTGCTGGTGGATTAAAGTTCCATTTTATTGGTGTGTCGATTGTTGGACAATTCGTTCCGAAGCTCCTCATCGGTACCACGAAAGTTGGTACCATTGTCCGAATATTTTTTCCGTGGTGTACCACGCCTGGCCGCAAAATTTCTGATGGCAAGGATGCATGAAGACGTATGGCACGAACTGTTAAGCAAGTGAAGAGTACACCCCATCGTTTTTCTATTCGTCTTCCTAGAATTACCTTCATGGGTCCAAAGTAGTCAATGCCTACGAAAGTAAATGGAGATGTGAAAGAAACTAATCGTGCATTTGGGAGCCCAGCCATTTCTGGGGGTTTTGGTGAAGCTCGTTGTTTCTTACACAATTCCCATAGTTTGACCGCTTGCTCTGGCGAATTTCGTTGGCTACCGTCTCATGATTATGGTGATGGTATTTTTGATGGTAAAAATCAACTAATAGTTTTGTAATAGCGTGCTGTTTCGGTAGCAATATCGGTCGCTTTGAATCGTGCCCTATGTCTTGTGTAGCATCTATTCGACCTTTCGCTTTCAAAACGTCAGCACCATCTACATATATCTCCAAATATTTTCGCACCATGTTTCGTTGAAACATTTCCGATGCGTTGATTATGCCGAATGGTACGCGATTGAATTTATATCGACGACCAAACGTTGTTAAATCAGAGCTCTTTTCGTCCAATTCCATTTGCCAAAATCCACTCGATAAGTCGAGAACAGTGAAAATCTTCCTGTCCGTCAATTGGCTGGTAAGGTCATCGATCGTAGGTATTAAACAATGTTCGCGTTTAACTGCGTTGTTTAAAGGCTTTGGATCCAAACAAAGTCTTAATTTAGCGTTGGGTTTCTCAACTATCTGCAAATTGTTCACCCAATTCGTGAGACGTTAAAATGGCGTTCTGTTCCATTTGTTTAAATTCTTCTTCCAAGGGAAAGCGCCCCTAGCGTACCATAGAGTAACTATAATTTCCACTACTTAACTTAAAACGCCTCGAAGTGCTGCAACAGTTCGGTTTAACTAGACTTTCAACCCCTAATAAGCTGCAACGATCAAGCTACCAACTAGAAGGTGAAATAGGCGCACTGTGCACTTACGAAACCGATTATTTTTTTTTTTTTTTTTGTTTTTCGTAATTTAATTTACACAACAATAAAGTGTCAGCAATTTGCCACTGCTCAGATCGATATTAAGAGAATTGATGTTGTCGGTTCGACGGTGGGACTTGTGTTAATTTGTCTTCTATGTCGCAGATGATGCATTTTCGTCCCCGGTTATTTGCTTACAGCATCAATTTGAGTTCGGCGAGCGCAGCGCCGATAGCCCCCCTTCTGTACCATGTTCTTCCAATTTTCGCTAATTTGTTTACACGAATGTTATGACAACATGAAAAAAATCCAATTTCCATATTTATAACTTCTTTATTGAAAAAAAAACCAACAACAGAATACAATTCGTTTTCAATTCCCTAATTCGGCAATCTCTTCTTAATTAAATTCTCCAACTTCTTGATCCTGCCACGATCCGATCCCGTTGTCGCATTTCCATCCGGCTCCGTCATTAAAGTATTCCGACGTCGTTGAGCCGCCTCCTTTCCTTCATCGTTGACCGATGTATTACTAACAATTCCACTTAGATCGCTGCCGATCGTTCCGCCCGGAACGTTTCGCTTAAACAATTCGACCAGCTGAATTTGATCGACGCGACGCACCCCTTTCATATCAAGAATTTTCTGATATTCGGTTAATGTACTATCGGGCAACAATTTCAAAACTTGCTCGATAAAAGCACTGTTAATCGGTGCCATGACAATTTTAATGATCATTTCGGCTCTCGTCATGCCCTTAACGACAACTTTTGTGTAGCTGGTCGGCGCCTTTCGATTCACACTCGACGCAATCGACGGCAAATCGAGCAAAACGGTTTTCAAACTGTGCGTATCTAACAAGAGCTGTTCACAGCCGAGAATATTATTTGCTGTACCGCCATCCGACGAATTCACCAGGCGACATTTGAACAGCGTATTAATGTATTTCGGAATAAACGAATTCACGTATTTATGACAAAATTGTGTGTAGTATTTGCGTGACGTTGCCAAATTGTCGCGAATTATCGGAACGGTGTGCTTGAAATGCGAAATTATCGAATTGACGAAGGGACTCTGATCGCCAACGTTGTTAATCGTTTGCCATTGAATCTAAGAAAATGAAAATTAAAGATGCGACGAAAATTACCGTCGCATATACTACTGACCTTGCTCATAGCATTCAACGCTGGCTCACAACCGTTCTCCAGATCCTGAACCAACAGTTGAATACAATTCGAAATGATGCGATGGAAGACATCTTTTTCGTCCGATAAATCGATCTTATCGATGAAATTCGATTCGATCTTCTCTTTCAGTTTATCCTCGAGCTGTTGGACCGTTTCGAGGCAATATTCTGCCGTCGTCAGGATGCAACAGATCCGAATCAGTTCGTCCTTAGTAAATCTGTGAATCCGATTCGAATTAGAAAGGGAAACGGGCAGAGGGATAGTGCATACCTTGGTGTTTCGCCTTCCTTCAAGAAGTTGTGTATAACCTGACCGGCTGCAGTCGAAAGATTTTGTAAGTCTCGCGTTAATAGCGACATGCTTGTACCTGAAACGGAATTATAAAAAAAAAAAAATTCAACGAATTCCGAGCCAGTCACTCACCAATACTGGTCTGAACCGTTGTAACTTTCGGTATACTCGATTCGAGCACTTTGACGGCATACTCGCGCAGGTATTTCTTAAATATCATGGCCAGATCGTACATGGGCTTTGAATTGCTTAGCTGCGTGCATTGTACCATACATTTCTTGTAGAAAACAAACAAATCGGCACAACTTAAAGCAAAAAAAAAAAAACGGTAATATTCGAAAAAAAACAGTTCCACTTTCTCGTATTCACCTCGGAAAAATCGTCGATTTCGCTTCGATCGGATTGAACGGTTGCTTATTGGTCTGCACGAATCGCTCGATCAGCTCCGTTAAATTCCGATCGATACTGTCCGTATAGATGTCTAAATGCGCCTTAAAACAAATCCCAATCAAGTCGGTAAAGCTCGACTGAGAAATTGCCGCGCCGCCGCCACCATCTTCGCCGTCCGGAATTTTCCGCGCCGCTTCTACTACCTTACCGGCGCCGTCGCTTGTTTCGCTCAATGTCGCTCCGGTAAATCGTTTCGCCAATAACTGTTCGAAATTCTGCGTCTTCTGTATTGCAAACAGTAAAAGTTTTACATCGATTTCGACACGACGCCGTCCCATGATTTTTGCCAATTCATCGCGCGTTATAATACAAAACTGTATCGTAACGCGCTCCGAAACTTCCCAATTAACCGGAAATATTCGTCCGAATTTCTCCTCGAAATCGAGAAGATGACGCTTAAGCCACGCATAGCGCTTATCGATTTTATCGAGCCACGCTATGTCTTGATTTTCGTGAAACAATTGAACGTATTCTTCGAGCTGAAGTGCTGAAAATGCGTGTGTTAGTTCGATCTGAGGCGAGGGGGGGGGGGGGGGGGCTAGGGGAGAATGTCGAGCTCTAAGCTTACCCAGAAACCATTTCAGTAGGTCGCGGCGAACTTTCGGATCGAGCACCGAAACAACCTTACAAGCGTCCGTTAATTGTGCCAGGGACATTTTCATGGCCGTTCCCGATGTCGGCGGCATCGGTGAGAAAGTTGTGTGAAAATCATTGGTGATTTGACTGGCGAGTTCCTGTTGAATTTGATGCACCTTATTCGAGAGATTCTGAAATTGAAAGGGAAGTTGAGATTTCGTAGTTCTGCGCCGGGTCGCGTCCCTTCAAATGGCGGCCGGCCAGGCCCCTCTCTCCCAAGTCGGGATGAATCCTAGTCGGATAGATCACTGCATCTGCAAGAAGACTCCACCTAACAGCTTGCCTCACCTTTATCTGCGGAATATCGCCGTACTGTTGAAAATGCTGATTTACTTCCGTGATAGCCTGGAGCGGATTCAGAATTTCCCCGTACAGTCGCTTCTCGATCAGCTTGGTCAGGCTCTCTACGCCGCCGACCAGCATATGCAGATGATTCAGGGCCGTAATAGCCGACGTGAGATTCTTCTTGGCCGAATCCAACTGTTTGATGTCGCGCGTTATCTCCTTTACCATTTCCTCGGTCTTTTCGGCACGCGTCTTAATCTCCGTGATCTGTGAGAACAGCTGCCCGATGACCTTCTTCGCTTCCTCGAGGGCCATCCGTCCGTCCTGTCCGGTATTGGTTTGGCCGCGAATCACACAACGAATATTGTCGTCGATTACGCTGATCTCGCATTCCATTTTCGACATGACATCGTCGATATTCGAGAGCGACTGCTCGTTCGGGAACAACTGATTGATATAATCGATTGGATTGAAGTCGGGACTGTCCAGTGGGTCGGTGCTTTGCAGGACCTTAAATCGAATTCAATTGAATCGGGGGATTAATTGGGTGAACGGAACGGGGACGACTGGACCGACCTGTTCGATGGCACTCTGCACTTGATTGGTGAAAACAATTTTACTTAGACGCGTCTCGTCCGTACCGCCAACGTCATCCTCAACGGTTGAACCCATTGCGTTCGGCAAATTATTCAATTGACTCGCGGAAATATTGAAAACATCAGAGAAATCCGACAGATGAAAACGTTAAAGACTTTTGCTGACTGACAGTTCGAGAAATGTCAAACGAGTTGGCATTGTTTTTTCTCCTTCCGGATTTTTAATTCAGTTGACAGTCGAACACCCGAGACAAATGTCTGTATGGTTCGGGTCTTCAACTGCAACTGGATGAAAACTCCGGTAGGAGGAAAAACAATGTCAACGTGTGAATTGGCATTGTTTTCCTCTTACCGGAGATTTAATCCAGTTGACAGTCGAAAACTCGAACCAGTTTCGGAGTTACGTTTCGCCCGAAGGTAGATGGCACTGCAATGATCGACTTCCGGTGCAGATTGGCAGTTACGTGACGTCATAACATAAATATTTATATATTAAATTTGGAAAAAAAATCCAGCAGGGCCTTCGCCATCTTCTGGGAAACAAAAAATTTCCGGTCGCGGTCTTAGCCAATGCCAAAACCCGAACGATCCCATTGCGCGAATTCACCATACTTGTTAGTTCTCTGAACGGATTTGCGCGCCACCAGACCAAAACTTTGCACACACACCAGTGCACTCTGTCTGTGTTTTGCCGGTGAAGTCGATGGTGCTTTTTTTCGTTGTCTGTGCTTTCCAATAGGATTTTCGCGTTCCGCCGGTGATTTTCCGAGTTTTTCCGGTACGCGAACGTTTCGGGCATGCATCCTCGACGGGAGTTCCGGTTTTCCTGGGAAAACATCGCGTTTTTCATGTGAAAAAACTTTTTTCGGCGCGTGTGGAAACAAGTGAAAAAAACAACAACAACATCAAAATGTAGGTAAAAACTTTTTGCATGCTTTTTTTTATGAAATTTGATTGAATTTTTGATTTTTTGCAACAAATTTCGTGCACTCTTGTCGATGACCTTTCGCTATCTTTCTGGTAGAGCCATGGCTTCGACTCCTCCTAGAAATTCTGTGGTTTTTGGCCAAAAAAAAAACAGACGTCAACATGTGGTTTCCACGACCGTTTTTGCCGGATTGCAAACTTCTTACCCAGAATGGCATCGTGTCCTGGGAGCCGCCACCAAGCTATATTTGCGGTCTTGAATTTGCAAAGGCCATTTATTACTTTGGTTTGATAGCCCTTGCAGAATACCCAGGCTGTCTACTGTATCAAAAATGTTGAAATTTTTCCCTCGGCGGTGGACTATTTCAAACTGTTCAGTTTCGGTTAAGGACATATCCGTCACTTTATGCCCAGCTTTCGGGAGAAATTTGAATCAACCACAATTGAGGAATATTATTATTTCTTCTACAATACACGGTATTCCCCCCATTCACCCTTCTTCTTCTTAATCGAGTTGCCCGGGTTATTTCCATGACAGTTGCGATACCGCTTCGCCAATCAAAAGCTCTGGATGATAGTGCACACGGAAGACGTCTCGGGAAGCGAGCAGTTAAGCAGAAGGTCAGAGGAAAAATCAAGTCCTGGCGACAACTAAGCGACCACGCTTGTGGAAAGGAACTGCTTCTGTCTGTTTTAACAGGAAATTGATTGATCTATCGGGGTTGCACTTCGGGGGGGCTGGCTAGCATTTTATGCTATGCTCCTTAAATTGCTTCTGCTCTCCTTTCTCTCTCGATTCTCCGAAGATCCTTTTGCACATTCGTTACGAGTGTACAAATTTCCATCCAATTTTCCTCTGATTCCATCATATAAACAATAATGAATGGTGGATTCGGAATATTATTTCTCCGAAGCGACTGCAGTTGAAAACCGCGTGCTCTGTGTCTTCTTCTTGATCTGGGCAATTTGGACAAAGAGGCGAATTATCGTGTCCGAACCTATGTAGGTATTTGCGGTAGCCGCCGTGACCTGATAGGAACTGCGTGATGTGATAGTTGCAGTCCCCATACACCCGCTTTGTCCAGACCTGAATTTCGGGGATTAGCCTATAGGTCCATCGGCCATTTGTAGCGCTGTCCCACCTGGCTTGTCACATAGCTATTGATGTTGCCTTTTCCTCTTCTTTTATTTTCCTGGCAACAGCTGCCTCTTGTTGGATCGAGGATCTTCTTTCGTAGATCCTTAGCATCTCATTGGCGAGAATGTCAATGGGGAACATTCCGGCTATATGTTGATGACATCTTTTTCCTTGTTTCCTTTGTCGCTAGCGCCGCCGCCCAAACCGGAGCTGCATATAGGAGAACCGAGCTGACTACTCTCGAAAGTCGTATCCTTCTGGCATATCCTGGTCCACCGATGCTTGGCAGTATTCGGGAAAGGGCTGCCTGCATTTGTGATGCCTTTTTGCTCGCGAAGTCCACGTAATCTGTTATCGAGCATAACTCCGAGATATTTAATTGCCTCCTTGAATCTGATGATTTGACTGCCGACCTGAATGTTCACGTGTTCAATTTTCTTTCGGCTTGTTATTAGGACAGCCTCCGTTTTGCGATCAGCTAATTCTAAGCCAGCGGACTCTAGCCAGTCTCTGATTTGTCATACGGCTTCATTTGTTGCTGACTCTATTTCATGGATGTGCTTAGCCACGGTAACAACAGCGATGTCGTCAGCGAACCCGATTCATTTTACTCCTTGCGGCAACGATAGTCGAAGAACTCCATCGTACATAATATTCCATAGGAGAGGGCCTTGCGGACTCCCGCGGTGACGTTGTAGTACCTTAACCCCTCATCAGCTTGGTACCTCAACTTCCTGTTGGTGAAGTAATTTGCAATTATTCTCAACATGTAGTGTGGTGTATCCATCCTGACTAACGATCTGCTTATGAATGACCAATCTGCTGAGTTAACGGCATAACGGCATTAGATGTACCCAAATTTGGTTAAATGGACACAAAATTGATTGGAGTGCGCATAAATTTCAGTGCATGCACTCAAAACTAATTTTGCCTGTACACAAAATTAATTTTGCCTGCTCCAACGAATAGAGTAGAGGCTGAGAGTAATTTGAGCCAAAAATCGGAGCGAAAAATCGCCTTCTTCCGTTTTTTTTTTTTTTTGATTACTTTCGAGGAATCAGGATTAACGGACAGACACAGCCACTCTTCATTATCATTAAATTTTCGCGCGTCTAATTATCAATTGATGAAAAGTGCGAATGGGACAAGATAGAAAGATTTGTAAAAATAACAAAAAAATAAAAACGGGGGCGAAAAAAATTATAAATGTGAATTTACGATTTGAAATGAAAGGGAAAATACACTCGAAATTATCACACAAACATTTTGTTGAGTGCAGTCCGCAGTGGTGGATACGTATGGGGTTACACACAGTCAATGAATGCAATCATGGATGCGGAAAGTAATGGATGGGATGCGGACAAAAGTCCTGAACAGGTCGCTCTTGAATGAAGCAAGGATTCAACTTTTTTGTTCTTTTTTCCATTTTTCTTTTCTTTTCGGGGCGACAGACAGAACACTTTTGTCACGTTCTACGAAAAATATGACATTGGTCTTAATGAGACGTACGACTGAGTTTAATTCATAGATGGTGTGCGAAAAGGACGGAAAGCAATCATTGAAATGTACAACGGTATCACATGTTGGGCTTTTATTTTCGGGACAAAAAATTATAACGGCGAGTCGCTTCCGTTCTTCTCGGTTCAGTGAAGCCACACTTTGATAATCTTAAACATTGAGACATAGCTGCGTTCTCTAATTATTAATTAACTAATTAATAATTTAGCTCGTCTTTAACTAGCGATAGAGAGGTCAAATTTTAAAAGTTCGAATTGAATACTTACGATGACGCTACAGCCCAAATTGGACCTTGACCTCCTGAATGCTTTGCCACCATCCATCTCGGTTCAGTGAACGCGTCCTCCAATTTTGAAAATCTTAGCAGTGATTTGCTGTCTGCGTCAATCGAATCCTCCCAGCGCTTCCGTGGTTTTCCGATCGGTTTTTGTCCATTGACTTTGTAGCGAGTGAGCGGCTACAGCGCTGTGTTGCGTTTCGTCCCAGGCGTGCTTACGATGGACTCGTCAGTAAGGCTTGTGTAAGTGGGTCTTGCCTTAGACGCTAAGGGAATATCGTGCTATCTTGAAATTCTTCCGTCATCCATCCGCTCCACATGACCAGCCCCCATTGTAACTTCTTAAATTTTATGAGGGTTGACACTTCTGGATTGCTGAAAATGGCATACAATTCTCTATTCTCCAGATCGAGTCTTCCCCTCACAGGTCCGAGAATTCTTCTGAGGACCTTTATTCCAAAGGCGTAGTTTTTCTGACGCCTGTCCACATTTCGCTGCACAGGTCTTATGATCGAGAGAACCTATTTTTATCAAAGTCGTTCGGACGAGTGTCAGTTTTGATTATATGACAGTTCGAAATGACGGGGAAAGAACAAGAAAATTCCTCCAGCTGATCCCCATCCTCTGAAAAAAAAAACCGAATGAATGGAAAAGTAAATACGTGCATAGTGAGAAAATTTACGAGCGGGAAAAACCACTTAAGGCACGGTCGCCCATAAAAAGGTTCCTTCCAACCGTGTTATCCGGAACAAAAACATCGTGATACTAAAAACTAGGGATCAAAAGATTTTTTTTTTTTTTGTTATGGAAACGTCAACACACGCAACCATTTCCCATTATCACTTCAGTTATGTTTTTTTTTTCTTTATTGCACCTTTAAATGCTCCTCCTGGCTTAATTGCTGCTGCTACAAATACGCGCTAATCAGATTGGCGTCGTTGCCTCCCTTAATGAACCTTTGAGCAGCAAAAAAAAAAAAACCCCGAAAAAAACCCAAAAAAAAAGCAAGCAAGACGCAAACTCGCTATTTGTTAAATATAGACGTGAAAATAATAATTCGGTTTTGTATTGTTGTACTTTTCAGTTAGCACTCAATTCTTTTTTTTTTCAATGTTGTTTTGGCGAGTTGTTGGTATTTTTTTTACCGGGGGGTCCATTTTTTTTTTTTTTTTGGGGAATTTAGATCCGTTTCAGTAGATTCGACCTTGACGAAAAAAAAAAAAAATTAAAATTTTACTTAAATTAATTTAACACTTCTGAACCGGAATTTAAACGGAAAAATTCTTGAGGTTTTTTCTTCTTATTGAGATTGAAATGCAAATAATCGAATGGTCGATCGATTTCCGGGAAAAATTCTCGACTGTCTGCTGTTCCTTTGTTTTTGTAAAGGGTTTTCCAATGGGGGGAAAGGGAGAGGGGTCGCTTGATCGTTGACAAGTTGAAAACGGACCTGCTTTTTGTTTGATAACCAAAACGCCAAACGATTAATCCCAATCAGAACAGTGTGCAATTTCGCATCTAAACTTAAAAAAAAAGATGGCAGCGAAACACGTGGTCATTAGGCGTCCGAAAAATAACTTAACACCCTTGAAAGAACGATCCTCAGAAGAATTCGTGAACCTGGATGTGAATAGATTTCAAGTATTTACGATAGTAAATGTGGTTTTAGTGACGCTACTTTTGATATTCCCAAGCAATGATAAAAAAAATTTCGCGTGTTGTTTTTTGATGGGGAAAAAGACCGTCCAAGTAAAAGTTTGCAACAGTCAAACTTTGGTTTGGAATTTCAACGCGGTCGTACAGACATCATTGATGCTGAACGCTCCGGGCGTCCAAGTGAGGCTGTTTTTCCAGAAAACATAAAAAAAGTGCTCAAAATCGTTTCGGAAGACCGTAAAATGAAGTTGCAGGAGATAGCTGACATCCTAAGGATATCAAAAGGCAGTGCATTCACTATCATGAATGCCCATGAAAAGGCTGAGTACCGCATTTGCTCACAGTCGATCAAAAACACAAAAACAACAAAGCGTCGATGATTCAGATCTGGCTCGCAGCGACTACAACCTGTTCGCAAACCTCAAAAGGATGCTCCAGGGAAAGAGATCTGCGTCAAATGCTGAAGTCGTAGCCCAAAACTTGCTTGTTTTGAGGTTAAAGCCAAATCGTTCTATAAAAAAGGCATCGAAATGTTAAAATGGCGCTGGAATGATTGTATCACTCTAGAAGGAGAAGACTAAAGTCGAATTTTGTCTAAAAGTTAATGTTTTATAAGTCATCCTACGAACTTATTGAACAATGTGTTATATGTCAAAAAAAAACCGGAAATTTTGAATCGGTCGCGTCAAACTTTCCTTCCACTCGGCCCTGATTGACGCAAACAGCGAATCACAGTGCTAAAATTTCCAAACTGAACGGCGGCGCGGCTTCACTAAACCGAACAGGATCTAGGCGTGTATTATACAGGAGGCTGTTGCGCCCCCTTCCGGAACAAGAAGCAATGAAAATTATTTGCCGCACTTTTTAAATGGATTAGAGAGAGAATCCAACAGGTCGTTGTTAAGTATTAAAAAAAAAAACACTCAGCCTATATTTAGAAAAAAAAAAAAATACGAAGAGGATAACAGTTTTTTTTTTGCTTGCCCATTGTATGACATATCGAGATGTTAAAGTATTTTCAAAGAAAAGGCGATTACGGAGACTTAATGTACCTGTGTGTACCCTTCGTACTTAATCCTTAAAAATCTTACGAGTGTTTGGTTTTGTCTTTTTTTGCGGCTGAATTCAAAATTTTTTTTTTCGTTCTTAACATAAACATGCGCGTAATTTGAAACCGAATGGAGAAAAGAAAATTGTCGCTTGTTAATCGAGGACGACCTCTTTGCTGGATGAAGAAAGGCTCAAATGACGATGCCGCAGAGTTGATGGTTTCGGAACGCGTACAAAAAGTGCTTTCTGAACTCGCTCCACAAGCATGGGGAGCATGAATTTGACATTTCGGAATTTTCGTCAAAGGAACCGCCATGATTGGCAGTGAAAATGGTAGCAGTAACGGCACAATCATATACTTATACGGTCAGCGAATTTATTCATAATTAAAATTCGAAATGTTCGAATTGTGACAATACCCGGCCGGGAAAAATTGAAACTTTGTCGTTGCCTACACTGGAACATCCTCCCTACAGTTCGGACCTATCGCTCTGCGACTACCACCTCTTTGGACCGATGAAAAAAGCAGAGGACAGAACGTTTTGATGACGATATTGCAGTTGAAAATTTCGTGCGCAATTGGCTTATGGCGCAATCATCTTCGTTTTACGAAAACGGGATAACGAAATTATCCATCCGTTGGGAAAAAATTTTCCACTAAATCAGGAGATTATGTAACTGTAATCTATTGCACTGATATCAACGTGTAATAATTACATGCCGAGCAATATTAATAAAGTACCTTAGAAAGCTGAACTAACTTTAACACTGCATTTAAGAATAAACGCGACTCCGAGCCCGGCGTGTCTGCTCCATACAAAAGTGAGCGAATTTGTATGGAACTGTCATTTTTGTTATGACTCCAACGTGTTGTTGTTGGATTGACTTACATGGCTTTCTACTTTATGGGACTTTCATCATCAATGGCGCGACAGCCCAAATCGAGCCCTGGCCTCTTGAAGTCGTCGCCTCCAATCGTCTCGATCCAAAGACCGCGACCTCCAGCTGCTAATTTTTAAAATGGCTTTGCTGTCTTCATCAACCGAGTCTTCCCATCGCTTGCGTGGTTTGCCTACTGGCCGGTTACCACTCGCTTTGCCTTTAAGAGCACGTTTGGGGATTTGGGGGCTTTCCGTATGCCGGACTCCTAACACCAAGGAAGTTCCTCAGTTATACAGTGACTCCTACTTTTGACGAGTAACGAAACTCTGTCACACAATTTTGAATGAAAATCGTAGAAAAGTAGGTCAAGAATTTGCTGGTTTATATCATGGTTCAATCAGTTCCACCCAAAATTTGCGAAAATCAAAATTCTTTCGCTAAAGAACGAGCTTAAAGGTTCGGAGGAACCGATTTGTTCTGTAGCTGCCTTTGAAGAAAAATTGCTAAAACCCCACGATGATTTTCTTTAGCAAACTGACGCCTGAAATTTCCCAATCAAATTTACATTGAACACTTTTTTAATTTGACGTTTATGGCTAAATCCGATGGTAAGTGATGAAAAACAAGAAACACAAATAATCCCGTAAATCGAAAAGTTTCCTAACAGTAAAAGGCCGACGAGCTGTTAATAATTTTTTTCACACACCTCAGGGGAATCTTCTCCAGTCGTTTGCAACGATTTAAACCAAGCACACAACTTAATTGATCACGCCCCGGGAGAGCAGTTGTACTCACGGAAAATTTTTCGAAAAATGCGCTGAAAATTGTAAAAAAAAATGAAAAAAAAAAAATCCAAGTACATGTGTCCAATTGTTTTTGTTTTTAATCTAAAGGGCATTAAGGTGGCGTCAAGCCAAAAATATGCGAATTACCCCCAAAATAGTTGGTAGTTGGCCAAATGGCCAGCCTTTTCTGACACCCGTTCGCACAAGAAAGCTCTCGGACAGCTCTCCTCTATGCAAGACGCGACACCTTGCATCTTCGTAGGATTCTTTAATCATAGCTATGAACTTATCTGGAATACCTCTCCTACGCAAAGCATTCCATATGTAATCTCGCTTAACGCTGTCGAAAGTCTCTTCGAAGTCACAAACATGAGATGTAGCGACGAACCCATTTCGGCTGACTGCTTTAATATTATCCGTAGGGTATTTGTGTAGTTGGTACAAGACAACCCTTTACGGAATCCAGCCTGATAAACCTCGAGAGTGCTCTCACGACATCACTTATCCTGTTGAGAATTACCTTATCCATGATTTTCGATACGGCAGTAAGTAGGCACGCCAATTGCCACAATCCCGAAGGTCTTCCTTCTTCGGAATTTTCAAAATGACGCCCTCGTTCCATTCAGTCGGATATCTTCCTTCATTCCACACCTCAGTAAAAAGTGGGAGGAGTATATCGGCTGTTATTTCTGGTTCCGCTTTGAGGAGTTCGGTTGGTAGTCCGTCTATACTTGGAGCTTTCCTTCCCGCCATTGACCGAATGGCGGAAACTGTCTCTCCCTTATCTGGGGAATCGTCCCTAATAGAGGATTAATGCGGTAGGATGTTTGGTAGTTGTTCCGTTTCTGGAATATCTTCCTCTGACGATGTTTAAAATATCAGAGAAGTATTCCTTCCATCGCTGCAACTGGTGTTCAATCATATTAAGGAGAGTTCTGTTGTCACCAGGTGGTTGGCGGTGAAATTCCTGTTCGTCAACTGTATCATAATTTTAAAAAGTGAACCCTGACATTCGGGTTCCTTAACATTTTTCATTACTTATTGTGGAAGAGTTGTTAGTCCTTCGCACAACTACGAATTTTTCATTTTCGTAGATTGAGGTGACCAAAGTATATCCAAGCTGGCAATGTGCCGGAATTATGTATTGCGTCGAACGGGATTTGAACTCACGACCTTCGCATTGTAGACCAATACGCTACCCACTAGGCTACAATTTAGCTATTATCTCCTCCATTTTCAAATCGGGCTTGGGACCTTCTTAGGTGGAGCTACACACATTGCATGTTTCGTTTTTTTTTTTTTTTTGTATCCTTTCTTTTTTTCCGCAGATGTCGGTGGATGGCAAAAACCGAAATCACCTCCTTCCCTCACTCATCTGAAGGAACAAGTGAGACCCGATGTTTTGCAGGCTATGTGTGAGACGAACATGAAATCTTTCCTCGCTTACCGGAAATTCTTCCTTGCACGCAGCTTACCTCGTGTTTTTAGTGAATCCCGGCGAAAATAAGGATACATGAAGAAATGGTGTTAGGTAAGTCCGAGCTTGATTTCTGGCTGTTTTATGCTTCTGTGTGCTAACCTATTTTTTTTTTCCTTTTTAGTGAAAGTGTGTAGTGTGTGCAGTGTTTGTTTGTGTGAGCCCCTTTATAATTCATGCATGGACAAAGAAGTGAGCAAGTTTGTGCGCGGGAAAATAAAAAGGAAATCGGTTTTTGTGTTTGTTTTTGTTGCAAATTATTGGGCTTATTAGTTTAAATCGTAAAATCTGTGTCGGAAAAGAAAAAAAAGTTTTTGTTCGTCCTGATTGCTGCGCTGATCCTGTGAACAGAAGGAAGAGAAGTTGGGGTAAGTGAAGATTTCTTTTGATTTTCTTTTATTTTGCAAAAATTTTTGAATGTGCCCTGGATCCTATTTTCCATTGCGTAGATGGTAGAACACGTGCAAGGATCACACATTTATCACTTGCACACTAACTTTCATGCACTTCACTGCTCTACCGCTCTGTATAGCGCCATTAGGAGGCGGGCAATGGTTTTTTTTTTGCTTAATTTACTAAACTACTCGTATACTATGCATCAAGCCATCACTTAGCATGTTTCCATCATCCTAGTACGTAGCGAACTTGAGCTCCTCTTGAGAGTTTAGCTCGGTGGTTCCAATCCTAATCCTGTTCATAAGTTTTAGTCGTCCTCTCATTCTTCATTTCGCTTTTTGGTTTATGGAATGTTAATTTGTGTTTTAGTGGAAATTACTGAAGAAAAATTATTTGAAAACTTTCAGCTCAGCGCATCGGGATTATCACGATTCCCATTAGGAAAAAACAACACCACACCGGTGATATCTAGGCAATAAAATTAAGACTGCGATTTAATGCAACAATAATTAATGTAATTTTTATTAATTGGAAGAAAACAGATAAAAAAAACCGAAAACAAATCGGAATTGAACGTGAACTTGCTTCTTTTTTTTTCCTTTCATCGAAAATTTTCCTTCACAATTCCGTTCCACTTGTTCAATTTTTACAGTCGATATATTGCAGCGTTTTAGGTTTTCATTCTTAGTCCAAGTCGGGTTTTGTTCTCCCGTGTATACTACGTCTTCAATGACTACGTCCTGCTGCCCTCCGGTCTTTCCTCTGTGTGTTTCCTTCTTCTTAATCTTAATAATAAATTAAAAAATAAACTGCGCCTCATCATCGGATCGGACACACAAAGCAAGTGTTGAAATAAGTTGTCGCGGATGGTTGAAGAAATTTTGCAGTCGCCTCAGCCGAAATAATCGTTGATTCGCGAGCTCACGCCTCTCTGACCAAGCAGTTTTGATTATTTCTTTCCCCCTAAAGTTCATTCTCCTGCAGTTTTGTAGAAGGTAAAGGGTAAAAAGAACAGAGTCGGATCGCTGATGCGGGAACTTTAAAAATTTATTATTGTTTATTAGAAATGACAGAAGGCACTGCCTCATGTGCTTCACCTGACGAGCCGCCACTGCCAGCAACATTTTTGAGGAACAACATTGCGGATCTGCGGCAAACGAAAAGTATCTTTTACATTAGAAAATAAAAAGATTTTCGGTAAATTTAATGCGTTCATATTTGTGTATTCTACTGCTCCCATCCCACAGGGGGATGGTTAGCTTGGGTCCGTGGAGCCGCTATTCTCCAAAGATAATTTGCATGAATTGGTAAGACCTCATTCTACAACTACTTCCCGGCGGGGAACGTTCTATCGAACGTGTTTTACGTAATTTAATGGATTTTTCGGAAATTCCATTTTTTTTTTTAAAAAATCTATCGAATAGCTACGGCGTGCGCCGCGGCTATTCTAAGAAATTTCCCGAAATTACTCAGAATTCCGCCCCGAATTACTCATTCGGCCGTTGGGAAATGCCCGCATATTGTGCGATAATTTGAACGTTGCTCGTTTTCAAATAAATTAAAAAAAAAAAAACAATCTCGGGTAAATTATGTCCCATCGACTCCATCCCTTTCCGCTTTCCACCTTTACGGCAATTAATTAATTTTTGGCTACAGCTAGCGCGAACTTAATTGGTCGCGAGGAATGGCGGCGGCGGCGACGACCGTGATAGTCATCTAGAATTCTGGGAATCACACACCTGATTGTCACCGGAGATTTTTTTTTTTTTACCTGTTCGCGCCATGACTAAGTGACAACAGTGATGACGTAGTCGCAAAGTTTCATGTGACGAGATGCTGCCGCATTCCAAGCATACTTTCGGATCCGGGATGTCGTCTTCTCTGTGTGTGACCAATTGATTAGGGAGGTGGCGTCGCGGCGGATGAGGAGTAATCTTGTTCGACTTTCTTCTCTCTGCGGTCAAATGAAGATTTGTTTGTTTTTGATTTTTTTTGGCGCCAACTGGTTGCCAAAATTTTTTGAATTTACCAATCAACACAACCTGTCCCTAGTTCAATTGCATGTGTCGTGCTCGCTATCATAATTAATTAAAAAATTAAATTTTCACGTCGTCACCACGTTTTATTTGGGAATTACCGCACGGATTTTTACACCTGTGTGTGCGCGCAATGGAATTCCCAACGACTGTGATGACGGTTCCGAGAGATTTTGTTGTTGCTTGCTTTTGATTGGCCGCTGAAATTTTTCCGATTGATGAAAAATTTTACAGCAGCTTTTCCACCCACTTGTTCGCGTGTGCAAGATTGTTTTTTTTTTTTTTTTAATTTTTATTGATTTCTTCCGCATGGTTTTTCCTTTGATTTTCCCAACGCGAGGAGAAGAACAACAATCAAAAAAGTACGAAATTAATTTACACCTGGATTTTTTTTTTTTTTTTTGGAGCAGAAGAAAAGGTAACTCATTACTCATGTGCGAAAAAAAAATACTTTTCTGGCGGAGCGCGCAATATTTATCTAGGCCCTCGCAATTTTTGAAAATTTACCGCCACTCGGGGCCGCCATCATCATCATCTCAAGGAGGAAAAATTCTCGATTAAGTCATCTGGCGCGTGATCTCGACGCAATGACGGGATTACACGTTGATGATGTAATTTTGCGTTCGCACGCCCACCTTTTTCGAATTTTAAGTGGGCGCAATTTTTAAATTTTTTTTATTTTTTTTTTGAAATTTCAATGTATGATGTAATTAGCTGGCGCTTTCGATTCCTTGCTGTCGCCCCTCTCCACTTCCTTATCACCCTAATGTGTAAAATTTAAGATAAAGCAGATCCCATCGCATTAAATCAAAAAAAAATAATAATAAAAATTTGAAATTCCTCCACGCACACACTTTCGAAAATCCTAGTTATGACGCAAGTTTAATAAAATAAGAAATTTTTTTTTTTCGAAAGATGACCTCATATCACTTTTTCATTTTAATATCTCGTTCGATGTTCTCGGTAAAGGAAAAAAAAACAAGAATGAAATCTATGCAGGTGCGTGATTCGATTTGAATTCGATGATTTTTGGGGAGTCATACCAATTGGGCGGTTTTGTTTCTTTTTTTTTTGTTTTTTGTTTCTCAGGCGTAGCAAACTGTAAAAATGTTGTCAAACTCTAGGTTAACAATGCACATCTCGAGAGAAGTTTCCACGAGTGCCCTCGGAAGGGTCAAAAGAGAAGGGTACAAAATCTAAGCTCATTCTTCGAATTTCGAAAAGAACGTAAAAACGCGCTCACGTTATTAACGAATAACAGGGAACAGTAGTGGATCAAGATGACTGCCTTGCGGAACGCCATAAGTTCTATGAGTTTGTGCTGCCGTACAATTCGAATACGACTTGAGACGATCGCGTAGTTCAGGGAAACAAACAAAAACGAAACAAGTCGAATGCGACAACTGCGCCTGGTGGGTGGGATTCAACAGGAAAATCGATTGAAATTGATCGATGTATAGTTGAGATCTTACCCTGATTTATCCACTGAAATTGTTTCCCTGTAATCCATTCGTTTTCTGTGTAATTATTATCGTGTCGTCGTCTTTTCGGGCGCCTTAAAGACCGTAAAACAAATCTTGAATAAAATCCACTTAAGACGCCGATGAAAAACCATCCCCGCCCCCTTCCCTCTCTGGCTTCCACCCACCATTGTAGAAAGAAGATTGGCGGTATTCTCAGCCATCGTTGATTCCGTGAAGCCCTGAAATCTCGATGGAGCCTCACTAAATTACAGAAGAGCATTGCAGACGTGCCCTAAACTGTCGTGGGGTCATGCAGCTAATTATTGCTTTGCTGGTTGGTTTTTATGAGGGCCAACGTTGTCGGGAAAATCTTTAGCTCTCAATCTTTTTATTCTTGTGGTAAACACGTTTCCAGTTTTTATTCGGAAATACATTTTTTTTCAGCTTTTTATCTTTTATGTACATAAAATAATTTTCTAAGCAAATCCGGAAATTCTAAAGATTTGTTTTTTGTTGTTGTTAACTTTAAACGATTCGTCTTAATCCGAGAGACAATTTGTACGGTAGCTAGGTAGCTGCGGCTATTTATAGTAATTTAGATAGGTTTTTTTTTTTTTTTTGTTCTTTTGTACGGCATTGACTATAACTTATGGGGTCAACCTGTAATGTTATGCGTATTTATCTCAGTTTATGAAAATATTGGATTAAATGGAATTGAAAATTCGGCTGATTGAGAAAGGAAAGTCTGACGCAGTATTTGTTGGGAAACAAACTAATAGGTGGCAATGTGTTGCAAGCCAAAACCTAACCGACCGTTCGTTACCTTCGAAATGGAATTACGCCCCACCCCTTAAACAGCTTGAACATCGTTGAAGCCAGGGAAATGACGAGGCTGAACGACTTGCAAAAAACGGCGCGAAAACAAATTCTATTTCTGCGGAAAACCAAAAACGCACTACAACCCTATCCTTAGAAAGTGGGTTGAACAAGAACATAAAATCTACTGGAATAGACTACCAGGCTTGTCAATCTCTAAAAAACTAATCCTACCAGAAAAAAATAAAGTGGAGGTTATTAGTACTCTGATCGGCCTAATGACACGGGGCACAGTGCAGTAAGCCACCACCTCAAAAAAATGGGCTTAGCTGAATCCGACATCTGTCGCCTCTGTCTCGGAGACTCAGAAACGACAGTGCACATCCCGTGTCACTGTGAAGCAGTAGCTAGGAAAAGACACAATCTTCTTGGAAAAGGTTTCCTTTCTACCGCGGAACTAGCCAACATGGCTCCCTTAAAGATATTCAGATTGGCCAAAGCTATTGAGTTATGGTACGGTAAAGGGGGCAATAAACGCACTTCAAATGTAGACCGGCCTTTAGTTTAAAACAAAAAAGCAAGTTATCGTCGATTAGTTCAATTACGAAAGTCGGACTTTCCAACCACAAATTTGTTTTGTAATTTCGGACCTCGTTCGCCTCGCCGTCCCCGGTCTCTCGGACGCGTAACACCACGAAAAACTTCTGTGTCGCGTGAAACCCATGGATTCCGGAAGTCCGTGCGGATAAACCCTACGCTGCTCAGGTGTTTTTGTTTATCATCGAGATAAATTAGAAGAGCGTCCCTCTCCGGGTGGCAGTGGTTTTGTCATAACCGAGAAGACCAGAATGTAGCAATGATCTCATCGGTGTCAGTAGCCTAGATCGGATTGCGCAATTTTCGCCGAGGTCCGTTAGAGACAGAGCGCGGATCCAGTGTCTCCGATAGACCAATGACTTCTTCTTTTCAATTTCCCATCGTTATTTCTTTCTTTTATCTTTTGAAATGTTGGATTTTAAAAAAAAAAAAAAAACCCCGATGAGATCATTCCGGCGGTGGCCTTTCACCTCATGACCAACGGATGCGCTATTTTCTTCCAAAAAACCGTTTTTTTTTTCTTCTCTTCTATCACGTAAAGTGCATTAAATTTGAATCTCAAAAAACAACAAATTCTCACATCAGAATCATTTCGAATTATTTTCGAACATGCCTTATCCGTTGTTTTTTTTTTTGTGAAGAGAAAAAAATTTTCATTTCTTTTTTCCTTTATTTTTGTTTTTTCTCAAAATACTGAAAACTTTGGATTTGGCACGTTTGAAAGTCATTTCGAAAAAAAAAATGGAGATGCATCAATGAAGATTTCACACGATCTGACGCGGTAAATCAACCACACATGGGATTTAAAATTTAATTCTACCAAAATGCATAGAGCGGCATAGCAAAACAAAAAAAAAAAAAAATGAAAACCATAAAAGAGCAGCTGATCCGGGTTTTAATGTCACCGTTCCGAAAGAAATGTGAATTTTCGCACGTTATTTTAGTTTTAACGATCGATCGTGCGCGGGGCCGAAAATAGTTTTCTTTTGGGATTTTCCAGTGAGTTAGATAAATATCTGAGATTGATTTGTCGACACAAACGGAGAAAAACTGATTGAAACTACGCGACAAAATGGCTAATCGAATGGAAAGTAACGGAAACAGCTTGCATAGAATAGGAACGCGCCCTCTTCTGCTGATTTTTGTAGACGGAGCCATTAATCGAGCTGTCACTCGTCCATTTTGACGGTACAGGATGCACCTCCTCCAGTTGTTTCGGTCGAACGATTGCGTCCTCCAGTTTGAAAAATCGAGAAGCAATCTGCATCGACTGAATCCTTCCATCACTTTCGCGGCTCTTCCCCTGCGGTCTTTTGCCTTGAGCACTCGTTTTGGAATTCGTTTCTCGTGTATTCGCTCCACGTGACCAGTTCGTTGAAACTTGCCGAGTTCGATCACGACAGATGCAATTCAATTTATACTTGGCGTAAAATTTCAACGAAAATGAGAATCGATCGCAGAAAATAAGGTAAAATACTTGAAAATGTCCCGCTCTGTGCTAGAACCTGGTGTCCAAACTCTAGTGGAGTTATTCCCTTAACATCGCAGGACCAACTAAAACGGGAAATCGCCTGCCTTTTCTTCGCTGACAGCCGAAGACGTCGCGCCAGAGACAGTCAATGACAGCAGTCCAACCTCTCCGCAAACCTAACCTAACGTAAGTTGGGCGACGCAAAGTGTTGAGCAAACATGGAGAGCAACGGTTCAGCTGAAGTCCACAAAAGGAATCAAAAGAACGATAGATCCGCGTCGCTGTGCGGCAAGGAATACGAATGACGAGTGCTATCATTAACCAGGAAGTAATGTGCGACAGTAGTTAGGTGTGGTTACCGGCCATTGTCTTATTGGAGCACATGCTTACAGAATGGGTTTTGGTAGCACAGAAATATAGCCGCAAACAGCCTCCTCAGCGCACTACTCTTTCCCGACCTCAAGCAGGACTCGAGCTGCGGTATGCGGAATCTGTTGAATTTTGCCGCGGAAACCTTCAAGCTCGACAAGGAACTTGTAACACCGCCAGATGATACACATTAGGTTTTCCGCAAATTCATGTGGTATCACTGTGGATCATATGGGCCCCGCACGGGGATAGTTGCATGAGGAGGACTTTGCCGAATCATGCGAGTATCACCTTCATGAAGCTTGAGCCATCGCAGGGAAGTAAGTGCTGGTCCAGAAAGCTACGGCGATTCCAGTAATTGCTTTTGGAGCGTGGCGACACCACGAACCCGAGCTGATCGATCGGTATCAAAATTGCGTGTGAACTTAGACTGAAGTGGAGCTTGCTTCACGGAAGTCCTCACCATGGACTTTAAACTTGGTACTACGGGAGGAAGTATTGGAAACCCCGTACCAGGTTGTATCGATAATGTCTCAAGAGGAGTCGGATTGGAGAATTGACAGAATTCGGATTAAGGCAAGCATAAAGTAGCAAATGAAAAATTCGGAAAGTAGAAGCAGACTGAAGGATGCGAAAAGCAGGGGTTCGGTATAGCCGGGACGGCCTAGTAGCAGACGGAAGGATGTGAAAATTGATGTAACCATGGGTGATACAAGAAGCAAACGGAAGGAAGCGAAAGGCAGGGGTTCGGTATAGCCGAGACGGACTCAAATTCATCACTATGGATCCTAAGTGGTCTATGTGGGCTAAGGTCGTCACGCACTTCCGACGTCGAAGTGTTTTGACGGACAGCTATTCAAAATGATTTTCCGATCGAACGATGCCGACCGGCTACACCCCAAAATTGTTAATTTTAGATTTGAATGGTTCCCGGAATGTATTTTAAAATTTACTCTGTATGGGGAAATCCCCATGAAAAATCCGTAGTTATTTACAAAAAAAAAAAAAACATTAAATATAAACTTTCAAAATTGGGACCATGACGAAAAATTGTAAACAAGCTGCGGTGGTACGGAGTTTTGTTCGAATTGTTTTAATCATTTTTATCATAAACAACCCCCCCCCCCCCCCCCCACTCAATTATTTCCAGGAAAACACACACCAGGCCCGGCAGCTCTCCCCTATTAATCATAGCGATTCATCATCATCGGAACAACAACCATCAGCATCGTAGTTTTCGTCAATTGGTCACGCGCCCACGCTGCATTTTTTTTTTTTTTTCGCTATAAAAACGTGGGAATTCGGAATTTGATGTAAAAATAATTTTATTCGCTTAAAATTGGAACAGAAAATTTGAAGAATTTGCGGTACTGAAAAAATTCCGATCCGGAGCGAATAGTGGGATGCAATTATTTGCTGCGACAGAAAGTATAAGATAAGAAGTCTTTGAAATTTCACTCCCGGAAAGTTCAAGCTAACTTTGTTGGCGTCGAGTTGCGGCGACGAGTAAGCAGCTGCTCCGGTTTGTTGCGTTTCGTCCCGCGCCGGCTTACGACAGACTCGTCCGTGAGGCTTTTGAGTAAGCAGGCGCTGCCTTAAACGCTAAGGGAATACCGTGCAGACAGTTGGATTCGAACCCGGGAATTTCGAGTTGCAAAGCGGCCGACCTGACCACTAAGCTATCTAGACCCCTCGGCTTAAAAGGGAGGGGATGGGGAAGGTGGTATTGAAGCGGAATTGAATTAATTTCCAAAATTCGTACACTACTCTGCATACGATCGTAGCCGAGACCTTTATCAAAGTTTAATAATGTTCTCAGCAGCGATGGAAAACGTGATGACGTACTATCAACAAACCTTTAAATCAGTTGGCTAACTTCGTAGAAGGCAGATATTGCGACCGACCGCATTTGAAAAAATAAGAAAATTTTGTTCCGTCAAGAAATAGAAATTACAAACCCAACCCATGCTGGTAGTGTGCTGGAATTATGCGTCGACCGGGATTTAAACTCACGACCTTCGCATTGTAGACCAACATGCCACCCACTAGGCTACACCCTATCATTATATATATTTCCAGTAATAGTAGAAAAACTACAAATTTTGAAATTTTTGGCAGAATTTCTCCCTTAATAGTTGCAATAAATGTTAGAAAAAATATCGTCCCATACAAATATCTGTTTTAGAAACTCAAGAAAAACATTTCTCATTCGAATATATGATAAGCAAAATCATCCTTCCTTTTGCCACCTCTCATACAAGAGCCCCGATTTCTGGAAAACAATTTCAAATTTCATTGAAATTGATGAATTATGAACTTTAAATTCAGCACAAAACATTTTGTATACTACGTTCGGTGTCATTTTCGAAAATTACAAACTTCCCCACCCACCCTTCTACCACCTCCCATACAAACGGAAAAATTTGAGACGACATATTTTCCGGTACATTAAACTCTTTTCCATTTCAGCTAGAGTATTATGTTTGTTTGTTTTGTGGTTTTTTTTGTTGGTTTTTTTGTTTTTTTTTGTTTAATAAATCATCTTCATTTTTCGAAATTAAATGCGTGCACAAAGAAGATATTAAGTGCAACCTAAAAAGGAAAACAGATACTCGTAGCTAACATAAAAACTCATGTTAAACATTCAGATCGGGGTCCGCCCCATAACATTCGCCGGGTACTGTTTTTTTTTTCTGTTACGAGAAGCCTCCAAGAGAAAACCTGCTGATAAATCATGTTTATAAGTCATAAAAATTATGAGGTAAAGAGGAAAAAAAGAAAACCAA
This sequence comes from Chorisops tibialis, assembly GCA_963669355.1. Lineage (NCBI taxonomy): Eukaryota > Metazoa > Arthropoda > Insecta > Diptera > Stratiomyidae > Chorisops > Chorisops tibialis. The sequence continues at coordinate 1,124,025 of OY770265.1, read as the reverse complement.
TCTGATCCCGTCTTAATTGGGGCACAAAAAGGAATCAAAAAAAATAAAAACGTTACAAAAATTGTAAATCAGTGACCCCTAAATAGGAAAAACAGAAATTATATTGGTTTCTTGGAGCCAGTATTTATGTTCCTTGTACTTAGCGCTAAGGGACTCTACCGTTCACGCTAAGTGAGATTTTCTTTTTCAAATTTTTGTTTTTGACTTTTTACATATTTTCGACTTCGAAAGAAAAGTTTTCCGAATTTCAAAATGTTATGCTTTATTGAATGTGATGTTTCGGTCCCTGCTGAGACTTTTATGAAACTGAGGCGGCCAGACCTTTTGTCTGTACGGTCAATCCTAACCTACCCAGTGTATTTTATAAACTGACAGTTTTTTCGAAATTGTGGCGGTTGTAACAAAATTTTACGTATTTTTTTTCGGCGCCGCAAGATACGAAGGTGTACGACCACCTTTAGAGGAGATGTAACACTGTCTTGGCGGTGCGATCGACTACACAAATCGTGTATTCTTAGCGAGACCTATAAGCGCAAACACCTGAGGCAGATTGAAGAGCAGCGCACATATGAGACTTGTTGAGACAACTCCAAGAGTTTAACTTACAAGACGGGGGCATATTATGGCTGTTTTTTTTTTTTTTTTAATGTTTAATTAAGAGAACAACACAGGCACTCTTTCAAGACGATTCGACGACTCTTTTGACGAAGTCAATGTCGTAAATCGAGATATAGATAGGTAGATTGATTTTCTAGCGGTTTGCTCCAATTGGGATAATCTAATTCGGTTCTGGATAATCTAATTCGGTTCTGGATAAACTATTTCGGATTATCCACATCAGATTATCCGCATCGGATAATCGAAAATCTTCAGGTAGTTTTGTGCTTTGGTAGCGAGCGGCCGGCCAAATCAATGCTATTCCTTCGGCAGACGACACTAAACTCGGCTAGAAAGTACGACGATGATAATGACGACGACGTTATAGGACATGCAAGAGCGCAAAACTCAGGTACCTAGGTTGCCATCTCATCGCATTTTTTCTGCAAACTATTTCGAGAAACTCTTTAATTTTTCGGAAACAAATTTCTGGCAGTTAGGAGTGGTGGAAAGTCTTGCGAGAAAGCTATAGCCTATTTTTTTCCATCTAACAGGGAACAAAAAACGAAGAAAAAAAATGTAAATCTTCAGGCCAATGAAAGGAACACACATTCCACGTGAGAGGATGAGGTCCTTTTCACTAGCGCCCCGCGTTTTTTTTTTCTGCTTCTTTTCGCCTTAGAGAACACCGAGATGTGTGTTTTGTCCGTGACGTTATGACTCTTAGCCGAGTCGATCTCTTTTCTTTTTTTTTTTATTATTGTTGCTGTGTGCTGTGTTATACCGAGTGCCGCGTACATATTGGAAAATGTGTTCTCTGTTCGCTGTTTTACAAGAAAAAAATTTTTTAAAACAGAAATTTGTTGTGAAATCTTCATTCAGTTTGTTTTCAAGTCTCCTTTGCGTAAGACGCGTTTCGAGCTTGGAAAAAAAAAAAGAAAAAATTTATTTAAAATATTTTCAATTAAATTAAAAAAATAATAAAAAATTTAAAACGGTGACAATATATTAAAAAAAAAAAAATTTTTCCATAAAATTCTACAAATTGTGATTTTTTCCGCAACAAAAAAAAAAACCCCTCGTGCCAATTTTCCATCCTAAAATTTTTTTTTAGTTGTCGTTTCCAAAATTTGGATAGTTGGAAATTTGTGTAAAAAAAAAAACCTTAAAGTCTTCCGTTAAGGCGCACACGAGATAAAAATCAAATTTGAAATATTTCGCGCCAAAAAACCCAAAACAGTCATGCTCCTCGAAAATTATGAAAATCTGTCGACAGTTTCATTTGAAAAGTTTTCGCAAATTTGTTACGATCAAAAAAGTTGAAAAGGAACAGAAAAAAAAAGAATCAAAAAACATTTTTAAAGGAATAAAATAAAAAATAAAAAACAAAAACAATGGGAAATTTTTTAAAAAACTTTAAAACACATAAAAAATTAAATTTATTCAAATGTCCGAAATTCTATCGAACTAATTGTGACCTCCTCTTGATTTTAATTTATTTACAAATTTTCTTATTACTAGTGACCGTAATTAATTGTAGTGAATTTAATTTAATTAATAGCAATAATAATAATAATAATAATAATATTAATTCAAATAATGAAAACAAAACAAGACTGATAGTATTTAGTGATTATCAATCGATTGATAATTCTAGTGAAAATGTGAGGCTGAATAATAATTATTTAAATAATGAAAATATTAATAATATGAATAGAATCGAAAAAAACGTTATGAAAGCGGTGAACGAGGACGAGGAGGAGGAAGAGGACGTGAACGAAGAAGAGCTCAATTCGATTAAATTACAGCAAATTGTAATGCAGGGATTAGGATTAAAATCATTGCCTGATGTAAATAAGGTAAGAAATTTAAATTTAAGTTTTTCCGTTTTTTTTTGCAATTGTCCCTCCGCTTTCAATTAACTGACGAAACGCAGGTTTGCGTTCACGTGAACGGCGGCGTTGTTAAAAAATCTTTTTTAAACAAAATCGCTTCGCAAATTTGAATTTCGAAAACAAACCTCCACCTAACACACAAAGAATTCGTTCTCAACATAGTCTCCTTGTAAATTCACAGAGATGCTCCCCTATCGCTTTACCCCGTCTCCGGATTAAAGTTTTTATTTTTTTAAGGTATACGAATTAAGGGGTAACTTTTTAATGTGGGGGTAGGAGGAGTGGACAGAAACACTTCTTTCTGCGAGGCCTAATCATGGACCTGTTTATTCGAGCCGGACGACTTCCTTAAGGACTCCGCCGACGAGTGTAGTCCCCTCAACATAGTTCGCAAAGATGCTCCCCTATCGCTTTACGCCGTCTCTGAAACAACTTAAGGGGTAACCCTTTAATGCGTAATGCACAGTTAGAACGACATGGGTATGGGATGTTTTTTTTTTTTTTGAAATTATTGGGGATTGTACGCCGCTAGAAACAGATTGCCCACTTATGTATTCCACACCATTGGCGGTCGAGGACTGCTTAAATTTCACTGTTCTCCTTGCCACATGAGCGTGTCCAGCTTGGCAAGTATTATGAGCGGCAGATCGTTTAGTTCCTTACTTCTACTTATTTCGGCAATCCTTGAGGAGTCCATGGAGAAGCGGATGTAGTTTCGTTTCCAATAAAACGCATGTTTGCAAAGCTATGTGTGTGATTTTAGGGCCCCAGCCCAAACATGCGAACTGTACTCAAGCCGGAACCTTATAAGGTGCCGTCTCCGAATCAAAGGTTTTTGTTCCCGGCTCCTTGTCTAAGTTGACGTTTTGAAAAGTCAAGTAGGGGAAGGGTGGATATATCACCCATCTTATCTTCTACCCTGTTTAGCAGTAGCGATTATGTGATGTCCTGGCTGTTTGAAATTTCAGGGCATCCTCGCGACTTCCATGAGGCGTGAGCGTAGGTCAACATCTTGTTTGCCTGCCGGGATACATTTGACAGCCGTTTGCCTTTCTGTCGGCATGTCCTTTGATTTCTTGAACTTTTCCTCTTAGTAAAGGTTATCGAAAACGTAAATGCCGATGTAATGGACAACGGTTGTGAGTGAGAACCTGTTTCGTCCAGCTGAGCCTTGGCTTCTTCGGTAAATGGAAATTTTTCAGGCCAGATAGCTCTCCGGTTTGCGAAAATTTCGGGAATGTGCGACCAACTGCATTAAAGTTTTCTGGTAGAAGATTACTTCCAACCCTGGCAAGTGGTTGTCGACCAATAAAACATCAACTTTTACGCAAAATTCGACTTTATTCTTCAACATTGTCTCCGTCAAGAGTGATACAATCATTCCAGTGCCATTTTTTGTCGAACGATTTATTTTCGCCCCCAAAATAGGCTTCAGTTTTGGCAATCACATCCTCATTAGAGGAAAATCGCGTCCCTTATATCACTGTAACTTCTGAGCTAAAAGTCAAATTGTCATGAAATTTTGACACGTATCGTTTGAAGGTTGTTACTTTCTAAAAATCATATGTCATCTATATGTCATCCTACGAACTTGTTGAACGATGTAGTTTCGAATATTTTTTTCGAAATCGTTTCGAGAACTTCTTATCCGGCCGGTTTTCCTTTTATTGTGTTGCTGTCCTGGATTGAATGTGAAAGTAAAATGACATCTTGAAACGAGACATTTTATTTAGTTTTAGTTTTCATTTTTTCATTTTTTTTCTGAACCGAAAATACCATTTTAAATTTAGGATAAAAAATAAAATCGAGAAAAAAAATTGAATTTCAAAGATTTAGACTTAAACTTAAATTGGTATTTAGCTAAAATATATTTTTGGTTTGTTTGTTGTTTGTTTATTGAAATAAATAAATGAGATTTTTCGTGCGAATTAGATAAAAAAAAAAATGAAAAAAAGAATAAAAATAAAGTGAAAATTTAAAGTATTTTTAAGTAAACGTTACTTTTTTTTTTTCTAAATATAAACAAAACACAGAAAATCGATAAAAATAAAATAAAATTTAGTTTAGTTTATATCTGTTTCATGTTGATTTTTATTGTGTGTGTGTGTTTGTGTGCCGAGAAAGCACATTTTTTTTTTGTTTTCTTCACACATTTTAAAACTGTCGACACTTTCGCCTAGTGCGCTGTATCACCTCATATGAAAATTGATGAGAGTTTTTTGTAAAACTAAAAAAAAAAACGTTTTTTTTTTCAATCAGCACTTAGGAGGTGCTATTAAACCAAAATTAAACAAAAAACAAAAATGAAAAAAAAGGATGTGTTTTTTTTGTGCATTTTGTTTACACTATTTTTTTTTTTAAAAACTCAGCAGGGCGCTAATGTCAATCAAACACATTTTACTGGACAAACTGTTAAAACTGTCTTCTCTCCGGTTACCACTTAGACAGTGAAAAAAAAACAAACTTGAAAGATTCAATGTTTGGCTTTTAACAAAAGTGAAAAAAATAAAACATAACCCAAACACTAAAGATGAGAGATGTTTAATCAACGTTAAATAGACAATCAAACATTCCGATAAAAAAAAAACCGGTGCATCATTCGATAAGTTTGCATAAGCACAGACACACTGGGCACAAATATGTGATGAAAGCAAAGTCAAGAACCAAAGGTATTTTGCCCTCTTCTTCTCATCCTAGAACTTCGAGGACGATCATTCCGATGAGAGTTGTAATGCATTCGTCGATTTGTTTAGATATGAAAAAAACAAATAAATAAAAAATAAAAACAAACAAATCCAAGCCGGTTGAGATTTCTTTTCGCTCGGTTTTTTTTTTGTTTGACAAATGAATCACAAAACTCATGAAATACTCTCGTCGACCTTCTTCAAACAAGGACATGGTCTCGCCACCATGCTCTCTTTAGCTTGGTGCTCGAGTCTGTCACCAGGAAGGCACAACTTTAGTAACGTCATAAGACACCAGAGCATTTGATAGTGTCGACCGTAATGCTTGGTACAGAATAACGATTGAACTAGGTGACCCACCGAAACTAGTTCGGTTAATAAAAGCCACGTTGGAAAACAATGAGTGCAAAATAAAAATTCAAAACGAGTTGACTCAAAGCTTTCCAATGGAGTCAGGTCTCAAACAAGGACATGGTCTCGCCCCCATGCTCTTTAACTTGGTGCTCGAGTATGTCGTCAGGAAGGCAACTTCACCAGAGGTACGCTACTCGTAAAATCAGCACAGTTGATGGCGTACGCAGACGACGTGGGTATTCTGGCCCGATCAACACATCAAACCGTCCTCAAAAGGTGCGCTATTTCGCACATGCCGTATTGCTTTTGCGCTATTGAGGGTCTTATGCATGCGCTTTTGTTGCAAAAAGCATGCGCTTTTCGAACGAAAATGAGGCATCCTCTGGACGCACCTTAACAGAACTTATGGCAGGACTAGAAATACGCTGTCCTCCATCCGCCAACTTCTGTTTTATGCCCCCTTCGGATCGCTACTTTGTCTAACCACCAGCCAGCCTGTATCAAAAATTATTCTGAATGAAAATTATAGAGCGAATAACACTAAATTCTTTTTATAATAATAATTGTTTATCTAACTGTTATGATTTACGAGAGAGGTGACTTTAAGTGTTCTTATAAAATAATTTAAACACAATTTTTGAAACGATTCAATAACAACAATAAAAAAAATTGTTGACTAACAATAATAAGAAAGTCATTAATCTCTCTAGGTTTCGTGTATGTGTGTGTGTGTAAAATTGAAAATTACCTCAGGAGAAAAAAAAACAGAAATATGAAAAATACTAACCAATAACTCGTTAATTTTCTATAATCATTCATTTCGTTTGGCTTTTTTTTTTAGATCTTGTGACTGCATGTGTAATTGTAATTTTATTAGTTTGTGTTTTTTTTTTTTATTTCTTTTTTAAATTTTTGCATACGTGATATAAAACATGCTGCGCTAACATAAAAAAAAAAAATTTTTTTGCTCGGATACCTTTAAGGTTGACCTCGCCGCGCAAATTCGAAAGTCTATCAAGAGAGTTTACCATCTCCCTCTGCTCTATTGAGAAAGGTCATACCGTCATATTTAAGCCACAGACGAGTATGTGTCATATGTGTTACGATTATTACAGCATAGCTTTCTACACAAAATAATTACCGAGATCTTATCTTATCCGATTCAGGTAGAAATGTTATTTTGTAGTTTACCGGGCGGGCTGTGTTATTTTCTTCTTCATCGGTTTTATTTATTTATTTTTTGAATCTTTCAGCGAAAATTTCCCTTATGATTAATTTCTTCGGGAGGAGGGGAGGGGGGAGGGAGAACATTACCTTTTATTCAAGCTATTGTCCATCGCTAGCCGATACTTTTTCCTATCTTTCTGGCAGCATTTGGATACCACGTCGGAAGAACTCTTCATCTTTTGTTTTTAGTAAAGCGCTGCTTAGACAGGCCATGTGCTATGAACCGGAACAAGTGATAATCGGAAGGGGCAATGTCTGGCGGATGGGGTTGAACTTCCCAATTGAGTGTTAAAATGTGTTTTGACCGGCGACGCGTCATGCGGACGAGCATTACCATGTAGGAGAATAATTTTGTCGTGTCTGGAATAGTAATGGGCGCGTTTTTCCTTGAGTGCTCGACTCAATCCCCTTAATTTTTGTTCGGTAGAGAGCTCCAGTAATGGTTTCGCCCGGTTTAAGTAGCGCTGCTCAAGATCGCGCGCCTTGCAGAAGATGAAGAGAGGAAGGGATAAATAGTAAATAGCAGGACTATGATTATCGGGTTCCTCAGAGCAGTATGAAATTTCTGGCGGGATTTTTTCCCGAGTTGATCGAGTTTTTTTTTTTTTTTTCGTTAAACTCGATTGAGATTATTGGCGCCTGTTGAGATCGAAGCTCGTTTTGTGGGATTTTCACTTGTTGGCTGCTCGGGTTTCGAGAATTGTATTGTTACTGTTGGATTCTCCTGAATTGCCTCCCTTTAAAATAAATTCATAGATTGTGTTATAATCAGATAACATTCTTTTTTTCTTTTCGATTGAAACTCGAGACTTCCGTATCGAAAACATTGCGCGCAGAAATTCGAGCCTAATTACATAAGAATTGTCCGGCGTGTCTTTTTTTTTTTTTTTTGAAAAAAGATTTTTTAAGTGCAAATTGCAGTTGTAGAAAAGCGCGCGCTCCCAGTCACATGTTAATCGGATTAAAAGGAAAATTTTCATGCAAGTAGCGTGGACGTGTATGTGAATGAAAGAAGAATTGTAGATACTCTCGTAAATCTGTCATGTTCATCTTTTAATTAAAACGGAAAGAATGACGGCGGGCTACTTTACTTCACAAAGAAGTGGATTTCCTTACCGGGATGAGAGGCTTTCAATTAAAGAAGTACCAACCGGCAGCCATCATCCCACTTAAATGCATCAGCCTCGAGCCCACCAAGCCTTCTCTCTCTCTCTCGCTCCGTCTTCTGGTCACGTAAGAGCTTTGTATTTATCTATAAAAAAAAAAAAAAAAAATAGTAATACAAGATACTTAGAATCTACTTATATTTTAAATACAGGAAATATCTCTAAATTTAGATCGAAATTAATAATTAAAAACAAAAAAAAACAAATCATGAAGATGAATAAGGTAGATCGAATTCTTAGACGCGATCTAAGTTTAAATTTTCGAGTAGGAGTCGTTCGCTCCATGTGATCATGATTGTTTTTTTTTTTTTTATAAATTTCTTTTAAGTAAAATCCAAAAAAAAAAAAAAAATTATTTCGACGTAGTTAAAATTAAAATCCTTGAAAATCTTCTTGCGTAGCGAGAGAGTGGGCCGCCGATTATTTAAACTCTTATCGATTTAGGTCAGAAGATGATCATCATCATTTCGCATGCTCCTCTTGAATTTTCGAACAAACAAGAAGCAAACAAACAAACAAACATGATGAATTTCGTGTTAAAGGGGCTTCGCTGAGCCTCCACAGCGCCGAAGCCCTCACAATATCCTTTTGCTGTGCAATGTTTCGAAGGTAACGAAAATCTTGTACCTCTTCATCACGTTTTGTCTCCGTTCAGGACATTCAGTGTGCTTGAACTCCTTTTGTGCGCAGGCAATTCATTTTGTGTGCAGGCACTTCATTTTATGTGCAGGCAATTCACTTTGTATGCAGCCAATTCATTTCGTGCGCAGGAATTCATTTTGTGCTCGGGCACTTAATTTTGTGTGCAGGCAATTCATTTTGTGTGCAAGCACTTAATTTTGTATTCACCCAATTAATTTTGTGTCCACTCAATCAATTTTGTGTGCAGGCGCTTAATTTTGTGTTCAGGCACTTAATTTAGTAGTGGTTATGGTAGGCAGCATTGTCGGACACCCTCTCGGAGCTCTCTAACTACTCTGTCCGTTATTGTAACGGCAGGATTGATTTAGTTTTACATAGAAGACGCAATTTTTTCGTTTCTTAATTATGAAGTTAAACTGAATTGTAAATTCGATGTTTTCGAGACTTGGGGAAACAAACAATAAAAAAAAAACACTAAACCTTAGATAAAACCATGTCGAGCTTTTTATCCGATTACCGTGACAGCCTAAAGTGCATCATTAAAATATCATTACAGACTTAACAGAAAGAATAAAGAGAAGACGAAGACGAAAACAAAGATGGGTTGTGTTTAGAGGACGGTAGGTGGGTTCGCTCAAGGTACAAGTGCGAGTATCAATTATAAATTAATATGGCCCTGCATCGTGTTCATTATGAAGGTTCTGTGTTTTTTTTTTGTTATGTTTTATTGTTGATGCTCTGTTGCTGTTGTATTAAACGCAGCACACTCGGAAAACACTTGAAAAAAACCACTTAAATTTCTTACTCGTATTTGCCACTACGCACTTGGATTACACCTCTGCTGTTTTTTTTTTTACTTTGTAATGAATCATACAATTCTATGAGTTCAGATAAATCGGATCCTAGCCTTAATAGTTTTTTGTTTTTAATTTTAAATTCAAATTTATCGGCAGATAATTATCCGTGATAGAAGTTTTAACTGACATAATGCACGTGGAATGAACTTGAAATTTTTTTTTTCGGAGATCTGGTGCTCCTGAATTGAAACGCACGTTACGTAGCTATTTTTAAGGGGTAGAAAGCCTTATTTGACTTTGAAAAATGGTGGATGAAGTGCGCATGGAGTCGCTGGATTTTAAGTAAAAAAACTAAAAGTTCAATTTTTAAATTAATTATTCGTTTTGAAAAAATGACTTAAATACTTCTCGTTCAAAATATGTCGCTGTAATATTAGCACTGTTCTCGCTGTCGATCACGCGACATACTCGCTTCTGCGTTTTCTTTTCTGGTTACGGCAGGGAGGTGTGGAATCTTCATTAGATACCAATAGCCCGTGTCATTGGTTTAAGGACGATTGACATACCTGGTCCTGACAGAGGACTGTCAGCCGATATGTGCTTGCGTACTAAACCACACTGGCTGCGGAACTGCCGTTAGGTATTACTTCGCGGGACTGGTCAGCATTTTATACTGTGCTCCTTAAATTGCTTCTGATCTCCGTTCTCTCTCGATTCTCCAAAAATCCTTTTGCACATTCATTTCATCCAGTTTTGCTCCGATTGCGTTAAATAAATTTTTGATGAATGAAAGTTAAAAAGTGTTTTGTGTCCTCTTCTTGAACTGGACAATCTGGACAAAGAGGTCAGTTATCATGTGCAAATCTGTGTAGGTATTAGCGGTAGCCGCCGTGACCTGATAGGAACTGAACCTGCTTTGTCCAGACCTCAATTGCAGGGATTAGCTTATATGTCCATCTGGCTTTTGTAGTGTTGTCCCACCTGGTTTAATAATAATGTTACCGTTTCCTCTTTTTTCTTATTTTTCTGACAAACAGCTGCCTCTCCCCCCCCCCCCCCCCCCCCCATGATACGAAATTATTACTTTCGCACAAAGACAATATCGTTACGAAATCCGTTAACGTTTCAAATTTTTGTCTACTATTAAGTCCGGCTTCGTTCTAACCTCAATTTAACATCACATCGAATATGTTGTTACCAAACACAATTGTCGTCAATAAGACACCTAAAAAAAAAAAATGAAACCAAGAAAAAGAAACAAACAATTTTTATTGATAAACATTTTTATTTTTTTTACCCATGTTTACAATGCGATACTTTCGAATTTCATTTATGGTCAAAATTAATTGAAGAGTCACGCACAATCGCCCGGAAGTTGAAGCTTAAGGAAGAGGGGTGGCGAAGGGGTTTGCCTTCCTTCACCGCCTGGTGCTACCACCTCTCTTCCGTTTATGTTCGTGTAGACATGTCGACCTCTACCTAAATAGAATTTCATTTATCTGTGCCGATGTTTTTTTTTTTTCTTTTTTATCTATTTTCAGATTTTTATTCCTGTTTGCTTTCAAACATTTGTCTTTTCGATTATTGTTTTGATTTTTTTTCACGTTTAGTAAAGATAAAGTGATAAAAACGGGGAATTATTTACCTATCGTGTCGTTGTTTTTGTAGTGGTGATTCGTTTCGTTATCGAGGGGATTTTATGAGGAAATTAAAGTTCCCTTTAAATTGTCATTGGAAATTTGTCGGGAGTTTCAGTCATTATTGTTTATGAACGGGAACCCTCTCCTGTTCATGGGGAGCGCTGGACCGGTATTCGAACTGTCACTCAGCGGCATTTAAAAGGTAACGAGTGACAAGCTCGAGTTGATAAAAGCTTGCAATTTAGAACTGTTGCCGAGTTTAATTGTGTCGGTGGTTTCCTTCGCGGTTTCCATACTACTTGCATCCCCGGCAATTGGTTTCAGGTGGGACCTTGAGTGAAGAGTCAGTAGGAATTTGACGTGGAGTTGCGATTTTTCCCAGCGGAACGCATCCAGCAGAATGAATGTCGAACTTGCATTTGGTATAGACTCCGACCGTTAACGATTTTCGTCACAAAAACAAACCATGTCTCAAGGGTTAAGACTTTTGGCTGTGCATTCACGGTTCTATGATTAGGTAGCCCTTGAACTTCGTGTTGGTCATCCCGAAAAACAACAAAAAATCACTCAACTTTTGCTGCACCATTAAATAAACAAATTTCCATTCAGACGTTAACAGTGAAATGTTCCATCTGTTTGTTTCTTGTGCAGCTTTATCTACCGCGTATAGAATTGCACGCAACAATTTTTTTTAAAATTGATTGTAAACAAAGATGAAGAATGTCACTTTTACTGCATTGCATTAAAGGGCGACCTCCTAACTTGAACGCGGTGCCGTAAAATTACCCGCTACATAGTATCTGATCGTTGTGATTCCGCATCTCAAGAGTCTCTCTGGTCCATAAACGAGGAAAACAACAAAAAAGATGATGAGGTGTGTACAAGAAAAACATAAACATGCCTCGTTCCAGGTCAAAACTCAAGAGCCCAAATGCAATTTTCATGTCTGATGCAGATTTTTTCATATTTTTTTTTTTTTTTTAAGTTTAACGTGTTTGAATTGTGTTCAGCCAGAGAACGCTGACCACATGACCGTACCACATAACAACTCAGGATCTAAATTAAAAAGGTAAAGGAAAAAAAAACCCACATGTCTGCATCGAGATAAAATATGAACTCGTTTTAACTCCAGAACGCGGACTAAGAAAAAATGAGTCCTAGACTGACGGCATGTTTTTCTTTCGACAAGACCGGCAGTACCGCACATTGTTTCCAATTATAAAAGAAACAATTCGAGCATGAACCGTTTCCGAAACAATCTGCAACAGAGTAAAAGATTTTACATTGGCGCCATGCCAACCAATCAAATCATGCACCCTATGTCCGTTTCTTTTCCTCGCAGCGGTAGTGTTCCGGGGAACCGCCGTGATTTGGTTGATTGGCACCATTAATTGGCAGAACGTGAACCGAGCACGTTTTGTTTGCGCGCGCACGCCAATTAATGGCTTAAGAAACCGCAAGAAAGATCTAGCAAGCCGTGGAACGACCGAAAGGAACCTTTTGGAGCTTAGGTCGAACGGTCTCAATTTTTTTTAATGTTTCGCGAAAGTGATCGTGCATTACAGAGTTGCACAACAGCATCAGCAGTCACAAAAAAAAACAACTTCTGTATGATTTACTAGCGTGGGGCAATAATGGTAAACAAGGAATTAAGTGGACGTGCGTGGTAATGCTTCGGGGAACTAACAATACCAGTCCGTCGAGCCGGATCTAAAAGACATCCGCTTCTTAAGGATTCATAGAGATTCCCGAGCTCTCGCCTTTGGATACTCACAATACTGGACATTGGTCCGCCGAGCCGGATCTTCAAGCCATCGCTTCTTGAGGATCGCGACTCTCGCCTTTGGAAACTTACAATACCAGTCATTGGTCCATCGGGCCTTGGCTTTACTCTATGTTGGTAACTGACCCCGAATGCTCTGCGGACTCCCACAATTTTTCTGAAGATCAACACATTTTCGCAACTAGCACCAGGCCTGTAATCGTTCACAGTAGACTCTTCTATTTCAAAATTGCGTGCGTGTGTGAAATTTTGTATCGTTTACCGCGACATGTCGAAAAAACTGCGGTTTGTCCCATAACTATTTGATTATCTGACTCGTAGATATTTATCTATAGATCTGTTTTGTTATTATTATTGTTGTTGCGGTTGTTGTTCATTTCGCAACCGACTTTATCATCGTTTATTAGTAGGCGAACGTTTTTCAGCTCTCTCCTCCTTAATCCCAATCGTCAACGCGACGATTTGCACAATTTTAGATTCATCAGCTCTCGGATGTTTTTTTTTATCTTCTTAATTTGCAATCTATTGTCTATCGATAGATATCAGATGTAATCGATCAGATACAATCGGGTGCGGTAGATAAGTATCTCTCGAATCCAGGGTGTAGAGTGAACGCAATTACAGTCTCCGATATTCATGCGATCGAAATCGAAATTCAAATTCAAGTACACGATCGCATTGAACGGTGACAATTTTCATAAATGAATGGAGCAGGTGCGGATCGTGCCAGCAGCGCTTAAACGATCCTATAAATAAATTTTATCGAAATTTTCGCAATAAATCGTAACAATTAGATAACAAGAAAAAGAAAATGTTATTCTTTAAGGCATTAAGATCGAGATTTGAATAATGGCGCTAACGACAAGCTCCAGGAATGGATCATAGTACGAAATTCTGTCGCTCGGTGTCCTTTTTAGGATCCAGGTCAGCTTGGTCGAACGTAGAGTTATTGTATTGGAACGCGCCCCCTTCTATTCATTTCGAGTTTGGATACGGAGCCGTTAATCGAGCTGTCACTCGTCTATTTTCAAAAAGTTAACGAGTGACAGCTCGTTTTCGATAAAAGATTGCTGGAACCTGGTTCCTATTATCTTGTTTTATGTGGTGCATTGCTCGGAAACGGAATTGCCGCACAATTGTCTTTATCAACGCGGATTGTTTACGACGACAATCATTAACGCCCCGGAAGGTAGCAGTCTATACCAGGTGCAAGTTTGTCATTCATACTGCTGGTTGCGAGACCTATCTAAATCTCTACCAATCTATCGGTCAAGGCACCGGGATTAGAAAACGTAACTCCACGTCGAGCTCCGAAAAACTCTGTCCGCTTACGATGGCACTAAAACCCGAATCGGGCCTTGCCCTCCTGAATACTTCGCCTCCATCCATTTTGGTTCAGTGACCACGTCTGCGTCAATCGAATCCTTCCTGCGCTTCCGTGCTTTTCCGACCGGTTTTTGTCCATTGACTTTCTCTTTTAGTGTGTTTTTGGGAATTCTTCCGTTATCCTTCCGCTCCACAAGACCAGCCCATTGTAACTTCTTAAATTTTATGAGGATTGACACTTCTGAATTGTCGAAGATGGCATACAATTCTCTATTATATCGTATTCTCCAGATAGAATCTTCCCTCATAGGTCCAAGGATTTTTCTGAGGACCTTTCTTTTAAAAGGTTTTAAAGTAATTTTTCGAATGACTGAGTTTCGCTGCCATAGCATAGCACAGTTCTTATGATTGTCAATGTCTTTAATGCACAAGGAGTGTAGCCGGCTGACCATTCGACGCATTGGTTGCTACGTGAATAAACAAAACATCCCGGTGACAGTTCATAAATTCACAAAATGTCAAATATTTTATTGACGGTTTTCCCGGGATATTTCGGGTTGCCGCATGGCTCATCGGCGGGGGGGGGGGATATCATACGACTGCAACTCTCGTCTATTTCGGATCGATGATTTTTTGATTTACGGCTCTACAGAACATCGTGCGCCAATTTAATTACCACACGATGTGTAGGGGTTTTTTTTTCTGAATGTTTTTGTTTTCATTTTGATTTATGATGGTGGGAAAAAATTCCGTAAATTTTTTTACGGACGAAATTCCTCAGATCTGGAGAGCTATCAAAAAACTTAATTATGTTTTTTTTTATTGCGTTTTTAAATAAAAATAGAAAATTGTGCTGAACGGTTGAAAACGTTTAGTGTGCGGTTATTTTTAGTAACGAAACAAAAATGGATCGGGATGTAAACAGTTTTGATCTCGAAATAGAGAAAAAGAGAGCGCGACCGGAACTTTTTGAAATGAGAAAATGGCGAGTTTTTTGTTCGCAGGCAGAGAAGTGGGAGAGTGTATGAGCAATTTAATTTTAGCTAAATTTTATTTCTTGATCCAGAGATCTATTTAAATTTAGTGATTTAGTGCAGATGTAGTTTTTGTTCGAATTTTGATGACGTGGTCGAATTTGGTATTACGCGAAAAATTGATTTAAGGATTTTTACGGAACGCAATTCGAATTTGATGAAAGAAACTTTTGGTGTGGCGAATTGTTTGTATTTTGGTGCGGCGAATTGTTTGTATTTTGGTGTGGCGAATTGGTGGTATTTTGGTGTGGCGAATTGTTTGTATTTTGAATTAGAGAAAAGATTTCTGGATTGCACACTGTTAGGCGTAACGTTGTAACGTTTCGGTTTTTGCCGAGACCGTAGTCGAAATTGATTTTCGAACAGATTGGAGGAGTTCGAGGGGAGTGCTTCATGGCAAGTAAATTATTTAAGCCGCGAAACATTTAGGGGTTGGCTGGCCAAGTCCGTTCCATTCCTTTTGGTGTAAGGGAAGTTGTACTTTTTCCCCATCCGGGGAAAATTGTAACAAATCTCATGCTACAACTACCCCCCTGGGGCGAAGTTAACTTACGTAACACTAATTCGGTCGCGTTTAGTTCGTTTAATCTTTTCTAGCTATAAATCTGACAGCTGTCACATACTGCAAAAAAAATCCGCAATATAAAAAATAAAAAGTGATTTGCTAAACTTCAGCCGGCACTTTTTTCTCTCTTTTAATTGCACTTTCACTTATTTTTCCCGTAATTTTCGGTTTGACAATGTGGGGTTATGTCAAAATTTAGCTCCGATTTATAGGGTGTATCAAGAAGAGGTGTAGAATTCTTTTTCAGAGGACGTACGGCGCTGCTGGTGGTCCGCCGGTTACAGTTTTTGAGTCAATCGGACCTTGTCCGCATGCAGGTAGTCTTTTGAAATGGAAAAATCCATGATGTTACATCCACTGGAGTCTTTCAAGATGGCCGCTACGTCAGTTCTGCCCATCTTGAGCTCTAGAAAGCTTTGTCGGAACCCGACTTATCGAACAACTGCCCTGATCGAAAGTGTCCGTCCTTCTTCGTTTGTCAGATCGTGTGGGTGGCGGGCAATTGACCTGGATTAACCGCTTATTTTACTTTAAAAATTGGAAAAGCCAATTAATCATATCCGAGCTAATCAGAAATCATTTATCCATAGATAAACATCAGTCAGGAGGAGTACGTAACGAAATACAACGAGTATTTATCGCGTGTCCTTGAACGAAAGAAGCGGGAATTACGCGACCATAACAGCTACGAGCACTACGAGGACATCATCGATCCGGTTCGGCTCTACACTATTGCGCACAATTCGAGTGCTTCCGAGTCGCATGGTCGCCGTTACAGACGTTCGGTCACTGCAATATCGAATCACGATATCGTCTACGTTCGATTTCCGATCGAGGTCGATACAACAGACAGCGACATCCAAGAAGGAACGTTGCGTCTCCTGCTGGTCGCCCGGAAGCATCAGCGCAATCCGCATCATCATCCCCATCACGATCAATCGAAGGAAGCACCACGACCATCTCTAGCCGACACCGCGAACCATCGTGTCGTCAATCTGAAAGTCTATCAGCTGACCGAACCGTATGGACGAATCTGGTTGGACAGTCGAACGATCGAGTTCGACTTGGTCGAATCGACGAGCCGCTGGATCGAGTTCGACGTGACGAAAGCGGTTGAGAGTTGGCTCGTCGCGAAACAATCGAATCTCGGCCTGGAGCTGCAGTGCGACAATTGCCACGCGTTTGGCGTACACATCATGGACGATACGTCGCTGAATTCTGCGCCCGATTCGAGCCCGATGCTGAATATCGTCGGTCGTCTGGGCACGCATCGCGAGAAACGATCGCGTCAGCATCATCACTACATGCAGGCGGCGCGTCGGAAGCCGCGCAAAACCGATTGCGTCCAGGAGAATAACAAGTGCTGTCGTCACAAAATGGAAGTCGTGTTCAGCGAGATTAAGGGCTACGATTTCATCATTCAGCCGAAGACTTTCGATGCGGGCTATTGTCGGGGCAAGTGCCCGCCGCGATATAATCCGGCCCATCAGCATGCCTTCTTTCAGAGCCTGATCTGGAAGCAGGATAAGAATAAGGCGCCACGGCCGTGCTGTGCGCCATCGAAGCTTGCCGAATTGGAGGTGCTGCATGTCGACGAGAAGAATAAGACGCGGCTGAAGGTTTCCACGTGGAAAGATATGCGAGTTCAGGAGTGTGCGTGCTCGTAGGAACGAAAGTTACGCGGTTTTATTCTCCTTGGTTTTTTTTTGAGTAGCATTCCATAAAGTTCCCGCGGCTGAGTTCACCATTTCAATTCAGCGATTTATTTAAAAAGTTCAGTCAGTACAGCGTAACGACGTCGGAGACAGTCGAATTTATCGTTGAATGGGCCGCGCGATTCACCAATAAAATTGCAACGCGTCGATTCAGAGCACCGAAATCGCCTAACACACTTATTTCATCAGTTTTATAAAAATTAAAAAAAAAAACAAACAAAAGAAACGAAAAAACTGCAACTGATTTTATTTATTTTATATTTTGTGTAAAAAAAAAAATAACCCCCTCCCCACCACCACTCTCCGTGTGAAATCCTTTCAATCCTCCAATGTAGCGCGCGCATATCAATTAGAAAAATAAGTTTTAATATAAATTTTACATAAAAACAAAAACAAAAAATATCAAAAATAAAAAAAAACGATTTAACATTTTATTTTATAAGAAATTTTATTTATTTCTATTTTTGTAAAAAAAAAAAAACTAAACAAAATAATGATGTAAATGCCAAAGAAAATATTAGAAAAAAAAAACACAACAACGAAACGATGAGATAAATAAATATTTCAGAGAATCAGAATAAAAAATTTATTCATTATAATTTTTCGTTTTTATTTCCGTTAACGTCTTCTCAGGATCCTGCTTTCAGTTGATACCAGGGCAGAGCACGTGGTTCGAAATTTGAAAAAGACGCGCGCAAAACATATCGCGCCCTCTGTGGAGAAAAACCCGCCAGTTCGCATAAAAAAAAAATCCGGCAAGCATAATCAGTAGCCAGCAAATATCTCAGCCAAATCGGTTGCTCAATCAACCGCACCAGCGGCCAGAGATTTTACCAAAAAAAACGAAATTGAGGGAGCCCGGCCACCAGAACTTACAGCAAGCAACCGAACTCCAAGTCTTTCTCTTTCACACACTGTCATTCTGTCGCTCTCCCTCTTTCTTTCGAAAAATATGCGCATATCGACGGCGGGGAAATATTTCAAAATTCAGGGCGACGCCCACAAAAAAATTCGAAAATAGTCGCGACACATGCGCAGTGATGATTTTCTGAGATATTTACAGTGGTCATCTCACTTCATTTTATGCACACAAATTTGATTAAATGCACACAAATTTGAGTGAATGCGCAAAAATTCAATCAAATTTGTGTGCATTTAATCAAATTTGTGTGCAACAAGCTGACAACCGGGGCCAGCAAGGCGGACCTAGACCGATACGTACAAGGTAAGAGATCCGTTGTTTTTTCTACTCTAGATAAAATCGGGCCAAATCTCTCCACCTCTCCTACATCCTCTCATACAAAATAACTCACTTTCAATCATTGATAATAATCAAATTTTCTTAGAAAAATATAAAAGCTAATATTTTAAAATTCTAGAATAAAATATTTTTATCATAAACGTAATCCATTAATAACAATTATTATTCCTTCCACCACCTCCCATACAAACTGCACTTTTTGATGAAACTCTAGAAACTAATTTTCTCAGAACGTATAACAACTATCAAGTTCAAATTTTTATATGAAATTATTAATTAGCATATTACGATCGAACAAAATTTAATTGATTCGCTTCGCTCCTACTACCACCTCCCATAAAATGTGACACTTTTACAAAACTTAAAAAAAATCAATTTTCTTGAAAAGTATCAATATTACTGATCTGAAATTTAAGAGATGTCGATTGCATAATATTGGTATTTATTAATGGAAAAAAAACAAATGCCCGAAACGCCCACTCCTGCTACCACCTCCTATGTAAACTACACTATCTCACTAAATCTAATGCACTAATTTTCTCAGTACCTTTTTCAATTTCTGAATCTTAAATTTGGTATAAAACGTTTTTGTAGCTGCTCAATTATGATGTGAGAAAAATTTGTTAAATGCTGCTATCACCCCATCTACCACTCCCCATATAACATTTTTAAAGATCACGAACTATTTTAAATCTCGTATTTGTTTTTAGATATGATCGAGAAGGTTCTAGATCGGAACCTGCATCGAGAGGACAAATCGTGGAGTGTGTGGCAAGCCACAGAACGTTCACGAACCGCGTGTCACTAATCCTTCAAAATTTATGTGTGTCCTTTTTTTAATTTCCGCCACAATTAAATATTTTTTAAATAAAATATTTCATTCTTAAAAATGTTAGATAAAAGCCACGTTTTTCGAATTCGTAAATTGTTCACTACATACGTTTTGAGTATTCTACTTCTCTCCTTCTATAATGGCGCTACAGCCCAAATCGGACCTTCAGGTTCCTTAACATTTTTTCATTACTTATTGTGGAACGGTTGTTCGTCCTTCGCACAACCCTCTTTCGACAAATTTTTCATTTTCATAGATCGAGGTGACCAAGATATATCCAAGCAGGCAATGTGCTGGAACTATACATTGCGTCGACCAGGATTTGAACTCACAACCTTCGCATTACAAGACCAACACGCTGTCCTTTAAATTTTTCCTTTCTAAATTTCAAACAAAGAGGCGTGAGAACGAAAAAAAAAATGTCGACCGATCTGTAGCGCTTTTGAACTTGTCCTGTCTTGAAAATACTTTTCGCAAATTCATAATTGAGAAACACCACTCATCCGTACCACCCCAAACGGCGACAAACTAGCACAAAAAAATTTTCAGCTAAAATAAGGACGAGCAGATGAAGTATTATTGATGATGTGTGGGTGCCTTTCAGAAAATGGCCGTCGTCGCTCAGTTGTTGTTTCAGTATACAGACACGTGCGCAGAAAAACGCTCGAAATTCCCATTAACCTCGTCCCCGAATTTCCCGCGTTATAGAAAAGTTTGCGAAATGCGATGAAAATTCGTGCGCATGACTCTCAACTCCCTTAGAAAACAGACGAGACAAAAAGGATGAAAAATACACACACACACGCGAATTCTCCTCTCCGCTTTCGGAAGCGGAAGTAAAGTGGAAAATTCAACCCTCACAACCACACACGGAAAGGATAATCGAGGATTTTGTTTTCTTGTTGCCCATCGGTTTCCTTCTTCGTCGCGGGCAAGACGGAACACAAAATATTTTCTCGTACGGAGAAAATTTTGTGTAAAGTATAAAATTGTTCGCGATCAAGAAGGATTCGAAATCCTTCGAAAGAAGCGCGACAGTTTTGTGTATTGTTGGGGTAGGAAAATCGATGGAAATTTGAAGAAAAGTGATGGGAAAATTTGTGAAAAAATGGTTCGGGAATTTAAATTACCGAGGTGGGAAAGGAAATGGAAAATTAACGAAGACTATTCGAGATGTGGGTGGTGTGTTAGTCCAGGTAGAAGTGGAGTAGTAATCGTGATGGCAAGGGAAAAACAAGGGTTGCTAAAGTCAGGAAAAAAAACGGTGGTGGGGGAACGGGGTACGACAAGAAAATCGCAATAGGTTATCTCGAAAGAAATTCCGAAAATTGTAGGTGTTGTGGTTTTTGCGAAATTTCCATCAGTTTTCCGTACGCTTTCATCCGATTTTCTCTGTAATATTCTGCGTGAAATTCAAAAAAAAACAATGTGAACGGGGAAGTGTAGTTTTTCGTTATTCTCCTTTTCTTTCCACGAATCTCGGAGCTTGTTGTTTTTTTTTCGTTCCTTTTTTTTCGGTATTTTTGCCTTTTGTGCGATTGTGCTCCTCCCGCATACACTGCAACACATGTGTGAAAAATCGAGTTAAAATAAATTCCGCAAAAAAAAAGAGAAAATTGAAAAGTTCCTTTCGTGAATTTGAAATTCGAGATTTTGGAATTTTAAAATTTGAAATTTCTCGCGTGCATTTCATATTTTTGAAAAAAACGCGGTAAAACGGACCGGGAAAACGTTTTTTTTTCGGTTAAGTTGGTGGCGGAAAATTTCTTCTCGTTTGTTTTTTTTCTGCGATAGTTGTTGTAGCGAAAAGACAAGTGTGTTGGCTGTGAATTGGCGAAAAATCAGGGAAAAGAGAAATGTGAAAAAAGTGTATTGAAATGATTCTGAATCCATTCGTGATTTGTAAAATTGAAATTCGACAGTTTGGCGGTGGGAAATTCTGATATTTGTGG
This sequence comes from Chorisops tibialis, assembly GCA_963669355.1. Taxonomy (NCBI): domain Eukaryota; kingdom Metazoa; phylum Arthropoda; class Insecta; order Diptera; family Stratiomyidae; genus Chorisops; species Chorisops tibialis. The sequence continues at coordinate 1,102,555 of OY770265.1, read as the reverse complement.
ATGAATTTGAAGAAATTATTCGAAGGTTCTGCGTTTATTTTGATTTGTTTTAAATTTTTGAAATTTATTTATCGATTATTTTTTTGCAAAGAGAGGCGAATACGACTTTAAATAAGTTGAAATCGTAGTGTGCCGCATTACTGGCAGGCGCTGAAACTTTACACAGGGTGCACTAAATCTAAAAGGGAATTACAGAAGTGTCCTGCAGTTAAAAAGAAAAAATCTAGCAGTGAGATAAAGAGTAATGAGTGAAGAAATATAGCTGGAGCTCCTATTTTTGGGGCTCAACGAATCCTTTAAATGGAGATCCGTCAGAATGGGAAAGGGGAGAATGATGGATCATAGCTGAAAGTGAACTGAATTCCCTTTTAAGGATCAGCAAAAATACGTTGAGGCCGGGTTAGAAAAGGCGAAAATTGAGATTAGTAGTTTGGGGCAGTATCATGATTTTCCCGGCATCCGCTTCCGACATATTTTGATCATACTGTGGATCCCTCGAAGACTTAAAATATTTTTTGCGGGATATACCCAGCATGTCGTTTTCACCTTCCTCCTTTTCTGCCAATTTCAATAAAACCTCTCCGCTCGTGTTTGTGTGTATTTGTGTACTAAATTTTTATCTCAGTGTGTATTGTTTATTTTCTTGTGAACAAGTTAGAAACTTCCTGCCAGCTTTCGTCTTCTTCTTCCTGGGAAAATACGATAGAAGAAGAATAAAGGAAAACATTTTCTCTCCGTAATTTTTTTCCTTCATGATAAAAAGAAAGTTTTTTTTTTTCTTTCTTTTTCCAGCTTCCTGCTTTCTAGTGTTTTTTTTTCAGATTTTGTTTTATTTTTTTTTTTTTTTTCTAAATAAAAAGTTTTTTTTTGAAGTGAATTAAAAAAATCTTTGAAATCGTCGTGAAAAAAAAAGTTCTTGTGTAAAAAGATTTGAAATATTTTTCGTGGAAAATTTGAGTGAAAAATATTCACGAAAAGTTTTTAATTGATAAAAATTGAAAGGAAAAGTATCAAGGTTTCGATTTTCGCCAAAAAACAAAGCAAAGAAAGTATCAAAGGGAAATTAATTTTTTAATGATCCACAGAAAAAGAGAAGTGGAAAGGGGCATTCCAGGACAAGGAAAAGCTCCCTTGTTAATTGCTAAACTTCGAAAATGTTGCGAAAAAGAATTCTAGTGAAAGTAAAATGTGTTTTAAAATTGAATCACTCCAGGAAAAACATGGAAACAAAGTGATAAATCAAACGAAAACCAAAATAAAACGGAAAACTTGAAAAATTCAAGGAGTAATTTTTTCAGTCCCCTATTATGGGCGCCCTTTCGTGCTGTTATGGGACAAAGATTGACGAATGAAGGAAGCGGGAAACGCAGTCCTGCTTTAGCGGGCAATAAAAGGATGCTAAGGGAAAAGGGAAAAAAGTGAAAGGAAGGTTCCCATATGAAAAACAGTCCTCAAGGGTCACATCACGTCCTCATTTCTCTCCAATGCGAGAAAGTTGGTCGCGTCAAGTTAAACTCTTCAAAACAACAAAACAATCTTCAAAAATAAATTTTAATTTTTCTCATCCAATCTAAATTTCTTTCTTTTCTCCAGGCAAACCTATTTTGTAGCGCCATTTTTTTTTAGCAACAGAAATATTGCAAAATTAGCGCAATAAGTTTCGGGTAATTCGTGTGTTTTTAGTGCTACTGGAAATTGAACAAAAAAACAATAAACAAAATGTGCCAAAAGAAAAGTGTCAAGTGATCCTGATTTTGTGCCGTGAGAAATTTTGAAATACGCACTCTTCTCCGAATCTATCTGAATGTCTTCTGATGACGGTATTGAGTATCAGAAATCTCTTGAACAACAACAACATCATCACCATCATCACCAACTTTCGACCGGAACAGCTGCACCGCAACCGTTTTCACTGGCTCTAAGCACCGGCTCCGCCGCTCTCCATCAACACCATCAATCCAACAATTCACCAGCAGTGGCCGCTAATACAATAGAGCGCCGGCGTAAGTCATCGCTGAGCTATCAACATCAGCTTCAGCAAGTCAACAACAACTCGTGCGAGCTCGGAGTTATCGGAATCGGACCGGCTTCGTGTACAATCGATCATGGCCCCGCTACGCCGAACGCAACTTCCAACTATGCCAATCTGGCGTCACCGAATCGGTACGGATCGAGCGGCGGCGCTCATCATCATCACGCACCGCCGCCCCCCGAAACCTACCATCACATCGGCGGACGTCTCTCGATCCATCCGATCGATCGTTATGATGATAATCTGGCAACTTGCTGTCTACCTCCACCTTCACCGGCACCAACAAGCGACCGGTACGTCATGGGCATCCCATCACCATCGCCAGCCGGATCGCAACAACAGTCGCAACAGCAGCAGCATCATCACCATCACTACCAGCCCGATCAAACGTCGGCATCATCGCAAACCGTTTGCGTTCCAACGAGCGGTAAGTACGCTGCGACCACAATCAATCGGACGATGTCGCCCAGTTCACGCTATCGACTGTCGACATCCGATCGATATCGTGACGTATCACCGAAATGTGATCGTTTCGTAACGGCCACGCACTTCCTGGCGAACAGTACGCCACTAGTATCGAGCGACACGTACGCCTATCTCTCGTCAACGGTACACACGCCGGTGAAACGGTACGTACCGACACCGCCGCCATCTAGCGAGATTTATTCGGAGCTGGCGCAGCAGTCAGCATCGTCGGCCGCTGCGTCGTCGTCGAGTTCAAGTAGCGGCGGTGGTTATCACACGATCGCTAATAGTCCCCACCTACCTCAACCGGTTCTTACGTCAACCGGTCAACAGCCGCATCCCGGCGTCAACACATTGCCCTATCGATTTCGAATGAAGTGCTGTGCAGCCGCGGCAGCTGACCAGAGCGGCGGCGGCGGCGGTGCGCCCTCATCGCTACCCCTTCAGGATCGCGCCTCCGTTTCCGATCACTATGCCACACCGCCGCGTATTCGACCAATGAAATGTCTCTCGACCGGATCCGTTTCGAATCAGCAACTTTCCGTTGCGGCTGCGTCACCGTCGCTTGGAGTCCGTCAATCACGAACGGCCTGTGTCGTCAATGATTATATGCCGCGCACGCCCAGCGTGGAGTATTTGGGATCGGCTGGTGGCCGAGTCGTGACGCCGGTGAGTGCTATGTCGGAACCGAGCGGCGGCGGAACGTGCCTCCACTGCAATACAATTCGCCGGACTACCGGCGTCCATCAGACTACCCAGACCACTGGCCCGATCAGTCCTGTTCCGCAGCAGCAGCAACAGAATCTACCCTTGAGTTCGTCCACTTCCGGAATCGGTAGTATCATTGATTCGCGGTCCAGCGGTGGCGAACAGTTGATGGGCTCGACCGCTTCGCCAACCCTATCCACCAATCAATCCCAGATGTCTCCGCTGTCGCCTCAGCAGCAACAGCACAACTCCAACATGGTCGACTACAGTGGAGTCCAACAGCAACAACAATCACAATCGGCAATATTGTCTTCCCACGCGTCACTTCTCGGTCGGACCACGGTCCAGACGACCACGCAACACCAGTCGCAGCCGCAACCACCGCACCTTGCTCAACCGCAATTCGCACAGCAACATCATCATCCAACGACAACAAGCTCGACCAACAGTTCGACCAATAATCTTCTCAGTACGACTCCGCAGCGCAACACTCTGACGATACGCCAGCAAATGCAGCGGTTCTCGCGGAAGCAGCGGCTTCGCGAGTACGTTCGACGCGAGATCGCCAAATTCTTCGGTGTCGACATTCAAACGGAGGATGACGAGCGTGCCAAATGGTCGGAACGTCAAAAACGCTTGGCCCTACGGCGTTTCGGTCCGTTCAATCCGGAATTGAATCCAGCCGGGAGGATCGGACCGGGTCGTCATCATCGGCGGATCGACGGCGGAATGTACCCGCAACCGGCTCCGCTAGCTGGCGATCGACCCGACATTCTGCCAGCCCAGACCACTGATGAATCGTCCCAGGTCCATCACTATGCTCATCGCGGAGGCAGTAGCTCCGCCGGCGGTGGCTACGAAGTGGACAGCTACGATCGTATACCCATCGAAAAGAAGGCATCGGTTCCGACCATGATCGTGTCCGGCCTGTCGTACATCATTCAAACGCTGAACAAGCGTCAGCATCGACAGCACAAGCAGTGGTCGCGGAGTTTCGCTTCGGCGCACGTGACTGCCATCAACGGTGACAATCCGGGTGACATGTGCGAAGGGTTGACCGCATTGCAAGAGGACGAGGTCTTCTTCGATACGCCCGGCAACGACCTGGGGAATATGAATGAAAATGGCGGCGGTAATAGCATGGCTAACCACCAGCAACAGAACTTGCATCGGCAAATTTATATGGGCGAACGGGTTCACGGCTGGCGTACGTCCAGCGATCACCAGCAGAACCACGCCCATCATCAGCAACAGCAAACAGCAGCCGGCTGTGTTGTATCGAACGGGGTGAGTAACGCCGTTGCCGGCCTAATGGGAATCCAGCAGCGGATCGGCTATCGTGGAACACGCATCTCTTCCCAACTTCTCGATGGCGTTCTGGATAATTCGCGACGCCCGTTGGCTCGTAAGGTTAAGCTGTTTCACGCCCACGAACTTGACGATCGGAACGATCATCGACCGTTCTTTACCTACTGGATTAATACCGTTCAGATTTTGGTTTTGGCCTTGTCGTTGATTTGTTATGGGGTCGGTCCGATTGGAATCGGAGTGGAGCAGAAATCGGGGCAGGTACTCGTGACGAGCCTTAGCTTGCAGACTGTGCAGCATCAGGAACAGCGGAACGTTTGGATTGGACCGCGCGGACATGATCTGGTGCATCTGGGTGCGAAATTTGCGGCATGTATGCGTAGGGATGTGAAAATCATGGATGTTATATCGAAGACGAGGCGCCAGGAACGCGAGACGGCGTGTTGTATTCGGAACGATGATTCGGGGTGCGTTCAAAGCTCGCAGGCAGACTGTTCGGTGAGGGGATTGTGGCCAACGGTAGGTGTTTCGATTTTTAGTTGAAAAGTTTTGAAGTAGGGGCTCCCAGATTTTGTGGAGACCATGGTGTGCTTGCAATCTTTGGGAACACCTATATGTCGAAACAAAACCGTTGCGTTAATAGTAATCACGGTTCTGCACACTCTTCTTGTTCTTCTCATTCAGAAATCGATTTCAACATGGAAGAAATGGTCACCGGGAGAATCGGGCCCGGGCGGTCGTATATCCGGCTCAGTATGCGGTCTCGATCCGAAATATTGCGACGCTCCGGCTTCGATAGCACCGTACGAATGGCCCGATGATATTACAAAATGGCCGATTTGTCGTAAAACGAATTCATTTTCGCAACGTTTTCGCTTCAAAGATCACACGGCCGAACATATGGTTTGCGAGGTGATCGGTCATCCGTGCTGTACCGGAGTTTTCGGCGAATGTCGCATAACAACGCGTGAATATTGCGATTTCGTGAATGGATATTTTCACGAAGAGGCATCGCTATGCTCTCAGGTTTGTGTAATTCTGTAATCGAGCGCGGTAATTTTTCGAGCTGAAACCTCTTTGGTTACAGGTATCCTGCCTAAATAACGTATGCGGTATGTTTCCATTTTTATCGGCCGAAGTTCCCGATCAATTTTATCGCCTATTCACATCGTTGTGCTTGCATGCGGGCGTTTTACATTTAGCTATCACGGTTGCCTTTCAACATATTTTCTTAGCCGATTTAGAGCGTTTAATTGGACCAATTCGTACGGCAATTGTTTATATTGGTTCCGGACTAGCTGGAAATTTGACGAGCGCAATTCTTGTACCGTATAAACCCGAGGTAAGTGAAGTTTTCTGTTTTGATTATCCAGCAGTCCAGTCCAGTCCAGGCTAGGGTAGAGCCTAGTGAGTAGTGTGTTAGTCTTGGTAATGCGAAGGTCGTGAGTTTAAATCCCGGTCGACGGAATATATAATTCCAGCACATTGCCTGCTTGGATATACCTTGGATTTACGAAAATGAAAAATTCGTAGAAAGAGGGTTGTGCGAGGGTTCCGATTCCAATTTCTTCTGGTTTGTTAGTTTCACTAGCGGGAGTAGCATTGTCTCTTGTCGGTCAACAACTGCTCTGGTTACCTCGGAAGGAAGATTCTCATGGTTATGGCTCGAACTGTTTCAGGTTCAGAATAGTCCCGTATTGGCCGCTGCCAGGAAGTTATTTCTCAGATCCTTACCAAGAGCTGAAAAGGATCCAATCTCGCCTATGCTCATCATCTTTTCGGTACCGTCGAGAGTTCTCTGTTTTCGATTTTTCAGGTCTCAGTTGTTCGAATGAGTACCCTTTCGCGTATCCTTTGGGAGTTCCCTATTCCCGGCTTCTAATTTCAAAATTCCTTCTTCATAGGTTGGTCCGTTAGCTTCACTAGCGGGCGTTATATCGTCCCTTGTCATTCTATTGCTGCTCATCCATTGGAAACAGCTGAAGAAACCGCATCTAGCTCTTATGAAATTGATCGTGCTGGCCGGAACGCTCTTCGGTATGGGAACGCTGCCGTGGCAGCAAAACTTTGCCGGACTAATTGCTGGCGTAATGTGCGGAATACTCTTAACGATTGCCTTGGTACCGTTCGTAAGCGTTACGAAATACGCGCGTAAATCAAAAGTAAGTAGAGCAACGGGCGACGGGTAACTGGGGTCGATACTGATCCGCCATTTCTTGTTCCACAGATCAATCTTATCTGGACGTGTATGGTATTCCATCTGTTCATGTACGGCATTATGTTTGTTATTTTCTACATTTTCCCGACGGAATTCACATCGTTCAGTTTCGGCGATGTATTAAACAACGGCATGGGAACAACAACGACAAGCGGCGGCGTGGGCGGTTTCGATACAACGATGATGGGAGGGTCCGGCGGTGGTAATACAATTCATCAGCAACAACATCATCATCATCATCACGGCGAAGATATTGCGATGAACGGTGGCGTTCTGCCGCCGTCTAGTGATCATGGCGGTGCAACATTTAGTGCAACGTACGGTAACGTTCAGCCGCAACAATCGCAGCAGCATCATCGTATTTTAAGCGCGAACAATTTAAACAATGGCGCCGCAAATTCCATAGTTACATGCGATAAAGGCAGCTGCACAACGGCTGTGGCAACCGATAATGCCAACATTTTAGGTAGCACCGAGACCCTTAACAATAATTTAATTAAGAATAATCAAATTGATGATGTTGTTGTTGACGACGCTGCCGGCGAGAAAATTGGCGGCGCTATTGGTGGCGCTGAAGCTGTTGTCGCGGGCGCTGATATCGGTAGCGTGAATCTCCATAGCCTTCAGACCGTTCGGAATGGCGCAGCGGCGGCCAGCAACACTCGCGAGATAGCTGACACGCTGAACGTCAGAAATGTGCTGAATAGTAATCATCGCAGTGTAACGGCATGACATCAGATCATTTACATTCTATTATCAATTATATATTTATTATTATTATTGTAATTGTATATTAAACAAAAAGAAAAACCAAAACAAACAAAAGAAAATACTATCGTAAACAAGATTAATATGAAACAAAAACTAAAAACAAAAACAAACACGATCCAGAAGGAAAGTGATGATCACTTTACTTTCTCACATTTTTCTCCAATTTTCTAGTCTACTCTTTTCCGAATTATTTATCCTGTGTCGCTTAATTTGGCGCGCATTTTTAATTTGAAAAATGAAACACTTCCGGCTTGCACACAGTCTCCGCTGAGAACTTTAGCAAACAGAATTAAAAATTTCTTGTTCATTATCAACTTTTAGTTACTTACTTACGATGGCGCTACAGCCCAAATCGGACTTTAGCCTCCTGAATACTTTGCCTCCATCCATCTCGGTTCAGTGCCCGCGTGATTTGCTATCTGCGTCAATCGAAGCCTCCCAGCACTTCCGTGGTTTTCCGACCGTTCTTTGTCCGTTGACTTTCCCTTTTAGTGTGCGTTTGGGAATTCTTTCGTCATCCATACGCTCCACATGACCAGCCCATTGTAACTTCTTAAATTTTATAAGGGTTGACACTTCTGGATTGTCAAAGATGGCATACAATTCCCCATTGCATCGTATTCTCCAGATCGAGTCTTCTCTCACAGGTCTGAGGATTCTTCTGAGGACCTTTCTATCAAAGGCGTTAAGTTGTTTTTCGGACGCCTGAGTTAAAGTCCACGTTTCGCTGCCATAGCATAGCACAGGTCTTATGATGGTTTTAAACAGCACTCTCCAGAGATCGTGCAAGGATATCTATATCGTCGGCATATGCTACGAGTTGTGAGGATTTGAAGTATAGTGTTCCATTGGTGTCAACGGGAAGTTTCCGAACAACATATTCGAGTGTCAAATTGAACAACATTGGTTTGAGGCCGTCACCTTGCCGTTATCTGTTTTAAAACTTGAAGTCAGCTCGTTTCCTACTCTGACTCGGGACGAAGACTCGGTCATTGTCATTCTTGTAAGCCGAACCAGTTTCGGTGGGAATCCAAATTCTAACCTGATCTTATACAGTACGCGCCTGTCGATACTGTCGTATGCTTGTTTGAAGTCAACGAATATCTGGTGCACATCAATATTATATTCCCAGCACTTTTCCAGCACCTGTTTAACTGAGAATATCTGGTCCGTGGTCGATCGTCCAGCTCTAAATCCGCCTTGGTATTCACCAATTACTTTGTCGGCATAGGGCTTAATTCTCTTTTCCAGAATTTTCGTCAAGATTTTATAGGACGTACACAACAGAAATATTCCGCGGTAGTTTTCGCAGCAGAGTTTGTCACCTTTTTTTATAAATTTGGACATAAGATGCTCTTGCGCCAATCTTCAGGAAGTGTTTTCTGCGTCCATATGCCCGTGACTAATTTATGTAGGAGATGCGCTATGCAGGTGTCGCCATTTTTCAGAAGCTCAGTCGGAATTTGATTATTAACTTTTGTATCTTTCAAATAACTTTTTATAATAATCGATTAGAAGCATTTTTTTCTTCGTGGCTTTTTCTAATTCAAAAAGCAAATACGGTAAAAAAAAAAATACAAACAAACACAACACCAATTTAAATATATCCTTTATAATATATTTCCAAGTAAAGCAAAGGAAAAAACATTAATAATCGCGAAAATTAAAAATGAAATTAACAAGTAAAACGAAATAAGAAAAAAAAATTAATTCGAATAACAACTTGAGATAACTACAGAAAACTAATAAAAACAATAATTTCAATTTTTTTTTATAATAATTTCGAAAAAAAAACAAATAGAAGAAAAAACCAAATAAATACACAAACAAACGCCACTTACGCTACATTTTTTGTTTTTTTCAAAATATTTTCCCTAATTTTTATGTTTCTAGTTATTTCGATTGTTAATTTTTTAACAATGATTAATTTATTTTTAAATGAAATCTTGTATAAAAAAAAAATGAAAAGAAAACCAAAGATTAAATCTATAATAAAAAGAAAAACATGTTTGAAGTGAAATTTGATTGTTTTTAATTTTATTCATACGAGGGCGGATCGATAATGACGAATGTAAAAATGAAGAAAACAAAATTTCTTTTAGCTCGATAATATTAGTCCAGCGTTTTTCCAATTTTTTGATCCCTTCCAAATAATAAAATTTCCCGAACCCTTCAAAATATGCGTTGGTTTCATTGATGACGTCACTACTCGTGGTGAATCTCTTTCCAACAAGCCAATTTTCTCAAGTCTGGAAACAAGAAAAAGGCACACGGGGCCAAATCTGGTGAATACGGTGCGGGAGGAAGCAATTCGTAGCGTAATTCCAATAATTTTGCCACTGCAACAGCACTTTTTTCTTCGCCAAATGCGGCCGTTTTTCCCTGATTGCAGCGTTCAGTCGATTCAATAACTGTGTATAATATGTTCCCGTTATTGTTTTTCCTTTCTCCAAGTAGTCGGTGAAAATTATTCCTTTGGAATCCCAAAAAACTGTCGCCATAACCTTTCCAGTCGATGGAACGGTTTTTGCCTTCTTCGGTGCGCTTGAACCGGCTTCCATTCGTCGTTTCGACTGTTTTTTGGTTTTTGGAGTATAGTGGTGGATCCACGTTTCATTAACAGTTATGAATCGACGAATAAATTCATTTGGATCACGTTCAAACAGTTGGATATTGTGCTGTGAATTTATCACACGATTGCGTTTTTGGTCGATTGTGAGCGAACGCGGCAGCCATCTTGCGGATAGCTTCCGCATGTCTAAATGATTTTTCTAAATATTCCAAACAGGAGGAGGTTTAAATTTCACGTAGCTCGGTTTCGAATGCATACCCGCTTGTTTTAAATTTATCAAAACGATTTTAGAAGACTGATCACGCTTCTTATTGTAAGTATTGTTTTTTTTTTTGGAATTTGTTGAAACATTATTAAATCAAAAATCCTTTTAGATTTGGACGAAACATAACTGAAACTAAAGGAATGAAAAAATGCATTAAGGAACCGCAAAACGTTAAAAACGAAAGCAGAAATTGTCGCATTCGAGTGCAGTCCATAGGTTAATTCAAAATCAAACGAATAAAAACCGAATTTTGCAATATATATTTATTTTTTTTTTTTTTAATGTATACTGAATTACAGGGGAATTTTCTTTTTATTTATCCTGTATAACAAGAAATTATATCACCATTAAAACAAAATGAATTTAAGTAGATGTCGTATTCGTAATTTTGTTTCTGTGTTTCTGTTTTCTTCGGTAAATTTTTCTTTGCTTTCCGTCTCCTTTTTTTTTGTAAACAATTCTCTATATAAATTTGAACAATTAATGTAAATAGAAATATTATTAAAAATTATATAATCCATGAAGTTATAGTTAAAGTGTTTTTATCCGGAAAACTTTATGGGAAAGTTTTGTGCGATTCTTAAGAAGTTAGCTTTTCGATTTGAATGTGTTTTTGTTTTTTGTTAAAAATTTCAAATATACGTAAAATTGCGAGAAATAAAAAGTTTTGAAATTGTGAAAATTTCGCGCATTTTTTTTTTTAACCAGTGTATTGTGGGGAGAAAAAATTCTTCACCCAGCCCTCTTCCTTCCTTTCCCTCGACAATAAACTATTTTTTATTACATAATTTCATTTTTTTTGTTTTATAATATTGGAAGGAGTGATTACAAGAATCTATTTGTTTATATTTATTAATATTAATTTTATTCTGTTGCGGGTTTTTTTTTCTGTTTTTAAATACACAATTAAATATCTTACAAGTATTCTCTAGAATCATCGATTACAGTACAATACAGTTTGAGATTTACATGGCGTCGTTTTTATTGTAGAAATCGAGAACTCGAGATAAGATATAAATGATATGAAATGAAGAAAAATAAAACTAACATTCACGCGACATTGGCACAAAACGAAAAAAAAAAAAAAACAACATACATTTAACACTAAACCGTTGTAACTGATAATAAACCTATTATTTTATTGTCATTATCGTTAATTGCTGTTGCCGGATTCTCGTCCTTTCTCTTCTTCTTCATACTTTTTTTCTGCAGAGTTTGACAGCATTCGAATGTCGGCATCGCTACGGTTGTCATCATAGTTGGTGGCGTTGCTGCTACTGGTAACGTAGCCGAACGATTAGTAACGTTCGCCGTTGTAGTCTGAGACGGCTGCTTGATGCCGTTAATACCGTCCGTTTCGCATTTATTCAAAATCAACATTTGCTGACGCAAGCGACGCTCTTTCGCCCGTTCGAAATGCTTTTTGCGTTCGTCTTTCGACCAGTAGCGTCCGGTTTTGATTTCCGAAATGGTATCATCTTCGGTTGTTAGCTCGTTGCGTTCGGCTCGTAATCGGAGCGCACGATCGCGTAAGATACGATTGCGTGTCGGACGTCGAACTATGTAACGTGTTCCGTCCTGGCGACGTTTCACTTTCCATTCCATTTGTTCGTCGGACGGATACGGTTTAGTGGTTGCTGTGCTTACCTGGAATGAAGAAGGCAAAAAAAAAAAAAAAACATCAAGAAAGATATATTGGTTTGTTTTTGACTTGTGCAATAGACAATTTCGGCCTTTACGTGCAATGCACAAAAACAGTCGTCATGGCGAGAAGGAATGGGATTGGGAAGGTGGAGAGGAAGGGAAGTGAGAACGACCATAGCGAGTGGTGAAGCAGGCTTCTGATAAATATTTGTTTGCCAATTTTTATTTCAAATAATTTTTCATTTTCAGTAGCAACTGAAAAATTCGTACTGTCTGGAGTGAGAATCGAACCCACGACCTATTGACTGTGAAACAAGCACGCTGCCACGGAAGCCCGGTTGAAATATCTGCGATATTTTGTCATTATTTTGTTTTTACAAAACACTTTTTACTTGCTTTACATGTATATATGTACCGGTCACCAACGACAAGCAGGTAAACCGATTTCTATGGTTTGAAGACAATTTGACTCATTTGAAAAATTTAAAAATTAAAGCATGGAAGTCCTACTGTTTATGACTTAACTAACTTACTGACTAGTGATTATTTTAAATGCTTACTTCTTGACTGCTAACAAAATGATATTGACTTAAATTTGGTGCATTGAAATGTGGCCGATCCGGAACAGCGGTTGTGGCTAGTGTTGTTGCAGCTCCTGAGGATGTCGTCAGTCCTACTCCTCCGCCGACTCCTGAAGTTTGTCGAATCAATGCTTGACGAAATAGTTTTTGTTGTAAGAGCATTGTTCGCTTTAAATTTGCCATATTTGTGTACATTGTTTCGGCAGGAATTTTTGGCGATACTTTGAAGGACGGATCTGAAAGGACAAACGAAAATTAAGAAAAAATGACGCTTGGAAAGACCAAAGCTCAAGTAGGTCGAGAATGCCCCCTAGATGTCTGGAACGAACCAAGAACAGATCGAAGACGTTTGTAACGTTGCTAAAATTATCCAAGGAAAACCTAGAACGGCGATAGAACGATTCAGAGAAGTTCAAAAACAACCAAAGTAGTGGGCGACGGTTAAGACAGACTCTCGATGTCTAGAACAGTTTTAGAATGGTCCAGAAAAGTCCAGAACGGCTCTAGAATGTTCCATCGAAGGCGAGGATGGAAGGAGAAACAATTCCGTATGACCCCTGAAATTGTCCAGAATGGCCTAATATGGTCCAGAGATGACCAAAACAATTTGGAGAAGCTTAGGACAACCCGGAAAAGATAGGAACGAAGAATGGTGCTCAAAACGTCCCTAGAATGGTTCGCTGAAGTCTAGAACCGCCCTTCAACCGCTCATTTCAGAATGCCCCTAGAATGGTTTAGAGAAGTTTAGATCATTCCAGAGGTGTTTAGAGCAGCCCACAAATGTCCAAAATGATCCTAGATGTTAAGAACGACAGCCGAAAAAGTTTGAAGATGAAGAATTGGTGACAATGCTCGATGAAGACCCGTGTCAAACGCTTGCACAGTTGTCAGAATCGCTTGGCGTTGACTCATCGACGGTTGGTTTTCAGAATAAACCATCAAACTTTACAAAAAAAATGCTACGAATTAATTTCAACCCCTAATAGAAGGATCCCAGATGTCAAGTTTTAAAAAAAAGTCTCGAAAAAAAAAATGATTTAAGATTACAAAAAAAGGATAATTACGATCGGGACGCAGAATTTGCGTTACAGTACTGGAAAACGAATTGGACGATTGATGTTGCTGCTGTTGCTGCTGCAAAATCATCAATCGCTGTTGCTGTTGCAGCTTTTGTGGCGACAATAATTTCTGATGATCATGTTTCGGACTCAGAATCAGCGGTTTTTCTTTTTTCTGTCGCTGACATTCTTCGCAATTATCGTTAATATCCTGCGAGTATGTTTGACCACCGATATTATCGGTATTTTGTATCTGTTGTGGCGATGTATTATATAAAACCGCTATCGATCTGAGGAGTAGAGAGAGAGAGAAAAGGCAATAATTAGTTACATTTGAGAATATGGGACATATTTAAGCCTACTACCTTTGGTATCCGCCTAATTCATCGTCATTCGAATTCAACTCCAGCGTCAGATGATTATTACTGTTACAGGAACCTCCCGTATTATAAGCACTCGAACTATTCTCGTGATCCTCTCCGCTTGAGTTGCTCTTTATCGTTGATTTAAGTCCGACTCCTACTCCACCTCCTCCTGAATGATGTCGCCTACTACTGAAATTCTTCAAAGTTTCCGCTTTTCTCTGGAGTTTCTTCCCGATTTCGGCCGTTCCACCGCTACCCGTTTGCATCTCAAGCCATTGTTCGACCAGATTTTGATCGGCCGTTTCGTACGGCAAACAATAAAACGGTTCCGATTCCAAATCTTCGGGAATCGTTTCGTAAATATGCTCGGTATCCGATTCGATGAACTTCTTTCGGGCCAGTCCGATCATCGATTTCGTAGGAATTGGTTTTTCGGTGGAACTACTCGAAGAGGTGGTCGTAGTGTTTATTGCGGTCGTATTATTTGCGATGGGGGTAGTTGTCTTCTTCATATTATCGATCGGTGTCCGATAGATGTAGTTGTTTTGGTTCAAAGCGGCACTATCATTGGCTGCTGGATGCGATGCTTTAATCCTTGCCGGCTTACTGTTGCTGTGCAACATCATGTTTTCGACGCGCGAATCGAGCAATGCCAGCTCGTTATTCACAGATTCGAGATGAGCCTCGATATTCAGATGATTGAGGGCATCGAGTTTCGCGATGATGTCCTTAGGATTAGCCGTCACGGCTTTCTTACCGATTGCACTTTTATGCGACGACGAGGATTTCGATGTCGACGAAGTATTGGTTTGTTCCGATGATGATCGCATCTCTTTTACATTGCCGCAATTCTGATAGGTTATTTGGAGATCGTCGTGATCGTAGTCGTCGTAGGTTTCGTTGAAGTCGTCGTCCTGGAAATGGATCTAGTAAGGATCAGAACAATGGCGAAAATTCAGTTCGTTACCATGTACAAGTAGCGACTGACCAAGAACGTTACAGCATTCTTATTTTCAGCGATCAGAGTCTCTGTGTCTTCCTTGTTGGAAACATCGCGACCGTTCACCTGAAGGATCTGATCGCCTTGACGCAATCGCCCATCGCGGCCCGCTACACTATTCGGAATAATGTCGCTGATGTAGACCTCGGTACAGGTATCCGTATCGTCCGATCCGGAGCTATAGCTGACAGTCAGGCCCAGCTTCTCGCTGCTAGCCGCCTTTCGTAGTGTTACCTCCTTGAAAGGAACAGAGCCGTCAGCGGGTAACCACCCTCAATGCTCTCCACTTACCTCAATATCGATCTCAGGCGATAGGCATTCGTCGAAGATATGATCGTTGTTGGACTGATCGCCAATCGACGATCCACTAAAGATATAGTCCGCTAGAACGGCATCAGTTTGAACTCCGGTCGTGATGAAATACTTTTTGGCAGTGTCCTTTTCCGGACTTTGACCCGCTACTATTATCGAATCGGGCGATTTTAACCGTTTCTCATCGTTATCCGGTGTCGTTAGCGACGAGGATGTGGAAGAGGTCGATGAGCACAGCGATACTATCGGTATTTTGGCACTGCATATGTACAACTTATTGAGATCATCGGCAATAGGACGCCGAACTTCTAGCATCATTGGTTCAGGAGCTTTTAGGAACATTTGTAGTGCTTCATTATGAGGCATTTCACTAACATCAATACTGTTTATCTGGAATTATACGGATTGAGTCAATACTCTGAAAGTTTTACAGAAAATTCTAATAAAATAGAAAATGTCAGCTTATCTGCTTTGTACTTTTTCGTGTTCGGAAATCGTTGCAAATCGCTCAGAACTAGAGAACTTAAATTAAGCGCCATGCTTCGGCTTGAATTGAAGGGGAGGGAGAAAGCTTTTTAGAATTCATTTTAAAATTCAAGAAAATCGAAAAAATCGCAACTCTATCAGTGGCGTGGCGATGCAAGGGAAGCAATGCTTCCCTTACGTTTTGCCCTTTACTCAGCAGAAATCAGCACGGATATGAAAATTTATTTAAAAATTTCTTTAAAAGAAAGCACGCATTATTTTCGTCTACCGCTGTTTACAGCATTTACGTGACCCGGACAGCTTTTTTTCCTCACAGTTGAAAACCTTCCACAGGGAAAAAGATGCGGTTTTAAAAATGCATGTACCGCCGGCTAATATGAGTAAAATTTTCTCGCGCGACGAGCGCAAGTTCGACTTCAATGGGAAGAAGAGATGCGTCGCATTAAAATGCTTCCACCCATCCTCTCATCGCTTTTAGTCGCAAAAACAAGAGAACAAGACCGCCGGCCAATACCAGTAAAATTTTTCGCTTGCAGCGAACGCAAGTTCCACTTCTATACGAAGGAGAGATGCGTTAATGCAATTGCTTCCAGCTGGTGCTTTCAATCGCAAGGTCTGGCTCTCGATCAAAGTGTTGCCAGTATTGGAATTTCTGTACTAGCCGCAAAATGATTAGGGAGAAAAATGTGAAGAGGTAGATCCGATTAATAATCTAGACTGGATTCTAAATCGATAGATGAAAATTGCGCCCCCCCCCCTCCTCGGATGAGTAGCGCTTGTAGCTTGACGCAAAATAATTGCTTCCCCTAGCTATAAAGTCACGCCACGCCACTGAGAACTCTATAGATTTTCGGAAGGTGATATTTTCGTGATACTCCTCGTCATTGTTTACTTGGCTCCGCAGAAATGCAACGTAGACATCCGAGCAAACAAAAAACATAAAACCATATGTGGAATTGATGACGTCAAACTCTTTAAAAAAAAAAAAAGAAAAAAAAAACCCAATCAAGAATGCAACAAGATTCTTGATTTTCTTAAGACTTTACGGGCGACTCATAAGACACCACCACCACCAGTCGTGTGTATTTTTCTTTACTTCGTCTTCTTCGATTTCTCTATATGCCCTCGGTGTAAATAAAAAGTTTATCGACTCAGCACTTTTATGTTATGTTTCGTTTTATTCTCATTTTTCTTTAAGCAACTTGGAGACTGACTTTTCGATCGCAACAGAACAGATATGAGGGGAGGAGTGAAGAGGGTATTTCAATTTTTTTTTTTCTTATATTTTGAAATAATTCTGAGATATTCTATCAATTTGTTTCCGTAGTGCAATGCGCTGTGCGTTAATTGGAGCAAACTGCTCATCATTCTTTTCTAATCAATTAATAGCTTTGCGCTAAAAAAAAAAAACAAAGACAACAACTTACATCCTGTGTTTTATGTCGGATAGTTGAGTTATGCACATTCCGCTAATTAAATTGAATTCGAGATACTTTTGTTATTATAACTATGTCACTATTTTTTTTTTTTTTGCATTGGAAATAGGGTTTTAAGCTTTTTGGGGTCGCTGATTTCGAATTCAAGTGAAAGGAATTGGAAATTTCAAATGGTGACAGTAATTAGACGGGGGTAATAGTGTTAAATTGGAAATGATGTCCAACTTTTTCTACACAGCTTAAATTCTTCTCACACGAATCGGACCTTAGGTCTTGTATCTTCAGGTTCCCGATCATTTATTTGTTATTATCGCCAAAATTCTTGTTGCTTAAATTATAGGGATGGAAGCTAGGGTTTAGCCTAGTGGGAAGCGTGTTGGTGG
The DNA here is from genome assembly GCA_963669355.1 of Chorisops tibialis. Taxonomy (NCBI): domain Eukaryota; kingdom Metazoa; phylum Arthropoda; class Insecta; order Diptera; family Stratiomyidae; genus Chorisops; species Chorisops tibialis. The sequence goes on along the minus strand of OY770265.1, from coordinate 1,084,951 downwards.
TCTACAATGCGAAGGTCGTGAGCTCAAATCCCGGTCGACACATAATTCCAGCACGCTGCTTGCTTTGATGGTCACCTCAATTTACGAAAATGAAAAATTCGAAGATAGAGGGTTGTGAAATTGGGTCATATTGTATGGGAGGGGGTAGAAGGAGAGAAGATAATTGTCTATTTTTTTTTTTTAATAAATATTTCATGCACAATTTCAGCTCGATAAATTTTATACGTACTGAGTAAATTCGTTTATGGTATTTCATGAAAAAGTGCAGTTTGTATGGGAGGTGGTAGAAGGAGTAAGGAAATTCAAATAATTTTCATACCATAGTGTACAGATTTTGAGAATTCTAGCTCAACGCGTTCTCGAGCTAGAGAGGACAAGGACGGACATCCGGTTTTGAATGATATTATGAACTTTTGTATCATTCACTGTTTTCAGATGTCAACAATTGCAACGATTCCTAACCAAAAAAAAAAAGAGAACTCGCACTCTCTCCGGGTGCTAGAGTCCTCCGTAAAAGTACCGGTTAAAAACGCTATCAATCAAAATGATTAAAAAAAAAAAAAAAAACTACAAAATTATAATTCGACTTACCTTAAGAATAATAAAATTTATATCAGCCATTTTGAATTAGTAATTTTATTTTAGTAACTGCCTTTGCGATGAACGAGTGAGAAATCTTTACTTAAAAATTTCAGAGAAACTTCATATTGATTTCATTTTTGTTTGTTTGATTCATTTCTCTTTTTTTTTTATATTCTTATTATTAACACGTTACCGATTATTATTTTTATTTTTTACATTTAATTCGTTTTTTCTTTTTTTTTTGTGGTAGAATTTTACAAAAGAAAACAAAAAAAAAGGAATACTATCACATTTTTAGATTTATTTATATTTTTAGAAGTTTTGATTTACGTTTGTTTTTTTTTTAGTTGTTAGAAGAAGAAACTACATTTCTCTAGCTGTGAAAATGATTTGCAATTTGTATAAATTAATTGTTTGTTGTTTTTTTTTTTCATAGCAAAATTTGGTATAGCTAAAATTTGGCATGAAAAAAAAAATGTAGGGAATTGATATTGTTACAAAATTTGGCCACACTATTCCGTGACAAAAAAAAAAACGTCTTGACGACAAAATGTCGCAAATTTCTTGCTGTCAGAGTAAAAATGTCGTCGCACTATTTTATATCGAAAAATGATTGCAGAAAATGTCGTGGTAGATTTGAAAACCGCGTCACAATTTTATAATAACATTTTGTCAATAATTAACAGTTTTTCGTTGTTCCCAAATTTGTTTTTTTTTTTGCTGTGTAGGGGGGCTTAAGAGGTGTAGGGGTTGGATAGGCCTGCATTTGTCACAGTGAAAGAAAAAATAGAAATCGTTAAATTTTATTACGCGTTCAATCGCAATTACGATGCGCAAAATTCGACGAAGCTCATTTTCACGTTGGCGGTTACGTTAGTAAGCAAAATTGCCGCATTTCAAATTCCTGTTAAGACCCCCTATAGGGGCATAGGACCCTATAGGGGGTCTTAACAGGAAGGACCCCGCAAGGGATGAGGTTTTACCAATTCCCGCAACTATCAACTCCACGAACCTGAGCTAACTATCACCCTGTGGGATGGGGGCTGTAGAACTCACCCCACAGCCAGTCCTGCTTCCCTTAGAAATGGCAAATGGACACCCACTGGATTATGGGCTTATCATCCGTGATCTTAAGACCTAACTGACACGAGAAACAGAAAATTGCGGCATTTAGGAATCCGAAAACCCCGAATGATTCAGGGGAAGCCAACGCACTCACTACAAGTGACTGTTTGGCGCGGAATTGTGGTGGGTCATTTGGCCACATTTTCTTGCTACCGAAATTTTAGCTATTTAGTGTTGGAATGTCCGGAAAATCTATTTCAGTGATATTTCTCAACCTGAATACGTCGTTCATTTCATTTCCTACTATCGCCCCGTTCCCATTCAGTACTTCTCCCATCATGCACAGTTTTACCCCTGATTCAATCGAAATGTTCAGCGATGAAAGGGCCAGGAGAACCTCCATAGCTGCTGTGGGGCATGATCTTATAGCTCCTAGTCTCCTAATAACTGCGGTGCTTCAAGAACAATGTTCATCGTCATTTTCGTCTCTCTCCTCCTCAATAAGCCTCATTCCATTTCCTATACCGACATAGTCATGCATTGCATTAAAGGATGACCCCCTAAGTTATACTTGGTGCAGTAAAAAAAAATACAAACACTACGTTCCTCTCCGAAGGACCTGCATTCATTTGCTCCCCAGTACCCGTGATAGCGAAAAACAACTATTGCAGTTGTAGTTAAATTTCTTGCAACTCGTGATTGTAGGCACACCTTCAAGTACGTCGTCAATTTTGCGTCAGTCCGAGCCAGACGTGATTTCTTGATTTTAAACATTTTTTTAAAATATTTCTTTCTGTCGATGTGTTGTTAATTTCGTGCAGTTCGTACATTTGTTGTTATTGCTGTTTTCTTTAATATTGTAATTTCAGACTTTTCGATTTTTGTTTATGTAATGGCGCTTCAGCTCAAATCGGGATTTGTCCATTCGATTTTGAAAACATACACAACATGTTGTTGTACCCAGACTTAAAAAGTATTCGAGTTATGCGTCGACCGGGATTTGAACTCATGATCTTTGGCATTGTCGTTCAACATGTTAGCCACACACTAGATTTGTACCCCAGTTGGCTTGTACACGAGATTTTTACCCCAGCTTGCTTAGATCTTTGTTGTTTGATGGAAATTTTACTTTATTATTCTAATAATGAAGTATTGTTAAATTTTGGTTGAATAGTGATTTGTACTTGTGTGTGACAGCAAATAAACTGTCGTTCGATTTCACTTAAAACAACTAAGTGTCAAAATACTAGTTTGATTCACTGTTCTCTTCTGTTCTTGTCGCGTTGCTGCTGTTGTTTCTTTTTCTAAAAAAAACACAACTATAAACTTATCAATTCGATATTTCACTCGGAATGTAAACAATTTCCAACTGATTTTTGTTAACGAAAACAAATTAAACAAAACAAATGTTTTGAAATATGTTCCTATAGTTGTTGCTAAATTTGTTTTTATGCTATTTTCACACGATTTTTACGATAAACACGGCACTGCGCGCACTCTCGATCACAAAAACATCATTGTCTCCACCATTCGAAACTCTAAGCCCCCCGAGCGAATCGATTGGTGGGCTTATTTTCCCTTTCTATATTTCACTGGAGCTGTCACCGCGCGTTTCCTGTTCAGCCGCAGAGTTAGTCGTTAATTTTTTTTTTTTTTTCCTTTTTTTTATTTCCTTCCGGAAGCACAGAAAATTTCCTCCATAGATTTCGAATTTTCGCAATTAAAACACAAAACAAAATTATCGAATAAATTGAAACGGAAATGATGCCATATCTCCGTGTGTCTTCGTTTTAGTCTGTCGTATTTTTCGAAAGTATTTTTTAAAAGCGCAACTAATTCGAAACTTATCAATTAAATTGTTAAACAAAAACAGACTTTATTAACCACAATAACAATCGCACAAGCAAATACAAAAAAAAAAAAGAAAAAAACAGGAAACAGAAAAACACCATAAAAAATAAACCCGTAAGAAATTATTCTCCGTCTATTCTTATATTTTGCGGCTAAGACGAGAGGAAAACCTTCACGACGACGACTTCTCCGACTTGAAGACTTCGTGCAATCAGCACCTGGGAATCAACAACATTGAAGAGAAAAAAAAAAAAAAAAAAAACAGAAATGAAAATAAATAAACAAAAATCCCCCCCGACAAGAATTACGTACACGCAACAAAATACCACCACCCGTCACTAAGTACGGACGTTAACTAAAATCGGAATCTTATATTCTCCTCGTCGCCGTCTTCGCACTCCTCGCCCAACGCACAATTCCTGTTCGGTGTGTCTTCTTCTTCGTTCTGCTCACTCACAATTTCAATTGCAAGTGCATAAAATCAACCCAGAACCACACTAGCTCCATACCTCCGACCACACTATACGACGTCACTACCTACCAGGACCGCCATATTTCTTTCGAATTTTCCCGGGAAAGTGTGTACGCAATTTATCGCTCACGACTGTGTGCGACACGACCGGAGATTGTGCCAGTCTTATCTACGACCGGTTCGGTTACAGCTCGGAACGAAATTTTTTTTTTTTCGAAAATCACGAACACAAGTTCGAATATTGGCGCCCAATCTTCGGGAATGAACGATTCCGGTTGATTCGTCGAACAGCTGATTGTCGATGCCTTCGCTTTCGAATACGTATGCGAAAAATAGCCTTCGCACTACCGACATATCGTTCGGAATGGCGACACACAGAATTTTCGATTACCCGAAATGCTAATTCATATTCTGCAGATTGCGGAAAAGAAATGAAAAACTGCGTTCCCGAGCAGCAACCATTCTAAAAGCGATGGATAACGTGTAGATTGCAAGCGTATTGGCGTGTTTACATCCAGAGGACGTTTCCAGCCGGTGAAATGGATTTGCCAGGAATACAACACATCTCTACGAAATTTGTGGTCCCGATTGCATGGGTACGCGCATGTCGTTGCCATATTTTCTGATTTTTCAGGAGAGAAAAAGAATTCCCCACATCGAAGAAGGATGAAATCGTAGTTTGAGTCCTGACGTCTAGATGACTCCGCTTCCACAGGAAATACATGGCAAAAGAAAATTGAGGATTACAATTCCGGAAGCAATAGTTTACACGAATTCGTATAGGAGAAGTTTTGCATGCACTTTAGTTAAGCTTCGAAAAAGCTCAACATAACATGCTCTCCGCTATCTTCAAAATACAAAAAATTTGTGATTATAGCGTTTTTCAATCGCCTGTTCATTGGATCTTAGGCAGGCATTCGATTCTGTGTGTATTGAAAGGATCGGTATACAAACCAATTGTCGCAAATGGTCCTCACGATAATATCGGATTTTCTCAATAATCGCAATCTCTTCATACAAATAAACATGGAAAAATCCAGAAATGTCTGCAGTTCCCTACGTTTCAATCATTGGGCCAAAACTGTTTAATTCCTTACTCCACGATCTCCCAACATTCATGTCACACCCGCATTACGGAGAGCTTCTACTGGTGTACTCGGCAAGCTTTTGCGCAGACGATTCCCCGTCCTGTTCGCTAGTGCAAAAAAGCTGGAGGATGCTTCAGAATTAGTCCGTTTCATAAAACCTGGAGGAATTAAAGTTAACATCGACAAATCGGAACTTATTTGCTTCAGGCACGCTAGCGGCAAAGGATCCAGAAATGCTGTCAAGCGATCAAATTATCATTGGACTGCCAAATATCTACAGTGGTCTACGGAAGCACCTTATATTGAGGCTCTGGTTAATTTGAAGCTTTAATCAAAAATCCATTGATGCACATTTTTTCAGTAACGTAAATACATTTTTAACAAAAAAGTCTACGGCAGTCAGTGCTGGCTGACTTATACTCAAAAAATTTCCAACTAAACCTAACGGTATTTCTTCGAAATTTATTTATTTGCTCTTACTGCCATTCAGTGCAGCTGCAACTCTATTATTGGTTTATTGCTAGTTTCGAACTGTAAAGGACCGCAAAATGTCATCGCGAAAAGAAATTTCTAGTGATGTCCGAAATTTGGTCGTCCAGTATAAAAAAGACAATAAAACGTGATCGGAAATTGCGAAATTACTGAAACTAAAACGAGTTCTGCTCATACCATTATCAAAAATTTTGAAAACAGTGATTTCATTGAAAATAAGCCCGCAAACTGGTCGACCGAAAAACCGCAGAGACATTAGTTCAATTTTAAAAGAAGTGAAAAAAAATCCAAAAATAAGTGCTCCAAATTTGGTAAGGAAAAAGGACAATCTCGAGGGCATTTCAAAGCAGAACTTCACGTAAACAAGCCTAGAGTTCGCCAAGGCCCATATCAATAAGGACAATGGTTTTTGGAATCAAGTCCTTTTTATCGATGAGTCGAAATACAACATGTTCGGGTGTGAGTGACCATCACACACCGCAGTAAAATATGGAGAAAAAAGAATACGGCTTTAGAGACCAAAAATTTCATTCCTACTGTCAAGCACGGTGGAGGTAATGTTGTGGTTTGGGGAGCCATAGCTGCATTGGCTTTTGTTGAAACTACTATTGACCGCTATGTTTACAAGAACCTGTTGGAACAATATTTAAGGCCATCAGTTGAGAAGTTGTGCGCTGGAGGGAGTTGGATTTTCCAACAGGACAATGATCCGAAGCACACAGCAATTTTCGTCAAGAACTGGTTGTTGTACTACGCTCCCAGACAGCTGAATACGCCACCCCAAAGCCCGAATTTAAACCCAAATAGAACTTGTATGGGAGCTTCTGGAGCGGAAAATTCGGAAATGTTGCATAAAAAATAAAAATTTGTTGAAGGAAGCGCTCATTACAGATTGGGAGAAGATTACATCCGCAGAAACTGGTAATTTAGTCGCCTCTATTCCCCGAAGAGTGCAAAGCAGTAATTGATCCTAAAGGGGGTCCAACCAAGTATTAAGCCAGCAAATAATTTTAAAAATTCGGATACGTTTAGTTGGACAGAATTTGCGTATAAGTCAGCCAGCAATGACTGCCGTAGACTTTTGTTAATTCAATTTTTTATGTTTTTATGAATTTCTCTTTAAGTTTGTTCTGAAAAGTTTTTGGTTTTGTTTTTTTTTATAAATTTATTTACGTTACTGAAAAAATGTGCGCTTTCTGCGCAGCATCTGCTTTTTGTTGTTGTTTAAAGTGGGGAGCATATTCATCGAGCAATCAACTCCCACCTCGCCCATCCACAACTCCGAATCGAATTCATTTCGTCAGGTCCGAAAATTTGCAGGACTTAGAAAAAAATGTATCAGAGACGTACAGGGTACGTGTTAAAGTTCTGTTCTCGTTAATTCATTATTCGTTTTGTTTCTGAACGATGATTTGTACGAATTTATTTCCTAATTAGCAAAAAATTCGGCGGGAAGGAGGAGAAGAGGGCTCGATCTCTAAAGCTAAATAAAAAATATTGAGATATAAATGAAGACATCAAGGCAGCAAGGACTGGGGGAGAAAGATGAAGCGGAATTTGAACCACTGTTCCGTTTTAATAATCGAGACGTTTCGGTCACTGCATAGTCAAGCCGAACAGTTATAAGTTGGATTGCGGTCTTAGCGGACACCGAAACGTTACGATTAATAAAGCAGAACAGTGTAAAATCCACATTCATTTAACCGAATCGTTAATGATTGATTGATAAATTTCCTTTGCAAGACACCATTGAACAGTTTTACATAGCAAATTTGAGTGCAACAATTTCTCACGCCCAGGTTGGCTCTGAAAATACTCGAACACGTCATGGGAAGGCACGGTATCGCTTGGGTTAACGCGTCACAGCGGCCTGAAAACGGCGAATTATTTGTAGAGCTTTGTAGTACTCGCGCAAACGATCGTCGGAGGGATCCTTTTTTCCACACAAGAGTCATCATAAGACATCGTGGGATTCCCCTGATGGTGTTACTCAGAACCAAATCGAACATTTGGCAATAAGTCGTTCGGATTTAAAGTCAAATGTTCGCTAGTTGCTGAAAATAAATGTGCGTAACGCATGTTCTTAACGGACAAGATGTGGAAGAGGTGCAGGATTTTTGTTATCTCGGAGAAGCATTGTCAGCAAGGAGACTCAATATCGTCAGGCCTTCGTTATTCTTTCTCCAAGAGATATCCCTTCGCACAAGTAAATCAAATCTTTGTTGTTATATGGTTCTACCACATGAAAAATGACCGTTCGGATAACCAAGAAACTGCAAATTTTCGTGAACCAATGCCTACGACGCATTTTATGAATATTCTGGCCAGAAGCGATCTCCAACGACGAACTTTGGAGTGCAACTGAACAGAATAAAATAGGCCTTGAGATTCGGAGGCGGAAGTGGCAGTGGATCGGTCACACTTTTATTATAATCCTGATGGAAGACGTCGGGTTAGTAGACTAGCACATGGAAGCGAGCAGTTAAGCAGGAAGCCAAGCCCTGGCAAAAACTTAGGGCCGATGCTCAAGATCGCACCTATAGAGGAGCACTGTTTCTGTCCTATGCTCCTGTGAGGGGCTTAATTTGATTGATTGAATTTCTCACGCGAGATAACCTGATCGGTTTTAAATTTTGCAATGCATTTCTATATTCAACATTAACTACGGTGACACTCGGATTCCAATATTATTTTTCCACAAACTGTACGTGAGGTGGTTGTCCGAGTTTAAACATAACACGAAATATTTTCTTAAGTAATTTGGAATAAGCAAATATTCTGTAGATTTTGTTTTTCCGATAAACAAGTAAAACTCATCATTACAGAGCCCTACCAGTGCACGAATGCCTTGATCTATATCTGTAAAGCAATGCTAGATACGAGGACAACAAAAACGAATAGTAAAAACAGAAAAACTGAGAAATATCCCTTTGTTAAGATCCTGTTTTTCTTTTTTCCTTTTTTTTTTTTTACATATATGCACATCTACTTTACCTTAATGATTTCATATTACCTAGTGCGCTCCTTAGAGCCCTCCCGTGCCCTCTTATAGCTTCGAATCATCACGACGATGATGATTATGATGTTGATGACGATGATGATGATAGCGACGAAGAACGACGTACCTATCTCTATGCACCTTCAAACTACCTAGCCAACCTCCACCTCCGTGTCTTGTGTGCTAAACTCGGTAATTTATTCTTGAAATAATCTCCACATATTGCACGTATACACTACATACACCACTCGTAGTAGATACGATGCTGTTGGGTGATAGGTGCTGCCTAATATTTGTACCGATGACGAACGAAGGACATGGTGTGCAATTGTCACCACCGGTATGTAGATTTCTCATCGTGAGGAGTGCAAAATGGAAAAAAAAAATGGGACAGGTGACAAAGGGAGAAAGAGCAGGGACAGACGGGTTATCTCATCTTAACTAAAAAAAAAAAAAATACAAAGATCGGATTTCATTGATTTCCGTTTTTAGAGTGCGTCGTGGGAAAATCTATTTTGCATTTTTGCTTAGATACTGATTGTTTTAGTTATAGGAAAATGGTGGAAAAAGAAATTCAAAAATATTTGCCAAAAAACTTTGAAAATCGGCAACTTTTCGCAAATCCTTTCAATAGAACTGAAGTCCTCAAATTCAACTTTCCCCAATTTTATCCGTTACCATGTTTACTGCCAACTACCCATTACTTAATTTCAAATAGAAATCTGTTATCTGTTATCTTAAGTTCACACCCAACTCCCTTGTTTCCTGTATAGCGCCGGAATTTTTTCAACCCTATTCCATTAATTTCCTTGAAAATATCATAACAACAACAAAACAAGAAAACCATACTACTTACCTCGTAAGCTTTTCGCCTCTTTCTTTAAAGTTTCCTTCCTTTCGTCCCCCCAACTCCTTTGCCTTTGCCCACAAAGCATCCTTCTTCACATTTTTTCCGTTGCTTCCGTCTCAGCTTAGTGTGCCCAGTTCCTACAATGTACACACCATCGACAAATCTAGTAGTCTGCTGAGAAGTTCTCTACTTTAAAAAAAAAAAAAAAAATAATAATAATAATAAACTTTTTTCTTGTCTGCCTCTCTTCTATCCCGCCCCTTCCTCACCCGGCTCAAACTCGTTACCTTCATATTCCCGGCACCATTGCATTTCACTCCTTAATTATATAAAACTTTGTATTGTGTGTTGTTGTTTCTCTCAAGTTTTGCATAAGAGCCTATGAAAATTATGGGGTATAATTATGGATGATGATGGCTTCTCTGCGAAAAAAAAAAAAAAAAAAGTTTTTGTTCCGGCATCTTTCTACCCATAGACCGGGCCCTCCCCTAACTCCCTTGTTCACTATCGCTGGCGCCATACACCGTCGTTAAGAGCGAAACATAAAGCTGAATTTATGTTGATTCAAACATCTTACTCGAAAGTATTTTAACTCTTTCGACTTGTCCGCACACACTCCCCGGCACTCCGTTCCTGGCAAGCCTCATCTTAAAAGAAGGTTTACAATTTGGTTGGCCTTTTCTTTATTTCGAGCTCTGTGTGGATTTTTCATTTTCGTTTTTTTTTTTTTTTAACAAAGCACTCAAACTTTTGCTGACATTTTTTTTTCAAAGCTTTTCCTTTTTTCGTAGAGTTTTCCGTAATTTCGTGTGTGATGTTACGCGAGTTCAAATTTTCATTGCTTTAATTTTATGGCTTTTTGAAGGGTAGTTTAGATCGGAGAATTTTTTTTCCAACAATTTGAATGTAAGACAAAATCTACAAAAGAACCTCTGGCCATATTCTTACCGTCCTAGTACAACTGAATCATTTATGTCTTTCAGTGATCTAAAAAAAACATTCTTCTACCTTCTACAATGGCGCTACAGCCCAAATTGGGGCTTGGCCTGCTGACCTTCAGGTTCCTTAACATTTTCTTTCATTATTAATAGTGGAAGGGTTGTTAGACCTTCGCCAAACCCTCTATCTATGAATTTTTCATTTTCGTAGATTAAGATGACTAAGGTATACCCAAGCAGTGCTGGGATTTGAACTCACGACCTTTGCATTGCAGAACAACACGCTACCCGCTAGGCTACACACTAGCATTCTATCTAAAAAAAAAATATTGGGAAATCATAATTTTTAAAAATCGTACAGTAAAACGATTTTTTTTGGGTTTTGTTAATTAATTTCTTTGGTTTTTTTTTTTATTGCATTTATTTAATTTTTTTAATTTATTATCTGTCCATACTTTTCTTTTTTTCTTATCACAGATTTCATGTTAAATAACAAATAACAATAGTTTTCGGTTTGTTTTTTTTTTTTTTGGTATTTTTTTGATTTTTGGTTACGAAAAATTTTAAAATATCATTCTGGGTTTGTTTTGTTTTTTTTTTTTGTTTTTTTTTTCTTATTTTAGATATGTGTTTATAAATTTCTATAAAATAACTTATTCGGTTGCTATCACAAAAAGGACGAAAATATAAACGAAAGATGAATGAGAAAAGTTTATTATGATTTCTTTTAAATTTTTTTTTTTTCAAAATTTTAGCATGATTTAATTATTTATCTTATTTTTTTTTTCATCATTGTTAACATTTATTTTTTTCTTTTTTTTCTTAAATTTTTCTTAGAATGGATGGCTTCATGTCAAAAATATATTTTTTGTGAATTTTTTGATTATGTTCGAGACGTTAATATTTTTTTTTGGAAACGTTTTTCGCAGCTTTGATCGAAAATTTTAGATAAAATTGAGATATTAAAGAAAAGATTTCCGAATTTCATACACAGTTCGAAATTATTAATCGTGACGTTTTGGTCTTTGCTGTGAGAAAATTATCAAACTCAAATTCTTGTCTCAGTTCAGATTGAATTCGAAATATGTTCCACAGTCGTCCATAACAAAATGCATCACAAAAGCATTAAATTTAAATAAATCTTTTAACTGAATTGTGCAAACAGTTAAACAAAACCACCAAAAGCCACATAAAACAAATGGAAGGAAATTTCGATAAGAATGAATGACGTGGAGGCCAAGACAGTGTTAATATCCACCGGCAGTTTAAACTCATCCCTCCAGAAACTCTGACTTGACTGTGCACGCAATACATTAAAGGGTGACCCCCTTAGTTATGTTCGTGCTAAATAAAAAAAAAAAAATATCTACGAAATTTACCAGTTTTGGCAGAACTATGAACAAAACCATGAACTTTCAAACGTTTCCAAAAGAAGAATTTTGAAGGTTTCAAAATTAAAAAATTTTATCAAGATTTATTGAAAATTTTTTTTTTCTTTGTTTAAAATTTTTTTTTTTAAAATCTGTTTTTGTTTTTTATTCATTGATTTATTTTGAAAATTCTTTTGAAAAATTCCTTTTCAAAACTGCTAAAAAACCTCTTCTAATAAATTTTCAATTTCAAAATTTTGAGCAATATTTTAAATTTTCTCTGCCCAAAATAAATTTTAAACAGTATCAATAATTAACAACTACAAATTTTAATTAAAAAACAAAAAAAAAAAAACTCTTAACTAGAATGGACTGATTGAAAAAGAAAATCGAGAACGTCCTACAGGTAATAAATTCCATAAATAAAATTTCTCTACTTTTAAATATTTAGTTAAAAAACAAAAAAAAAAAACAGGAAAGATAAAAATTCTGTTTCTTTCTTTAACTGAATTTGAATGGACTGTTTGATGAATGTTTTCACAGTGCATTTCGAATTGAAAGAAAAGATTTGTTACGCTTTATTATTCGTGACGTTTCGGTCTCTGCTGAGAGTTTGATAAAGGTCTCAGCAGAGACCGAAACGTTACGAATAATAAAGCATAACAGTTTAGAATCGGAAAATCTTTTCTTTCAATTGAATCGACTGATTTAAAAATTGCCTAAAAATAATAAAAAAAGGAAAGAAAACGTATTAAAAGAAATTTTTTTCAAAAACTTACGTTTGATAAAATTTCTTTCTGTTTTTTTAAATGTTCTAGATTTGAACTATAAAAGCCACTGCTGTTGGATCGGATTAGTATTGCAGGCTGCTGCTGTTGGCATCGTCGTAGGTGTCGCTGCGGTCAAATTTTGACGATGATGACTCTGATTTTGGTGTCGTCGTTCTTTTAATTTTTGAATATTATGATGTCGCTTGTCTCTCGTCGTCCAATAACGTTCGAATCGTGGCGGTTCGGAAATTGTTTCGTCCTCGGTTGTTGTTGTTGTTTGACCCCCACCACCACCAACACCACCACTGCCACCGCCGATTAATCGAACCCCACCAACACGACTACTACCACTGTGACTGATCGTTGAATCATTCTGTCGTGCTGGCCGTCGTACGATATAACGAGTACCATCAGTTCGACGTTTCACTTTCCATACTAATTGTTGCTGTTGTTTTTGTTTTTGTTCAGTACTGGTTGTTTGTTTAGGTGGTGTCGAGTGGGCCTGAATTTAAATAATTAGAAAAATGACAATAAAGAATGGAAATGAAATTAAAGGACGAACAGTATGCATACAGATAAGGATATTTTCCATTTAATTAGCAAGAGACGTGGAATGCAATTTTTAGCCTCGTCTAATAGCACTTAATCAAAGTAGAAAGCTTCTAAGAAAATTTCCGTTACGCTCGAACTAAACAAGGACATTACCACCAAAGAAAGCAGCAGGAAGCATGGAATAAAGGAAGAAACAGCTAAAAAGGGATTTTTTTTTCTTCATTTTCTTTAATGAGAACCAGCTACGAAGCCGCGGGAGAACTTATCGAAGTAGAAAACAGAAACTTTGAACGGAAAAGGAAAAACCTAACAGAAAAGTAACTACAGAGATCAATTTCATTAACCTAAATCTTTCAGAGGGCAAAAAAAAAAACAATTTTTGTACGCTGGAAGTAAAATAAAATGTTATACCTCCAAAGTTGACCACCTCAAAACTATATTGACCCAAATTTTTATCAACAATCCATCTCCATCAAGTTGACATCAAGAGGTCTACTTGTAGAAGCTCCGACTCTACTAAATTAAAAACAAACTGATTACAATTTGAATGTAAATAAATAAAAAAAAAAATTATGAGAGACTCTTTCAGAAGATAAGTAGCCGTATTTGAAGACAGATGACGCCACTGGCATCTGTAGGGGTTTCTTGATCTACAAACAATAAAAATATTTACTCTCTATTCGAATTTAGTATATCGGTTTATTTTTGCACTACCCGGTAGAGGTTTTTACACATCTCGTAAGATTCGACAAAGTTCTATTAATTCTAGGTTATGTCGGTGGTCCTGTCAGAAACTAGTACGCGACCGCTGCGCCTTTCGCGGTGAATACTTAACGATTGATGTGTAGTCGTCACAAATCCGAGTATCATCGTTTAGTGTCATTTTTCAAACAACAACCGTTGAAGTTATAATTTGAACTATGTTTAACTATGCACGGAAGGGCGGTACCAATCGCTGATTCGGTTGTTGGTTTCGGTTTGAAAGACGTATGCGGAAATCGAAAGAAAAAATTCTTTAACTTCTATGCCAAATTCAAAAAATTCTGACTGACTCCGTCGACTTCAGCACGCAATATCCTGATCTCGACTGACACTGCCTTCTATTCGGCCATTGTTCGGCCTTCTATGCTGTTTCTAAGTACGCGCTAGCCGTTCGAGGTCGAAAGCAATGGATCGTCGATGATATATGATGTGTGCGTGTATGCAGAATAGTAGACAGCTGAAGATCGCGAACACTCGATGAACGATTGGGAGCTCATAAGATAGTCAAGGTATTAGTTTTTAAAATTTTTCAACTCTTCTGGCCCTCCCCCTTACAAGTATTCGCCTCCCGCTAAGTTAATCATGGTACACCTAAACCTTACCTAAACGGTCCTAAAATATCAATTTTTTGTTTTAAGTAATTTCGAAGATATTATTCTATCATTTGAAAGTGTGACAAAAAAAATGGAGGCAGCTGTTAGACATACCTATGTCAAAAAAATGTTCTAAGCAATATTTGTTTTTTTTTTTAATTATTTACCTGCTGTTGACTATTACTGCTCAAAAATTGATATTGATTCGTTGAATTCGTGCTATTCTGATGATTCTGCGAAACTGTCTTACGAAATAATTTATTTTGCAATTTAATTGTCTGATGTATTTCTTCAACATTTGTATATGTTGAACTTCGCGGAGCCGTTTGTTGTAACAATTGAATTTGACCACCAATGCTTGCATCACGTGTCGTTGCACAAGTTCCTAATGAAACTGAAATTAGCAAAAAAACAAATTTCATAGAAAATTTTCTTAACGTTTTGCACTCTTTTTGAAAATTAAAAAAAAAAAACATCAAAACATATTTTTAACATTAACAATTATTCAAAATAAAAAAATAAAAAAAAAATCATACTTACTAGCAGTCGTATTCATTAGCAGCTTCTTATTTTTCGGACTAAGTTTATCTTTACGATGGATTTGCTGCTGACATTGCTTACAGTTATCGACACTTTTTCGACTGTACGGTCGAAAAACTAGAGTTGAACTACTATTTTTTTAATAATTAAAAAAAAAAAAAAAAAACAACAACATTAAATACGTTAACTACTAACGAAATTGTTAATATTTTTGAAAATAAACAATTGTGACTTTTGCAAAAAAAAAAAACCACTCCTGACCACAAACACAAATGTCTCAGGGACATCAAATTTTCGCAACATAGCTCGGCATAGCATAACGTATGGCAACATAGTTGTGGACAAATAACAAATCGGTTGATCGAAGAGTTTTTATACTCTAGGAGTATGATAAGTTTGTAATGCTAAGAAATAAGGCTCGAAGAAAAAAACGACTGATAAAGATTATCGCTCAAAAATCTCAAAACCAGATGCCCGTTCGTATGTCTTATGAACGATGTGTTACAACAGTAATTTCGCCGAAAATTTGAAAAGCCACAGATGTGTTACATCCGCATAAAGCTGGCAGCACTGCCACCTAAAATAGAAAAACCGAAAGTCAGTTTCGCTGTACCGTCCGACCAGAGTGGTCATCGTATTTAGTTTTAATAAAGAATATCGAAAATTCCACATTGCGTTTTCATTCCAAATTGAAGTGAAGACACAACAGTTATTTGGCGACGAGAATGGGATGATAAGTTCAGAATTTAAATAAAAATGAAAGAGTTTTTATTTTTTGGAGAAAGAAACAAAATGGCCGCTAATTTCTTTTTGGGAAGAATAAATTTTAAGGATCCTGGACGTTCGGAAAGCAATCACGACAGAATAAATGGAGAAAATTTATCAAAAACATAACGGATTGGAAAACGAATTTTTTTTTTCTGCAAAAGGTCACAAAATCAATTTCACTAAAAAAAAAAAACCGCAAACCTTTGATTTTTCTCATTCGATTTCATTTCGCACGTCAACGGATTACTATTGCACGAACCGCCGGTATTATAAGCGCTCGAACTATTCTCGTAATCGTCACCGCTCGAATTATTCCGATAGATGCGATTCAAAGTTGCCTGATTCAAATAGTGTTCGCGTTTTGCCATCAAGGCTGTCGACGTTGAATTTCGTCCCTCTTGTGATTTCAGCCACTGCTCGATACGACTCTGATCCTTACTCTCGTACGGCGAACAATAATACGAATCGGTTTCCGATTCTTCCGGTATCGTTTCGTAGATATGTTCGATTTCCGAACCGACGGAATTTTGCTGAGCGGCTGATGATTTCAGGTCCGGCTCTGGAATGTAGGGTAGTCGTGCTGTGAGCGGCACTGGCGACGGCTGCTCAACCGATAATTTTTCAATTTCGTTTTTTCGCGTTGCACGCAACGCACACGATGAACTTTTCTGTGCAAGAACTTGCGCTAGTGGTGTGATGGGTGCCGCGGCGTGCGTTGGCGTTTTTTGCAGTTTCATATTGCAAATTTGCGAATTGAGGAGTGAAATTTCTTTATTGACGGACTCGAGTTGAGCTTGAATGTTGGCATGATCGCAGGTGCTTGTGTCGAAGGCTGAGATTGGTTGAAAAGTCGTTTTGAATGTTTCCGAAATCGATTTTAGCGATGATTTCGATGAGAAGGTGCTCTGTTCGCAATCACAGGACAGCGAAAAGCCGGCATTTGGATCTTTATCGTCGCAATAAACGGCGGAATCGAGAAATTCATCGTCCTGGAGATTTAGATCGGGATTACAGTGTGTTTTTCGTTTGAAACGAGTGATTTAACCAGAGGGCCTTTCAAAAAGGACGATAAAGCTTTGAGCCTCTCGAAAATTAATTTGAATTTGAACCCATTTTTTTTTTTTCGGTCGTGCAGCATTTTTTGAATATTCTGTTCCATCATAATTTCCATGGCAACACTCTTCATTGAAAGAAGAACATCAGAGCTTTTCAAATGACCACTGCGTTTTTTCGCAAATTTCAAAATTGGCGGTCCATAACCGATTTGGTAACAAACGTGTAAAATTTGGTTTGGTGAATATTTTCACAGCGCATTTCGAATTGAAAGAGAAGATTTCCGAATTCTACACTGTTACGCTTTATTATTCGTGACGTTTCGGTCTCTGCTGAGACCTTTATCAAACTGCTATGTATGTGTAAAATATTATCATCAAAAAAAGTGTGGCAATTCAAAATTTACTCTGCCTGAGAGCTGCTGTCTATTTCAAAAAGGCAATTACAGTACGAACAGTTGAATATTTCTGCTTCGTTCTGCTTTTGACAGAAAAACAAATACCTGCACTCCTGTCATAATGGCATACCATTCCTTTTGAAAGACCCTCAATAAGACAATCAAAGGGTCAGGTGGATAAAGGCGGGTTTTCGACATTTTTTTGAATTTCTACGTTTTTAGTCAGTTGAAACTGTGGACTACTAAACTATATTTTCAAATGACGATCAAAGCGCACCCAGAAACAAAACAGCACCGCAAAGTTTTATTCGGATCACTAATACACTGTAAAAAATGAAATTCAAATAACTTTGAAAATTTTGAATAACCCCTTTATCCACTTAACCCTTCAATTCTTTGATTTTCTAAAAAAAAAAAAAAAAAACGAACACACCATGGCCTACTTACTGTATAAAGGCATCGACTAACTAACAATGTTATAGCGTTTTTATTTTCAGCAAATAACGATTCAGTTTCGTCCTTGCTCGATACATCTCTTCCATTTATCTAAATTAAAAAAAAAAAAATTCCCACATAAAAACAAAAAAAAACCCCAAAATTTCATCTTACCTGAATAATTTGATCACCCTGCCTAAGTCGACCATCACGTGCCGCCAAACTATCCGGCATAATATCACTAATATAAATATCAGCACAAGTATCATCGTCATCGTCATCATCATCATCGCCGTCATCATCGTCATTATCATCGTTATTATCGTCGGCATCGTCCGATGTTGAAATCGATGCCGAACCATTTCCCGAACTATAGCTTACGGTGAAGCCGAGCTTTTCATCGCTTCGACTTTTTCGCAGCGTGATTTCCTCGATATCGATTTCCGGTGCGATAAAAAGATTTTGCGTATCGGCCGTTAAATGGCAACAATCGAAATTTCGACTATTCGCAGCCAGCTCGGTGCCACTATCCGTTTGGCATTCGGCATTTTTCATCGATCTATTGTAACAATTTTGCGATAATTTTTGTTGTTGTCCGCCACGTCGATCGTCATCGAATAAATTCAATTTATCAACATCGGTAAATGTTCGACGTCGAACTTCAACAATAATCGGATCTTCGGCTTTCAAAAAAATCTGTACGGCTTCTTCTTGCGATAAATTGCTAACATCAATATCGTTTACCTGTAAGGCAAATGAAAAAAAAAACAAAGCTGTTGGATTTATTGGCAACTATCAAAATTTAATCGACAGTAGAGGGGCTCGTCAAGTACGGCATGATCGGCACTGTCGGCCTCGTCAATTTTCAATTAATGATGGGTGCAGAAGAATTTCGCCACAGCCAATAAAAATTCCAATCACTGGATTATATCATTCGTGATATAGAAATAGATACAAAAAAAAAAAAAAAAAATTATTCAGAACTCAGATCGCCTTCCCCCATTTTCAATTTCAAATAAAATTTCCACACAAAAACTTCTTTTCTTTTCATTCTTTCAATGCAAATCTTATCCTCCTTGTATCTTGGAAGTAAACTTCAATTAAATACGAGATACGAAACCAAATGGAATAAAACAAACTTTGCAGTAAAAAAAAAAGGAGGTGTTCTACTAAATACAAATTCAACATAAACAATTTTTTTTTTTTTTTTATTAAGATTGCAGTGAATTAAAAACAAGTGTATACAAAACTCGATGACATGTCAAAAAAAAAAAAAATTAGAAATAGAAAATAAAAAAAACTCTAAACTATTCCAAAACCACAGAAATTATGAGTTATCTGTTATGAAAAGCAAATCTAAATGCAAATAGGTCATATCTCTTTTCAGACATCTTTTTCGCATTGAAGATTGTGTTGCAGATATAAATGACTGCTTACAAATAAAAACGGTGAATTGAAAAATAAAAAAAAAAAAAAACCTTCATCATCATCATTTGAAAATAGCAACAGAAAAAAAAAACAGGAAAAAGAAATTAAATATTCGCACAGGATATATCGTGTGGGGAACATGAACCGGGGCTAGGATCGCATATTTATCATGTTCTGTAGATACGATTCGCTTAGAACGAAATTATCTAGTTGAATAGTTTTTATAGAGAAAAAAAAAACACACGAGCTTTTTTCATAACCGTCGTTATCGTTATCGCTTTGCATTAAGAGAAAAATAAATTCTATATAAATATTTTTAATTCTATAGAATTAAACAAGTTTCATATTATTTTTTTTTTTTTTCTTGTGAAATTAATATACCACTTGAATTACATCGAGTGCTCCATTTCGATTCAATTAGTTCAGGATTAAATTTTAATCATTTTGAATTTCGAATTTTTACACTCTAATTGGAATTCGATTGTGTTTCCCATAAGCTTTCGATTGGATTGAGATCAGGGCTTTGAGCAGGCCACTCCATTCTCAAACTTTTTTTAATTGGCCAACCATTCTTTCACTATTTTTGCAGTATGTTTTGGGTCACCATCCTACTGAAACACTACTTCCTCTTCAGGGTAAGCGCTTTTATCTGCGAAATCGGGAAAGTTTGTCTGCAGTATGTGTCGATAGTCCCCTTTCTTCATAATGCCGTCGATTTTATGGGGTGGCCCAAGGTGCCATCATGTAAAACAACGCCACGTCATCAAACTGCCTCCACCATGCTTAACAGTTTAACGTCGTCGCCAGTAATACGACTTTCCATCGGACTGGAAACGATTTATTTTGACCTCATCTGACCAAATCACGCGCTTCATCAAGAGTCCAATTTTTGTGATTTTGACAGAATTTCAACCGAGCCTTTATGTTTTTGACGGAAAAAGCCGGTTTTTTCTTTTTTATTCCTGATTCAAACCCGATTCTTTTTAAGTCTCTACGCGCAATCCATTCACTGGCAACCTTGTTTAGTCCTTCCAAAGACTTCTTTGGTGTTTTTCTAGGGTCCTTTTGCATTTCCCCGTATGATTAGGCGTCCATGTGCGTCCGCAAGTAAATTTGGACGGCCACCTAAGTTCGGTGTTCTGATAGCATTTCGCCTCTTTCGCACAGTGGTTTGACTTATATTTAATTTTTGTGCAATTTTCCTTGATCATTCACCATTTTCTGTCATTAGCACGATGCTGTTTTCGACTTCAAACGGTATTTTCTTCATATTTATTTAATTTTTCGCTTTCACTGTCATTTATCTGTCTTATTATCACTTCGACCACTTCTTAAAAAGTAAGAATACAAACTGAAAACAATGCATAAAGGAGCATTTACATTGAAAACTCCAACGATTAGCGGTAAATACCCGTTAGCTTGCGCATCGCTCTTAAGATTGTACAAAACTGAATGGATGCGGCTGTATCTGGTTTTTGCTATTAATTTCCTTTTTTCTAATTTTTTTTTTCAAGATAACTAAATAATTAATTTTTGAAAGTTTTATTCGTTTTGGTTTAGTATTCAGGTTTTTACTGAACGAAACATACATCATACAGCGCATCTAGATATCTCGGAAAAAACAAAATTAACCTAAGAAAATACAAAAATACTAAAAATAAAATAGAGAAAAAAAAAACAAAACGGAAAAAAACTTCAGTCCAATTATTCTGGAGAGTACTTTTAAGTTTTCTCCTAGACATCGTTTTTTATCCTTTTTATCGCCCATAAAATAAAAAAGTTTTATTTTTATTTTGTTTCATTCATTTCATTTCTTTTTATACATTTGGATCAGGATACAGAGAGTCTAAGCTGAGCGATGTTGTTGTTGTTCCGTTCTCGAAGAGGAGCCTCAAAGCAGTCGTCCATAATCGACGTTAGCTTACTTTTCCTATTGACTCTATGGGTATAGTTTCTCTGATATGGGTTTTTTTCTGGGTATTTTTTTTTTTTCATCCTTCTGGTTTATTTCCTTTTTGCCTGCTTGCTTGCCTTTCTTTTGCCGACGTTAATTTCTCCTGTTTAAAATTTTTAATGCGAATTGTTAAGATTTTTGTCGATTGGTTCCATTGAACCGGGTAAACAAAAGAGGATCAAGGATTCGAGTGAAAGGTTGGTAGTAGTATTGTAGTGATGACGATGATGATGTCTGAGGTTAAAAGGATTTTATAAATGCTTCGGCTTCTCTATAGTTCCGAGTTCGGAGTTTTGCTTTGCAGATTTTACTTTATTATTGGAGAGAAAGTCGATAAGTTGAAAGGATGTTTGGAATTCAGTGTGGTACGGTGCGGGGGACTTTTTTTTATGAGTAGTGAAGTTTTCGTAGTTTTAATGCCGATTGATATGGTACGCAAGAGTTAAAAATCGAACTAAATAACGCAATTTCTTTTTTAAAGTGTCACAAATTTCATGTCAACTCTCATAGATTCGAAGTTATTCGGATTTATGGGGCTGGCCAAATACAAGTTTCTTTTTAAAAATGCAATAAAATGAACAAAACTCAATTTTTTTCCATGCGTTATGGCTTCATTAGTAAGAGCAAACATTCCCATTGATGACGAAATACAACTTTGTTCAAGTGGCTGCCTCGGCTGGCTTCGCAGTAGCGCATTCTGTTACTCCAATTTTCCAAGAACATGTCGATAGTTTCGGGCTGTAGCTCACGGATTGCTTGGATGATATTGTCCTTAAGTGCTTGAATCGTTTCTGGATTGTTAGCATAACATTGGTCCTTTATGGTTTCCCAGAAAAAAAAAGTTCAAAACGACTGACAACACGATTTGGGAATTCGGTGCGTAAAAGATCGATTGCGGCATGGGCAGTGTGGCATGGCGCGCCATCCTGCATGAACCAGAGGTCGTCCAAATCCATGTCTTCAATTTTAGTAAAAAAAAAGTCGTATAACATGGCTCTGTAATGTTCACCGTTGACCGAAACATTGTTCACAGCCCCATTTTCGAAGAAAAATGGTCCAATGATGCCACCACTTCACAATCCGTACCAAACTGTCACTCTCTTTGGATGCATTGGCTTCTCGACAATAACGTAGCCTCCGAGATGAAAATGCGCCTCGTCAGAAAAGATGATTTTTCGCCCAAAATCGTTGTCCAATTCAAGCTGCTCTAAGGCCCAAACTGCGAAGTGATAACGAAGCGGATGGTCGTGCGCCTTCAATTGCTGAGTCAGTTGGACCTTGTACGCGAATAATCCGAGATCTTTGTGCAGAATTCTCCTCAGGCTAGTGCGTGAAATGTTGAGCTGTTGAGATCGACGGCGAATTGATGTTCGTGGAGTGAGTCTCACACTCTCGACACGACGGGGACCATGACTATTGTCACTATCATGCCAGTCTCACGAATTTTTTGCACAAACTTGCGTTGGGTGCTTCATTTCGGCCCCAAAAAACGCACTTTTTTGACAAGGGAATACGCGGCTCTTGGGTTGTGTAATTTAAAGTGTTCGTCCATGTTTTTAATTTCGTCATTATTGTACTCCCGTTTTTTTTTTGTCTGCATATTTTGTTTGCAAATCGTCTAAGATCATCATATTTGTCCCGTTCGGGTCGTGTCGGCCGTTCTGTTAATATTTTGTAAGCCTGGTTTTTTCGGTCTAAGGCATCTTGGCATTCGTTGTTCTTTTTTTTACTATCTAACTTACTACTAATGCTAACGAGTTCTGTGCTGGGATTATTTCAGAATTGGAAAAATTTGGGATGCTTTTGCAATGTAAAAGGTTTTTTTTTTCTGTACATTTATTTGGTCCGAAACTGCCACGATGCGTTTTATAGAGATCCTTGGTATATCCCCAGAAAAATTCCTTGTACTTTCGTTTTGATTAAAAAAAAAAAAAAACCCGACATCACTATGACAAAGTGATAAACCCAGACATTGGCTATACGATATTTTAAAGTTATGTTCTTCTTTTATTATCGCATATCTATGTTTGTCTGCCTGTATGTTTGTATCATCTATGGTTAGGTTAGAAGACGAAGAAGAAAACAGAATAAAAAAAAAACAGATTCACCAGGTATGCATGCTTTCCAATTGGCAATTCGAGTGGCACAAGTTGGGAGGAGCATCCTAGCACTCACGCAGTGGGACACTTGAGAGCCTTCAACGATGACTATACGAGGACGAGATGTGCATAAATGAAAATGTGAAAAGAGTAAATAAATAAATAAAAAAAAAAAAAAAAAAAATCGAGAATATGAACCATTCATCACATCTTTCACCGCATTTTACTACTCATCCCCCCAATCCGCCACCTGCCGCCCACCTCTGGGAGGGAAAAAGACGAGACGCAATGTAAGCAGTGGTGGTGGTGGTGATAGCGGCGGCGGTGATGCATCCTGTGTGAATTGAGTTTTCATATGCTCGCTTGTCGTTAAGGACATAAAAACATATCTCTAAATTTTTTTTTTTTTTGTTTTGATTGAGACTCTCGCGCGCGCCAGACACACGTACTTTTTTTTTTTTTTTTATTCCTTTTGATTCTTCTTCTTCATTGCCGGTAGATTTGTAACAAACATTTTTTCATACAAACATACCTACCATACCGGTTCGAGAAATGTTTGTGCAGAGGAATTTATGGGTACGAGTACATTTCAGATCCTTACAACGCTTGTCATCAGAAGTCAGATATGGGCATAGTGAGTTGAAAAAATAAAATCGATAAGAAGTGGATACAATTCCGAGTACTAGCTAGCAATTAAGGGAATATCTATCTCGATGCTCCGGGAAGGACAAAGAAAAAAAAAATGTCTATCGAATTAGTTCTGTTGATTTTTTGGTCCGACGAAAATTTATGCCAATATTGAACATTTGGCGGAACAATGTTTGCTTTCGATCGACGGCCTTAAAAACGTGAAAGTTTTTCCCGCAGAAGTTGGGGATAGCACGACAGGACAATCGGGAATGGTCCAGCTGCATTCGATATATTATGTAAATACAATCACATCTGCCCTAGAAGACTAATAAATAAAATGCTTCAATTTCGTGGTCAGCTTCTCGCTCTTTAAGAAGTTTCCATAACTGCCGACACTGCCTTTTCAAATAATCAAGGATTAACTAATTATCCCTGTATCGTCGCAACCGTATTAGCTCTGTTGCCCTTCTCCCATCCGCCAGCAGTACAGTAGTTTGCTCCCTCCTATTCGCAAGGCGCGAACCGAAACATCCGCCTTTAATTGTTATCGGAACCTTTTTATTCATCCGGTCTACCCTTCAACTGCGACCCCATATTCGACAAATTTCGCCTGTTAATAAATACGCATTTCAGGATAAATGCGCTTTCAGGATCCACTTTCAAATTCTTCAAAATCCAGTCATCCAACGGATGCTGCGATCAGTCGACATTAATTACTCTATGACGAGTTCGGTAGCTTTTCCGTTAAATTTGAAAAAGCGTACACCTTGTTTCCAGCATGTTCACGCGCTTGGGAAAATCCATCATAGTTTCTGAAAAAAAAATTCATTACCAGATTTGTTTCAAAATTTAAACGGTTGATCAAATCCGTTCAAGGGGATGAAAAATTATTGCAAAAGACTTCGATCGACCCAATATGATAATCATGCTGAGTGTTATGTGAAATTTTTATTGTTCAGGTTAATAGGATTTTCCGCAGTTTATTGTCGAAAAAGGGAAAATCCATAACTCGTGCCCCGTAAAAATCTGCGTTTTCAAAGAATTCCCGATAAACGCAAACTTTAAGGCTCTTTTGTGCCTGTCTTCTTCCCGTTTTCGTGTTTTTCGTGAAATTTTACACTTCCTAATTTTAAATTTTTTTTTTATATCTGATTTGGGGAAGACGTGAGAGCACTGCGACCTTCTCGGCCTATTGTGCGTTTATTGCCCCCTTTACCCTTTCATAACTAAACAGCTTTGGCTAATCTCAGTATCTTTAAGGGAGCCGTATTGGCTAGTTCCTCGGTAGAAAGGAAATCTTGTGTCTTCACAGTGACACGGGATGTGTACTGTCGTTTCTGAGTCGCCGAGACGTAGGCGGCAGATGTCCGATTCAGCTAAGTCCATTTTTTTTGAGGTGGTGGTTTACTGCACTGTGCCCCGTCATTAGACCGATTAGAGTACTAATATCCTCCACTTTATTTTTTTGTGGTAGAATTAGATTTTTTGAGATTTACAAGCCTGGTAGTCTATTCCAGTAGATCTTATGTTCATGTTCAACCCACTTTCTAGGTATAGGGTTGTAGTGCCCTTTTGGTTTTCCGCAGAATGGCTCTGGACCAATAATCGCGATCAGCCTCTTTATTTCCCTCAATTCCCATATGTCCTGGTACCCACATTACATCGTTCCTTTTTCCCAGGATGATTAGATTTTTATCTTTTTCCAATTTTATGTTTTACAAGATGCAAAGAATATAAAGAAGATTTTGGATTTCATACTGTCCATACTGTTTTGAATCGTTGTGTTTCGGTCTTTGCTAACAACTTTATGAAAACTCATTGCGATCTCAGCATCGTGAAGTTTCGCTCTCTGCTGAGACCATGGTTTTAATAAAGATCTTCACAAAAACCGAAATGTTACGCTTAATAAAACAAAACAAATTTTTGGAATTTAATTCGAAAAATTTTACCTTTCCTTTTTGAAATGTACAGTGAAATCAATCACCGAACCGATTAAAGTTTTCATTATTATTTCTATTCCATAAAAAAATAAAACAAAACAAATAAATAAAAAAATAATTCAAATACGCTTACCTTAAGTATGATGAAATTTAAACTCGCCGACATATCGAATTTGCGATTTGATTTCTCAAAGAATCTGCGTTAATAGGAAATTTAAAATAAATAAATAAAAAAAAAAAACAACCCGCCACACTAAATCCTCAATTTATCGCACACAATTTCGATAGCACAAAAACTGCATTTCCATCATTAAAATTAAATTTTTCAATAATTCGTATTTTTTCAAAACTTAACGGACTGGCACTTAATAATTTCATATACGGTAGGTAGATTAACCCCCCGATACTTACACGCCGCCGGATAATACAATCGAAATCCTTATCCTGTACGCGTATTTCAAATATCCTTAGAGTAATAATAATCAAATTTCCCGCTCAGACAGATAAAAAATAAATCGACCGGCCAGCTGCGAATCTTCAAGTTCACTGGAGTTTTTCAAGCATGCCGTGCTTGTAAACAGACAATTAAAAAAAAAAAAAACAAACAAACAAATAAACACGTTCTTAAATTGAATTAATTAATTTGTATTTTTCAATTCAACTTTAAAAACTAAAAACCGTTTCGAATATTTCCTTTCTTATTTTTCTTTTTTTTTTTTTTTAATATTATTTAATAACAATTACACCATTTATTAAATTCAACGACCGGCAACACAAACCACAAACCGTTTCGTTTCCAACATTATCGCGCGATCACAAAAAAAAAAAAACCGCCGCAAAAATTAATCGGGAAAAAATTAAAAAAAAATGTAATTCTTGAATTCGTGCATCGCGAATCTAAAGGTAGAACTGATGGATACAAATAAAAGCTTAACCGCTTCGGAATTGCAAGGTGCAATTCCGAAAAAAAAACAACCGACAACACTCAAACGGTAGGTCGCATGTTGGGGAAATTCGGAAAGGAATAAGGGGAAATTTTTTTCGGAGAACGGAATTGCAAATGTTCGAAATGAATTCTGTTCCCCTACTTGTTTTGAGGGTCACTACAATTGTTGTAGCTACTGCTCTCAATGTCATCGGAAGGATATTTATTCTCGCTCTGGGAGGGCCTGTTTTCGATAATCTTGGACATGTTTATTGGTTAAGACAAAACAAAAAATGCAGAATAGAAAGAAAAGATTTCCGGATTCTACACTGTTACGCTTTATTATTCGTGACGTTTCGGTCTCTGCTGAGACCTTCATCAAACTGTTTGATAAAGGTCTGAGCAGAGACCGAAACAGGATTTTAGTGCTTAGAAACAAAAAAAAAAGGTTGGTGTAGTAAAAAACTGTAATTAGTATTTTTTTTTTTTATACATTTTTGGTCTTGGCAATTGCTCCTTCTTCATGCTGCGACTATGTCTGCCCGCCGAACATTTTAAAGCATGTGAACAGCTTCCAATAGCGGTAAATCCAATCGTTTACGCCATCTTTCACATTTCGGACACGGCTGTGAATCGTTCAAGCATTGATCGTGAAAAACTGCACCACAAATTTTACACTGAAAGAACAAAAATTAAAATGATTACGAAAAATTGTAGTTCCTGCGAGCGGGCGGGTAGAAAGGTGGATGGGCCTTGGCCTCCTCACTACACAACAATGGCGCTACAGCCCAAATCGGACTTTGGCCTCCTGACATTCAAGTTCCTTAACATTTTTCATTACTTATTGTGGAAGGGTTGTTAGCCCTTCGCACAACCCTCTTTCTACGAATTTTTGATTTTAGTAGATTGAGGTAACCAAGGAATACCCAAGCAGGCAGTGTTCTGGAATTATGCGTCGACCGGGATTTGAACTCACGACCTTCGCATTACAAGACCAACACTACGCTACACCCTAGCTTGGCCTCCTCAGCTTAACAATATATGGTGACTCGGATATTCTCGCACAGGTAGTACATGAACCAACCACCCCCCCCCCCCTCCCCCCGCCCATATCAGCAGTATCCCAGGAAGAAGCCCCCTCCTTCCTCCGAGGTACTTACCCGAAAAGTTGTATCGACATGAAACGGATAAAGCACCTTCGGACTCGTACATATTTCACAAATGAAACCCTTAACGCTGCACAGCGGACAATTCAATATGTGCTGCTCGCCGAACGCAATTGTTTTTTGCAATAATTGCGCCAACGAGCCACGCTCAATCATTTGCAAATCAACAATACTGTAGCGATGAATGTGCTCGTAGAGATATTCACGCGACCACACCTGCTTCTGTAGTTCATCGATAATCGGCTGGCAACAGGTGAATATGTAGGCTCGAATGAAATTCAGCCTGATTCGTAGCGATTGGAGAGCGGCCATCTCATCCGAGGAACTATAGATATCCGGATTGAGGAGCTGCAAAAAAAAAAATTGATGAGGAACGGATGAAATTGAATAAGAGTGGCACTACTCACCTTCATATCGATAAATGGCTGCCGCTGAAATTCATTGATAAAAGCTGCTGCCCTTTTCGAAATCACATACTTCCGGAAGTCCCAATTGTAAATGATTTTCGCCGGAATTAGGACCGGCTCGGGCGAAATACATTTTTCGCAATAGTAATTCCCGGTGAATGCACAAACTCTGTGAAACAGCATGAAGAATCAACGGTCGGAACAAATCACAGAACTACTTACTGAGCGGTAGCGAAACCAATTCCCAACGGATGCGAACACATTTTACATATGAATCCTTGTAAATCCAAGCCGGGTTCGCGAGCCAATTTACATGCATGTTCGACCATCTCTTGCAATTCAGCGAATTCAGTCAATTTTTGCGGTATAATTTCGAATCCGAGATTCTTGATGGTGTCGCAAGATGGAAGAAAATCAATTTCAAGACGAATAATGTTCAGTGAACACTACTAACCTCTGCATTCTCTCCGTTTTCATTCGGATTTTCCAATGAACTCTCTCCACCACCAAGAATAACTCCGCTTTCATTCGTGATCCCTAAACTGCTTTCGAATCGTTCCCAGACGTCGTTCCAGTCCAATTCGCGCGTTTTCCGATGTTTCACGAGCAACGTATTATAGCTGTGATGATCGGTTGGCGATCGTAGCGATCGAATCGATTGCGTCATACTGCTCGAACGGCTGAAATTTTTCGTATCTGATTCGAGTCGATCGGAAGGATCATGGATGGGAATTTCGCTATGACTCGACCAGCTTGTCTTAAATGCCACAGAATTCCCGACAAATTCCGAGCCGAATCCGATTGAAATGTCTTGAAGTTGTTTGTCCGGAACAGGACTCTCTTTCTTCTCCGCTTCCGTGGTTGGTGACGTGCTTTTGGTGAGTCCATTTTCATCATCTTCTTCTTGATTTTCATCGAATTTCCGCAGAAATATTTGTAAATTTTCAGTATCCGTAAGATCCGAGGTACCACGGAGAAGGGACTGTTTGAATGGCGAATTTGAAATTGATTCGGAGAAGAATTCGTTCATTTGGAGCGGTTGTGGTGTCGGTATAGTGACAGTGTCGGTTAAGGAGCTGACAACATCAACGCCGCTTGCTATCTGAAGAAATGAAAGAGAGGGGCAGAAATTAGTCCTGTCTGGTTTGAAAACAACTCGGGAATGATGGAGTCCTGTTAAGATGCGCTTGGATAGACAACGAGTGGTACTGAGCATCGGCCGTCAGTTGTCGCCAGGACACGCCTAAGCGGCAATTGGCTTCCTTCAGTCTCCTCGCAACGATTGCTTAAAAACAACTGTGGCAAAGATTTTCTACAGCAGTGTGTACGAGGATGAATTGATTTCATCGCAGATTTTTATACCAAACGCTAGTTCGGCACTCAATCTAGTGAGTGCTTCCCACACCCACCACCCCTAAACTTACCGTACACGATCGTAACGGCGGCGTCCATAGTCCCGACATTTGCAACGACGAATCCGGCCAACGATTCAACAATGTCGAATTCACAGGCAAATCGAATTGAACGATTGCTTCGATTCCTTCCAGAATTTTAGCAGCCACCTCCATAGTATCGGTGTCCTTAATCAGTGCATATTTTTTATAATAAGGATTCAGGGCTGAACTATTTTTCCGCATAGTATTCAAATACGACGAGAGGAGCGATTCGTTCAGACTGAGACGAATCCATGCTCGACAGTAGCCAACTTCAGATGTTATCTGTGATTGGCTGCGAATCTGAAAAGAAGCGAGTCGAGCAGAATGGAAATGCGTAACGAAATTCCAAACAACAAATAAACAACAAACCTGCTCGATTGTCTGCTTATGTAAGAAAACCAAAATCACACTCCAAAAATTCGGTTCTGGTCGCCGATCGACATCACCACCACCGATTACATTAATGGTTTGCGATAGAAATGAATCTTTCAGGCCATGTATGAAAAACGCTTCCAGAGTGGTGCACAGCGAATTTGTGGAGTCGGTTAGCTGCAGCGAATCTGTAGAAGTGAAAGAAGAAACAAAAATTTTGTTTTATGAAAGGAAACAGGGCTGTAGTCCTGGGTATGCGTCGACGAAAGGGTGTACCCTATGTTTCTTTAGAGAGCGTATACCCTTCGCTTCTATCACGACTACAGCACTGAAAGTTATCACCAAAAACCTCTTTAAAGGAGGCATTCAACAAAAGGATTCAGCGAGTATATATTACTTTCTACAAAAAAAAAACAGAAAATCTCACCTGTTCCATTCTCCTTGCAGTCGAATTGAATTTCTTTTGCATTCTCGCTTAAATTACTGATTAGATTCTCTTTTATGGCACATTCTCGTGCATTTAACGATGTCGTTAAATTTCGAAAAAACGAACTCATTTCTACTTTTCACGCCCGTCAATTCCTTCGAGCAGTTCGAGCGTTTAAAAAAAAACAAAAAAAAAAAAGCAAAGCATATGTCGATTTTCATTTGTTTTTTGACATTTGACAGTTACGATTAACGGGAATATCCACGTGCCAGCAATGAACATATGATTTCGCGCGTTTTTCATTTTGAAATTTTTTCCCGCTTTTCTAAAGTTCTCGACTTTTCCAGGTCAACTGACTTTTTTCCGAACAATTTCCTACCTAAGACACAATTCAAGCGGCAATAACGGTTCCACAAAAACAAAAAATCTTCTCAAATCTTCATATTTTGTTGTTACAATGCGTTAAATAACGGACGCTTTATGGACGTAGTATTTAGAAATGTCAATTTTTCCACTGACTTTCAATTTTCATTTGTCAAAATTTCATGATTTACATATATTCGATATATTATTCGAAAAAAAAAAATCTTTCCAGAAAGATAGGGGCCACATTTATTATTTGAAAATTTCGAAAAATGTCGGAAGACGCTCTTCAATTACCATTTCTCGATGCCAATCAACGGACGGAAGGTCTCCGGAAATCATCCAGGTATACCAAACCCGACACAGACAGTCTGTGTTTGTTTTACAGTAAAGGAGTAGCTAGGGTGTAGCCTAGTGGGTAGCGTGTAGGTCTACAATGCGAAAGTCGTGAGTCCAAATCCCGGTAGACGCATAATTCCACGCACTGCCTGCTTTGGGTATATCTTGGTCACCTCAATCTACGAAAATGACAGATTCGAGGAAAGAGGGTTGTGCGGAGGTCTAACAACCCTTCCACAATAAATAATGAAAAATGTTAAGGAACCTGAAGGTCAGGAGGCCCGATTTGTGCTGTAGTGCCATTGTAGTAGAAGAAGGAAAGGATGAGGAGTAATCCTTTCTCGGTAGTACTTTGCTCCATTTTTTCATCTACTCCATAACAAGTGCTCTCCTCAAAATATTTAACAGAAAAAGTATCTTGCCGGTCTCTGTGTCCGTTAAATAATTGTGTGCGATCGCCATAATGGCTTCGTTAATTTCATCACGTGCATTAAAACGAAATCAATGTTTGAAGTGGCCGTTTAAAATGTCAACTGTGGAAAAATTTTGTGATGATTGTTGCCAAAAATTTCAACAGAATTTGCATTATTGTTACTGAGTGACAATTAGCGGATCATTGCGTTTTCTACATCCCTTGGAATGGGTTGAACAAGAGAGGTCGTGCAAGAGGACAGCAAAAAACCGAAAAGCTTACACAATTTGTTTGCATCCATTGGCACGAAAAGGAGCTAAAAAACTTATCACCAGCAGCTCTTAGATCGGATTTTCATCAAGGTTCCTGGTTTCTACCTGTTCCGGGTTTGCGCTGAAAAAAAAATATGAAAGGAAAATTGATAACTCCTCCCGTAATCAAATCACGACATCCGAGAAGCGTACAAGTACTTGCAGCCAGTGCGAGACAGAAACATAAAGCTTACAACTTTCTTACTCCCCTTCACTACATTTCCATTCCATCCCCCACCATGACTGCGTATGTGCATTGCACATAAAGACCGAAATTGCCTATTAAATAAGTCATTATGTACAAAAGTAAATAAAGGCCAAACGCCTTTCATTGGTGGCATACCGATCTTTCATTTCTGTATATCTATATATTATACGCAAGAGCTTGAAAAATGGCAGGCGAAACCGTAATATTTGTTTTGCCTACTCCCAATGTCAATGCTGCACAGTGATCGACATTAAGAGTTGGACATCGGGAGTTCTTTGTTATTAGCATAAAACGTTTCCTTTTCAGTTGTACGATCGTTATACGGACACATAATGCTTTCGTGTCTTTTTGACGCAGGAAAAAAAACATTACTGTGGCCAAAATTCTACGTTAAAAGTCTGTTTCGAATCAACCGGTTAGTGTCCGTCCAACATTTTGTAACGCGCACTGTCCAGCCATTTTTTTCTTTCCATGACAGAAAAAAGTAAGAAACCAACTGAAAATAAAGCGCTTCGAAGTACGTTTGTACTGGAATTGAATGCTTTGTTTTGCACGATCTCAATTGTTTTATTGATCTGTTCCATTTTTTTTTTGACGTCGTTTTAAAATTGCGCCATTCGTTTTTCTCCAACCAATAAGAGCACGTCTTGATTTTCGGAGGTAAAATGCAAGGGGAATGATTTACGATAGAGAAAAGAGAGATGATTGCGGCAGGTTGTGATCGTTTTAATTATGTGTAGGAATAGCTTCGGTTGGGGCTTTATGGGGTCTTCGTTTTCATACGCACATATTCCAAGGGCGAGTCTTAGGTTATTTTAGGTTCGTGGAGGGGTTGGACACTAATGTACATATGTCGCCAGTGCGCCCATTTTACGCCTCTAGTAGACACGAACCGCGTCCTTCTTCCTCAATGCAACATCTTGATAGAGAAGCAGAAGCAGGACATCAGTTCCGGGTCCGCTTCAAGGAGTTCGGTGACGTACGGCAATTGCCGTATCGAAAGTCACGAGACTAGAATCATTCACTGAAGGACTAACGATACGCTGTATTTGTTGGCTGGATTCCGTAAAAACTTTCCAATTTAGTATGAGATATCGAGGATTTTCGCTCTTAAATCAGCAGCTAGCGAAATTTTCGCTTCTCAATTTTTGCAAATTTTTTCCGGGTTGAATTTTCCTCTACCTCCAAAAAAAAAACCCCCAAAAAAAGAGAACTGCCCAGATGTGGGTGCTGTTACGATATTGAATGGAGAACACAAGAATCATGTAGCAGTGCACGGGCGCGATGACTTCACTTCGTCGCTGCGGCCCAGACTCAAGACGTGACGTAATCGATTCCAGAAAGTCTAAAATTATCCGCACCAATGGTTTCGAAGCGGCAGCTTGGAGCGCGCAGAAGGTCTCGCGGAAGACATCATTCGGCGATGGGAAAAGATCCGAAAAAATGCGAATTTCGGGAGGTAGTCCCGCAAGGTAGACCCTTGACTACTGCTCTGTTTCTTCGCTCCGAACCTGCGTTCGCATTTCTTCACTTAAATCGAACCCCCACCCCAACAATTTCCATGTTTTCGTAAAATAAATTCCTTACTCTTTTTTTTTCTTCGAATTTTCCTCGTACATTGTTTTTCCATACATTTTCTTCGATTGTTTTTCTTTCATTTTTGCTTGTTTCTTGTTTTTTTTTTTTTTGGTCCACCCGCTCTCTACACAACTGACACGAGATGATGCTTTTCTTCTCCAGTGTTTTTTTTTTTTTTGTTTTTCTTCTTTTTAATGAAAATGATGTTCTACTTGAGATGTTAGGATGGCGAGGGGGTGAGGCAGCGTGGTACAGTGAAGGAGACCGTAAATAGGAAGGAGGGGGAGGGAGGCGGCAGATCAAGCAGCGATTTCCAACGTTAGGAAAATCGAACCGATTGGAAAAAAAATTCATCATTTGAGCACGTGTCGTTGTTCGGGTGAAAAGTCGTTTGGTTGTTTTTCTTTTTTCTTTTATTTTTCCACCCCCAATCTCGAATTAGTTTTGTTTTTGTTGTAAAAAAAAAAAAAACAAATTACACTTGTTTCGATTTTTCTTGGGAAAATTGTTATGTTGTGGAAAATTCGCGATTGTGACAAATGTTGAATGTTTGAGTGCGTTTTCGATTTTTCTTTTAAGAAAAAAGAAAAATGTTTTCGGTGCAAATGAAACGACGGCAAACATAAAATTGTGTAAGCCAACAGCCGGGGAACAAGAGAGACGCGGGAATAAGCGAAAATTTTTAAATTCGAAATCGAAGGCAATGCCTGAACGGAAAATAAACATGTTTTGGATTCAAAGTGTTTTTTGGTTCGATAGCTTTATGAACTACGAAAATAATGAAAAGTATTTTTTTTTTTTTAATTTTTGATTTGATTTTATCAATTTTTCATTGATTATTGATTCAAAATCAAAATTTTTTGTGTGCGAATCTTGAAAACACAATTATTGTGTTGAAAAAAAAGAAATTTTTTTTTTTTAACTAAATCTAAAAATAAAAACAATTAACCTAAGAAATTGAATTTTTAATAAATTTGTTTTTTTTGTTTTTTTTGCTTCAAAATCAAAAAGTGAATTTCAAATCGAAATAAAGTAAAATAAACAGCAACAACAATAATAACAACGACAACAAAATAAATAAAATGAGAAAAACAAAATCGAAAATCAAGTGGCGAAAATTGTTTAAATTTCGTGTTATTATGTGATAAATTGTTTTTGTTTTTATCGTTTGTTTTGGATAAAAGTGAGTGCGCCAAAAAAGAATTTTTTAATTTTTTTTAATTCAATTTTAATTCTTTTCTCTCTTTTTGTGTTTTTTTTTTTTTTTTTGATTTTAATACGTCGGCTGAACGGATACGCAAAACCTTTCACGCTTTACGCACTTTTTTTTGTTTGTTAGAAATGCGTCAAGAAAACATAAAATGGAAATTATGTTATTTTTGACGGCGTCATGTCTAAAGGCGAACGACACGTGTTTTGGCAAATTATTGCGAAAGTCCAGAGTTGTGGTGTTTTTTCTGTGCGAAATTTCTGTGTAGCGGGAAGCGTTTAAATTCGACGTGTGCGTCCATTCAGCCAGACGGAAAATATGAAATCAGAATGGAGTTTTGGCAGTTGGCTCGATCGAATTCGATCGGGCAACCGAAAAGGGAAATCATTGTGAAGGGGATTAATTTGAAAAGGAAAGGAAATTTAGGGTTAATTGCGTAGTAAGGAATAATTGATTAGTTGGAGACATTTTTTTGGTACGGATTTTGTTCTTATCGAATTCGTTCCGTGTTTATTTGAAAATTGTTGATACCCTCTCGTACGAAGTCCGAAAAGTTTCCAGTTTTCGCAGCTCTTTGACCACCTGTCCAAAATGGCAGTTGGGCTGAGCTTGTTGCTCGGCGAATGTGATGGCTTCCTCATTTTCTGTCCGGCGAGCGAAACTTTAAGCCTGTGAGGCGGAGGGCGCTGAGGGCTGAACCTTAATTCGTGAATTTTTGTCATGCCAATCGCTAGTGGGTATCGTGTTGGTCAACAATGCGAAGGTTGTCAGTTTAAATCTCGAACAGCGTATGATTTCAGCATGCTGCCTGCTTGGATATACCTTGACTGCCACCACTACCACGACTGCTGACAATCACATTCCACAATAACTAATTAAAAATGTTAAGAAGCTTGAAGATCAGGAGGCCAAGGCCCGATTTGGGCTGTTTTCGTTAAAATTCTTCGGAAGACCTTTCTTTCAAATGCGTTAACTACTTTTTCGGAAATTCGCGTTAATGTCCACGTGTCGCTGCCATAACAGAGCACAGGTCGTATAATAGTTTTATATATCCGCAGCTTATTGTTCCTGTCCACTTTCTTGGATTTCATTATTGGAAGTACCGAATAATACGTCTTATTTCCAAGTATTATCCGTCGTTTGATTTCGTCTGTTTCATTACCGTCCTTTGCTAGATTAGCCCCAAAATATATGAAATTGTCCACACTCTCCAAATTATATTCCGCAATTGTTATGTTTTGTCTGTAATTTATTAACCGCTACTGTCAAATTCGACAGATGTAACTTTTCGAACAATAATGCCCGAACCGAAGGACTTACTATTTTTCCCCATCAACGGGCCTCCCAGCATGAGTATGAAATAGTCCTTTCCTCTTTGCAAATCCTCAAAAAAAATTTTAGTAACATTCAATTACGAAAAAAATTAAAAAAAAAACCCTTAAACAATTCCGTTTTTGTGCTGCCCCTATTTCGCTGGTGCCCTTTCTTTTGCTAAGGACTGTTCCGAGTGCGAAGGGTTAATTGTGAGAATTTAAACGAGAAATTTCACTCTTTTGTTCATCGTTCGCGACGATGAGCTCCTTATGACGGTGTAGTGCGGATAATGGATGCCGTTTAAAGTGAAAAGTGAAATTATTGATTTTTAATTAACACACGACTGCTTAGCACGACTCTAGTGGTAAACGAGTGATTCTTCGCGAAGTGGAATGATGTGGGTGGAGGGGGCTGTGGTGTAGTATTGAGGGCATTCAAATAAGGGCCAAGGAAATAAATTGAATGGGGCTACGTTGTAACGAGCAGGGCTCTAGTCCTAACGTATGCGCCGTATATTCTGTGTGTGTGTGTTTTTTTTTTCGATTCATAGTTCATAGTGTGGACCCTTTAGGCACGCTACTATTGAATAGTGATCGGTCCCTAAGTCCGCTCTATACACTTCGAGGAGGCAATTTCTGGAAAGTAATGAAAATTGTTCACTATTTACAGGACAATCGTATATCATCGACGGTCAGACATCCTAATCGCATTGCTTTCATATGATTGAAGAAGAAATCATCATCATCAATAGCGCGACAGCCCAAATCGGGCTTTGGCCTCCTGAAGTCGTCGCCTCCAATCGTCTCGATCCAAAGACCGCGTCCTCCAGCTGCTAATTTTTAAGATGGCTTTTCTATCTTCATCAACCGAGTCTTCCCAACGCTTGCGTGGCTTGCCTACTGACCGGTTACCGGTTGTCATGGAGACTGTGCCCTCCTGTTGTTCCTCTATGAGCCTCCTGCTGTCCGACTTTTGCATTAAAATCCCCTAAGACAATTTTTGGGTCATTCGAGGGCAATGAATCATAGGTTGTCTCTAGGGTGGCATAAAATTCGTCTTTAGTTATATCGTCCTTGTCTTCTGTTGGTGCGTGAACGTGCGTGACCTGCTGTTTAAATTTTTTGTCAACGACAAAAGCGACTCCAAACTCTCTGCTTCCCGATAATTTTCCACTTGGATAGATTGTGTGTGATCTCATGTCCGTGATTTCGTTGCCGACCCATTTCGTTTCTTGGATGGCAGCTATGTTGGTGTTGTGTTTTGCCACTTCTTCGAGGAACTCTTTCAGAGCTCCTGTCCTAAATAAGGATCGAACATTCCAACAGATCCAATAGAGTACTCCATTTTTCGTTTGCGGGGTCGTTGCCGTTGAGTCCATCCTTTCAGAGGCTGTTCTTCAGGTTTCTGGACAGTGAATTTTTTTTTCCGGTGATGCGTTGTCGGCACCTCGCCCAACCCCCGACCTGGAGGACCGGTCCTACTTATTTATTACACCCTAGTTGAAAAAAGGTGGGAGTTTTGAGCTAAATATGACATGCTGGAGTTCTGACAGCCTACTTCCTGAGACGCACTGGTGTTACTGGCCGTTCAGGTTAACTTCATGTTCCCTCCTTCTTTCTCAAACCGGGCTTGGGACCGTCTATGACGGAGTTGAAGAAGAAGTACTTTTCGTAAATTTCCAATACATATTGAAAAGGGGGTAGAAGGAATGAAGCGAAGTTGATAGGGAGTTTGTACTTTTTTCTAATTTCAATAAAAATCGATTAAATGAATTTGCCAAAAATTAGGAGTAGAAGAAGTATTCGAATCAAAACTAAATTTTTCAGCATTTCAAAATTTCAAAATTGATAGCTTGGGCGGTTTTGAAGAAAAATAATTTAATTGAAATCTCGAAATTTTGAGAAATTTTTGTATGGGAGAGGGTAGAAAAGGGGAGGTGATTTGTTTTTTTTTTTCAAAATTGATTGCACTTGTAATAAAAATAATTGTGGCAAAAGTTCGTTCGTTTAGCTTTGCTAGTTGTAATGAAAACCGAATAAATGCATTTTTGAAAATTTTTGTTTTTCCTCTGTGTGTGTTTCGGAGAAAAATCAATTTCTTTAAATTTCGAAATTTCATGAAATTTGTATGGGAGGAGTAGAAGGAGTCGTGCGTCCCGTTCACGAACTTAAAGTTATTTTTTCGCTAAAAAAATTACATACGAAATTTTCAGCACGACAGATCGGAGCGTTCGAAAGTTATATTCTAGGACAGAGACGGACAGCCAGAAAGTCAATCGAAATCGAAATTTTTCGAGCGACAAAAAATATTTCTGTACCCCTATTTCTAAACGTTACAAACGATAAGGCAAACACAATATACACTCAGATTTCATCTGGAGAATAAAAAAAAACAAAAAAAAACTCAGATAAAAGATCGAACGAAAATTTCCATTCGTTTTCCTTCACATACAGATTTTCGCTTAATAATTTTTTAAATAAACAAAAATCTTTTATTTAATTTTACAATTGGAGTCCGAAAATAAAAATCAATCACCGAAGAGAGATTTCAACTGGCGAAAAATTTTCAAATTTTCAAAAAATATTTTCACACGAAACAAAGAATCGAATGAATCGGGGGAGAGAAAAAAAAATTTACAACACACACGTTCCGTGTGTGAATTCTTTCGCAAACTCGAAACTGAATGTGTTACAGAAAGAACTCGGAAATAACAAAATAACATAAAAAAAAAAAAATTATTTTTGTTGTTTTTTCTTATACATTTCATATGGAATAACAAAACTATGTTACGAGAGCGGAGACGACATGCTAATTATAAACCAAACCGAAGGTAAGTTGTAACATGTAAATGTGTTTGATTTCAGCGCTTTTTTTTCTCCTCTTTTCTCTGGTTTGAACTTCAACACAGAATTGATTGTTTTTTTTTTTTTTTATTAATAAATATTTTTTATTCCTTGAGACAATTTCGAAAAAAATTTCGAAAAAAAAAAATGTAATTTTGAAATTGCCGCGCCTAAACGAATCGAGAAAATGTTCCGTCGTAAGAACGATCGCGATTTAAATGCGAGTAAAATTATTAAATCGAGTTCAGGGCGTGATGCTAGTCAAAGCCAAAAGAAAAATCACGGAAACAAATGGAGCAGCGATCGGAAGTAAAAATGTTTTTTTTTTTTTTTTTTTTGAAAGAGAATAATCGAAAATTTATGCACTGAGTTTAATTTTAATTTTTTTTTTTTCGGATTTTTCGCCATAATTTAAATTCTCTTGTCGACTCAATTCCAGATTGGACCGCAAATCTTCGCGTGGTATGATCTACGAAAATGAAGAGCTAAGACTGCGTACGATCAATATAAATGCCGAAGTCGAGCGTGGTTAGTACACATTTGTAAATTTCTTTTTTTTTTTTATTTTTGTGTATCGAATTAAATTTTCTCGAGAAAGCTGTTGTGTGTGCATTGTTTCAAAACTAATTCATTGGCAAAAAAAAAAAAAAAATATGAAAACCAACACATGGTGCACAGTGTTGGTTTTCATATTTTTTTTTTTACTACAAAAAAAAATATAAAAAAAAAAAAAATTTCGCCAGGACAATCGGACATTCGGAAATTGCGACGGGAAAATGAACTTCTGAAGCGGGAAATTTGGTCATTGCGCGACGAATATGATCGAATCAATAAGAAAATGTGCGCGAGGAAAAACTGCGGCAGTTGTGAGAATAACATTAACAATAGTGATAGTCAAACCGAGGTGAGTCCGCATTTCGATTTTATTTCGAGCTCAATGAGTCATTTTTTTTTCCAATTATTGCAATTATTGATTTTTGTGAATTTTCTGCACCGATTTACGACATCAGTCCAAGTGTTCTCAAAAATTTCGTTGCATTAGTTCTGTCCCAATGAGAAATTCCGCGAAAATTTGGAAAAATAAAAAAAAAAAAAAAAAATTAACTCGTCGTTCGTCACGCATGGACGTCGGAAGCTTTTCAAGTTTTATTTATTAGGCTAGGGTATAGCCTAGTGGGTAGTGTGTTGGTCTTGTAATGCGAAGGTCGTGTGTTCAAATCCCGGTCGACGCAACATAAAATTCCAGCACATTGCCTGCTTGGATATTCCGTGGTCACCTCAATCTACGAAAAATTCGTAGAAAGAGAGTTGTGCGTAGGAGTAACAACCCTTCTACAATAAGTAATCAAAAAATGTTAAGGAACCTGAATATCAGGAGGCCAAGGTCCGATTTGGGCTGTACCGCCATTGTAGAAAAAGTTCTGTCTCATGAGAAATTTCGCAAAAATTCGGGAAAATTAAAAAAAAAAAAAAAATTTAACTCGTCGTTCGGCGACACCGAATTCTCTGCTTCCTTGCTTTCTGCCGCTGGTGAGAACCGTGATCTGCTATCGTTGATTTCGCTTCCGAGCCATTTCGTTTCTTGGAGAGCGAGGATGCTGATGTTGTTACGAGGCATCGCCTGAAGAATTGAACCCATTTGGATGGATTGAACGTACATTCCAATATCCAAAAAAGTCGTCCACTTTCCGTTGTCGTTTCAGTCGTCCAATCCGACACTGTAAACTGGGTTTCTGGACAAGCGAGTTTTTTTCCGAGGAGACGTTTTCAGCGTTTCGCCCAACCTGGAGAGCCAGTCTGGATGGGAGTTCCGATTAGATGCGACCCTTCTCCGTCTGCTGTTTTGAACAAAACACCCGGTGGAAATAGGATTCATTAGCAGAGCTGTTGATGTTATTTACAGTGGGCTTTTCACAGAATTTATGCTACGTCGTGTACCAGATCACGATTACGATCAGTGAGTACTACCATCCGACTACCAAATTCCCGTGATACCAAACTTTTTTGCTCGTAACTTGTCGGCCTTGATCTAGGATATTTGATTTTGTAATAACAGTTCCGTTAAACCGAATTTCTCTGGGACTGGAAAAAACGGCATTTTTTGTAGCACAGCGATTTTTTTTGTTTTTTTTTTTGAAGAAACAAATAAAATTTTTCCATTTCTTTCTTTTTTTTTTTGGTTTTTTTTTTTTTTTGTTACAAAGGATTCGGATTCATGTGATACGTGCAAAGAAGACGAAGATTTAGAAAACGATGATCAAACGGACGATCAACAATGCTTAGAGCAGCGCGAAAATCAAGATAATGGTGACATTTCGAAACGCCTGTGTTCTCAAGCAGCTCGAGCAACGAAATTGGATTTATTGCCGCCAGCGGACCATACAAATCAGGAAATCGTTGAAAACTACGAAAATTTTCAGAAAGCATTGGTCGCATGCGATGCAGCAGCGATCGCTTCGACGAGCAACAGTAGCCCGGTCAGTAAGCACAATTGTAAGGCGCCGCCATCTATCGAGAGTGTTAGTAATAAATTACGGGAAAATTTACACGTGAATTTCGGACATTTATCGGTCCTATCCGAGGAGAATTCGACGAATAGCAGTGATGGTGCATCGATTAATGACGAAACAGGTGCAGCAGCAGTGACGATAATTGGGGTGCAGGATCAGCAAGCGGCGTCCAATCAACTGCCGACGTCACCGTTACGAGAAATTCAATCGGTTCTACCGCCGTTATCACATTTCGAAAATATTCCATACGATCAAATTGGTGAGGTGGTTTTTTTTTTTCGATAATTAATTTTTAAGTCCGGCACGTGTTATTTGTTTTCCTTTGGTTGAAGTTTGCTTCCCGTTATAATCCAGAGTTTGTTTTGCTTCCGTGTGTGAATCGTAATGCCTATCGTCGGACGCATTGGATCACGAAAGTTTGCAGTTTCTTGGGTAAGCTTATCAGTCGCCTTCCGTGCCGTACAACAAAGCTTCGTGCGAAGCGAAATCCGTCGTTAGCTCCAGAAAGAGGAAGGGATACCGAACTTCAACATCCTGACAGCAAGATGTTTTAAATGAACGGATCACAGAAATGAGCAGCGATATAGTTTCTGGAGCACCACAACGCACGATCCTATTCGCGTAGTTTCTTATGCGAGAACCCCATCACATCCTTCGGCACGCCGGACTTTTCTCAAAAGAAGTACCACCTCCAATTCGACCACTAATCGAATCCATCTTAAATAATTCCAGGTCATAGCGCCGCTTCTCTGGACGATCTCAACTACAGTACGTCGACAACAACGACTGGTGAGACGGTGGTTCCGACAAGCGGTTGGGATTTCAATATGAAAAGTAGCGCCGACTATAATTCGAATAGCGACCACCGTCACCACGAACAACAAGGACCTGGTGAGAGTGGTTCGTCCTCCTCATCCTCCACGATACAATTCCGAAGTCCCAAGCATTTCTTCTCGCCGATTAAGCCGCGCCTTCAGCCGCAATTCCGCCAGAACCAAACGGCCGGACCACCGCCGCACTCACCACCGACCTTGCGAACAAATCCGCCCGATTTATTTGTGGCGAATGTCCTGGCGAGCCCGTATCATCGGCCCAGCTGCAGCGGCGACCGTACCTCACCTCCACTGCCACCACGGCCGTACAGTCCAAACTCTTCATATCAGGTAGGTTGCATTTTCTTCGATGGCTTCATTTGTAGCTCAGCTGGAGGATTTGCCTGGATCGCGGCAACCAAAGGGAAGGCCACCTGCCGGTCCTAAGCCAGTGTGCGTTCCGTTACGAATG
Organism: Chorisops tibialis; assembly: GCA_963669355.1. Classification (NCBI taxonomy): domain Eukaryota; kingdom Metazoa; phylum Arthropoda; class Insecta; order Diptera; family Stratiomyidae; genus Chorisops; species Chorisops tibialis. The sequence continues at coordinate 1,042,219 of OY770265.1, read as the reverse complement.
AAGCAATAACTGAAACACTATTCATTGGAAAAAAAAAGAAAAAACAAAATTGACATTATCAGTATTTAGGATGGAAATCTGGAGGATCTACTTCTGGAAATCGAATCGCTTCAAATGCAACTGGAAAAGCACAAATCCTTTTCGCAGGAGAAACTATCGGCCAGCGAAATCCTCTCGAATCGGAAACCGTATCGGTCCGAAATGAATCTGGTGGTGTCGTGTAACGGCAGCAAACCGGTCATAACGCCCATCACGAAAACAACATCGGCCTCAATGACGACCGGCTTCGTCTACAACTCCAACTATTTCAGCACGACGAAAACAACAACAACCCCAACGGCAGCCACAAACTCGATGACGATGGACACTCCGCCTCCGAATCTCCCCAATCCGATGATCCTTTTCCCGCAGAATCTGACGTATTTGAATCGCGATGTGTACGGGCCCCCCTGCAGCGGCTCTGTACCCGTACTAACCGATATCACGGAATATCCGGCCATTGTACCGGTGCCAGCAGTTCGAGGACCACAGATCGGTGGTGATGCAACGTTCCCGCCGGTAGTAGCATCTGCGGCGTCAGCTTCATCTACTGTCCCGAAAATGGGCGGTGACGGTGCGTCGACGACGACGACAACAACAACGTCAGCTGCAATGGCCAGCGTCGCTGGTACTTCCGGTGCGGCGGCGGTAAAATTCGGTAGTCCAAAACTGCAGAGTCGGAAAAGTCCGGCTGTAATGCGTCGGAAATTGTTCTCGAATCGGGATGATGAGACTCCGTCCATTACCGCGTCAAGTTCAACGGATGGAATTGCGTCCGAAAAGTTTCCGCAAGCAACTGACAATATGGCGACAGATAATTTTCAAAATGACGTAAGTAGTTAGTGTGGTTGTTGGTTTTTTTTTTTGTACACACTTCCCAATTTTTTCCATCAGAGTTCATCCGGATCGGACACAACCAAGCGGAAAACTTCACGACGCGTCTCGATTATTTTCAATAGTGGCTCGACGCCAACGGGCAGCATTCGAAAATCCGAAGAAAAAGAAAAGGAAAAGGAGAAGGAACGGGATCGTCGAACCGAAGAAAATACGCTAACGAATAAGGCGACCACATCCGATCTGGGCACGAGCCTGACCAACAATCTGCTCCAGAAATCGCAGAAATCGTCTCACGAACTTGTCACGCAGAGTACACCAAATTCACCACATTCCGGAACGCGACGCAACAGCGCCGCGCATTCGTTGTCGTCGCATCATCATCACCACAACAAGGATCAGCGCCATCAACACGGCGACAAAAGTCGAAAATGGAGTCAGGAATCGGTTAAATTTCAGCAGGCGAAATGTTCGCGACGCTATAGCGAGGGCACTGTCGATTCGATTGCGGCGCTGTCGAACAGCAGTCCATTCAATTCGACGTACGGCGGCGGCGGTACGGCCAGTAGTGACGGGGCACAGCAGCAGCAGCAGCAGCAGGGGCAGCATCATCACGACAGTTTTCACGAGCCGGGCACTTCGATATCGGAACGGAACAGCAATAGTTTCGGTTCGTCGCGCGAATCATCGACGAGCCAAAGTACGCATTCGCAGCGACGAAAAATTTCGGTTAGTTCGCATAATGGCGGGAAAATTCCGTGGTGCGGCTGCTGGGGTAACGGGTGTCTGTAAAATGGACATTTGTTTGTTTTTTTTTTTTGTTTTTTTGTTTTAGAAGTTTCGGCTAGAATAGCGGCGGCTTCAAAATTCCAACAACACATTCAACAGTTTTAGGTCTCAGCAGTGACCGAAACGTCACGAATAATGAAGCGTAACAGTGTAGAATCTGGAAATCTTTTCTTTCAACACATTCAATGTTGGAAGTTATGTGCGTCGTATTTTATCATTATCCTGGCATCTGGCCGATTCCAATAAATTTTGTTCGAAAAGTTTTTTTCAATTCCACATGAAAATTTGATAATGGTTTGCGGAGTATTGTCGATAATGCATCTGGCGCGGAAGCCGAACTGCTGCACCGAACGATGGCCGACCATTAGGACTGAGCACAAGGCCCGCCAAACCATTTTACTTGAACAGGTCATTATGGGCACACACATCCTACAAGGATGATGTGAAGTTGCTGTATACGAATACGCCGCCGTTCAACTTTCAAAGAGTTCGGCTAAGAAACTCTTTTAGGTTCACAAATCGGAATGCTCGTTTAACAAGCGTAGTGAACATTGTTTTCTTTCTGTTTCTGTTTTTTTTTTTTATTGTTATAATTCATAGTTGTAAATGATATTTATAGTCGGTACATATTGTACTTTGTATACAATAAAGAAAATTGCCAAAACGAAATAAATTGATAGATGACGGAGTATGTGGTGGAGGAGGTGTGCAAGCGAGTAGGGCTCCTCTATGTCTTCATTGGCGCTTGGTGTTTCCCGTTTCTTCCAAGGAGTCCAAGTTGTTTTGGCGGCCATATTGACTGCAACAGTTGCTGGAGATGTCTTCGTAACGTGTAGTGATGTATGGTGTGGCTTGTTGCACTCCAAGCAGGTATGTTTGCTTTTCAATTTCGCAGTTTTGGCCTTCCAAATGGAATTCCTGCACAGATTGTTGTTTGTGACAAACTTTAGTCAATCATCCGCTGTTAATTTTTTTGAATTCTTCGCAACGAAAATTCGGATGAGAGTTGTGTTTGCAGTAGATGCAGGAGAATTTGCTAGGCTGCTGATGCGTTGATTGTGCAGTCATAGCGAATGATCCCTTTTTCCATCGTCTGTGGTGTGCCAGTTTGTTGTGGTCTTCATTAGAAATTTGTAAAGCTGACATACGGTTGGCATCTCTTTGGAATTATCAATGCTTTCTTGAAAGAGCCGTGCGTTTTCGCCATCAAGCTTTTCGAGAAAGGTTTCCCATAATCGATCAATTTCGACTATTTCCTTGGAGTAGTATTCCCTAGTTTTTCGAGAATTGCTATCCTTTCGGAAATGTCTTCCCAAACTTTCGAGGGATTCAGCAATCTTCTGTTGATCTGCAATAAGTTCTTGCTCCATACTGCTTGTTAAGTTTGCTTCTTATGGCGCTCAGAAGTAAGTGCTGTCTTCAGTTGATTGTGTTGACGTCACGTTTACTACCAGTAGGTGTCTGGTAATGGCTGATGTTCAGAGTTTCCAAAGACGATTGATTGCTCGGAAATCTCTGTGAATTCTCAAGAAGCGTTGGCTTGAAGATCCGACGATCAAATGCTGTGGTATTTTGAGGCTCGACGGACAGCCGATTAAGTATCTCCAGTCACTTTCTCTCGTCTGGAAGCGAGTGGAGCGCGTTTATAAGAGCTGTACTCAGCCGATCACACCAGTCGTTGGTACAGAGGAAGGTATCTTAATGGCTTTAAAGATACGTCATAAGGCATGTTGGGTTGAATGATCGGATATGCTTTACTTGAAGGTGATTATGTTATGTTATGTTCGATCATTCACCCAATTACATTAAATTTTTCGGTGTGTCCGAACACTAATATTCAGTAATAAACTACTGCTCATTGTTATAAAACTATAAATCTAGGACGCAACGACCCGAAAAAAAACAAAAACAATTGGACACACGCAATGCATTCGCATAAACTTTTTTCCTTCTAATATTTGTTTCAAAGAGAATCCGCGATATTCCCGAAAAACCCAAGAAAACGACGAATGAATGCACAAATTTGCGGGCATTCAGTCAATGCACACAAATTTGACTGAATGAACACAAATTTGATTAATCAGTCCATCAGCGTATAATTTACCGAGCCCGATCGTCCGTTGCCGATTCAATTTTCTTCCTGGCCAGTAAGAAAAAAAAAACCAGCAGAGCCTTCACCATCTTCTGGACAAACGGACAAACTAAAATCCAAGCTCATGAATTTCCTCTCACGAGACACAAGCCAGTGGAGATCGGGGTGCTTCTATCCAATACACAAACCCGTAAGATCCCATTACCACAAACAAGTTCACCACACCTGTTGACCGTCTTAACTTATTCACCACATTTCGACGGGGAACTTCATTTGTTTTTATCAGGCGTGCGCCGTTCTTCAGTTGTTTTTTGGTTACGGGCGCGATCGGTTCGGCGGATCTGTGTTCCGTGTTAGACGTCTGGGAATTTTGTTTTGTTTTTTTGCTTTGCGAATTTTCGCTTTGTGTCGGTGTTTTTCCGGGAATATTGTGGAAATTTTGAGCCTGCCGCGCTGTCGACGGCGCTTCGCGTTTCGCATTTTCACGGGAAATATCGTTCGGCGAGGAACGCTTTAGCTTTTTTTCGCGCTAGATTCGGCTTGTCAGTGTGTGTGTGTGTGTCTGGGTCAAGCTTAAAACTGCAGGTTAGTTTGTTTTTTTTTCACCAAATCTGATGAAAAACTGATTTTCCATGAAGGCTATGAAGTTTTGTTCGGGAAAAGCCCTTTCCACAGAACTTGACGGTTTGTTTTTTTTTTTTTAAAATGGTAAAAAAGTGCAATGGGCCCAACTAGATTGGCCGCAATGCATTGTGGCTCTTCGAAGCCACCCTCCTGCAACCGAATTTGCGTTGCGACTTCCGAATTTTCCAGAACATCGGGGCATTCTTTTGGCGAAAATCTTGATTTTCGGGAGCGCGTCGATTCGGCTGCCTGTTAGATCGTCTTCGCGGAGGACGGTTGTCTGTTTTTTGTTGATTTTTCGCGTTGCGCTTCAATTTTTCGACAATTTCGCGGCCGTTCGCCGCGTCCTGTCATCCCACCACAGTTTAGTTCGGCTGTGCAGAGTGCCACGATTTTAATCGGCAGGATTCTATTTGGAGGGAACATGTATCCGGGACAGGGCTTCCGACAACGCACGCATTCGTGAATGTGTGATGCTCGCTTGGCCACAATGGTTTTCCATTTCGAAGGATGCCCTCTTAGCCACGACGTTCACAATTTCGGAATCAGTCCAAGCGTAACGTTTTCGATTTGAATTGCCGAAACGGCGCCGCGCAAAATGACAATAAACGTGATTATGTCGGTTGAAAATTATTTCAAATCTTCCGTGGTGGATGTTTGAGCTAAAGGCCGCAAAAATTTCGGTCAAATTGGTTAACCACATTATATTTCGCAACACCCTTAATATTAGGAGCCCGATCGTCCGTCAACGATTGAAATTCGAAAAAAAATCCGGCAGAGCCTTCGCCATCTTCTGGACAACAAAGAATTTCCGGTCGCGGTTTTAGCAAATGCCAAAACCCGAACGATCCCATTGCGAGAGTTCACCATACTTGTTAGAGGTCTCTGAACGGACTACACCTCGGCGGGGAATTTTTTCGCGCCACCAGACCAGAACTTTCCACACACACCAGTGCACTCTGTCTGTGTTTTGCCGGCGAAGTCGATGGCGCTTTTTTTTGTTGTCTGTGCTTTTCCGTGCTTTCCAATAGGATTTTCGCGTTCCGCCGGTGATTTTCCGAGTTTTTCCAGTACGCGAACGTTTCGGGCATGCCTCCTCGACGGGAGTTCCGGTTTTCCTGGGAAAACACCGCGTTTTTCACGTGAAATAACTTTCGGTTTCGGCACGTGTGTAAAACAAGTGAAAAAACAACAACAACAACATGTAGGTAAAAACTCTTTGCATGCTTTTTTTTATGAAATTTGATTGAATTTTTAATTTTTTGCAACAAATTTCGTGCACTCTTATCGATGACCTTTCGCTATCTTTCTGGTAGAGCCATGGCTTCATCTCCTCCTAGAAATTCTGTGGTTTTTGGCCAAAAAAAAGACGTTAACATGTGGTTTCCACGGCCGTTTTTGCCGGATTTCAAACTCTTTACCCGGAATGGCAACGTCCTGGGAGTCGCCGCCATTTTTTTTTTGTGGTCTTGAATTTGCAAAGTCATTTTCGTAATAATTGTTGACCATTTATTACTTGGGTTTGATAGCCCTTGCAGAATACCCAGGCTGTATCTTAGCCGCATTATCAGAAGGCCATCCTCGGCCCAGCTTTCGGGAGAAATTTGAAAAATGCATCGACTGGAACTCTCCGATTTGAATCAACCACAATTGAGGAATATTTGGCCGCTTTTATTTCTTCTGCAGTACACTGTATTACCCCCATTACCCTTCTTCTTCTTCTTAATCGATTTGCTCGGGATGTTTCCCGGACAGCTGCGATACCACTTCGCCAAACAAAAGCTCTGGATGATAGTCTTCACGGAAGACGTCTCGGTAAGCGAGCAGTTGAGCAGGAGATCAGAGAAATAATCAGGTCCTGGCGACAACTAAAGGACCACGCTTGTGGAAAGGAACTGATTCTGTCATATGTCCCCCTATCGGGCGTGATTGATCCATCGGGGTTGCAGTCCGTGTATTGAAATAACGTTAAGTAAAGCAAATTTCGCTCGTTCCTAGCATGAATGCAAACAGGCTCTCTATTTGCTAGCCATCCATCCTCTGATCGTACAGCTCCTGTTGCTTCAGATGCCCTCAGATGATCTCCTTCAGTCTGGATGGTCGCAATGGTGAATAGCTTTTAAGTTTTTTGCGTGTATTTACTCAAATTTGTGTTGTTTTTTTTTCTGGTTACACCAGGGAGGTGTGGAATCTTCGTTAGATACCAATAGCCCGTGCCATTGGCATGCACGATTCACATACTCGATCCTAACAGAAAACTGTCAGCCGATCTGTGCCTGCGTACTAAACCACACCCCCGCAAACAGACTTCAACCACTCTCCCCGCAGGACTGCCGTTAGGTATTACTTTGCGGGGCTGGCAAGCATGTGCTCCTTAAATTGCTTCTGATCTCCGTTCTCTCTCGATTCTCCGAAGATCCTTTTGCACATTCGTTACGGGTGTGCAAATTTCCATCCAATTTTCCTCTGATTCCATCATATAGTCAATGATGAATGGTGGGCTCGGAATATTATTTCTCCATTCTCCGAAGTGACTGCAGTTGAAAACTGCGTGCTCTGTGTCTTCTTCTTGATCTGGGCAATTTGGACAAAGAGGCGAATTATCGTGTCCGAACCTATGTAGGTATTTGCGGTAGCCGCCGTGACCTGATAGGAACTGCATGATGTGATAGTTGCAGTCCCCATACACCCGCTTTGTCCAGACCTCAATTTCGGGGATTAGCCTATAGGTCCATCTGCCTTTAGTAGCGTTGTCCCACCTGGCTTGCCACATCGCTATTGATGTTGCCTTTTCCACTTCTTTTATTTTCCTGGCAACAGCTGCCTCTTGTTGGATCGAGGATCTTCTTTCGTAGATCCTTAGCATCTTATTCGCGAGAATGTCAATGGGTATCATTCCGGCTATGACACAGGCTGCCTCGTCTGATATTGTTTGGAAACCGCTGATTTGCTCTTAACACACAGAGCCTATATGTTGATGGCATCTTTTTCCTTGTTTGCGTTGTCGCTAGCGCCGCCGATTTTTTCGGAGTAATGCGGAACTAAGCGCACTCATCCCTCCACTCTATACTTTTCTCCGGGCCAAGCTGAACGAACGTCAAGACTTTGGAACACATTACCAATGGCAATGTCCACCGTCACTTTCGTCTCTCTCCATTTATGTTAGCCTGTTTTTAATAACTTTTAAATTGTTTTATTTTTTCCAATACCTATACTGACAAAACTGTGCATAGCATTATAGGGTAACCTCCTAAGTTATGTTCGGTACCATAAAAACAAACTTGCTTACCCTTTAATGGCCAAAAGGCTCCTTATAAAATGAGATAGCTGGCACTATCTATCCCGCTAAAATTTCAATACACATCACAAAATGTGTTTAGCGCTCGAACTCATCCTTTTTACCGCTGACGGTCCCAATTGCCATGAAGAAAATGATTAGGACAACTGCAACCACTCGTTTTGGCACTTCTCTCCAATAGAGTATTTCCTTCTGCAGCTCTCTTCCGATTCTATTGTCTATTTTGCCTACTTTGAGTCCATGTGTGTTCCTGTGTTCTTTTTATTACATTCTTCCAATCCTTCTTAAAACTTTTAAATTGGCATGGAACACAAAGTTAGCTACCAGTTATCTGTTAATCCAATCGTTTCTGGTGGTCAAATGTTCGCTCGTTGCAATCTAAATGCAAAGAGGTGGGACTGAAAATAAAAAAAGTCCTGGAAACAGCTTAAGGCCGATGCTCAGGATCGCGCCTTGTGGGTCAGAGTTGTTTCTGTCCTATGCCCCTATAGGGGGGTCTTAACAGGAATTTGATTTGATTTGAAAGTTCACACCAAACCGATACGCTGAGCCATTCTATTTTGAAAACGTTCCTTGAAAGTTCGAAACATTGTCCCGCCCGGCCCTCCAATACGTTGAATATTTTCGTATTCTTCGGCTTTCTTTCTACGCTGGAGCTTTCTATCCTCTTCTTAGTATGGGGCCATTGAAAACATCCTGCAGCTTAAAAATTGCCGAAGTACACAGTTCGCCGCGAAAATTTGCCGCCGTAAGCTTCAGTCTATCGCAGCCTGTGCGTAAATCCAGGCTTAGGCACGGAACAACGCGCGTACGTTTGTTTTTTTTTTTCGCGTTCGAATCGACGTCGTCCGTAAGTTTAGTTGCCCCGTCGCGTGATTTTGTAACTTCAGCAGGCGGCGGAACATCAAGGTCATGGCAGCGGAATATCAAGGTCATGGCAGCGGAATATCAAGGTCATGGCAGCGGAATATCAAGGTCATGGCAGCGGAACATCAAGGTCATGGCAGCGGAACATCAAGGTCATGGCAGCGGTTCTAAACTTTTTGTGTATGCAGAGATCTCCAAACGCTGCACGCTTTCGTTCTTCGACACGTAGACAGGATGCGATCTATACAGTCGATCTCCGATCAACCGCAGCGCAAACAAGAGATCGAAACTTGTTCCGAAAATGTTTTCTTTAATCTGCGGACCGCGGTCATCATCATCATCAATGGCGCGACAGCCCAAATCGGGCCTAAGACCTCCTGAAGTCGTCGCCTCCAATCGTCTCGATCCAAAGACCGCGTCCTCCAGTTTCTAATTTTTCAGATGGCTTTGCTATCTTCATCAACCGAGTCTTCCCATCGCTTGCGTGGCGGTCACCGAATGAAAATTGCGCTGTTTATGTTTTTCCTCAGTGACCGTTACAGGAAAACGATTTCTTTCTCCTGAATTAGAGGACCCGAGCAGTCCTTTCTCGTCTGTTGACGAAATCTTTTTGCTTCCTGCTTCATTCGTTGGCAGTTTCCAACTGGATCTTCCGAGATCACTGGGGTGAAAATTGCGCGCTGTTCGATTAGCTCCTTTTTGTCTGTAAGGACCAATCTCACTGGAAGAAGTCCCGAAACAACGAATCCCCCCCCCGTAAGGAACAAGTGAGATCCGATGTTTTGTGCTCTCGGTTAATCGGGAGGCGCTACTGAGTATCTGAGACGAACCGGAAATCGTTGCTGGCTTGCTGCTTACCCGATATCCTTCGTGGTGGTCCCGAGGAAGATAAGAAATTGCGGAAGATAAGAAATTTTCTGATGTAAGTCCGAGCTTGATTTGTGGCTGTTTGTATGCTTCTGTGTGCTTATCCATTTTTTTTTCTTTCTCCTTTTCAGTGTGTGTGTGAAAAATTGAAATAAGTGAGTGTGTTCCTGATTGCTGCTGAAGCTGTGAACATCAAGAAAAGTTGGGGTAAGTGAATATTCCTTTTTGTTTTTTGTTTTAAGGATTGCTTGTCTATAGTCTACATGTGCTAGATTTCCACACTGTACAATGAATTGCACACTAATATAAAACAGTTATCGTTTAAAGCACTAATTTTCGTACACTTTAATACTCTACCGTCTTGGCCACGTTGTATGCGGGCGATTGTGAACACGAATCATAACTTGATCACTGAAAATGTCGGGATGAAAAGCCCGAAATTCGCTTCAACCTGTGGAATAAGTGCGCGCTCAGTCGTAGCACTCTGAAGGGACCATGTTGAGATTGCAGGCAATGCAACTTCACGTGTCTCGCATACAATGTGTTAAAATTTGTTGTTACTTATTCTGGGCTAAAACTGCTTATCTGCTCCTTGCGTTCACTTTACACAATGGGGCATCTGGCCAGCACCATTCGAAGCCAGCGATTGAGGGCAGTTGTGCGGTCACACCCGATGGTGATGGCCCTATGGCCCATTTTGTATAGCGCCATTAGGAGGCAAGCAATAAATTTCTGTCTATTTTCAAAACTACTCTACTGTTACTATGCATAAAGCACCTTCGCACGTTTCCGTCCTAATACACGGAGAACTTGAGCTCCAGTCCTGATCCTGCTGATTGTTGTTTGGATGAGCTATGATTTTAGTATTCCTCTTTATTCTTGTTTCGTTTTGGTGCATGGAATGATATTTTTATTTTTTTTTAATGAAAACAATTTCGTCATTAACTGGCGGTTTGTCTATTTAACGTTTAAATGCTGCCGCTGTGTGTAAAAACTAACGCACAAATTAACAAAATCCTCTACATATCGAAATTATTGAAGTAAAATCATTCGAAAACTTTCAGCGCCGTCGCTAACTCCAATCAGGAAGCAAAAACAAAAAACAGCCGGTGATGTCCAGGCTAAAATTAAGTGTTAACAATTTAATGAAATAACAAAGAATACAATTGGTGTTATAATTTAAAGAATAACGAAAAAAAAAATAAAAATAGAGGACGTGAGCTTTTTGTTTCTTTCCGACAATTTCCTTCAACAATTCCGTTCCATTTATCCTTGTCGTTTCGATCGTCTCAACAATCGGGATTTTGCAACACGCTAGACCGGATACTTATTGCGAAAAAAATCGGAATACCTGCAGGACCGTCGCCATTCAAATGCGCAGTGTTCGCAATTCATCAGTTTCGCGTTCGTTGTTTCCAACTATACAACCAGCGGAGCTAGATTGTACTTTGGGGAGTGGGGGGGAAATCGGCTCCTTCGTTTGCAATAGCAAAATGTTGGGTGGCAGAGTTTAAACGAGACTGTAAGGAGCTGCCAAGACGAACATCGCATGGTCGACTTAACGTGGTGACTACGACAGAAATGATGATGATGCAATGGCGCTACAGCCCATATCGAGCCTTGACCTCCCCGATGCACCTCCTTCAGTTGTCTCGGTCCAGCGATCTGCAATCTGCGTTGACTGAGTCGTCACATCGCTTGCATGGCTTCCTTTGCGGTCGGGTGCCTTGAGCTTTGCCCTCGTTTTGGGATTCGTTCCGTTGCGCAGTTTTATCACGATAGATGCTGGTGAGTCGTCAAATAGTTGATACAGCTCATGGCTTTGAATTTCATTTCGCTTATTGGCGTCCTTTGTGAGAAGGGCTCCCAGGTATACGAATTCATCCATCTGCTCGAAGTTGTATTCGCCTATAGTAATGTTCTGCCTCTCTGGGACAGTCGTTCGTGGCTGGGTCATGTATTTAGTTTTCGCTTCATTGAACCTGAGCCCTACTTCACCCGCTGCCGACTCCCAACTCCTGGAATACCTCCTTAACGCACAGTATTGATCGGGCGAGAATATCCACGTCGTCCACCAACTGTGCGAATTTTACGAGTAGCGTACCTCCGGTGTCGACTGAGGTTGCCTTCCTGACGACATACTCGAGTATGGGGGCGAGATCATCTCCTTGTTTGAGACCGGACTCCATTGCAAAGCTTTGAGTCAGCTCGTTTTGGATTTTTATTTGGCACTCATGATGTGGCTTTTATTAGCCGAACTAGTTTCAGTGGGACACCTAGTTCAATCGTTATTTTGTATAAAGCATTACGGTCGACACTATCGTATGCTCGACAAAAATCGACGAACAGTTGGTGCAAATTAATATCATATTTCCAGCATTTTTCTAGCACCTGTTTAACTGAGAAAATACCTGGTCCGTGGCCGATCGAACAGCCTCGGTATTCACCAACCGCTTTGTCAGCACAGGGCTTAATTATATTTTCTAGAATTTTCGCCACGATCTTATACACAACAGAGAGATATTCCTCGGTAGTTTTCGCAGCAGAGTTTATCACCTTATTTTTATAAATTGGACATGGTCTTGCGTCCATATATCCGAGACTAATCTGTGTTGGAGATGCGCTGCTATGCAGATGTCGCTTGATCAGTGCCCGGCGCCTTGTGTAGTTCAGGGCCCCGTTCTTACTTCTTCGAGTGTAGGAGGACTCCAAGAGAATCCTTGATCAGCTGTTAAATCAGTTTTGCACCTGCTATGATGTCTGCTGTTCGTTCGTGACTAATGGGCTCGGATTGAGGATGTGTTCAAAGTATTGCGCCCATCTTTGTTGTATATCTTCCACCGTCACTGTCACTAGTTTGAACGTTACATTCTGTAGGATTCGAGTGACAGAAGTACAGTCCCTCCTGTCCGCGAATATTTAACAATTTGCGAGTCTGTTCGCCGAATTTCAAGGAGATAAAATCAAAATCTTCTAATAGGGATTCTCAAAAAAAAAAAAACGGAACTTTATTTTCCGATGAAGAAAAACGCTGTATGATTGTTATTTCATATCGAAGGCGACCGAAATCCTAGGCGGGACATCATTACAGTTATTTTTCTGTTAGAATTGCAGCAAACTAAATTTATGAAAACGCTTCTTTCTTATTTATTTTATTTTATTTTCTTTTTTTTAATTTTTTTTTGCATCGGATTAATTCTACGTCATTTTCATTTTCTGTAAAAGTTTTCAATTTTATGAAATGATAGCGGGGCGAGGAGTTGGGCAAAAATCCCTAAAGGAGGAAATTATTTTGAAAAATTAATAAATTTGCATTTGAAGAAAAGAAAAAAAAAATGAAAGAAAAATCGAATGTTTTTCAAAAAAAAAAAAAAGTTTGCGACATGGTTTTTTGTTTTTTTTTTTTCCTAAAAATTATTCATATTTTTGGTTGCTGCTGGTATTATCTATCTATAATAATTTTCATAGTCTTAAATCTCTTTAAAAAAAAGGGGGTGGGGGGGCAGTTGCATAGAACTTAATTACAAGTTTCGAGTTTTTCTTTATTTGAATTTTTTTTTTTTACATTTTAAATCGTTGTTCGGTTCTAATCGATTCGAATAAAGTGTAGAGATGGGAATACGCTGATACTACAAGGATGATGATGTTGGTTTTGTCTTTTTTGCTCTCCATATTATGAAATGATAATAAGGGAATTTTGGTAATCGTGAGAATTTTCGACATTTGTATTTTTTTTTACGTGTTTTAACGTCGCCGAACTCCAAAAACGAGTTAACTCCATGATATGTCTGTCTGTGTGTCTCGACGATAACTCGAGTAAATCTGGACAGAATGGAGTGGGAGTGGTCGGGCTCCAATTCGTAGTTTTGGACATGACTGCCAACCGAAAGAGAAAGTTTCAAGCATAGAGCCTAAAAATAAATTCTTCACAGAAGAAGGAACACCATCGGGTTCACAGGAGAAATTATTAGCAACTAGCAAGATCTTCGACAGAAGTGATATTATTGCTATTGGGCGATAATTAGCGAAATGAATGGCGAAGCCTTCGAAATGGGCTTGATTGGTTTGTGTGTGTGTGGAGGGGGGGTCTCATACCCAACAAAATGGTCTCGTTTACTGCGGAAGAAGCATACTCAACAACTCTATTGAAGCATATTGGCCAATCAAATGAACGATAGAATAGCTTAAGACTTAACCAATCGGCAGTAATACCATACCGACTTTCTTGGAGTTGGTGTGATTGGCGTCGACGAGGTATGGTGATTGGTAGGCAGGCGGAATTTAAGCAATGGTCAATGAGACCACTTGTCTCGAAAAAAAAAACAGTTCACTAATAAAAGGAACATCAACGTTTCCACGATTGGCTTCAACAACAATTACACGGGCGCCGAAATTCCGATCAAGTTACTCATCGACGGTTAGCATGAGTCAGCGAACACGTCGTACGATTGATGAGAGAGTGAATACGGACCGACGACAGTCAGCAAATACGTCGTATGGACGACGGTCGGGTCGACAGCCAGCAGCGTGGGTTGTGCTTGGGTATAAAAAGGGGCGAGCGTTCGTGAAAAGAGACAGTCGATGTTCGGGAGGGGCACAACAGTGAATCCGAGATTAGAAATAAAGTCCTTGAATCAAAAAAGGGCTGTGGCTATGAAGAACTGATATATCCGGACTAATCTAAATCTTAATCGTTTTTTTTTTCAATTTCAAATCTGGATTCTTTTTTTTTCTTTTTTTATTTTCTTTTTTTTTTTTCTTTTTTTTTTTCTTTCACTTTACAAGTTGAGTGTGTGTGTGGGTGTGTAAAAACGACGTAAAAATTAGTAACAAAATAATTTAAAATGTTTTTTTATATATGAAAAGCGTAATTAATACAGGGGAGAGTGGGTGGGGCTAGGAGAGTAATTATGTTTGTTTGTTTTTCGTTTTTTTTTTTCTTTCTTTTTTTTTTATATACCATCTTCATAAATTTGTAATAAAGTTGCTTACACATAATTTACTGTTGTTTGTTTTTCCATTTTATAATATTTAATTAAATTATTTGTTTTTTTTTTCCTCTTGTATAATATTTTAGAATTTCATTACAAATAATTCTTTATTGTAGTTTTTTTTTTTTCCTTGTTTTAAGTACAATGTATATAATTATAAAATTCATTAAGAAAAAAAAAAGAAAAGAAAATAGAAAAAACTTTCTTTAAAAATAGAAACTACGAATCACTTCTTAATTTTTCCTAAAGATAACGAACGGGAAAAAAAATTACGAAGATTTTTTTTTCTTTTGAATGGAAACAAACGATTGGTTCTTAAAAATTAGTTTTCTTATAAAAAGGTTTGTTTGTTTGTTTTTTCTTCATTGTTTTTTTTTTTACGTACTATTCGAAAATAAAATGAAATGTTCAGTTGTTGGCAGATTGAAAAAAATCTCTCCGCGCATGAAATGAAATGTGAAAAATTTTTGCGAACGATATTTCTAAAGCGAATTTTTATTTTTTGAAAGTTTTCGAAAAGGTTTCATTTATGTTTTGATTTTGGCCGCGAATGATCTGTCAACGTGACAGATGGCCATTATGGCATTATACGCCTGGCAGTTTTGTTCGATAGACACAGCCACGTGGGTGATGGTGGTCACGAAACTAACCACGTGTGGAATGTAAGTTGTCATGCAGCAGAATGAGTCTATCAGTAGGCGACTATAGTCGATTGAACTTGGCATGTCTGGGAAGGGAGGGGGGAAAGGAGCTGAAAATTATCGAAAAAGATCGAAGCGAGCCAATCGAAATTGCACGAAGAATAATGACAGTTGGTCGCTTCCATGTGCGTTTACCCTCAGGTAAAATGTCGAGGGTTGATCGACCGCGTAGTCACCGTAGAAGCGGCTACTTTTAGGGCAGCTCCCAGTCCTGGTGACGTCCACTGCGGTGCTCAGGATCCGGCGAAGGAGAACTGTTTCACCGTCGCGGCAGTGACGTCCCTCTCCAAAACATTTTTCTCAGTAATTTTTCTTTTTTTACGGAAAACATTCAAAGGTGTAATTTTTGTGTTTTGTGTATATTTTTGTTTTTTTTTTTTGCAAATAAGATATATAAAATTTTATTTTAAAATGGGACAAAAAAAAAAAATCACTTTGAAACGAAATCGCTTCATGTTGTTGATGATGATGATGACGTTGATGTTGATATTTCTACTTCTACTGCTGTTGTTCGGACTTGAGCGACTTATAGCGATCCTTTTCGTGATTATTATCGGGCGGTTCGCATTCGAACGATGCCAATGCCAGCGTATTTTCATTGAGTACGTTATTTGTTTGTAGGAACATTATGACTTTTGGTAGTTTCTCGAAAGGACACGTGACCTGTTTCCATGCAATAAATTCGGTTACTTGCTTGGCTAGCTGCCAGAATTTTTCGAAATTAATGTGACCGTTAACGAGCCTGAAAATTGAAAAAAAAAATAGATAAAAACTCTTCTGGGCGGTAAAGACTGATTACAGGTGTATTCCCGTTAAACGAGTGTGGCGACTCCCGGGTTGTTGATTTGACGTTACAGACCTGTGAAGTTGCGAATGCTCGGGGTACAACTGAGAGTATCGTGTTAGTAACTGAAGAGGAAGAAAATAGGGATCGGCGGTCGATTAAGTTCCCAATATGACCGAAATCTGGATGGGAGATGCATGAAAGAACCACTGATTAATAGCAAGGGAGCAAAACCGATACACTGGATATACTTTGGTTACCTGAATCTATGGAAACGAAAAATTCGTAGATAGAGGACAAGTGAAAAGAGCCAACAACCAGGGAGGGGCCCGATTTGGGCTATAGTGACATTTGAAGAAGTCAATTTAAATCGGAACCTCTCAAGACTTTATTGACTGTCCTTCACAACAATAGTGTCCGCGGAGTCCGTCAATCAAAGAAGCTAGGAACCATGCGAAGCGTCCAAGCTACACCACGAAAGAGCCTTACTGAAAAAAAAATTCAAAATCTCTACTTACTTATTCGAGCATCCCTCGTTCAGAAAATACAAATCCTTAACGAGCAAACTAAAAAACGGTATCACAATTCGCTCGCGTTCGTCGGTAGCTCCGGCCGATCGCCACATAGCCGCCTTCAGGGTCGAACGGTAACTATTGAAATTACTGCTCGGATCCATTTGATGTTCGAGTACCGAAAATTTCGCCGACTGTACTTTAGCCCACTGCAACAAATAATTCTTGAGTAATTTTTTTTTTTTTTTTGTCTTCAATTTACCGTTTTTTTAAGTCGCGATATTGGTGACATATTCAATCCGGCAATGATCGCCATCAAACTGTTGAAATTCCCGATATTGAAGCATTCCCGGGCCGTCTCGATCCAATATTCAACGATTCGGACTCGTTGCTTCTTTTTTGAGTGCTGCGGATCGTTGGAAGAAAGAAGGGTGGGGGGGGTTTGAGCGGATTAAGGCGCGATTAAATTGGAAATTTTAAAAAATATTCACCTTAACAATTTCGGTCGCAACGAGATAGCTCAATCGATTGAACCACTGGACGTACGACTCAAGATTGCGGGTCTTTTTCATGTCGCTGAAGGACTGCTCCAAGTGCGGATTCTCTTTGGCGAACGCCTGAACGAATTCTTCGGGACCGATATACGAGAGTCGTTCGAGCTCGATGTGCGTCAACTGATGAGCGAGCAGGGTCGGATTCGAGCACAGTTCGCTTATATCGAACGATGTTGATGTCGCCGACGATGTTGACGAGCTGCTGTTCAACTGTTGACCAATCAGCAGCGGCTGTTGCTGCTGTCCACCCTGCTGATAGTGAAAGTGATGATGCGGCTGACTTGAATCGTGAAGATTATTCTGGATTGTTAGGACCGACGATGATTTGGTTGTCGTACCACCGGTTACTGTCGGCATTGACGTCGAGTCCGTCGAATCGGAAGCATTACTGCCGCCGCGTGACAACGACAACAGAAACTCTTCGTACTTCTCGAGAACGGTCAAGCGCTGCAGTAGGTTCTGTAGAATCGCGGAGACATCCTTGCGTAGCGCACTATCGATGCTGATGCATTTTCGCGTCATCGAGCGGACATGCTGCATAAGACGCTCGTCGCGAAAATCATAGGGGAACGTATCGATCCATTCGGCAAGCAATTGAACGAAATGTTGAGCGAACGCTCGAAGTTTGCGACAGCAGTCACTATTGTGAGCGATCGAATCGCTATCAGCGTTGCCCGTACAGCCGGCAACATCTGTCGCCTGTTGCGTGCAACTTGCACCGATCGATTTCGATTGGTGTTGATCAACGGCATGATCGACGTGGCACAGCTGCTGTTCGGCAGTGTCCTTTTTCGACGGCTGTCGGCAACTGTTGAAGTTTTGCTCGTCGCATAGTTGACAGATTTTCGCGAGTAGTTCGTGCGGCCGAATGAAAAGTCTGGCACTCAGGAGGAATGCGAACAAATACGAACGATCCGGGTAGTAATCGTTCGTTGGCACCATGTGTTGAACGAGCGTGTCGAGCGGTCCCGATATGAGGTAACCGTCGCGATACACGAGCGCGTTATCGTCGTTCTCGAGCGACGGTTGGTGATACTGATGATGGTGCTGCTGCTGTTGTTGCTGTTGCTGATGATGATGTTGCTGCTTTTGTTGGTGATGTTGTTGATGAGTTGGTGCTGCTTGTTGCTGATGATAATCGATTGTTTGCTGTGTCAATTGGGCGGGATGTTGATGAGATTGATGGCTTTTATCGATCGATTTGGTGCTACAACTTCCAACGGTCTGGGGAAAACCCTGGATTTGAAATGACAAAAATTTGTTTGCTTAGTTTAATTTAGCGATGAAACAAACGGATTTTAAGTTTTGTTAGAATGCGCCTGTTTGCTTCTATCTCAGCTTCAATACCCTGTAGAAACGGGGCCAAGACTATTGATCCCTCAGAGAGATGGCTGGCTGAGACCGACAGTAGTTCCTGTTGTGTTTCAGTGGTCAAAAGTCGTATTATGAAACTTAGTCAAAACAGAAAAAAATGATAACGGAGTAGGATCTGCAAATGACCCCATCCTACTTAACAAGCGCGAACGTCCCTTACAGTGATTCCAACCTTATCAACTACTAAACTCACCCTTCGATTGATGTTGTCCTTCGGGCATTGATCGGACGCTACTGTTCCAAAGATCGTTGGCTGAAAACGGAAAAGAAAAGAAAATTTTGAATAATTTTGCAAAAAAATTCGAACAGAACTGAAAATTTACGAAAACATAAAATTGAAATAAAAAACATTCGAAAATTTTTTACCATAATGAAATCCGTCGAAGGCTCCTTAGAAATCGACGAGGATTTCGTTTGGATAAAATCGGTTTCGTCGGAGCTGAGAAAATCGTAACACGACGAGATCGAATTCGAATTCGTCGCGGACATGGCAGCCGTTACGGTCGGCAAAAATTTCGATTGCGAAAGACTATTGAAGAGATCGCCGTGCCCCGAATCGTAGCTGATGCAATTCAAGAGCGGCTTCGTATTGCTGTCGTCATTGGTGCGGCGGTCATTTAGCGCGGCCAAAAGGGGCTCCTTAAGCGGACTGGTCAGCAGGCTCGAGGCGCTGCAATCGGTGAAAATTGAACTTTTGCCGGTCGTCGTGTTGTTCGTCGAAGACGAGTTCGATGTCGACGAGGCTGACGATGCCGACGATAACGACGGTGCAATGCTGGTCGACGGCTCGTCCTCATCCTTACTACTTCTCCTTAAATTGCTACTGGAATTCTGAATAGTGGTGGAATTTTGCGGTATGCGTTGCTTCGGCGGTGGCGGCGTTGGCGGAACGGTCAACAGGAAAGCTTGCCGATCACCGTCCAGACACCGATCCATCGGTATCGGAATGATATTTTTCAGGGCGCCCAATTTATTAACGGGCTCCCAAATTTCCTTACACGAACTCGTGTAAATGTTATCCTCCTGCGTTTCGCTGGTCCGTTCGTCCAGAATTCGACCGTCGCGTGCAACCGTTACCTCCTCTTTTCGTATCAGCGATGACTTGACCGACAGCGACGTCTCGAGATGTACAGGCTGGCGGAGGATACCGGCCCGATACAGCAGCTGATTGAGTAGATCGCAGGGCGGCACTTGACCGGTCATCAGAGCGGATTTGATCGCATCGCCATCCGATCCTTCCAACTGTACGGGTATGCCGTTGATCAGGAGGATCTCCTCTTCGCGAACCGACGATGTTTTTTCGCAATCGACAATTTTTATGTCCTTGCCGAGCATCGATTCGACCGTTTTCAGTATTTCGTCGTCCATTTTTATTGGTTTTACGGACGCCCCTCTTTCTGGAAGAAGCTTCCTTTCTGCTGTTTGTTTTTTTCTTTTTTCCCCGAGATTCAAATCTAATTTTCTTTATTTCGAATTTTCTTGTAGTTTTCAGTTGAAATTAACATTTTGAAATCAACTTTTTGCATTTTTTTTTGTTTTTATGTTTATCCTAATCTTACGGAAGAAATTTAAGCCTCATATTTTCGTTTTGAACCTTTGGCAAGTTTTAATACTGTAAAATTTTCTGGAAAATTCAAACAGGATGTTAGAAAATATGTTGTTGAGTGTTTCGTCGAGTTGTATCTCGATCAATTGCGAACGCTCCGGAATTTTGTGGAAATTCAAACCTTTGACGTTAACGAGAAGGTCTGAGAGTAGCATCTAGCTGTGCCTGATGGATATGCCTCCGGGAGGAAGGTGTTTAAACAAAGATTTTCATGTAGACCGAAACACGCGCGTAAACTTGCAAAGCTGTTACTGTCCTGCAGGAGCCGGATTCCAAGAAGAACTTATTCACGCAAGGAGACGCAGGTGTGAATAGTGTCAAAAAGTTGCGGGCATAAAGTTTTTATTTCATTTTCAATAAACAACCCTTCGCGCTCTTCTTGCTCCAAATTCTGGTTCTCTCTTCATGCGGGCTAGGAAATTTAATCGGGGAGACTGCATGGCTTGGGTGGTGTTGAGACGGATGATCGGTTAATTTTTTAGGGGTAAGTCGGCGTGACTTGAAATTTCTATTCAGGACTAGGGTTCTCATGACGTTATTCGAGGAACGATTTCCCTCACGACCGCAGCTAGACCCGGCATCAATTTTTGTGAAACGGAGCGTCAAAATTAATTGAGGTCAGTGATGCGATACCATGCTCGGGGGACGTCACTGAAGGTTTCAGCAGGATTCTAAATCTGTCCAAAAGGTCAAATCAACTCAGCTGTGGCTTGAAAAAACAATTCCGGAGTACATAAGGACCTTAGATTGGCTTTCTGGAAGCGCAGACCTTAGACTACTTCTTATGGACTACCGCCGAAGACCTCACCCGAATTTGAATAGCCTGAAGCGGTGCCTGATCAAGGCAAGGCACGGACTCCCGCTGCAGTACTGGGCAATACAGAAATATCAACGACATCAGCATTGACGGCAGCCATTCACTTTAATATGTGTTTGGCTGCTCGCAGATCATCCGAAGAAAATTAAAACCGGCACCGTAATTACTTAAGCCGTGTTCATCTTATGCGTAATAAATTTCAAGCGATTCCGGAACCGCACATGAGCGGTCTCCGACGAAGGGAGTCACGAATCAGCAGCCTTCATCCAAATCGCATTCCACGCTATCGTCATCGCGGCACACAACAGTCCTCACTTCTGGTGACCTGATTCATTATTCCCCATTAGTTCGCTTCGCTATTGATTGGGGGGGGAGGGTGCTCTCTCCAGAACGAGCACACTATCGACCTAATTTCGACAGCCGGTCGCCCGTCCCATCGCGCCCAACAACAATTCCGAATGGAAAAGAAATCGAACGTCTTGGCGAGCATCACTCTGCGGAGGCTTCAAGCGGCCTCTAAATAGCGGGCGAGGCTAGAGACTTCACTAATCGATCTCGGCCGTCCGTCTCCATTGATTCTGATCGTCATTATTTTTTTTTTCCTCTCTCTCTCTCCCCCCACGCCAAGGGGATTGTTAACATGCCTGTCCGCCCTGGCCGCCGCCACGGATGACTGACCTCGACGCTTCTCAAGCAGAACAAAAAAAAAAAAAAGAAAAGCATTCTGCTAAAATCAAAACGTGAAAGCCCGTTGCCGCAGCCACGAAATATTAAATTGAGCCAAGCAGGAGAAAAAAAAATCAATTTTCAATCGAATCAGGAAGAGGACACGTACTCTCTTTGAGTTCTCCTTGGAATTTGAAGCGACTGTTCACGAAATTATCGTCCTTTCGGATTTCATATCCTGCTTCGGTCCGAGCCCTTTGAAAAACTGAAATACCCCCAAGGATCCGCGCTGTGCCACGCTGCTTCGTATCAGAACGCTCAGGCAGTTCACGTTGGAGCCATGGATTAACGTAGACTCCTGTCCCAGACTGCAAGTTCAGAATTCATACTGATGAATGCGAGAGCTATCTATACACACATAACATGACAGGTACTTTCAACATTGTTTTCTTTGTTTTTTTTTTTTTTTGGAAAATTGCCATTGCAACACCTTCAACAAAGACACAATCGGGTCAGCCTTGGGCTTTGGGTTATTGGAGATCGGAGGTGGCCCAGATTTACTCACGCACCCACTTTTCTGGATTTATGCGCCGACCGGGATTCGAACTTCGGGACCTTCGCATTGTATACCTACACGCTACCCACTAGGCCACTTGCAGTCTATTGCGTACAAACATTCAAAACGCAATTTCAATTTGGATTAATTAAGGGCGAGAATGAGGGGAGGGGGGGCGGACGGAAGAAGGGTGGGGGTGTCAAAATATTCGGTCAGTGAATTTTTCGCTGAGCCTGAAAGCCATATTGACAGTGTACAGAGCTTCGTCAACTGCACCATACCACACCCCGTGTTTAAACACATGCCATGCCGGATTATAAGTCGGAGAGTAATAAAATGTTGAAAGTTCGTTATTAATTTCGTTTTTTTTTTTTTTTCAAAAAGCTTAAAACGGTTTCCATGCTGTTGCTGCTTTTCAGCCGACCTTAAATGCCAGCGCGCGATAAATATTGACAGAGTAATGAGAATTAAAAAAAAAAACGCATCTGATTAGAAAAACCGCGTGCAAATATTTGAAAGACGTGTGAACCACAAAAGGCAAAGTGTGACATAAACAATTTTTTTTTTATTATACCGGCACGTCAGGAGAGAGATTAATCAGACAGCTTGTTATCTGTTGGAAAGGTGACGCCAGTACCGAGAATTCTTTTTGTAGTTTTGTCACTTCAGGAGATAAAAGCGCACGAATAATATACGATCGGAAAAATATTGCTAGGAATTCCATACGAATCTTGCAAGTACAGTTCCGCCATTCCGATTCATTGCGAAAAGAAATAGGGGTGCGCGAAGCAGCGGTTTTCTACAAAACTATGACTCATTCCTCATCCTAAACGAGAACAGAAAATCATTCGTTTATTCAATTCGGGTTCGTTCCCCCTTTTCTATTTCGCGTTGACTGGAATTGAGAAAAATTCACCCCGGTTTCCTTAAACGTTTTTTTTTCCCCCCGAAGGGATATGACTCATCTCTCCTTTTAACGAAGGAAAGAAAATTGGAAAAAGCGATTGGCTACGAGTGTGAAAGAAGAGGGTGGCGTCTTGTTCCAGAAAATCTCTGCGCTATTGTGGACATTTAATAAAGCCGTGAAACAAAACGAGTACCACCTTTGTTCCCAAAGCCCGGGGCTATCGAGATTACCGTCGTTGACCTTCGCAGTGAAAGACTGGATAGGTTTCTCGAGAAGAGTCCCGACCACAAATGGATAACTTTCACAATAGACCATCTCTCGTATAGGAACCCTAGAGCCAAAAACTGGCAGGCTTTTGGAATCCACCTAGAAAACTTGTTGGGCCGCTGACCCACACTTCCTACACAGAGTGGGACCGATGCCATCGAAGAGCACGCTAACTTCTCGCTGGTTATGCCACTAATGGCCAACCCTCATAAAATTCAAGAAGCTACAATGGGCTGCGGATGGATGACAAAAGAATTCCCGCACACTAAAAGGGAAAGTTAATGGAGCAGTTCGAAAACCACGGAAGCACTGGGAAGATTCAGCAAATCACTACTAAGATTTGCAAACTGAAGGACGCACTGAACAGGATGGAAGCGAAGTGTACCCAGGAGGCAAGGCCCGATTTGGGATGTATTGCATTCGACTGAAGGAGTGCGCGCCCTTTCACGATTGTCGAGTTCCGCAAGGCTGCCAAATTTACCGAAATACTTTAAAATATCCATCTGGATCCGGTTGTTATATTGCGAGTAGCCGGCCATAGCCTTCGCGTTCTATTCTACAATGGCGCCAAATCGTGTCTTGGCCTGCTGACATTCAGGTTCCTTAACATTTTCATTACTTATTATAGAAGGGTTGTTAGCCCTTCGCACAACCCTCTTTCTACGAATTTTTTTAATTTTCATAGATTGAGGTGACCAAGGTATATCCAAGGAGCCAATATGCTGGAATTATAAATTGCGCCGACCGGGATTTGAACTCACGACCTTCGCATTACATTACACGCTACCTACTAGGCTACACTCTAGCTCAGCCTTCGCGTTATTTATTCGAAATTTCGAATTCGCTGCACGTGCTCGCTCCAAAGCCCCCAATATTTCTTCGCGCAATAAAGAAAGTTTCGCGGGGTCGTCCCCCGTTTCACAGGCGACTTTGAATTTCGCTTTGAAACTCTCGAAGCGTGTATCTTCTCTAAAAATCGATTAAAAGCAAAAAAAAAAAAAAAATTGCAATTATTTACCCGTACATGGGGCGGCCTCCGTTAAATTCGAATTATGAATTTAATTTTCCGGCTGGAGGACATAGTCTCGTTTCTATGGGGTCACCGCTGCGGGACGGACAAGCCCGGCACTCCTAGTTATGCGCGCTCCAATGCCCCACATGCATAGCATTGCCCCCGATTCTTTTATTCGATTAGGAAGACTTAAATTTATTATTGTTGCCGTTTTTTTTTTTTTTTTTTTTTTTTTTGTTTTTTCATCCGCTAACCGGACA
Organism: Chorisops tibialis; assembly: GCA_963669355.1. Taxonomy (NCBI): domain Eukaryota; kingdom Metazoa; phylum Arthropoda; class Insecta; order Diptera; family Stratiomyidae; genus Chorisops; species Chorisops tibialis. The sequence continues at coordinate 1,017,802 of OY770265.1, read as the reverse complement.
TGTCGGTATAATCTTGAGATTTCGTAAGAAACGGAATAAAAAAAATCTAGTTATTAGATTTGCATCTTAAGACAGCGCGCAGGAACTTGTGTCCATAATTTATGAGTGTAGATTGTGTGGGAAATGTGTGACTATGACCTCCCGACCCGTCCCTTCGCCTCCCTCTCTATGGGGGAGGGGGGGGCATCAGTTTAACCGTAATTTTGCCAATACTTTAAGTACCTTTAAGAAAATAATCGCGCACGCCTGTTGTTTGCGTCTCGCTCTCGCATTGACATTAACGTCAGAGCTATTAAAGCCTGCTTAAGTCTCGTCTTACATTTCAGGTAAGAACTCTCGAGTACCTTGCGCTTTATTGTATTCACATCGCATGTTCCGCGTGCGTGTGTGTGCCGAGGTAAGAAAAGATAATAACCTGTCCCTGTGTACAAGACTTAAGGCTGGGCGGGTGCTTTTTTAATTTCTTGTTTTTACGTTCTTGGTAGCTTGACAAACATGTTTTCTTCAGAACAAGTCTGCAAGCCAAGACAATTTTTTGTATTTATTTATCGGATTTGTAAGTAGGGTAGAGTTACTCTACGACGACGAAGACAGTTGTGTTATTTTTCTTTTCAAGAGAGTTTAGGTTAAGCTACAGAGAACCTGCTTTTCTGTTGGGTTCATAACAAAAAAAAATGGAAGAAAACGTACATCGTTTTTTTTTTCATCACAAGAATCAAAGTAAATTTAATTTGTGTGTTCATTGAAGCGAGCGCACGACTTTAATTATTCCGATTTGATAAATGAATTGACGATCAATTCAATTTAGAGAATGAAAATTGCGCCCCAGTTTGACGTTTTGACCTCCGGAATTCTTCGTTGTGAAGTTGCCGTCTTCTTCGTATCCGTAAAATAAACTTACGCGCTGTCAAATTGAAGCCGATAAAGGAGTTGAATTGGGCATACTATCAGAACGCAACCGAATAGTCACATCGTTTTTATTTTGTACAACAGTCAGCACATTCCCAAGGATGTGTCCAATTCAGTTCGCATTTCATTTGTATATGGATTTGCATTAAATGAATCGCTTCGCTCTCAGCGCAAGGAAAGGACCGTTGTACTTAACATAGACGGCGCATCCTGAAGTACAATACAGACCGGTCGTCCAAAGAACATCTTGAGGCGAACACTATTGCAAGAACTGGAGCGACGTAATAGAACATACCACATCTTGAACATTTTACGTACACGCCTGACGCCTGGTCGCTAGTGTACGGTTGCCTTAGCAACACGGATTGTTTTTGAGACGACAATCATTAACGCCCCCGAGGGTAGCAGCTTATACCAAATGGAAGTTTGGCATTCATACTGCTGGATGCGAGACCTATCTAAATCTTTGCCAGTGTGTCGGTCACGGCACCGGGTTGGAGAACGCAACTCCACGTCAAGCTCCGAGGAACTCTGCCCGCGATGTGGACGGTAAACCATAGCCACCACGATACTCCCCGAAGGGCCATCTCCTATTGCCGGGGGTGGAAGCAACCTTCCATGGGCTCCCCGACACCCGCAGTACCACAAAACCTCCGGTCAGGTTTCGTAATTGTTTTGCCATATCGATGTCACCCTGAGGTCGAGGAGTTCTTTGCATTCGCGAAGGTACCTCTCCCTGATCTCTTCATGAGTCAACCAATCGCTATCCAGCCATGGGACACCCTTCCGGATCTTGTAGGTGATAGCTCTGCGCTTCACCTCCAACTCCAACGGTGGAGCACCCTTGAGTAAACCGTTCGACATACAGGTAAACATGCCCGCAGGATTACTCGGCCCCTCCGTACATTCCTCCAAACTGTGTCACGTAATCCCCTAACGCATGCCGACGAAATAGCTCTGCAACAAAGCCGTTTCTTGACAGCCGCAGTCGCGTAGCTTATCAAGCACGACGTCTCAGCTCAAATAGTCAAACGCACCCTTGAAATCTACAAAAATCCCAATATTTGCTAGCACTCCTCGCTACCGAGTCCTTCACATGTCTCCACGCATCTTCCGGTACCCTCAGCTTCACATTAAATTCCGAGCAACGGAGCGTTAAACCACACAACACCCACTAAGGTGTTCTCACACCATTGACGGGAGGTAGTGGCAGCAACAACCCTTTATGGTCTCCCCGCGCGACACCCGGTTACTTTCAGCTCAAGTTTCTTACAATCTCTTCCGGATTTATTTCGAATTCATTTTTTTTTTTTACAATGACTAAACCAGCCGCCGTCTGGCCAGCTCCTGGAATATGACAACACAGACGAAACAATGCCGTTTTTTGACAGCCGCTCATACTAATTCGCAATTGATTTCGATTTCTCTCTATTTTGTTAATTTCAATTTCTGGTATTTACTCGGTATGTTTTAATTAAATCAAAATCCGGATGATGATGATGGCTGTTGTTGTTGTCTTAATTGTTGTAGAGTGCGGTGCACATTGAAAAAGAGCACTGAAAAAGCATCAACACAAACACGTATGCACATGGAAAACAACACGAAAAACAAAAATGTAATTTATAAGAAACAAAAACACACTTTACTTTCTTTTTCCGATTTTTATTTATTTTAAAGTTTTCATATTTTTGTTTTTTATTGAGAATTTCGTGAGTTGGGCTCCGCGATCGAACATTTCGCTTTTTTCATTTCGATTTTTCACTTTCTTTTTGCAACCTTTCATCACTGTTAGAATTTAGTTTGAATTGTTTTCATAATTATTGTTAATCCATTACCCCGAAACTATTAACAACGCGAATTTTTTTTTATTTTTTTTTGTAATTATTCACTTGATATCGTCGAACGTCACGTAATAAATTACAACTGAAACTGAACGTGTAAACAGTTGCAGTTTCGGTTGTGATTCCGTTGCGAACGGCAGACGCATATTTCTCGGGGGTGTTTTTCTTCGATTCACAGATTTTCCGAGGTGAAAAGTTGGGAAAAGTGCGCGCGTCTTTCGAAAAGGAAAGAAGAAAATTTCGAGATTTTCCACACAAAATTGTGCGCCCCTGATGAGTAAATGAGAGGGTGCGTGCTATTTTGTGGTTGTTTTTTTTTTTTTGGCCAAGGGTTCACAGAAGTACAATTGAACACGATTAAGGGTGATAGAAACCACTATCCAGCAATTTTCAGATTCAGTGAAGAAGAGAAAGGAAAACGATGGGGACCAGATGTCCGCCAAAAACAACAGCAGATGAAGAAGAAGGAGATGTGTTGCAATTGGAAACGAACTCGAGGGATGGTACTGTCACGACCGCGCGCGTACTTCAAAAAAAAAAAAACAGCAACAACAATCACCGCTTTCAAAAATAGATTTTCTCCGACCCGAAGCGATACACTCACGTCCTGTGCTAAGTACGGACTGAATAGATAGATCGTGATGTTTTCATTCCAAACTGTTGAAAAGTTGATTTAAAACCAGTGTTGCAATTTTTCGTTGGCCCGAAGCGATTTTAGTACATTTCGGGCCAAGCATGACGAATTTCTAGTACAACAGTTTTCGATCCGGTAGCAACTTGAAGTTGTAACGCGCCGTGAATCGAGCTGTCACGGATTTCAGAGTTACTTCCACCCCCGGGCTATGGTTGAGGTCCGCTTAAATGGTACATGTCGTGGCAGTAGTCAGCCCATATCGTGAAAAGAGAGTCGGCGTGGGGTTGCACTTTCCTTAACCGGTAGATAGGCCTCGCATCCAGCAGTAAGAATGCCGAACTTGCATTTGGTATGGACTACGGTCTTCGGGTTCGTTAATGAATGTCGTCACAAAAACAATTCGCATCGCTCAAGACAACCGTAAAGTTAATAAAGGAGGTCCGAGCATTCACAATAAGCTAGGAACTTTTTCGCCGTCATTAGTGCGAATGGCGAACTTGCAATCGATATAAACTGGGCTTCTGCATGAGAGGGGGCCGCAGATTTTCGTCACAAAATCAATCCTTATTCGAGAATGGTGGCAGGTGTCCTCGGTAATCCAACAAGAACATCCAATCTTATCAATTTCCCGTTCAGACACTCCCTACAGGCCTTTAGTTGTCGCCGCGACCTTTTCATTCCGTTGTTCGAGAATTTTTCGCTCAAAGCGTGTGACCCTTGCCATATTCCCCCTTTAAGTTTCAATGTCGAGTAGTTGAAATTTTCGTCGACTTTTTCCGCAACATTTCAACCTTTGACGGCAACACTGGTTTAGTGTTTCCATAAAAAAAAATAAATCTTGTTTTGAAAGAGTATCTGACTATCTGACTGACTACACACAGCACGGTACTCTGCTCACTCGTATCTTCCTATACCTGCTGCAAATGATAGAGAGCTGCTCTATCGAACCACACACAATTTTCGTACTAACTGCTTCTGCCTGCCGTGTACATGTTTTTCCCATACATCGACTGTTAATTATTGAAAAAAGAAAAAATGGTCAACGGAAAAAAAATTAGTTTTCCTAATTTTCTGTTTAGTTTGGAAGATGCGAGATTTTGGCGCCACTCTAACGTAGGAGTTACTCCTAACCTAACCTTGAAAATAATTTTTTAACGGTTTGGTTGTTTACAGTGCGCCAGAATGGACGCCATAACGTTCAGCTGCCGTCAACCGGTGCGGAATCTCTTCCGCTTCGGTGACAAAAGGTCGCCGGAAGATGCGCTCAGGTAGCAGCAGAGAAGGTGGAAGAAGAACGCCACAATTTCGAATTAATCAGCATTAATCAATGCAAACGTAAAGTTGCGTCCAGACCAAGCGTACTCCGAGCTGCCTACAGTTTTTGAATAGGAGCGGACAATCTTTTAACTCTGTTATGGCAGCGAGACGTGGACATTAACGTTAAAGCATTCGAAAGAAAGGTCTTCCGAAGAATTTTGGGACCTGTGAAGGAAGGAACGGAATGACGAATAAGATACAACCATCTCTTCGACGAGCCAGAAGCTTCAATGTTCATCAAGCTACGTAAACTGAGCAAATGGAAGACAGAGTTATCCCCAAAGGCGTTCTTAAAGGCAAAGCGAGTGGTAATTGGCCAGTAGGCAAACGATGAATACAGCAAAGCCATCATAAAAATTAGCAGCTGGAGAACACGGTCTTTGAATCGAAACGATTGGGGCCGACGACCAAGCTGTCGCGCCATTGATGATAATCTTTTGACGGTGCAGGGGGCTTGTTTAGAGGAGTGGAAGCAGCCCCGACAGCCGCGGTATCGGGAAACCTTCTCAAAAATAATCAGTTATCATCGTTCGCTGCCATTTACAAAAGCGGTTTTGTGCTTCCTCATTTTCAAAAAAAAAAAAAAATGATGATGCCATCGTACGTTATGCAAAATGCCCTCTTAATACTCTCTAAATAGACTGGAAGCTAACCCCCATAAAACCGAGTTAGTCCTTTTCACAATCAATCAATCAAATTCCTGTTTAAGATCCCCTACAGGGACATAGGACAGACCCTGATCATTGGCCTTTAGCAAGTTGCCAGGACGACCGTAGAATCCGTCCGTATCCAAGGCGCTGTATCCGTTTCCCGTATCAGTTAGGTTTTAAAATCACGGGTGATAAGCCCATGATTCAGTGAGTGTCCATTTGCCATTGTTAGGGCAAGCAGGACTGGGTGTTGGTGAATTCTGCTGCACCATCTCGCACATCCTTTTTACAAGGAAACACAAAATTCCCCATTTGTTGACTCTCCTATCCTGGATGGAACCTGTCTTGTTTTCGCGGATAGAGCAAAATAGCTGGGTCTTATTTTGGATAGGAAACTGAGCTTCTACAATAGCACTACAGCCTAAATCGGGACTTGGCTTCCTTGCCTTCAGGTTCATTAACATTTATTTGTTCTTGTAAAAGGATGGCTAGCCCTTCGCACAATCCTCACTGTGCCATAGGTAAGAAATGGAGAATGCAGCCCAAAGTAATGCGCTGGCTCCACGTTACGGTCATCGGACCCATTTTGCTATGAATTGTGTGATTGTATGGTGGACTGCCCTAAAGGCAGAGTCAAACTGCACTCTCCTCGGCAAAGTTCAGAGAAGATCCTGTTTATGCATACCGAACTTGTGTCTCTGACTGAGCCCAATCAATCTGCAAAAATATTAAAGTTCCTGGACAGAGCTTGGTGCGAAGGAGGTTTACAACCCTTCATTAAATCATCCTAGGGAACCTGAAAGCGAGGTCGACCGGAGGCCATCAAAAATAGCCAAACTGCAATTATTACACAGCAAGGCATTCCTATCGCTTCCTCATTGCTCGTAAGTCATTTTATGGGCATGGGTAATTCAACCTGTTCGTGGTTTTTTCTTCATCTTGGCTGCTGCTTTGAAAGTGAAAGTACTAGAGCGGTCTGCGCGCACCATGTGATGCAATTGAATGCGATTTATTCCCAACAAAACCGTCGACACTGTGCACACACACTCATATTTTCATTGCTTTTCTTTCCCAATATTTTTCCGATCTGCCCTCCCAAAACATTCGAGCTCGAGCATCCACTTACGACTTCAAAAATCGTGTGTTACAAAATCCCGAAAGAAAGTCTTGGCAAACAATTTTAGAAAGAGACAAACGACAATCACATATCGAAGTGAGAGTTAGCCGTTGTGTGATCGAGCATAAAAAATTAATTGGAAAAAAAAAACAATTAAGTAATCGTGCAGCAGTTTAACATTTGTGACATAATCGTAAAAGCTAATTGAGTAAAATAAAAACAAACACGAAACGAACTGGATTATGATTCGAGCGATGCGTCCAAGACACATGCGAGCATTAATTGGAAGCGTGACGTCACACGAAGAAGCTTTACTCGGTCTGTATTGGGTCCACGAAAGTAACTGCGAAATTAAATCGCACGTTTCGAAATGGGTTAGGGAAATTACAAAAATTTCAATTCAATCAAATTCCTGTTAAGGCCCCCCCCCCCCTCCTCCTCCTTTAGGAGCATTGTAGAGAAAGCGCGATTCTGAGCATCAACATTCTCCTCAACTGCTCGCGACCAACCCGCCGTCTTCCTTGAGGGTTATAACCCAGAGGTTGCCTTGCGATGTTTTACTCTGGTTTCCTTAAAGTCGGACCGATCCACCGCCATTTTCGCCTTTGAGTCGTAGTGCCGGTTATACTTCGAAAGTTTGTCGTTGGTGATGACACTAGTGGAAGTCCCCCCCCCCCCCCCCTCCCTAAGCTCCCAAGGCTGGAACTCGAATCTCATCCGCTCAGAGAGATTGTAATGCCCGCGTTTTTCACATTTGTCGCGTAAGTTGCTACTTCGAGCGCTTTCTGCACGACCCCAATCAATTCCAATGAATTCATTCCACAAAAATTATTTAAATCTACAAAACTCAAGAGAACACAATCAAACTCACCCTAGATTTTGGCGTTTGTTTTAATCCGATAGCTGGTTGACTGCGATTACTCTGGAAGAAGAAAATGAAAAACTGAGGTTAATCGAAAATTTAAGGTGAAAACTAAAAAAAAGATTTGAATCGAGTTCAAGTTTTAGAAAATAGGAAGAATGATTCGTATGCAATGCGTACCCCCATCCCCTACTCTCCCCCGCCGTATTCGGGAAAGCTACGCGCGGGATGCCTCTTCTTTCTCTCTCTCTCGCCACATTTCCACCCGATTTCTCAGGAAAACTTCAATCAAATTCCTATTAAGAGCCCCTATAGGGGCATAGGACAGAAACAACTCTCTTGCACATGTCGCGATCCTGAGCATCGGCGTGAAGCTGTTGCCAGGACTTGTTTATTCCTCTGGTCTCCTGCTCAACTGCTGGCTTCCATGCTGGCTACATGGTCGACCAACCCAGACGTCTTCCTTGAGGATTATAATCCAGTGCCTGTTTGGCGATGTTTAAATTTAAATTTCACAAAATACGCATTGCAACTCTTTTAAGTGCTTTGAAGAGCCATCTATCCGTAAATTGCAATTCACCTCATTGTCAAAGTCACCACGCACCACAACTGTATAGAAGAAAAAAAACCCGACGTTCTGTTGGAAGGTAGCAAGCAGCGAGCGAACAACCCAGCTCTGTAAATTTGATGTAAAGTTATAAAAAATAAAAGGTTGCGTGCAACAATCTCGAATACGGCTACTGCACATCCGGTTCGAGAGGGCAAAAGGAACTCCACGCTGTGCAAAACAAAAAAAAAATTTGTTCCAGAAACCAACCCGATCGTAGCACAGAAACAAAGGAGTGTCGCCAATTCAGTGCCACTTACGCTGTTGAGTTTGAATGCCGCAACGATCTTCAAGACACCCCAAACAGGGGGTGCGGGAAAGGGTCAAAAGAAAACAAACGATGCGATCTCTTCTGAGATCTCGATCAAATCGGTCTCAGCAGCGACAGAAACAGCACGCGATTACAAAAACAGAACAACGATTCTCTTACCAGTAGATCATCGGAAGTAAGCGGCCGATAGTGTTGTTGCGCTCCACGTTTCTCTATCAGGTGCTTCTCCTGAATGATTTTACACTGCTGCTTCATTTCCTTCTGCAGTTTGCTGAGCGTCATCATCGATTGGCCGGTCAGGCTATCGTTGATAAACGGTGTTGTTGTTGCGGCGCTGGTATCGCCGTAACTGTTCGACATGCGTTTTTTCGCGGCAGCAATGGCCGCGGCCGACGTACCCGATGCGTTCGTAATTGATGACGTTGTTGTCGATGACGACGTCATCATTGTTGTGGCCGTCGATGAAGCGGCTAAACGTTGTGCCAGCAGCTGTTCGATTTGCTTACTCGTCTGATTGAATTGCGTGAGTTTTGTGGCCGCCGTTGAATTCGGTTGCGTTTTTTTCGGCGAAGCAGCAGAATAGGGCGCCGATTGTTTCGCCAGAAATTCCGGATCACGAAAGCCACCCGAATGCGATGAAAGCGTCGACGCACAGTCAACAACATCGGTTGATGGTTGTTGTTGTTGTTGATGCGATTTACTGCTGCAGTTCAAACTCTGAACGATTTTATTGCAACTGATCGATGACGACGACGATGTTGCGAGCGGTGACGACGACGACGTTGATGAAGAATCACCGGCACCAGAACCGCCGCCGGTTGAATTGCATCGGTCCGCCCTATCGTTGTTGGTGTGTTGAATGTTGTTATTGTTGTTGTTATTGTTATTATTGATAATCGTTGTTGATTGGTGTTGTTCGTGTTTCGGTTGATGATGTTTCGAGCTGCTGGGCAACAACATGCCGCAACAATCGTTGCTGAAACTGATGTTAGGCGACGAGGGTAAAGCGTATTCGGATTTGACGGCGGTCGTCGTTGGAATTGGTGTTGCTGTTGGCGTTGATGTTGACGATTCTGGTTTGATTCGACAGTTTCGCTGCTGCTGCTGCTGCTGTTGAACATTCGTTGTTGGTGCATTCTGGTGAAACAATCGAATCTGAAGATGATGATTTGTTGCCGGGCCCGCTGTGGGCGGAGCAGTTGTCATGCCAGCTGAGCTATCCTTAAGAATTTGTTGCGGTATTGGTGGAATGTTGGTGGGTTTTGCTGGAAGAGCTGGTTTTGGACGTTGCGGCTGTTGCTGCGTTTTTTGCAACATTTCGTTGTTGTATCTTAAGAATTCAATTTTTCGCCTTACGGACTGAAAGCCACCTGCGAAATATCGGGGTGGGCGGATGGATGGCTCTTCGTGTGTCTCCACGAACCGGATTCGATGTCTATTCTTACGACTCGGTCACCATAACTACCCACGATAAGCGCTTCCGCGGAGTCTCACTCGAATCTACTGGAAAAAAAAACACCCAATACAAGTTCGTTGGGATGTCGACGGGGGATTTTTTTTTTTTTCACGGCACAATTGCATTCACTATAATTTTCCGGGTTGGTTTTTTCACACACGACGGATCACTTGGAGCCCTTTTTCAGGATCATCGCGCGTCCAATCCCCTCCCGGCAATTTTCTCTTCGACGAAACTTCCTTTTCGGCTTTTCCTTTCTGTTGCTTTTTTTTTTTTTTTATCACGGAGTTTTTATTTTCTATGCGTTCGAAATTTCTCACTTTTATTTTTGTTTACATTCTTCTGCACGTCGCATATCACACACCGAACATTCGCTCTATGCGAATTATATGTGGGAGATTTCTTGAAGGATTTTTTTTTTGTCTGGGACGGGGTATGTTTTTGAAATGTTCTCCTCCTCCTTGGTTTCCGCGATAGATTCGTCGCGGAAAGCACCCTAAACACGAATTCCCCGAAAAGAAAAGAACGACAAGAAACGGGTGCCGCACACACACACACGGCAAAGGGATTCTGCGCGCTACGACCTTGGGAGATTCCATAAAGGACCCACTCACCCTTTCTGTAGCAGCCGTGTATTCGCGGCAACAACAACAACTCTAATAAATGCGATGCGCGATGATATGGGGCGCAAGGTAACCCTCGGCACACAGTTCACCCCACACCTGTGTTTCGAGGACCACACTCGCCTCGCACGGGCACAACTTTCAAGGGTTAGACGGGACATTCGAGATACACACCCAGATAAAATAACAGCTAACACTTACCTTGCCAAGTCCGCGCGTATTCGAGCTACGCAATCGTCCGATCGCATGCTGCCGGTACTCCTTCTCGAGCAAATCGTACTGCAATTGGATGCGTCTGAAACCGAAAGAAGGAAAAACGAAATTGAATTGAAAGTCTTCTAGGTATAGGGTGGGCCAAATACAATAGTTCCTTTTTAAAAATTCAATAAAATGAACAAAATTAAATTTTTTTCCATGTACATATGGCTTCATTCTACTTCTACAATGGCGCTACAGCCCAAATCGGACCTTGGCCTCTTGATATTCGGGTTCCACAACCGTCTTTCTACGAATTTTTCATTTTCTTAGTTTGATGTGACCAAGGTATATCCAAGCAGGCAATGTACCGGAACTATATATTGTGCCGACCGGGATTTGAACTCACGACCTTCGCATTACAAGACAAACACACTACCTACTAGGCTATACCCTAGCTGGCTTCATTAGTAAGAGCAAACATTCCCATTAATGATGGAATACAACTTCGTTCAAGTGGCTGCCTCGGCTGGCTTCGCGCATTCTGTCACTCCAATTTTCCAAGACCATGTCGATGATTTCGGGCTGTAGCTCACGGATTGCTTGGATGATATCGGCCTTAAGTGCTTGAATCGTTTCTGGATTGTTGGCATATAACATCGGTCCTTCACGGTTCCCCAAAAAAAAAAAAATTCCAAAGGGGTCAAATCGCAGCTCCGAGGCGGCCAATTGACATCGCCAACGGCCATTTTCGAACGGTTCACCTGTAATCGAACGATTTAGAAAATCATGCGGCCGTACATGGAGCCCCATACCCTCGCTGACTGGATTAGCTGGATTACGCCGTTCGATTAAAAAGCATCGTAAGAAATCAATTAAAAACAAAAAAAAACAAACAAAGGTCCGATCTTGGTGTGAAAATGTGTAAATTTGTTTCTTTTCCTCTCCTCTTCGTCTTCTTTTCGACAGCGAAATGTTAATTCGATTCGATGTGGAGCAGCAGACACAAAAAACCTGAAACCCGGTAACCTAAGACTGCATAACATCTCATAAAACATGTTTTTCGTTTTTTTCCCATCTAAATTTCATTTTGTGTAATATTTAACGATAATGAGGAATTTTTGAATATATTTTTTTTTTTTTTTGGGCAATAAACACCCATAATCGGAATTATATCATTTGAAGGAGGAACAGGTGACAGGTAGGAATTTAAATTTTTAATCAAATGTCGTGTTGACGCTGATCGATTGCGCCATAAAATCGATTTTGAATTTTTCGAATTTTCGCCGGTAAAATCGTGCGAGAGAAATGTGTGTCACAGGTGATGGTTGAAATGTCGCACAAATTTAAAGGAGTGTTCACGTTTTTTTTTTTTTTTTTTGAGTGGTCGTCGGGGGTGGGGTAGGCCGCGGATAGTAGACGTGCTCCATAGCATCCAACCCCTGGCAACGTTTTGGGGTGTTGTTGACACCGGAACTAGTGGCTAAGTAGAGTGACCGGCTTTGACAGCAACAATGGTTTCCGTTTATTTTCAAAAAGCGGAGAGCAACGGGCGGACATGAAGATACTTACGATATGGCCAAAATCAATTCCTGTTTAAGTTGCTCCTTAGCTTTTTTGATTGATCCGCTATCTTCGAGCGCCAGCTGCAATTCACGCTGCAAAACTGCCAATTTTCGTCGTTCAGCTTCAAGAAGTAAGCTCGTTACCTAGGGACAAAAAAAAATCATACAGTTTTTTTTTTGTTTGCATATGAACGCACTCCCTTTCGCCTTTGCCCCTTACACAGGCTCTACAAACTTGAGAGGAGTGCGTTCTGATCGCGATTATCCAAAAAAAATGTTTGAAACCCAAACTCACCTCCAACTGAATTCCGAATAGCTGACGATTTCGATAACATTTCGGCACATCATCGATTGTGTGACATAAATGATTATTTAAATAATTCTCATTGTTGTTATTATTTTCGATATTATCGTTGTTGTTGTTCTCCTTCTCCGTACTCTTATTTAATTTATCACTCTCGTTATTTAGCGAAAAAACACCGTTTAGAAATTCACGCGATGTTGGAGAATCCGGTTTTTCGATAGGACTCATAAGTGTCAGAAATTGGAGAAAAAAAAAGCTGAAGAAAAACAAAAATTGATTTCAAATACAGAGAACCGTTTTTCGGCTCAGTGGTGTTCAACAGTTCAGTTCGAAATATTTTGCAGAAAGTCTTCCGGCTCAGTTCGAATAAAGTTTTGCGGGTCCGTCAAAAAGTTTGACATGTGTCAAGGAGTTTTCGATTAAAATGATTTCTCTGTCGCAACGGTGATGGAGAAATTGCGATTGAAAAAACCTGAAAGATTCAATTTGATACGAAAAAAACAAAAAGTTGGCAACGGACAGATGTCGCAGATTGTGTCGCACAAGTCGAAGGTGATGATTTGATGGGCGCATTTGACTATTTGAGCTGTGAGGTAGTGATGAGGGGATTTATGTGGAATCCCGACCGCGTGGCAAATGGAAACTGAAGGGATAAAACAGTCCGGGCGACAACAAAAGGCTTAGGACCAGACTGTTTCTGTCCCATCATGCCCCCTGAAGACGGAATCTTAACAGGAATGATGAATTGACTGAACCGCAAAACGGTCGCAGACTCAAAAGTAAAACAAAAATCCAATTCAACTTTACTCGTGGGCTCCTAACATCTTCTGGGCGCACGAGTGCACACCAAGCGAAGAAGGCACACCACCAATCCAAGCTGGACAACCATTTCTTATTCCTGCTTGCTGTAATTGTTGTTGTTGTTTTTTTTTTTTGTAAAAAGTTAGAAGCACAATCGCACAATCTTATCTTGCGCTCGAAAAGATTTATTTCATCGGGCGAATAGTGAGTGCAACGCGGTTAGTTCTGGCTTGATGCGCCGCGCTTGCGACAAAACTAGATCTTGATCGTCTTTTCACGTGTGACGCTGAATCGTTGCGCTTCAGTTTCAACTTTTTGAAGAAGCTTATTTTTCCCCGCCCTCCCTACACAGAAGAACCTTCGGAGTCATTGATTCTTTGCGGTTTGTTTTCTGTGTGCCCCTTTTTCTTTTTTTTTTGTTACAACAAGCAATTCTTCTTCTGTTGCTTCGTTCTTCACAAGACCGCTTGTAAGTCCGTGTCTTTATTCTTTGCTGTTGTTTCGGTCCAAGATCGTCTTCACAAGAAAACGATTTTCTTCATTAAGATAGGCGGCAATCTTTTTTCGAGATCGTATCTAAGAAGGTAAAAAATTAATTTCACAGAAGAAAAAGAAAAAAATTACACCGAAGTTACCGTTACGATGTAATCGAGCGCTCAGGAAGAAGGAGGTCTTAACGCGTCTCTCTAATGCCAAACTTCAACTCTTGTGGAAATTTTTCAAATTTTAGGTCAACAAATTTGTTTTTTTGTGTTTTTATCGTATCTGAACTTCCTCATCGTTTGTCTTCGTCAGTGCGTGGCGGGGGCTGCCGATTATTCATTCATCCAAAGCGACTTAATTACATTATCTGGAGATTCGTCCGACCAAGAAAAGAAGCACAAAATATGACAAAACCGTTGGCATTCTAGTAACGGTCGCGATCGATCAACACGCGTATCTATCGTTAAAATTCGGATTCTTCTGAGGACCTTTCTTGCGATGGCTTCTGTTGCTAGTGATTGTGAATAGAGCATCCAACACCCTCAGGTTCCTCTTAACATTTTATTTGTTATTGTGAAAGGTTTGTTAGCCCTTCGCACAACCCTCTATCTACGAATTTTCTTTTTCGCAAATTTCGCCCAGATATACCCATGCTGAGATTATACGTCGACCGGGATTTGAACTCGCGACGTTCACATTGTAGACCAACACGCTAACCAACTAGGCTACACCGAGGCCCAAGGGTTTCAACTTCACCGTCCTCTACAAACCGGAATTGTTTTTGTGACAATAGCAATACGCGCCACCTCTTCATTGTTTAATGAGAGAACAAACTCGTATGCCAACAACCGATTCAACTATCGAAAATTGTCCTTGTATTTGAGCATACTGCGAATTAGCCAGTGCCGTCAGATCTTAAAAATAAAACGAAAATCTTGACCATGCATTGAAGTGTGCATTGCTGTGCAATTATTTTTTTTATTTTCAGTTTCTTTGCCGTTTTATTGGTTTCTGCCATGGCGGCTACAGCCTGCGACCTTTAACTTTATTAATAACTCTCTACGCTACACACGTGTGAATTGGCTTTTTTTTTTCTTTCACACCTGATCGAGTTTACGCACGCAGTGTGATTTTCACACACAAACGGCAGCAGCGTGTGAAAACAACAATGGTTTTGTTTTTTTTTTTTAATTTAAATAAATCAAGGTTAAGATTTATTTCTTCCCACGCTCTGTACGTCGCTAAATGTCGGTGCACGAAAACAATGTTTGGTAGTTTTGTTGTTGCTGTTCGTTTAATTTGTCACGCGATTAGGGCGTAACGTGTAATTTAATGGAAAGAAATTATTGGGAAGTTTCACTCTCTTTGAGTTTTGTATAGTCGAGTGGGTAGTGGTGTTGGTCTTGTAATGCAAAGGTCGTGAGTTCAAATCCCGGTCGACGCAATATAAAATTCCAGCACATTGCCTGCTTGGATATACCTTGGTCACCTCAATCTACGAAAATGAAAAATTCGTAGAAAGAGGGTTGTGCGAAGGACTAACAACCCTTCCACAATAAGTAATGAAAAATGTTAAGGAACCTGAATATCATGAAGCCAGGTCCGGTTTGGGCTGTAGCGCCATTGTAGATGCGGAAGAGGAGAGCATTAACTTGGACATAGGAAATATTCGCTAAGTTCTTCGATAGAAATCAAGAATATTACTGCGTGGCAATACGAAAACGTTCGTCAACTGTTTGCATTCTTCAACTGTTGACAGACACACTGGACCGAAGCTATTTCCCTCCTTTCAACTGTTCATACATAAATACGCTATGCGGAACAGCGGAGTTACTTCGGGAAATCTGCGGCCCAGTTTCGTACCTTCCAGTTAAGTTAATCACGTGAGATGGCACCTTCTAAAGCCTTTACCGATCGAGGCCGTTAACCGGTAGTGGGGAACAAATAATGCCTGCGTACAAGGAAGTTTCTGAAGATTAGAGTTTAAACTGTCGGTGGATGTTAACCTTGAAACACAACTGCGGAATGCCTGTCACTCCCTTGCCTTTTCCAGCTTCCTATTGTCTGTACATTTTGGACATTCATTCACCCCAACCTCATCGACCGAGCTTCACCAATCGTTAACCAGCAATGGAAGTCCCTTCCGGATCTTGTAGGCGATAGCGCGACGCTTCGCTTCCAGTTCCAATGCATAAAAACACGCATGATGTCCGTGGAAACCGTTCGAAATAGAGGTAAACATGCACGCAGGATTACTCGAAGGTACGCAATAAAAAAAAATATTTTCTCAACTTTGCCTGATTGATTATCCTACGAAGATGCAAGATGTCGCGTCTTACATATAGGAGAGCTGTCCGAGAGCTTCCTTGTACGAACGGATGTCAGACAAGGCTGCATATTATCTCCAGATTTTTTTCTTGTGGTATTAGATGACATCTTGAACGCTGCACTGGAGGATGGGGAGGATAAAGGTCTTCAGTGGAGACTGTTTAACATCTTAAGTCACATTAATTATGCTGCATTTCGCACCCAAATTTGTGTTCATTTAAACAAATTTAATTAAATGATCACAAAATTGATTAAATGCACCCAATGTCAAATCTCAGGAGTCAAATGTTCGCTTGTTGCATTCTAAATGCAAAGATGCAGGACTGAAAATAACTGTGCGTAAACCCAACTCCACATGCATATGGTTTCGAGCACAAGTGCACCGATTGTTCTTAACGGAGAAGATGTGAACGAGGTCCTAAATTTACTGTTATCTCGAAAGCATTGTCATATTGAGGTTCACAAGTGCTGCGGCATCCTCTCCCCTTTCTGGATGTTAAGGGAGATCTCCCTTCGCACAAAGCTGTCCGAGTATTTGAAAATAACCGTTCGACTTATCATGAAACTGAAAACTTTCGCGAACGAATGCGTCCATCGAAAACAGGCACTGAGATTCAAAGGCAGAAGTGGCAGTGGATTGGTTGCACTTTGAGGAAACCAGAGCAAAACATATTCAGATAAGTTTTATATTTTAATCCTCAAGGAAAATATCGGGTTGATCGACCATGTAGCGAGCAGGTGAGCGGGAGGTGAGGGATCCTGGCAACCAGAAAATGATTCGATCGAATTTGATTGCCAAAACTTTTTGACGCAAAACTTTCAAACTATCAACGGACTCCCACAAAATACATCGATTCGTAAATTTTCTTCTTCGAATCTTGAAAATTTGAAATCAACGACTTCAAAAAATTTCGCGTTTCTTTTCCTTACACTTTTTTTCCTTTTTCTTTTTCCTCTCGACTAATTTCGTTACATAGCTCGCAATCACAGCTATCGCAGATCTTGTTGCACTTTAAAAACGAAAAATAAAACACACACACACACACACACGCAAAACTCCGTGCACTTTTATCGCGACAATAAGGCGAGACGAAGATTCAAAAACGAAGCGCGCGCCAAATTTTGAAAATAAAATTTTTTATTTTATTCAAACATCGGTCGAAGCCTTTGGGGCACGCGCGTGCCAAATTCGAATAATGGGGAACACGCGCCGTACTTTATTATTATTTTGATTTAATGCGATTTTTCGCGATGTTTTGATTTTTTCCGTTTTCTTTTCGCGCTAGAGAACGACTTAGTGTAAGCTCGGACTTAAGACTGTGCGGTGCCTTGTGAAATGGACGCGGAATTGTTGTGGTTGCATACACAGCACACAGGTAACTAACGACTTACTCTAGGGGGCCTAGTGTAGTGCAGAGATGATGATGATGATGGCGACGATAATGGAAGGCAAGTTAAGACCACTAAGAGATTGTGTTGTGGTTTTTTTTTCTGTTGCCGCGCTTAACGCTATGTTGTTAAGCAGCATTGCGTCTTAAGTCAAGCTTAACGCGAAGTAAGAGCGAGAAATAAAGCGAGGGAGACCCGCTACCGGACAAAACATACGAAAGGTGGTGCCTTAAGTTGCCGTCTTCTTTTCGATCGTCTTCGTCTTGGCAAACATTGTAGACCCTGGCGGAGTTGTGAATCAACGGAGACTCCCTTTTGCATTGAATTCGGCTCAAGCGATGCATTATGCATGGGTAGTTCCTTAGTTCCCTTTGTATTTTGTTTGGCGTGAATGCTCAGGTCGGGACCTTCCTCCATTACAGGTCATGGTATTATGACCGCTTCAGCTTTTTTCCTTTCCTTTCGGAAATCGGACATATCCCGATACTGCCATGCTTCGGAGTTTTCGACGCCAAACTTTGTTCTAGCCCCTAGGCATGGAAGGATTGTTAGTCCTCGACGAATTTCCCTTTTTAGAAGATCGAGGTGACCCAGATGTGGCCACGCGGAAGATATGCTGGAATAACACGTCGAATAGAACTTGAACTCTTGACTTTCGCATTGTAGACGAACGCGCTACGCTTGGCCTGGAAATTCGGCCAATAGGCTTCTCAAATGTAAGCGGAAACCGACGAAATCTTCGTACTTACAAGAAAGCCAGATGACAATACGGTTCTGGTCCGGTTCCTGTTCCTGACTGCGTTATTCCTATCAAATGTGGCAGTTCTGCGAAGAAATCTCTCGAAGCAGATCGCGCCCAGCCAGACGAATTAGCCAAAGATGGGTCCAGTATATGTCTTCCGTAGGACCGCAGCCGCCGATTCTTGGAGCCTTCTTCGTTGCCGCGGTGGGCTTGAACTTTGTAGCGATAAGACAATTCGTCAGCAAGTTACAGTGCCGGGGGGTGCTCAACTGACTGCTGGTGGCCTTGGTGATTCCAGATCCCAAACAACTGAAGAAGTTCGGCAAGCCCGTGAAGTTTTCCACCAGAAATTGTTGCGAGCATCAGGAAAGATTGCGCGGAACTCATCCAAGGAACAAAAGAAATTAAGGAGAACCGATCGCGATCTTCGAAAATCAGAGCTGCGTTATCGGAAAAAACCGATTACATGGTCAAAATGGGCGGCTTCCGTCACCTCGTCCCGCGGTTCTCTTCGATATCAGAGAAAGTACACAGCTTTCGTATGCTTCAATCGTTTGCTCATTACCGAACCATAGAGCACTCGATCATATTAAGTGACCGCAGGTGGAAGGGATAGGCACACACGTAATTTCCACGGTGTTATCCATCGGTCCGAGTTGTTAGCTAATAGCTGGCGCTCCCCGCGAAAACGAGAGTGAAGTGCGGGTTTGTTTGTTGTGGTTTTTTTTGTTGTTTTTTCTTGGAACCAGTTTCTCTGTTTCTCTCGTGCCCCCGGTACCTAAAGGTTACGCTAGCTTTGATTTTTCATATTCATTTACTTTTATAATTATTTAAATTATCGATGCACTGGTTTGCGGAACGTTTTCGTGACTATTTGAGCTCATTTCCTGTTTATTACCGCATCTCAGACAATCGCCAGTTCGTTCGATCAGCAAGATCAACAATTACAACTACAACACTTTGAGCCGAGTGGGGAAAATGTCGCTAAATTGCCTTGAAAAATCGCGTTTGAAATTTTTGGCGATTTTAGCGATGACCAGCACCATCAGAAATGGGTTCGGAATTATTCTATACAAGGCCTGCGATCTTTTCGTGTCCGTTCTGGAAATGGCAAAAGAAAACTCCGGATGCGGAAGAATTCCTACGGTGAGAACCGTGCTATGATTGCCTTCTGGAACGCTCGAATATTGCGTTAGAGTAGAGGGTGGGCCAAATACAAGTTTCTTTTTAAAAATGCAATAAATTGAAAAAAATTAAATTTTTTTCCATGTATTATGGCTTCATGGCAACACAATTTCGTTCAAGTGGCTGCCTCGGCTGGCTTCGCGCATTCTGTCACTCCAATTTTCCAAGACCATGTCGATGATTTCGGGCTGTAGCTCACGGATTGCTTGGATGATATCGGCCTTAAGTGCTTGAATCGTTTCTGGATTGTTGGCATATAACATCGGTCCTTCACGGTTCCCCAAAAAAAAAAATTCCAAAGGTGTCAAATCGCAGCTCCGAGGCGGCCAATTGACATCGCCAAACGCCAAAAAACGCACTGTTTGGGTTAAACCTCACTCACTTTGGAAATAAGTTTTCAATATTTCCCAACGTTGTTCAAGTGTGAAGCGACTCATTTCGTTCCGCGGAGGTATGATACTGACTTCCTGTCAAGATTTCGAGCTTTGTCAAGATATGATTTAAAAAGAAACCACTGAATTGCCCACCCTATAGAAACAATGGAGTAAATCGAGCACTGTTACATCCAAATCTTGAGCGAAGGCAACGTGGGGCTGCATCAGAAGAAAAACGAAGGGCCCAAGTGGAAAACGTGGTCGTGAGTGCGACATCAAAAATAGCGTGGCGATCATCACGCCAACAGCAAGGAGCAAGTTACTTCGTCCCTGACGCTCGGCAAAACTGCATGGCACCACGCGCAGCCGTACTATTCGTCTTCAGTGGCACAACTGCCCAAATCAGTATTTGCTATGTGAAAGGGTCATTAGCCCTTCCGGCGACCCTCTGGATAGAGCGATAGGTACGATTTTTCATTTTGTGTGTGTGCTGAAATCATACGTCGGCCGCGTATTTTGAAATCCCGACCTTCGTATTGTAAACTGACACGCCACTCACTAGTCTAAGCTTCCGTGCTGTTATCTCAACATCTTTCCCGCATTCCCGCCAACTGAAACTCAAAAACCCTGAAGTGTAATGACGGGAAGACCACAACTCTAGCGTCTTGCGGCAATGAAACGAGTAAATAAATGAGAAAACGGAAACAACAAAGAATGAGAGAATGTACCTCTCCTAGATCGGGGGAGAGGCCTTACTGCGCCATTAGTATCTGTGAATTCTGTTCCAGTATCTACTAAAGTGATGTTCCTGCAATTCCTCCAGTGGATTCGTCACGCATCGCCAAACAAGCTCTGGATCATGAACTTCCCCTCACAGGAAGACATCGTATCACCGATCGAAACGTACAGTTGCTACGGAGGGCAGAGGAGCAATCAAGTCCTGACAATGCTGTGGATCGCGTCTTCTGAAAAAGAACTGTCTGCGCCCTTCGCAGCCCCCACCCACTTCAAAAGAAGGTCGCAAATTAATTTGATTTCTTTATTTTTTCTAATATATTTTTCTTCTTCTCTTTTCTAATTTACATTTTTCGATTAATCTCTAAGAAAAAAAAAAATCCCAGGAAAACAAATTTACAAATTTCATTAAAACCTAAAAAATATTTACTTTGCTTTTATCACACCATAATTTCTTTTTTTTTTTGTTAAATTCCCCTAATTCCAACACGGAAACAAGAAAAAAAAAACGGATTGTCTAATCGCATCATTTTTTTGTTTGTTTTCTTTTTCCGGTCTCTAAATTTATTTATAGATCCTAAAATTTGACAATTTAACTATGGGGGGGGGGGGGGAGGGGAGAGAATAATTCTAGAAGGAACTGAAAGAGGTGGTGGACAGGGAGGAGAAATCTTTCAAGGCACAGTCTGGGCTAATGAGTCATCGGTTTGAATGTCCAATTCCCTTGGCCGTCGAACTCCAATATGTGAGTGTGGAACTTGCTGGAAATTCAAAAAGGAAAATTGTTTAAAATCTGCCCAAGGAGTGAAATCTTGAACGGACTAACCGCAATGTTGGCCGGTGCGTTATAGTTAACAGCGTTATTCCCATGTTCTTGGCGATTTCATAGATCGAACTCTCCACGTCTATCGATACAGCACTGGTGCATTCGTCTAGGAGGGCGTATTTTGGCCTGGAATGTGTAAGTTTCAGTGGTCGTGCTCGATCCTTTTATCGCAACCCAACTAACCTGTGATAGAATAATCTGGCAATAGCCATTCTCTGCTTCTCGCCGCCCGATAGAATGTCCTTCCAATCGCGTACTACGTCGAAACTGTCCCTGCAAAATATAAATCAGGAAGCGCTATTTGAAACCTGCAAGCACACCGGTGTCCCGCCCATCCAAGCTCTTACCTCTGTGCTATATGCTCGAGCGCGACCATTTTCAAAATTTCCCGCAACTGGACCTCACCGATATCCTTCCGGATCATATCGTCCCGCGTATCCGGATAGATAATCTGATCGCACAAGCTTCCGATCGACATGTAAGGCCGCTGCGGAATATAAAACATGCATGGCTTGCCGTCAACGGGTCGCGGTATGCGCAATTCGCCGCCATATATCGGCCAGAGGCCGCTCAAGATCCGGAACAGCGACGACTTGCCGCAACCATTCGGTCCGGTTATGAAGAGATGCATGCCCGGATCGATGGTCAGCGTTAGGCTGGGCACAACAATATCACAGTTGGGCGTCACGACCGGAACATTCTGCAAGTGAATTCCGTCCGACGCGTCTTCACCGTCGCCGCCATCGACGTAAATCAGGCGTCCCTTCGCGATCGGATGTCCGTTCTGGAACTCCAAAACGCCGGCAGTATTTCGATTTTCCGTAATCGTCGTCTTACTATAGACACCCTCGGCCGTTTCCTCAAACACTTCCAGCATGCCGGCCACACGTGACGTGTACCCGGCCAGCGCTACGATTTCCTTATACGACGACATCAATCGTTCGATTGCATCCGAACCGGAGAGAAGCAGATTCCGAGCTGTGGTCAGATATTGCGTGCGTTCGCTGACGTTCGCTCCGGTGTCCTTCTCCAGGGCTACGGAATGAATTTGAAAATGATTAGTGGGCTGTTTGCGGCCACGCAGTATATGACGCGCGCCTCCTACCTGTTTTCGTTGATGTCATCAGGATCGGCAGAGATACCATAACCATACCCGTGCCGGACCACACATACTTCATGAAGAACTGCTCGAGCATGATGAACCAAAGCTTCTGCGAAAAAATCGAGTTCATCTGGCTGACGAGGCGGTTGTAAGCTTCGCGCAGCTGGATCAGTTCGACCTGGGGGAACGATCCGATTTAGAAGGATTGTGAACGAGAGATGATTAACAGATGCGCGTTTTTACCTTATGACCGCCGTAGAAAGCAATCTCCTCAGCATTGGTGATAATACGAGAGTGGATATGCCGCAAATAGCCGTATCGATTAGCTTCCTCGGCCACCAGCTGACCAAACTTGGGCGATACCACCCGCAAAATATGGGCCGTAGTCGATATCACAACGAAAGCAAGCAGCGGACCTGAAAGATTCACTCGTTCGGATGAAATAACGGGCGGGAGAGATCGGCGTGAGCTGGCTTACCGGAAATGATATTCGCTTTCATCTTTTGCGAAGAACGCATCAGTGCCAAGCCGATGAGCATCAAATCAAAGCACGGTTTCGTCAAACTGCTGTACAAGTGGGCTATAGAGCTAGCAAATACTGATATGTCCTCGGTCAATCTGGAAAACGGGGAAGAAAGCGTGGTGATATATGGTGTAAAGCGGTCATGTAGATGGCACTGCGTTGCAGCAACTGTCATACTACCGGATCACATAACCACTAAAGGGCAGTCAAGACTCGAGACACTGAACACGAAACACGCGTTTTATGTTTCACATTACATGGACACAGGTGTGGTGCTTTCTTTGAAATCCGACGGAAGGAAGGGAGGAAAAAAATAAAAACCTACCGATGATCGGCATTCTCAATTCGTCCGTCCAAATTCGATACGCGATAGTAGTTTTGATTCTTAAAGTATAGGTGGTACGAATGTTTAACCAGTCTTGTTCTGAAAAGAAAGAAGGAATGAAAATCGTCTACCTCACTCTCATCTCGTCCCCTTACCTAAACGCTAGCGACAATTTATTTTCTAAATAGCGAATCATCGAATTGACGAAAGTTGCCGGTATCGCAATGCCGAACCATTTCAACAGCATCAGTCCGAAATTCCGAATGTCCTTACGTACGATAAATTTAACGAGCGCACCCTCCAGCGCGGCCACGTAAATGCTTAAAAATGTTCGCGACACCAGGCAAACGGTATGAATACCGAGCAGTCCGGTCTCGTAGCAAAACGGGCGCGGTATCATAATCTCCAGGAGTTTCTTCAACTGTAGCAAGAAATTGAAATTCAAGCCGGGCTGATCCTTGTCACGCGATCGTTTCAACGACTTTCGCATTACGAGCTTTTCGGCTTGGGCAATTTTTGTTTCAGCATCGCTTGCAACGCCTCTGGCTCCTTTCAATCGATCAACATTATTGTTGTTGTTTGTCGGCGTTCTCTTCCCATCGGACGAATCATCGAAATCGTCGTCAATCGATCGGGGGCCTTTCAATTGATTCAAAACGATCGGATAGGATACTTTCAGAGCGTAGGCACATAGTGCGGCGCCGATTAATCCTTTACTGAGAGCCTCTCTCGTGCCGCCCAATTCTTCGCACTTTTTCAGCGTACTATCGACCAATTTCG
This sequence comes from Chorisops tibialis, assembly GCA_963669355.1. Classification (NCBI taxonomy): domain Eukaryota; kingdom Metazoa; phylum Arthropoda; class Insecta; order Diptera; family Stratiomyidae; genus Chorisops; species Chorisops tibialis. The sequence goes on along the minus strand of OY770265.1, from coordinate 993,858 downwards.
ATAGTACGACCATTTTCGGACTACTGCACAACTGTTTCGCTATCGGTGCGAAAGGGGGAGGAGGTTGACGACTATTGGATTACTATTGTTCACGGTGAGCAATCCCAGTTTTTACTCTCATCGACTTTTAGTTGATCAACATTTTGCCCCTGTTGCTTGTCGATCAACATTCAATTTTTGGTTTGGGTTTTCAATCGATCTGGAAAGAAAAAAAAGGGGAAAATTTGATTAAAAAAGTTTTTTTTTTTTTTTGCAATCGAATTCAGAAATTTGTGAAAAAATACCGGAAAAGATGAGAATTTGAAATTGGGAATAGTTTCACAGATGAGTCATCAGGCAGAGAGGAAGGGAATCTGACCCTACAAAAACTTGGGGAGGGGGGGGTCGATCGCTAACATGTCTGGTCAGCTCAGCATCGGGAAAGAAGTCGTCCTGCAAATAGTGACGCAACCATTGCGTCCGAGATATTAGGTTGTTGCAGATGAAATGGCGACTTTGCTGGGGAAATTTCAAACAACTTTAACTCTTATAAAACTTAATTTTATTAATCAAAATAGGTACCAGCAGATGCAGTTAGTTCTCCCAACAAGATACAAGTGAATTTATGCCAGTTTCGTAGAAGTCCGACTTTCTAGACTCATGCTGGAAGTGTTTGAGGAAACGGCCGAGGGTGTCTATAGTAAGACGACGATTACGGAAAATCGAAATACTGCCGGCGTTTTGGAGTTCCAGAACGGACATCCGATCGCGAAGGGACGCCTGATTTACGTCGATGGCGGCGACGGTGAAGACGCGTCGGACGGAATTCACTTGCAGAATGTTCCGGTCGCGCCCAACTGTGATATTGTTGTGCCCAGCCTAACGCTGACCATCGATCCGGGCATGCATCTCTTCATAACCGGACCGAATGGTTGCGGCAAGTCGTCGCTGTTCCGGATCTTGAGCGGCCTCTGGCCGATATATGGCGGCGAATTGCGCATACCGCGACCCGTTGACGGCAGTCAGTCTAGAATGGTTGCTTCATTGTTAAATTGTTTCTCCGCCAAAAAAATAATACAAATGTTTAAAAAGAGGCATTCGGTTGGCGAGAGGTCTGGTGAATATGGTGGATGAGGAAGAGTCTCAAACTGCAACTCGTTTAATAAGCGGAACCCACTTGTCACGCTTTTTGACTTTTCCAAGCTGCCGGGAAACTGTCGAATAGTGTACGCCCAGTTTCTCTGCAATGTCTCTTACAGTTTGGCGTGAGTCAGACTCCACTAGCAATCGCAGCTCGTAGTTGTCTATCGATGGTCCTGGGGGACCACATGGCTCACTTTGAAGGGCCATATCTCCTGATCGGAATTTTTCGAACCATCGCTGTGTGGTTTGTTCGCTTACTGTGTCAAGTCCAAATACCCTATTGATGTTTTTGGTTGCCTCCCTTGCGTTGTGGCCAAGTTTGAACTCGTAAAGAAAAAGTAACCGTTTTTAGCTCGATTCCATGCTTTTTTTATTTTCTTTTTCTCTCCAATCTCAATGAAGTCCAAAACTGAAATGATACCATGACCAAATGTCGGAGTATTTATACTTCAATATTCATTACTACCAGAGCCACCTGGCGTCAGTTTGAGACATGAAAATCGCAACTAACTTCACTTCATCGCGAAAGTTGCCGTTTCATCTGGAATAACCTAATACTCAAGGCCCGGCCGTTTTCAACCTACAAAACTTTCAGGACGGGTCTATGTCATCAGTCAACAAAAATTTCTAATAACACGCTAATTCAGTTCATTTCATTTTTTTTTTTTTTTCACCAAACCTCATTTTATGTCGCGCTACAAACGTTGAAACTATAAATGTTACATAGTTGCTCAAATTTAAAATCTAGAATGAAAAAAAGGAGAATAAAAAAGTAAAACTGAAAAGTGATCAAGTTGTGAGTGCAAAGCGCGAATTGAGGTCATTGCAACGCACATAAAAACTTTTTTTTCGCAAAGAAACAGCGCAGCCGAGAGATTTGAAGGGAACGGCAGACCAGACGCGGCATAAAGCTAATGACGAGATGATCGCCCGCTCCAATCTTGAAGATCTTGATTCATCATTTTGAAGCGTGCTTGCTGCTTTTTCTCTGCTATTAAGAAATTTAGCAACGATTATGGCGGATTCTTTCTTTTATAGAAATTTTCGATAGGGGAAGAGGGGTTTGCGTCAATTCTTCTTGTCTTAGATGTGTGAAAAACTAGAAAAAAAACTTGATGCGCGTCTAATTAAAATGTTGTAAAGTACGATGTGAAGTAAGCCGGAGTTCTATAAGGCGCTATTATCCTGCTAGTGTGGCAACACTTTGTCGCGATAGTGAGGCGTGAAGCTAAGATATTTACGCCACAACGAAATGCCAATGCTCAGGATCGTGCTCTCGGAAGAGAACTATTTCTGTCCTGTGCCTTACAGGAAATTGATTCCGGACTCAGACGCGCTCGTACTTCAGAATGTTGGGAAAATAAAGTGAAACCATCCGAGAATTTTTAGCATGACTCGCGAATTAAACAAGGAACCCATGTAGCGTGACTAATGGGGAGGGGGAGCTTACCGGGCAATTTATGATGTTTTTTCTTTATGTCGTTATTTGCTGTTTTTTCGCTATGCGGCTCTCGCATGCTCTGCTTGACCTCGACTCAAGACTCTAAGAACTCTTAGAGCCGCGGTTAGTAATTCCTTCCGTGTTTTTTGCGGCCATAATTCAAGTTTTATTCTTCAATTCATTTTTTTTTTTTTTTTCGTACGCAAATGACGGAAAGTTCTTCTAGCTTAGAAACTAAATCCGATTTCGTGGAGCGACCGGTTTAAATTAATCTTTGTGTTCGTCGAGTTTTGCGATCTGCTAGAGTGTTGGCCACTAATTTGCTTTGTGACCCGATTCCTAAGCACGATTAGGGGTCATCAATTCTTTCGTAAAGCGTTTTATTTTGCCTCCTCGAAGAATCGAGTATTCTTGGAGTTCTGTCCTATCAAATTTTTTCAGTTCCGCCCTCCGGATATCGGAATCGCTTGTCTGTCTAGTGAAGCTGCATTTCCATCGTAGAATCACTGTGGCGAGTTGCACAGACTACATTAGTGCAACGCCTATGAATTCGGGGACCTCACCTGGATGAGCAGATTATGAGCGGTGGCTTTCAACCGCAAGCTGAGCCTCATTCATCTTGAGATCCGAAATGAGTCGATCATAAACGGAAGACCGTAGTCCCAATCTGCTTTTTCAGATGGACAACTCCGCACCGAACTCCGAAGAACTCTTCTCGCGATCTGGGCTAATCACAACCACCACGTGTACCATAAAGCGGACCTCAAATTTAGTCGGGGGTTGAAACAACCTTCCATGGACTCTCCGATTCACACCTCAGGTACATGGAGACTCCAAAGGTTTTACTAGGTGAGTAAGCCCGGTAAAGGGATCCATTGTGCCCACCTTCCCTTGCGAGTAAACACAGTAAACATTTAAAGGACGAACAAGACAGTACGATAATGCGATATATAGAATAACGAGGCAGCCAGTGTCTCATCCCGACGGGAGGCCAGTGACTAGACAAGCCTAGAGATCCACATACCTTCAACAGGAACAACGGGACCCTCTAGTTGCTTCCATGAGTAATAGATAGCCCGCTAACCAGTAACGGCATCTCTCCTCATGGCGCCTGACACGATAGGAATACCACTTCACGTATACCCTGTCAGCGGCGATTAATTTGCTTATTAGGGATTCGGTGCCCTCAACAACAACATTGTTCACTTCCCTTGCGCCGTCCTTGACTGATCCGGAACTCTTCTCCAGAGAACTCTCCCTTCAAATTATTCGCGTACATCTCGCCTCATCAGTCGACATAGCGCTATGTTCGATACATGATTCATCTCGTTCTTTAAACTTCGTATTTGGCGCAACCTTCTCTCTTTTCGTCTCGGAGGGAACAGTTTTCCATACTCCACCATTCTTCCTAGGGTTGATGCCGTGAACTCTTACCCCTTGAAATACAACCGAAGTCTCTCTACATTATGTAATTTAAATTTTAACGCGTCATTGTCCGGGCACAAATCTTCATCCCGGTCGACCTTCAAATCCTTTTTGAAAGCATTAAAAAAATATTTTTTTTATTAGCTAATTAAACGCCAAAATAAAACATACGAAGAAAAAAAAAACTTCTTGCATCATTGCGCAAGATAAAAACCCACTTAACCTTTGAGAAAACACTTATTTTTATTTCGTTGCTATTTTCTGGGTAAAACGCCTCATTAAAATGAAACTTAAAGTCTCCAGCTGAAGCTCAAGATTACTGCTTAAAATTTTTTATGGTTTTTTTTTTTTATTTTGTGTTTTTTTTTTCTTTTTCTTTTAATTGGTCCGCGTGCTGTGTGCGGTCATGCAATTAATTCGTAGCGCTTCTAAGTAAGAGAGTAATGGAGCAGAGAATTTCATCCCTAGTGTAGCCTAAGCGGGTAGTGTGTTGTCGGCTACCACAAATCGAAGTCCGAACCGTGTTTGCCGTTCACAAAATTTGCTTCTTATCGGATCGAGAGGTTGTAAATTCCAAGATCAAGATAAATTCAATTTTTAATTATGTAACGGTCAAACAGTCCAAGCGACGCAGCAAATTTGGTATCGTTCAAAGTTTACTCCGATTGGAATGCGGAAAAAAATTTTGTACGATAAGACTCGAAGAGTTTCCCCATGCGATTTAGAATGCTGCGGCAGCAACAGATAAGCCTTGAGATGCAGAACTCATTTTAGTGTAAAAACAAAGAAGAAATATCTTAAATATCAGGAGTACAAATTGATATCCGTCGTTAACCAATAGATGGCAAAAAATGCTGATCAACAATGGCGTATCAGAAACGTCACATGGTAAACTTAGGCATCTGTCTACTCATCATTAGATTTGTGGAATTCTATCGGCGTCATATACTGTTTTGTACGCGAATATGTCGAAATTTCGGCCAAATTAGCGTCATTTGCGGGATGTTTGGCTTTTTGTCTTCAATTCAATTCAATGGCAATCATACCAAGGGATACACGGAAAAGTGATTTTCCCGCACGACAATTCTTGGCTATAAACCTACCCGGAAACACTGAAATGGGATGTCCTATCCAACCCGCCGCCCCTGCCGACTATCACCTATTCCGATCGAGAACGCATGACCTGGCTGAGCAGCACTTCCATTCTTACGAAGAAGCCGTTTCGTAGATCGGCTCAGCAATTTTTTCGCCGCAGAATCCGTATGCTGCCAGAAAAACGGCAAAAAAGTTGTGGCTAGCGATGTAAATTTCTTTGAATAATAAAAATTTGACCATTTTTGCGCAATAAAGGCTCGAAACGGCGGCTTTCAATTTGTACTCGCCAACACTTATTTCAATAATCGCAGTTCCATTCTTCTGACGTAGACTATATGCCGTGGCAAATTCAAATCTTATTCGCATCTGAGTAGTCCACGTCGTCTGCATGTAATAAAAAAAAAATAGTTTTATAGTACCTGCACGCTATTACGGTGGATAAGCGCGGGAATTTCAAAACATGCAAAATGCATAGACAAGAAAACGGAAAGAAAAAATGCTCACGTTAAGCTTCGTGGCGCGCGGTCAGTGCGGTCGTCTCGGCCTATCGATATTGCAGAAATCTTTTAAATTATGTCGTAAGATTTTCTTCGTTCCTGCCCTGCGACGGTACTCCACCACGGTCTCGACCCTATTCCGTCCGCCTTCCCCTGGTATCGAATTTCTTTGATTCTTGTAAGAAACCGAAAGTTTTGATTGGAAATCTGGGGATTTGTTGTCGCTTTTTTTTTTTTTTGTTTTCTTCCATTTTCTTTTCCGTTGATTGCAACTCTTGCAGCGGTTGCACCACGACTTAAATCAAGCGTCGAGAATTGCACTGAACCGGTTACGCGGTTGCAGTTTTTATTTTAATCGGCAAAAGCAAAAACAAAAACCGTTTTATTCGAAATGAAATTCTCAGCCCACCTCACCAGCAAAAAAATATAATTAATTTGATAATACGGGGGGGAGGGGGTCGAACGGTCTCCGAGCGTTTTCAGCAATACGGAGAATCTGTTTCGTTTTCCTGTTCGGATGGCCTCGGTAATCTAACAAATGCGGAAGTTAGGAGCTTTTAGCGCTTCAAAGAAGTTTTTTTTTTCCGAAATCCTGCGCCCGGACTTACTTTGAACATACTTTGGTCGAGAACAAGCAACCACGAGTTCTCGAGAATAGACAGGCTGACAATCAAACGGGTCCATGGTTGTGAGCATTCAATAAACTTTTCTGTACGCCCTCCCCCCCTACGAGCTTCATTCGTGCCGTTACAAACATTCGAACAAACACAGCCCTGACGTACTTTCGATAAAGTTACGAAAGTACAAAAAATCATCGAATTTCTAACAAAATCTAAATCGCGCGATCATACTCTGCACCAGAACGACATAGTGTGCGGATTTCTGCACAATGCACTGAAATATTTGTTTTTGCGCAGCCCCAAAAGCCAAGAAAACAAATATGTAACCCTCATAAAAATTGTACGCTACGTGAATGGAACACAAAACGATTTTTTATCATAAATTTAAAATAAAAAAAAATTATGTGACGGCACGACGATGATAACATTGAACGGCCTTTAGATTTTTTTTTCTCTCTCTCTCTCTCTTTCTGTTCTGTTTAATAATTGAAAAAAGTACGTTAGGTCGTTAAAACAAACCGAAGTCAAACTCGAATAACCTTGTACTTGAGATGTTTCATGGGGTCGGAGCCTCCATTAAACCTGAGCGTAAATTTAATTAGTTGTCAACGGAAAAAAAAACAAACAAAAAATTAATTTAAATCTTTTTACACTTTTTTCAAGTTTGGCTTACTTTCAAATTCTCGCAAAAATTTCATCATAATATTCGACTGGAATTTTTCAAAAATGAAAGACAGAAAAATGGAGATTACGATTTTCGTAACGTAAAACTAAGCGCTAGGATGTGTAGCCTAATGGGTAGCGTGTTGTTCTACAATGCCACGGTCAGGAGTTCTAATCCCATTGTATCTGGGTCACCTCAATCTGCGAACATGAAAATTCGTATCTATCTCTCCTCTATCCAGAGGGTTGTCAATCAAATTCCTCTTAAGGAGCATAGGACAGAAACAACTCTCTTCCACAAGACGCGATTCTGAGCATCTGCCTTAAGCTGTTGTCAGGACTTGTTAAGCCAATCATAGTCCGTTTTCGAATGCCAAAAGTCGTTACCGTAGAATCAGTCCGTATCCGAGGCGCTTTATTCGTTTCTCATATCAGTTAGGTTTTAAGATCACGGGGGATAAGCCCATGTTCCAGTGGGTGTCCATTTGCCATTTTTAGGGCAAGCAGGACTGGCTGTGGGTGAATTCTACAGCCCACATCCCACAGGGGGATAGTTAGCTCAGGTCCGTGGAGTCGCTAGTCTCCAGTTGCAGGAATTGGTAAAACCTCATCCTACAACTACCCCCTTGCGGGAAAGAGGGTTTTGCGAACGCTTAACAAGACTTTCACATAACAACAGCCGACCTCTTTAACTGCCGAAAAAAAATTTGAAAATCGTCATGACAGTGTTAGGAGAACTGGGCGTGAGTCCGTTCGTTCGATTTTGGTGGATAATTTGACTCGTTCCAATAGAGCTGAATTTTCTTAAAACAAAAAGTACCGTGAACAGATCACTTTGGACATGCTTGATCGTGCGAATTCTCAACCCACATTTATGGTGAAGAGACATGGGTCTATGAGTTTGACGTGCAAACCAGTCCACCATTGGAATGGAGGCAAAAAAAATGAACCAAAACCAAAAAAAAAAAACACGCCAAAGCCGCTCAAAAATCAAGACGATGCTCATTGTTTTTTTTTCGATATTCGAGGTTTGATCCATCATGAATTCGTTCCGGAGGGACACATTGGTCAATAAGGAGTACTATTTAACCATATTTGAAGCGTTTGTGTGAGCAAATCCTAAAAAAACGGAAGGATAATTCATGGATTTTTAAAGATGAAAAGGCGCCATCGCATTGAGCCTCAATTATGACCGAATTTGAGGCCAACAAAATATCGAATTCCATCAATCAACCACTGTATTCACTAGGTTTGCCCCTGTGTGACTTTTTCCTATCCTCGAAACTGGAATCGCCGTGGACTACTACTGAGGTGTATCCATTCAATCAGCTGCTGTAAACAAACTGAATAACAGACCGCGCTGATTTTTGGGATAATAATTAAGAAGACTAATTTTAATTACAAATTCCCGGTACTTTATGGTCACAATGTATTGTTCCGCGCCACATACATACTTTCGCTGACTGCAGACTGAAAGTAGACGCAAAATCGTCTTCAAGAAATGGAAAAGGACCACGGTTGGACCAAATCACACGAAAGAGCTGCCAGGACTCACACCTAAGATTTTCAAAATGAAGAAGGAGACCAAAAAAAACTAACTCAACAAACTCGTCCAAAACGTTTTTCATTCGCCTATCCCCGTTCCCTCACAAACTAAATTTACCAGATTATTGTAGTAATTAAAAAAAAAATTAATGAAATCGTTTCGTTTTAACTGCCAGCTCGTTATCTGTAGTTTTAAAGTTCATCGGTTCAAAGTAGAACAACGACAGTTTGTGGGTTCGTTTATTGGTTCAACAACAAAACTGCAGCTGTCACTCAAGATAACGAATCGAAAATTCGTGTCTACGAGCAGAACAGGAGTTTCCGGCAACATTTTTAACCGTTTTGAAATTGTCAGCGCAATAAGTTGAAAAGCATACGGGATGTGTGGTTAGCCGTGTTGGTCCAATGTGCAAAGGTCGTGAGTTCAAATCCCGGTTGACGTATAATTGTTTTGCTACTACCTGGCCAGCTACGGGGTCTAAAAATCCTTCCATAAGGCCCAAAAAAAACAAAAAAAGAAGAATAAGACTTTCGGAATTACCCCTGTTGTGCTTTATTAAATGTGACGTTTCGGTCTCTGCTCAGACAGTTTGATAATGGCCTCAGCAGAGACCGAAACGTCACGTCGAATAAAGCAACAACAGTGTGAAATTCGGAAATCTTTCCTTTTAATTCGAAATGCACTGTGAAAAAAATCAACAAACCAAAAAAAAAAAGGATCAAAGATTTGGACTGTAGTGAAAAGAAGAAGTTTGATTGTTCATCGAATCGACATCTAAACGAGCTGAAAAACAAGTTTCTGTGCATTTCGAAGGATCCAACAGCCGCCAGGGGTTGGGCGAAACTTTTTCGCCCAGCGACAGTTAGCGACCTTTTGTACTTTAACCGCGTTAATCGGTGTTCGATCCAAGTCCATAATTCTTCCTACCTGATAAATTAGTCTCGGCAATAAGCAATTAAAACGGAAAATAAGCACCAATAATAATAATAAAAAAAAAAAAAGAACAACAACAGGAACAACTTAACACAAAAGATTTAAATCTTTGTTTAAAATTTCGCGCCCGTGCTCGCACGTCCGAAGAAACAAAAAAAATCGCACACTCAAAATACAGCAACTACGCAAACATTGAGCTCTCGGAACCGACGACGATCAACAACAAACAACAACACTAATTAGAATCAGCACTGTCCTGCAATATATATGTTGCTCTGAGTGATTTTCTGTTGTTCTTCTTTTTCGATTTCGTTTTCTTAACTCGAAAAACGAAGTCTCTTATCGCTTCGTATCGAAACAACACTGAGCGGACTGTCCCGCGGACGAAAGCAGCGGACAACGCATCGCGTTATCGCACAGTTCTAATCGCGCCTATGAACTGCGCTAAATCTCGAGATTAGGAAATTTTTCTTCGGATAATATCGCGGAAAACGAACTGGCATCGCGCGATTTCGTTTCAATTTCGGCGCGCGTATAGCGGAAAATTCGTTTCCCAACTGAGACGAAAATTAATAATTTTTCTTCTTTTTTTTTCGAATTGAATAAAAATAAAAGAAAAAACCGAAAGGAAAAAAAAAGTACACGAGACGAGAGCGAGAATCGGAAACAAAGTGCAACCAAGCACACGCAGTTAGTAGCTAGCACACACAGCACGGAGAAAAACTTAAGATTTTAATTGGGGCTCGAGCGTTTGAGAATTCTTGGGTCCCGCGCACTCTGGTGGGAGGGCGACGAATATGCCGCCACTGCTGCTGGGAGGCAGGCAGCAGCAGCAGCAGCAGCCTTCTAGAGTGACCTGTCGAGCTACCGTCGTCGTCGTCGTCGTGGCCCAAGTCCCCCTAGCGCAGTCAACCCAAGCGCGGGGCTCCAATTGCCGAGCAGCAGTCTTACCCAGTCAAACAGCAACAACAAAAAGTTGCGGAGCTGCTCCAGCAGCTATCCGAAGCGTTTTAAAGCAGAACAACAAAAAAAAAAACTAAAACTATTTTTCTACTACTCGGAACACAGATGATGACGACAGACAGATTCGTCACCCACCTTGTAGAGCGCAAGGTCAGAACAATATGTACGACGCCCGCCCTACGCATTTCGAAGACGGAGCACACAATTATAGCGTGGGCCGTGAGCGAGCAAAAATAACAACAAAGCTGATCAGTAGGTGGAGCACGTTTTGCCAAAAAGAAAAACATTACCGCCATCAAGATTGAGCAACAACTTTGAACTTTATTCCACTTAATCTCCACACTCGGATAGTTCTTACTTCAGAAATTCTTTCGAGTGGAGCGTTATCACCCCTCCTACCTTTCCCCTGCATCCAACCATTCCACAAACCGATAGTTTCATGGAGTACAACTGTCAGCAGCACCACCGGTAATAGGAAAAAAAGCGACGTGATGCGCGCTCAAGCGATTTACGAACAACAACTTGTGGACAAAGAGAATCGTCTCAGCAGAGACCGAAACGTCACATTTAACAATGCATAACGATATGTGAACTCCTGCCTTTTAATTCGAAATGCACTGTGCAAACATTCACTAACTGATAAATTATATCCGGTGTCTCGGTTGAAGTTCTGTGGATGTTGAGAAATTTCTATTGCTTCTCGTACAATTCGTTGATAATATTGATTTGTCCTGGCCAGAATTTGCACATTGTCGAAATCGATTGCATGGTCCTCTGTCGTTGCGATCGCTGATGACTATCTGTTTTTTTTTCGTGTACATCGTTGATGCTCGTTGATCCTTGTTTGGACTGTGCGTCCTATGTAAACTTTATCGTCGGTTAAATCGGTGCCCGATGGCTTCTAAATCGCAATATGTTCCGCCACCAGCAGAATCGGCAACCATGACAGTGTTACGACCGGTGTTGAGGTCATTACGCTTGGAAGGTTGTCTTCGTCCTTCTTTACTACTGAACTGCTGGTATAGATCAGCTATTGATATTATCGAACGGTCCGGAGATCGTATTATCCTATAAATTTAATTCGGTGTTAGATTATACCTCCAATTCGTATGAATGCTCGAGTACCAAAAGGGGTCGCGTGTGTCAGGCTGCGAGCCAGTCACGTAGGTCTTATCTCAAGTAACCCGATCCTGTTTTTCTAACCTTTTCAGCCGATGGATCGGTTTTTGCCTTCTTCGGTGCGCTTGAACCGGCTTCCATCCATTGTTTTGACTGTTGTTTGGATTCTGGATCCATGTTTCGTCAACAGTTATGAATCGACGAAGAGATTCATTTGGATCACGTTGAAACAGTTGCAAGTTGTGCTGTGAAGTTGTCACACGATTGCGTTTTTGGTCGATTGTGAGCAAACGCGGCACCCATCTTGCGGATAGCTTCCGCATGTCCAAATGAATTTTCAAAATATTCCAAACACGGTCATATGAGATGCTTACTGCCTTAGCTATCTCACGCACTTTCACTCGACGATCTCCTAGCACGAGATCATGGATTTTGTCGATCATATCTGGCATGGTGACCTCATTTGGACGACCTGGACTTTGTATGGTCTTTGTGCTCGTACAACCACGCTTGAATTCTGAAACCACTTGTAAATCTTTGCAATCGATGGTGCAGAGTCCCCATAATGTTTATCTAATTTTTTTTTGGTTACATTAGCTGTTTTCCCTTTAGAAATTTATGTTTAATCAATACACGAAATTCGTTTTTATCCATTTTTGAAATTTATTGACTTGCTTAGACAGCAGTTTCACAACGACTAAAAAGGTACCAGGTTAAGCCTTTGCAGGTAATCTATTTAAGGATGAAGCAGGTAAAAAAAAATACCAAAATCCTTTCCTACCCCTCCTTCGTCATTTTTACACGTAATTATCGATCCGCCCTCGTAATAAATTCTCTCAGCGATGATAGCAAGCAGTTGTCAACGAGATCAAGTGCCCTAGCACGAGCGCCTTGGGTGTGGGTCTGAGCTGTGATTACTCGGATCGCATAAACTGACCACGAGGCCGGATGGTTGCGGTATTAGTTATGTAAAAGAATAATTTTGGGGCACTCGCATGGCTCTGACATTGGATAGACGGAAAAGAATACCCTTAGGAGGATTGTAATAGATCTTGGCGGTAGTATATCGTGAGGCGATTTGTAATAAATTCTCTCTTGGCAATGATAGCACGAGCGCCTTGTGTGGGTCTGAGCTTTGATTATTCGGATCGCATGAACTCACCACGAGACCTGATGGTTGCGATATTAGTTGTATAAAAGAATAATGTTAGGGGTATTCACGTGGTTCTGACATTAGATAGACGGAAAAGAATGCCCTTAGGAGGATTGTAATAAATCTTGGCGGTAGTATATCGTGAGGCGATTTGTAATAAATTCTCTCTTAGCGATGATAGCAAGCAGTTGTCAACGAGATCAAGTGCCCTAGCACGAGCACCTTGGGTGTGGGTCTGAGCTGTGATTACTCGGATCGCATAAACTGACCACGAGGCCGGATGGTTGCGGTATTAGTTGTGAAAAAGAATAATTTTAGGGGCACCCGCATGGCTCTGACATTGGATAGACGGAAAAGAATACCCTTAGGAGGATTGTAATAGATCTTGGCGGTAGTATATCGTGCGGCGATTTTTAAATTCTCTCTTGGCAATGATAGCACGAGCGCCTTGTGTGGGTCTGAGCTTTGATTATTCGGATCGCATGAACTCACCACGAGACCTGATGGTTGCGATTTTAGTTGTATAAAAGAATAATGTTAGGGGTATTCACGTGGCTCTGACATTAGATAGACGGAAAAGAATGCCCTTAGGAGGATTGTAATAAATCTTGGCGGTAGTATATCGTGAGGCGATTTGTAATAAATTCTCTCTTGGCGATGATAGCAAGCAGTTGTCAACGAGATCAAGTGCTCTAGCACGAGCGCCTTGTGTGGGTCTGAGCTCTGATCGCATAAACTCACCACGAGACCAAACAGCCGTTTTAACGGCAATGTAGGTGGACTTCCGAAGGCGATGAATTTCATGAGTTCGAGCCAACTAGAGTCGTCCTATAAAAGAAGACGACGACACTCGCTTTAATAGATTCTGACAGAGATGTCACAATCGACACCATTCGCAGAGTGGCAAGTTTAATGGTTTTCTTTTGCAAAATTCATCTTCCTTAAGTTAAATTCCCCCTTCAAAATTTTAAGTATTAAAGACTGCGCACAGTTCTTGAAACCGTACAAAAGAAAAAAAATTACAAACTGTGGTAAAGCACCTGTAGTGTCCCATAGATTAACTATAGTGCTGACTAGAGTTCCTCTATACAAAACATCCACTTTCATTACGGTTTTTGCTAACCGGTCGGCACCATACAATTCGAATTGATCGAGAAAATGCGATCTAACCGACTCAAAACACAAAAACAAATTAATTTTTTTTTTGTTGTATTTATATCAATTATAACAATAAAATACTAAGAAAAATAGTTCCATGCGATTATGTTTCGTTGAAGGAAAACCTATAGAAAAAAAAACACCGCGATAATAACTTATGACAAAAAAAGGAAAATGTAAAGGATTACACCATAAAAATGATACATGATTAATTTCCAGAAAAGAAAAATCCCCGACTATTAACACAAAACGGAAAAAACAGATGAAACATTGTAACAAAAATATAATTTTATAAAAAAAAAAATAATAATAATATTTACACGCATGCCATTCATTCCGCGAAGCCCTGCGCCATCACCAATTCATCCGGGCTCATGCAATTCCCTTGTATTTTTTTCCTTCCGTTCGTTCATCACTGATTCTTTCCTACTCCCCTCATCGCCTCTCACATTCTCCTTCAATCATGATTTAAATTCTTTATAATATAATTAACGCTTAATGCAAATATCGCAAAACTAATAACAACAATTAAATTCGAGCATATCGATTGCCAATTGCTGTCGTCGGGATTCGTATTTGCCGGAGGCGATATTGAGTTTTGGTCGCCGACGCCACTGGCCGACGCCAAATCGAAAGGTGTTGTACCATTTATTGCGGCAAAGTTCACGTCACCGTTGGCGCTATTTATCGAATTGCCGCTAATACCGTTCCGCTGTTGTTGTTGCTGAAGCAACAGTTGTTGTTGCAATTTCGATAGCCTAGAATTAATTTCATCACAAATATCGGGGAAGAGGTCCCGGAAAATAACATTTTTCAAATTGAATGCCAGCGATTTTTTCGCCAATTGCTTCTTTTCATAGGCACTGGTCTCAGTCGATCCGAGCGTCGGTGTACTTTCAAGCTGAAATGCAAAATAGAAAAATATATTTGTGAATTAAAACTGGACAAAAAGCAAAACAATAGCATCAAGGAGAAAATTCTTTTATTGTGGGTCTAATCCGGAAAACATTACTAGCGCAAACTCACCATAAAACTTAATAGCCCCGTTAGAATCGTGGCGACCGACCAGGCTGGATTCCAAGTATCTGGATGGAAATCTGCAAGGACGAGGAGAAAGGCGCGTTTTAATATACGGAAAAGAGAAATCGCTCGGGGGGTGGGGGGAACCCACCTGATATGCTTAAGCAAAGCCGCGTATTCGTCTTGAACCGGCCGTTGGGCGTGAGCATGACGATCGAGGGCGGCTTGAACGGGAACTCGCGTGGAAACAGCAGCGTTCCGTGATAGTAGCCGCCATAGTAGGGCGAATCTTCGGGCCCCTGGACCACGTAGTGCCACTCGAGGATATTGGACGGCAGTGGCTCGGCCGTTATATACGGCACCGGATCGCGCTTCAGCCGTAAATAATCCTGTCGCAAGCGGGATGTTGCCGTCGGCTTGCGGTTCGTCATTTCGCGGCGTGGAAGTGTCTGGAAAGGACTTCACGGACAATTTTAAACTGCTCCACACACACACACACACAATCGCGGCAAGAACTCACGCGAACTGGGCGCTCACGCTTGATTTCCGTGAGAATTTTCCTACCTGACAGCTGCTGCACACAGACTTCCCGTAAAATCGTCCGCTGGCCGCACGAACAAAAAAGGAAAAAAAAAACCAAAATATCTTCCGTCGACTTCGGGACGCGGCGGTTTTTCTGTCTCTGATTTTTGGGCGATGAACACGTAATTGTGAAAGATACGAACGAATTTCCGCACAAATCACCGAATTACACAAGGGTGGTGGTGGTGGTGGTGGTTCGGCCTCCGCCAACTATGACTGCGTTTTGCGCATCAAAACAAACATTTCCGATTGAAAATTCGACGCTGCGAAGAGTCACAACCGTGCGGCGGAACTAGTTCAATGCTTGCTCGGCGTTTTCGTGACGGAATCTGAACGTGAAAGGCAAAAATAAAGCGCAAGGCATGACATTGCTCGCAGGGAAAAGGAAAATAAACTCGAAGGTGACTGAGACGGGATGCGTACGTTCAATGCCGTCGAGCTGTCAAGTTGTCTCGTGAAGCGAAACGCGGCAGTTCGAATTTTTCTATTTTGCCAGACAAATGTAGAGAAAATATCGCGCTTGTTTTTTTATATCTTTTCCGGAAGTTTTTAACAGTTTCTGTGCTAAATCCAGAAGAAAAAGAAAAAATAAAAACAATTAAATCCTAGCCTAGGCCACAACCACTCCGCCTCATTCAAATCCACTGAACCAAAACTCGCTCGGAATGACAAGCAATTTGAAAGCTCGCAGAAAAAAAGAATTCGATTGCATTCTATTGTGCGTGCGTTGAATGAGTTGACGGACTGTTGGACCGCTAACCTGGAAAACAAGCGAAATATCCGAATTATTGTGAAAAACTCTGCACTTTCGAGTAGATTTTGAATTGAAACTCGCGCGAAACGAGCTAAATGTCTTCGCCGGCTAAGAAGCAGGACGACGCCAAGGCGGACGTCGTCGAGGAAAAGAAAGACAACAAAGAGGAGCCGCAAGAAATGGTAAGCGCGAGCCAGGAGGGCTCTTTCACCTCTATACTAAACTGGTACCGGTTCGTTTACAGTCCGATGAGGATCAGCAGCTGCAGGACGACCTCGCCATGCTCGTGGATCGCCTGCAAAACTCCTCCGAGGAGTTGGGCACCGTCGCGCTGGAGAACATGCGAAAATTAATCCGGGCGTCGACGACGAGTATGACGTCCGTGCCAAAGCCGCTGAAGTTCATGCGACCGCACTACGAAACGATGAAGGAGGCGTACAAGAAGCTGCACGGGCAGGAGACGCGCCAGATTTGCGCCGACGTTATTTCGGTGCTGGCGATGACGATGGGCAGCGGTAAAGAGTGTCTGGTTTATCGGTTCCTGTGCGACTCGAACCAGCAGATTGGCGACTGGGGCCATGAGTACGTGCGTCATCTGGCCGGTGAAATATCCGTGCACTGGCCGGAAACGTCCGGCAATTTCCGCGGCCGCCTAATCGACCTGGTCAAACAGATCATACCGTACAACATGGAGCACAATGCCGAGGCCGATGCGTGCGACCTCCTGATGGAAATCGAACGGCTCGACCTGCTCGAGGAGTACGTGGACGAGAGCGCGTATCCGCGCGTCTGCTTGTACTTGCAGTCGTGCGTGTCGTACGTTCCGGAGCCGGAGAACATAACGATCTTGAAGGTCGCGCTGAGCTTGTCACGGAAATTCAGCCGGCACACGCAGGCCATGCGACTGGCGTTGATGCTGAACAACTCGGAGGTAAGTCTGGCCGTGCCCGCTCCCCTCGCCTTCCCCCCATTGTCTGACTGATTTCCCCTCACTGTTGTAGACAATCGAGGAAATCTTCCAGGAGTGCACTGACTCGGCGATCCGCAAGCAGCTCGCATTCATGCTGGCGCGTCAGCACAAGTGGCTCGAACTGCAGGCCGGGCCCGACTACGATGACTACGACGATCTCATGGAGATTATGTCGAACGCGCACCTGAACAACTATTTCCTGAATTTGGCGCGGGAGCTGGACATCATGGAGCCGAAAACGCCCGAAGACGTGTACAAGTCGCACCTGGACAACACACGGACGCCGTTCGCGTCGACGCAGGTCGACTCGGCGCGCCAGAACCTTGCCGCGAGCTTCGTGAACGGGTTCGTGAACGCCGGCTTCGGAGTCGACAAGCTGCTGACCGAGGACGGCAACAAGTGGCTGTACAAGAACAAGGAGCACGGCATGCTGAGCGCGACCGCGTCGCTCGGCTTGATTCTTTTGTGGGACGTCGACGGTGGCTTGACCTCGATCGACAAATACCTGTACTCGACCGAGGATCACATCAAGTCGGGCGCCCTGCTAGCCTGCGGCATCGTAAACTGCGGCATCCGGAACGAAGTCGACCCGGCCCATGCACTGCTCTCCGACTACATCCACCACCAGAATACGTCGATGCGAATCGGAGCGATTCTCGGCCTTGGGATCGCCTACGCCGGATCGAATCGATCGATTGTGATCGACTCGTTGCGCGCCGTTTTCAATACGGACCGCAAGAACAGCGCCAACTCCGAGGTGCTGGGAATAACGGCGCTGGCGCTCGGCCTGATTTCGGTTGGGTCGTGCAACTCCGAGGTAACTGAGGTTCTGCTGCACACGATCCTCGGCCGAAACGAGAGCGAACTGCGCGACACGTACACGCGCTTCTTGATCCTAGGACTTGGCCTGTTGTACCTGGGCCGGCAGGAAGCGGCCGAAGTGATTATCGGCACGTTGGACGTTCTCGACGAGCCGTTCAATTCGATGGCAACGACGATCGTAGAGATCTGTGCTTACGCCGGCACCGGTAACGTCCTGAAAATTCAGCACCTTTTGCACATTTGTTCCGAGCATTACGATCCGGCCGTTCCCGAGCCGGACGAGAAACAATCGAAGCCCGCCTCGACGCCTCAATCTACCGCCACCATTACGACGACAACGACCGCAACGACTCCAACAACGCCGGCCGCCAGCAATAAGGAAAAATCCGACAAGGAGAAGGATCTGTCGGCGACGCAATCAATTGCTGTTCTAGGGATCGCATTAATTGCGATGGGCGAGGAGATCGGCGCCGAGATGGCGTACCGTTCGTTCGGCAATCTGTTGCGCTACTGCGAGCCGTGCATTCGTCGTGCCGTGCCGCTTGCGCTCGGCCTCATTTCCGTCTCAAATCCGAAGCTGAATATTCTCGACACGCTCAGCAAATTCTCGCACGATAGCGACGTTGAGGTGGCGCACAACGCCATCTTTGCGATGGGACTGGTTGGTGCCGGGACGAATAACGCCCGGCTTGCGGCCATGCTGCGTCAGCTCGCACAGTATCACGCCAAGGATCCGAACAATCTGTTCATGGTCCGGATTGCGCAGGGTCTGACGCATTTGGGCAAGGGGACGCTCACGCTCAGTCCGTTCCATAGTGATCGACAGCTGATGAATCCGGTCGCCGTTGCCGGACTGATGGCAACCTTGGTCTCCTTCTTGGACGTTAAAAACAGTGAGTAGCGGACAAGGGAAGGGGCCGGTGGGCCTCTTAGCGGCGCGAACATTCATAATTTCTCTTTCTCTTCCCGCGCAGTTATCCTCGGTCGTTCACACTATCTTCTCTACACGTTGGTGCCGGCCATGCAACCGCGGATGCTTATCACGTTCGACGAGAACCTGAATCAGTTGCAGGTCCCGGTGCGCGTTGGAATGGCCGTCGACGTTGTCGGACAGGCGGGCAAGCCGAAAACCATTACGGGCTTTCAAACGCACACAACGCCGGTCCTGCTGGCGATGGGCGAACGCGCCGAACTGGCAACGGACGAGTACATTTCGCTGACCGGAATCATGGAGAGTTTCGTTATACTGAAGAAAAATCCGAATTATGTTAAATAAGGGGGGAAACCGCGATTGTGACGTAAGCCGATAGTGTTTATTTTTTTTTTTATTTAATCTGTGAGCTAAATTTGATATAACAATAAAATTAATTAATAATGAAGTCGGACGTGTATTTTTGTTGTTGCTTTGGTTGTAAGTGTTCTTTGTTGGCGCCGGGCTTCCTGACCTCCGGTAATTCTTGGTTTGTGTCGAGTCGATCATCGACTTTCTAATCGTTTTGCACGCATCCTAATTAAGGCAAAAGAGTACATAATTTGGCGAAATTATTTGTGCAACGCAGCATCCCAACGCCATTTGTACTGGTATTGGTTGTTGGTGGGATTTCGAGCAATCCAGTAGGATCTGATCTCCAGCAAGTAGTGTAGCATTCAGGGATACCTGTTAGCGATTATCTGGGCGTTCGATATCTAAAGCATTAACAAAAACGAATCTTTTCCTTCATATTTTTTTTACATTTAGTTTTTATTCCTTTAAAGTACACGAAAAAGGGGGAATGACTGGAAACATAAAAAATAAAATAAAAGGAGAAATACAAGAGTTTTGTTTTTTCGGTTCAACACCGTACAAATTCATAGTTTAGTTGTTTGTTGTTTCTTTTAAATTCTTGAATTAAAAATTAGTCAGTCTGGCGTCGCGAAGAAAAATCATAAAACTTAATTTAAAAAAATATATGTTGTGTTTTTAGTTTACTTCACTTTTTTTTCTTGTTTAAATAGAGAGAAAGATACGAGTAAATATCACATCAAGTTACTGTTTTTTTTTAATTTTTTTTTGTATTTTGTTGAGTGGAAGGTTTTGTTTTTTTTTACACTTAACACGCACATTTAAAATGGACATAGCATTTGTGCGTTGTTGATACACACGTCACAAACATCAAAATTTTCCTTAGTATATTTTAGGTGATGGATTAATTGAGGAGTGTGGGGGGGAGTTAGTAACCGGGAGCCAGGGTCACATTGATAAAATTATGATTAATGTAGATTTAGTAGTAGATAAGTTATGCCTCTCTCTCTCTCTTTTTGTCGCATAGTGGAGCGTGCGATTCCTTCGCGCTCTACCGCTCTTCTCGGCCGGTTTCCGATTTTAATTCGGTGCCTGATCGTCGGTCATCATTGTTTTGCGATGGCGAAAAGCCAGGAGAAGATCCTTTTCTTCGGGTGACATTACAATTGGGGTCGCGTTGCCCTCCAATTCGTTCTCGTCGTCGCTATCGAAAGGAAATTCGTTATAGTTGCGAAGATTGTCGATAGCGGCGACCGAATTCTCCGCCGCTTTAGCGACGGCGGGACCAGCATAGACTGATGGATTATTATCAATGGCACCGTTCTGTTTTTGTTTCGGTTCTACAGTCGGTGGTTTCTTGTTTTCGTCGTGGCCGTTAGTCTGCTCGTTGTTTCGGGCGGCCGCTTCGTTAGCGGCCCGAACGACAAGCGTATTCTGCCATTCGGGAAGATACTTTGCAGCGAGCTGTTTCATGACAAAGCTTCGATCGCCGAGCGGTACGGTCGGACGTTGTGTTGTGGCCTTTAAGAATGCGGCGCGCACAACTTGAGCGGCCATCGCATGCGTACGGTTTCCGGTTGTGAAAACCGGTGTAGTAGCCGAAAATGCAGTGGTCGGAGTAGAAGTTGTGGCTGCCGCTGCTGCAGCACTGCTACTAGCCGAAGCACCACTGTCGTCGTTTGAAGTGGTCGCAGCAGCAGCAGCTCGCGCGGCTCTCGCTTCATTATTTCGAGCGGCAGCAGCGGCAACAGCGGCTGCAGCTTCTTCATCGCCACCGCTACTATCGCTGCTGACCGAAGCCACAACTTTGGCCGAAGCGGCCGCAATAGCTGCCGCAGCAGCCGGATCGTGTTGGCGTGATGCCGAAAAAATACTGTTGATCTGTGTCAGTGCCTTGAGCAGTTTCTCTTGCGTGATTGCATCCGCGCTGGGATCGTGCTTCTTGACCGGATCGTCAGCCGGTTTTGGTTTTGGCTCTTTTGGTATCGGGGTTCTGTAATACGAAAAGAAAAAATGATAGAAAGAAACCCGAAAAAAGAAAAACAAAATCAACAACTTACGGTGTAATAATTTTTAAATTTTCCATTCCGTTGCTGCGATCGGCACGCTTTTTCGACTTTTTCGTATTCTTGAACGGCGCCAATATTTCCGGACTGACCTGTGTACTCTTGTCGCGTACGACCGGAGCCTGAATTCCGCGCTCGCGCGTGTGATCCCTCTTTCGCTGTAGCTTACTCAATTCCATTTCCAATTCGAGAATTCGACGTTCGGCCGATTCCAATTGGAATTTCATCATGGCACGTTCGCATTCCGAGAATTTTCGTGGCTTTGGACGTTGTTGCTGCTGCTGCTGCTGTGATGGTGTTTGTTGTTGCTGCTGCTGCTGCTGTTCAACGTATTCTTCAAAGTTGACCTTTTTGACGGATCGGCCACCAGCCGAGACAACAATTGCGCTCGGAGCTTTCGGTTTCGGTATGTTTTCTAATACCGAAAGTTCCGGAACGGATGGCTTCGCTTTTGGGGGCTGGCGAATATTTCAAAAATTTCGATTGAGATAGAATTAACGAAATAAGCAGGGAAAAACTTACGTGAGCCATATGAGCAGTTGGACGCGGTGGTGGCGGCATTGGCGACATCGTTGAAGCCACAATTGCAGCACGAACGCGTTGCTTGTCCTTTTTCGAGGTGCCGCCGCCGTTACGCATGCATTTGTCCAGAATTATGATCGGATTGTTCGTATCACCCGGTGCACCGCGATTTTTCTCTTCGAATTGGGCGTTCAGCTCGCGAAAAAACTCCATAGCATCGGCTTCCTCCTTGGTTATGATGCCGCCGACGGCTCCTTCGTCGTCGGGTAGAATTCGCGGGATGGTGACTGTGTTTGTTGTTGGGACTTTCTAAAATGAAAAACGATAGTATAGTGCGTTGATTCAAACTGATTTGTAGGCTTTGAATGAAACGGACATTGTGGTGGGGGATATTTCTGGGAATGTTTCAGGGAAAGGTGACGCAGACAGGAATTTTTCGAACTGTGACAAGGCAACAGCCTTACAACTGAATATACGATCGCTACCTATTTCGCCATAGGCTTTCTTGTCCTGCAAATTCCTTATGTGCCTGTACATCTTCAAGCGCTCTCTGCTCGCCTTCACTAGATTCAGAGATTGCCATCATAAATCCATTTATTTCCAGGTACTGCAGCCGCCCAGTCGGAGCTGATTTCCTTACTATCATCCGAGTTATCACAATCTCGACTATTGCCGGATTTTACCTGTCCCACAGACTAGGCTCGGTCTCTAAAGGTTTTCGCTCCACTTGGAAGTTGTGTCCTGCTCCGGTTGGAGGTCGCGTCCTGCCCCGGTCCCATTTAAGTTTTTTTTTTTTTTTTTTTTTTTCAAATAGGAGGTGGAAATCTTCAAAAGACTCTTTCGCAAGTGTCCCTGAGGATGCGTGAAGCTGTTTGTGAACACATGCGAAAGTAGTGTGGGATTCTTACCCACTAAAACCACCCCCTCCCAATGGAGTGTATTGAACAGTGACCTGCGTCATGTACTGTCTCCATGGGCCCTCGAACGGGATTTTATAAGCTTTTCTCTACTGCAAGAGAAGTGGCAAGAGGGAAAAAAAAAATATTTATCTAGTTACCTAGTATGTTAGTAAATTAAAAAACATTCAAAACGCTTTTGTTTAAATTTTAAAAAACTGCAAACTTACATCAAGAAAAAGCTTCTCCCGAATCTACAATCGTAAAACTATTTAATTCTATGCACAACTTAAACGCTAATAAACAACTTAAACGCTAATAAACCGATTAATAATAAACAAACAGTGTAGAAATAGCAAAACTACCGATTGGTGGCCACGTTATTGGTCAAAATATTCACGAAATATCCAAAAACGATGCGTCCACCCGCGTAAAAACTAATAAGCAACTAAAAGCTTAATCTTCGCGCGGCTGGGGCAGAAACAAGTCCGGGTGAGCAGACTTGTCCCCATAAAACGGATCTTCACCTCTGGTAAAATAAAACTGGGTTTTCCTGTATACCACGCTAGGATCACTATACAATAACTAGCACGTGCGTATTTAAACTAAAATTTACCACAACTATAAAATTGGTCTGAATTCATGCATTTTCGTTAGTCGTCCATCAAAATGAAAATAAAAATAATTTAAAAACAAAAATACTCCAAACTTAAATTTGTCCCAATCAAGTTCTAGCAACAACAGCGGAAGAGGGAGTGAGCTGGGGAAAGACGAAGCGACTGCCACGTCAGCTCTAATGTTCCTGTGATCAGGCTTCATGTCATGGCGACGTTGTGCGATGGCGCACGAAAAAAATTTCGCGAATAGGTGAAGGCGCAAATTAGTTTCCGGAATGTTCGAGAAAAACCAAAATCACCGGAAAAAAATGGCACAAAGCTATTTTTCTGCACTCTTCACAGCTTCAAAGCAACACAAGACTTGAAACAACGGAAAAAGGACCTCTGGCCCAAATTCCCTTTGATCGAAATCCCGTGGCGAAATAGAATTCCCATTCCCATTTCGGTGGGCGCCGAAATAACGAATTAAGTGGAAGCACTATGCACGAAATTAAAAAAAACTTCAATTTCACTTTAGAATAAACTTCGAAGAGCCAAGTGAATCGAGGCTTTTCGCACTGAAGATTGCACAGAACTGTTTCATGGAGCACAGCAACAGTTTATTTTAGAATCGCGAGAGAGCACGAAGAACAAGCGAGACAGACTTCCAGCAGCAGCTAGAAGAAGAGAACCCCACTCCAACGGAGCTACACAACGTTAGCAAAATGGAGGCGTAAGTTTCGAAATTTCGGGAAGGATCGCGAAAATTTCATTTTCTGAACCGCGAAAAAAGATCCTCAAGACCTTAATGTAATCGAAACTGCGAGTTTGCGGGGAATCAGCAGCGGCAACAGTTGAATTTGAAGCGCGACTATGCTACGAGAATGGGATAACGGCAGCCGTTACGTGGCCCCGAAAATTTAATGAAATATCATTTTCCGATAGGATGTAGCGAAGAAGAATGCACTAAACTATCGCGAAATTCTACTCTCACGAATTTCACAACACTCAAAAGAAACCAACACAAAAGCCCCCAAGGGACAAGACCTCTGCTCTAAACCAGCGCCATAACGATTCTGGAAATCACAAGCTCAACGCCGGGGGTCCTTCGACGTGTATCATTTCTATTTGGGAGCTTCCGATCCGCGCATGTACGCATAGGTAGGAGTATTTGGGTAAACACGGGAAAACAATAGGACCTATGGTCCAAGCTGCGACCGAAACGTTTTCGGGGTGTTCGGTGATGGGCTGCGAGGGTCTAGCTTTCACTATTCAGCCAAGGCGGTGTACGTGGGAAGTTAGCGAATCTCCACGAACGATTCCGATGAGTGCGAAAACGAGCGGATAGCGCAAAGGATGCAAATGCGAAAGAATTTCATTAACCCAAAAATGGTAAAAAAAAAATTTCACTATCCCCACAACAAGTGAGGAGACCAAGAAATTCCGTTAAAGCAAAAAAAAAAAAAAAGCCAGAAGTCTCCAGAACAATTTCGGGAATCACCAAGAAGTGCAACAATTGCACAACATTTTCCACGTCAGTTTTCACTCGCGACACATGAAAACAAGAGCAGGACCTCCAGCCCTAGTCGCGTCCAACACACTTCTTGGCCAGAGCAACAGTTGAACTGAACTTACAGGCAATAAACTCAATTCGTCACGTCTTTCGTGATTGCATCGCACACACAAGACTGCATTCGAAACCAAAACACAATTAAATTTTTACGACTTGTGGGCAACGCGCAGAACTTAACTGAAAGCACGATCCGGTGCTTGGGGCCCGAATGCGTTCCGAATTGCACATTAATACATTTCGGAATTCGCGGATCAGAAACGTAATTTCTCTAAGGATACGGAGATAAGGTTGTGGGAGGAGGATGGTATAATCATAAACGAAATCGGTCCACGTCCTTACCTCAATGGCACGAGCCGACAATCGTGGCGTTATGGTTGCAGGCGGCGCTCGAGCTATGAATCCGGAACTTCCGGGCTTCTGAAACGGGAAAAAAACCGATAAACACTCCGGACAGGCGAAGCACCCAGATCTTGAAACACTTACCTGCAACAGATGAACTCCAGGACGAGGCAGTCCGTTGATCATGAGTGAGAGCTCCGGAACAGATGGCAGAACCGAGACAGCCTTGAAAAAGGAGGTGGGCGAGAAGGAGAACAAAATCCAACATAGTTACATTTCGGCAGCTCGATATACGAAAAGTAGAACTCACCTCGGCATGCGAGCCCCGATTGACTGGCTGCGGAGCGCTACGCGGCACCGAGTCCTCGCAAAACGAAATTTCTTTCGATTTTCTGCGGCCTCCTTTGGCTCGCATCTCGACAAAACTGTTGGCGTTTTTCTTGGGCACGACGGAGGACCTGATCGGGCGCTGCTGCGGCTGAGCTACGACAAAACTTCTCGAAACAAAACTCCGACAAACAAAAAAAAATAAACACTGCAAAAATCCTGAACGCCCGCGATTAAATCCTCCAACTAACTGTTCGTCGACGTCGTCGTTCTCGTCCTCCTGAACTGGTGGGTAGGCTCTGCGCACTACATACCCCGCGAAGCACACGAATTTTAAAATAGCATCTCGCACGCGCGGTGCAGAGGACGACACGAAAAGACAACACGACAGTAAATGATGTCCCGGCGTAAATTGGCGAGCAAATTGCACGGGGCCTGTTTCCGAAATGTTTACGACGGGCTGCTGGTGCGGCGTGCCGAGTACAACGAAAGGGCAGCTGGCGCGGCTTCTGGAGTTAAAAACAAAAAGAAAATCGCGAATTGCAATGGATCTGTGGTCAAGGTCGTGCGGCTCCTCGTACCGCGTCGATCAAGGAGAAGTTTATACTAGCGGCTTGGACTGCGCGCGGTCCCCTCGATGGAGATTGTTGTTGTTTTTTTTTTTCCTTCTTTCTTTTTTTTTTGTTGTTTGTACTGTTTTGACAGCCGTGAGGAAATTATGTCTGTGGTTGTCTGTATGCGAACGGAACGGCTGGGTCATCGGGCTCCAGAACTGAGCGGGAAATTTTCAAAATTATTTCGGCGATTGGTTTTCTCTTTTGAAAAGACCAAGGGTATCAGCACGCTTTTTTTTTATTATTATTCAGGATCCTCTACATATATGTCTTCTTCTTCCTTTGAGTTTTTTTTTCTAAATTTTACTTTTTCGGTAGCTTGGCCTCTGGTTTTTCGTTAAATCGCCTCCAAGGTTCCCCCGCCCCCTCCCTAGCAAACTGTTTAAAGCCGATAGACAGGCTGCCGGGGAATGAAACATGCTCGGATTTTTATTTTACTTTATAACCGCATTCTTCATATTTTATACTATTTTCCTAAATTTTACTTTTGCCACATTTTTCCCAAATAAATAATTTTGATTTTCTTCTCTAACACTTATCAAACCATTTCTTTTCTTCTCTAGCCAATGGAAACCGTGCTCGGATAAGGACATCAGGAAAAGTTCGCCCGACGGATCTTCCAATCATCATCATCCTTCCATCCGGTTCATCAATAAAATTACACACGTCCATTCGAAATTTGCGCCAAAGTGACCTTCAGGCTCCTCTATAGATGTCTTCTTCTTCATCGGTGTTTCTTATTTTTTTTCAAATCAATTAGAAAATTAAGTTTAATTTAAATTGTACATAAAAACGAAAATCAATACGTTCGAAATTTTACTTCATTGTACTTTTTCATTTTTCAAAATTATTCCTTTGTAAAAAAAAAAAACAAAAACAGAAATAACGATGTAAATGCTATAAAAAACATAAAAAAAAATTTATGAGAAAAATTCATATTTCGGACAACATTTTGCATAAAATTTATAAATTTTTGTTTTATTTTCATTCACAGGACCCTCCATTTTGAATGCACACATCACGTACGGGAAACACCAATGGTTTAAACATTTGAAAAAGACGCGCCCAATCCATATCGCGCCCGTCGCGGAGAAAATTGCAGTCGGGAATTTTGCCATACAAAATCGATCGACCTGAACCACTCGGCGGCCATGAGCCAAATGTCCCGGCAACTTGGTTGCTCGAGAGGAAAAGACGTCAAGATTCTCTCCCTTTGTCAACAACAATGTGCACGCACGTGGCCACAAACTTCAGAATTTTTGTATGGAAACGAAATCTGAGGTAGTAGGCCACCAGAATTCGCAGCAAGCAACCGAACTCCGAGTTCATTGCCTACCTCTCTCCCATTGTTTACATCTCTCCCATGAAAAATTCGACCGCAACACTGCGCATGCGCGCGGCGGCCATGTTCACTTCATGTTGACATCTCACTTCATTCCCGATCGCTATCTCTGTTGTGCAGCCGGCTCGACCGCCAGTTCATTGCGGGCTGTCGACGTGAACGCACGTCGTCTGCGTGGTGTCTCGCGTCGGTTTCCATACTTTTTTCGTGTGGTTTGCTTTCCGATTTGAAAAATAAAAATTGATTGAAAAATACGTCTGTTGTTTTATTTTTATGGAAAAGTGGTTCCCGGAGGATGGTGGCGAGGCTCCCGTGGAGTTTTTCTCTGGAAAATTGCAGAATTTTTGTTCCCACAGCATTTTCACAGGAATCGCAGCCCTTTACCATTCGGAAAATTCGTTGTTGTTTTATTTTTATGGAAATGTGGTTCCCAGAGGATGATGGCGAGGCTCCCGTGGACTTTTCGTCCGGAAAATTGCAGAATTTTTGTTCCCAAGGCATTTTCAGAGGAATCGCAGCCCTTTACCATTCGGAAAATTCGTTGCTGTATTATTTTGATGGAAATGTTGTTGCCAGAGGATGGTGGCAAGGCTCCCGTGGACTTTTCGTCCGGAAAATTGCAGAATTTTTGTTCCCAAAAGCATTTTCAGAGCAATCGCAGCTGATCTCGCGCTTTACAATTTGAAAAATTCCCGCCAACGTGCTGGCGCCCTCCGCGGTAAAAATTCAAATCAATTCCAGGTTACTCGATTGCCCAAAATTCAAGCGTCAATTTTGTATGAAATCGAAATCTGAGCACTAGGCCCCCATAATTCGCAGCAAGCAACCGAACGCTGAGTTCATTGTTTACCTTTCTCGCTCGCACTGTCATTCTTTCTCTCTCTTGAAAAATTCGAGCGAATCACAGCGCATGCGCGCGGCGGATCTCTCTCCCATTGTTTACATCTCTCCCATGAAAATCACTGCGCATGCGCGCGGCGGCCATGTTCACTTCATGTTGTCATCTCACTTCATCCTCATTCTCTGTCTCTGTTGTGCTGCCGGCAGTCCATTGCGGGCTCTCGACGTGAACGGACGTCGTTCGCGCGGTGTCTCCGTCGGTTTCGATATTTTTTTCGAATGGTTTTCCGATTTGAAAAATAAAAATTGATTGAAAAATACGTCTGTTGTTTTATTTTTATGGAAATGTGGTTCCCGGAGGATGATGGCGAGGCTCCCGTGGACTTTTCGTCCGGAAAATTGCAGAAGTTTTGTTCCCACAGCATTTTCACAGGTCTCGCGCTTAACCACTCGGAAAATTCGTTGTTATTTTATTTTTACGGAATGGTGGAGGATGGTGGCGAGCCTTCAGTGTACCTTTTGTCCGGAAAATTGTAAAATTTTTCTTCCCAAAGCATTTTCAGAGGAATCGCAGCTGGTCTCGCGCTTTACCATTCGAAAAATTCCCGCCAACGTGCTGGCGCCCTCCGCGGTAAAAATTCAAATCAAGTCGCGGCCGTTCACGCCACTCGATTGTTCAAAATTCAAGCGAAAAGTTTGTATGAAATCGAAATCTGAGCACTAGGCCACCATAATTCGCAGCAAGCAACCGAACGCTGAGTTCATTGCTTACCTTTCTCGCTCGCACTGTCATTCTTTCTCTCTTTTTCAAAATTCAAATGTGGGCGTGGCCCCGTCGCGCGCATGCGCAGTGATTCGTTCGAATTTTTCATGGGAGAGATGTAAACAATGGGAGAGAGATGGCCGCGCGCATGCGCAGTGAGTCGCTCGTATTTTACAAGAGAGAGAAAGAATGACAGTGCGAGCGAGAAAGGTAAACAATGAACTCAGCGTTCGCTTGCTTGCTGCGAATTATGGGGGCCTAGTGCTCAGATTTCGATTTCATACAAAACTGATGCCTTGCGTGTGCGACAATCGAGTGGCCTGACGGCCCCGATTTGATTTGAATTTTCACCGCGGAGGGCGCCAGCACGTTGGCGGGAATTTTTCGAATTGTTAAGCGCGAGCTCAGCTGCGATTCCTCTGAAAATGCTTTGGGAAGAAAAATTTTACAATTTTCCGGACAAAAGGTCCACGGTAGGCTCGCCACCATCCTCTGGCAACAACTTTTCCGTAAAAATAAAACAAAAAATTTTCCGAATGGTAAAAGGCTGCGATTCCTCTGAAGATGCTGTGGGAACAAAACTTCTGCAATTTTCCGGACGAAAAGTCCACGGGAGTCTCGCCACCATCCTCTGGCAACCACTTTTCAGATTTTTTTTCCGCGGCGGGAGCCGGACCGTTGGCGCGAATTTTCCGGATGGAAAAACGCGAGACCAGCCGCTAATCCTGTCAAAAAGCTGTGGGAACAAAAATTTTCCAATTTTTCAGGCAAAAAACTCCCCGGGAGCCTCGCAACTATCCTCTGGCATCGGCATTTTCATATAAATAAAACCACAAGCGTATTTTTCAATTTTTATTTTTAACAACGCCATTGTTGGAAAAAAAATCACGAAAAAATAATTGAAAACGACTCGAGACACCGCGAGGACGACGTCCGTTCACGTCGAGAGCCCGCAATGGACTGCCGGCAGCACAACAGAGACAGAGAACGAGGATGAAGTGAGATGACAACATGAAGTGAACATGGCCGCCGCGCGCATGCGGAGTGATTCGATCGAATTTTTCATGGGAGAGATGTAAACAATGGGAGAGAGATGGCCGCGCGCATGCGCAGTGATTCGCTCGTATTTTGCAAGAGAGAGAAAGAATGACAGTGCGAGCGAGAGAGGTAAACAATGAACTCAGCGTTCGGTTGCTTGCTGCGAATTATGGGGGCCTAGTGCTCAGATTTCGATTTCATACAAAATTGACGCTTGAATTTTGGGCAATCGAGTGACCTGGAATTGATTTGAATTTTTACCGTGGAGGGCGCCAGCACGTTGGCGGGAATTTTTCGAATTGTTAAGCGCGAAACCAGCTGCGATTCCTCTGAAAATGCTTTTGGGAACAAAACTTCTGCAATTTTCCGGACGAAAAGTCCACGGGAGTCTCGCCACCATCCTCTGGGAACCACTTTTCGGATTTTTTTTCCGCGGCGGGAGCTGGGCGGTTGGCGCGAATTTTCCGGATGGGAAAACGCGAGACCAGCCGCTAATCCTGTCAAAAAGCTGTGGGAACAAAAATTTTCCAATTTTTCAGGCAAAAAACTCCCCGGGAGCCTCGCCACCATCCTCTGGCATCGACATTTTCATATAAATAAAACCACAAGCGTATTTTTCAATTTTTATTTTTAACAACGCCATTGTTGGAAAAAAATCACGAAAAAATAATTGAAAACGACTCGAGACACCGCGAGGACGACGTCCGTTCACGTCGAGAGCCCGCAATGGACTGCCGGCAGCACAACAGAGACAGAGAACGAGGATGAAGTGAGATGACAACATGAAGTGAACATGGCCGCCGCGCGCATGCGGAGTGATTCGATCGAATTTTTCATGGGAGAGATGTAAACAATGGGAGAGAGATGGCCGCGCGCATGCGCAGTGATTCGCTCGTATTTTGCAAGAGAGAGAAAGAATGACAGTGCGAGCGAGAAAGGTAAACAATGAACTCAGCGTTCGGTTGCTTGCTGCGAATTATGGGGGCCTAGTGCTCAGATTTCGATTTCATACAAAACTGACGCTTGAATTTTCGTCAATCGAGCGACCTGGAATTGATTTGAATTTTTACCGTGGAGGGCGCCAGCACGTTGGCGGGAATTTTTCGAATTGTTAAGCGCGAAACCAGCTGCGATTCCTCTGAAAATGCTTTTGGGAACAAAAATTCTGCAATTTTCCGGACGAAAAGTCCACGGGAGCCTTGTCACCATCCTCCGGGAACCACTTTTCCATAAAAATAAAACAAAAGCGAATTTTCCGAATGGTAAAGGGCTGCGATTCCTGTGAAAATGCTGTGGGAAGAAAAATTTTACAATTTTCCGGACAAAAGGTCCACGGTAGGCTCGCCACCATCCTCTGGCAACCACTTTTCCGTAAAAATAAAACAAAAAATTTTCCGAATGGTAAAAGGCTGCGATTCCTCTGAAGATGCTGTGGGAACAAAACTTCTGCAATTTTCCGGACGAAAAGTCCACGGGAGTCTCGCCACCATCCTCTGGCAACCACTTTTCAGATTTTTTTTCCGCGGCGGGAGCCGGACCGTTGGCGCGAATTTTCCGGATGGAAAAACGCGAGACCAGCCGCTAATCCTGTCAAAAAGCTGTGGGAACAAAAATTTTCCAATTTTTCAGGCAAAAAACTCCCCGGGAGCCTCGCAACTATCCTCTGGCATCGGCATTTTCATATAAATAAAACCACAAGCGTATTTTTCAATTTTTATTTTTAACAACGCCATTGTTGGAAAAAAAATCACGAAAAAATAATTGAAAACGACTCGAGACACCGCGAGGACGACGTCCGTTCACGTCGAGAGCCCGCAATGGACTGTCGGCAGCACAACAGAGACAGAGAACGAGGATGAAGTGAGATGACAACATGAAGTGAACATGGCCGCCGCGCGCATGCGGAGTGATTCGATCGAATTTTTCATGGGAGAGATGTAAACAATGGGAGAGAGATGGCGGCGCGCATGCGCAGTGATTCGCTCGTATTTTGCAAGAGAGAGAAAGAATGACAGTGCGAGCGAGAGAGGTAAACAATGAACTCAGCGTTCGCTTGCTTGCTGCGAATTATGGTGGCCTAGTGCTCAGATTTCGATTTCATACAAACTTTACGCTTGAATTTTGAACAATCGAGTGGCGTGAACGGCCGCGACTTGATTTGAATTTTTACCGCGGAGGGCGCCAGGACGTTGGCGGGAATTTTTCGAATTATTAAGCTGCGATTCCTCTGAAAATGCTTTGGGAAGAAAAATTTTACAATTTTCCGGACGAAAAGTCCACGGGAGTCTCGCCACCATCCTCTGGCAACCACATTTCCATCAAAATAATACAACAACGAATTTTCCGAATGGTAAAGGGCTGCGATTCCTGTGAAAATGCTGTGGGAACAAAAATTCTGCAATTTTCCAGAGAAAAACTCCACGGGAGCCTCGCCATCATCCTCGGGGAACCACATTTCTATAAAAATAAAACAACAGACGTATTTTTCATCAATTTTTATTTTTCAAATCGGAAAACAAACCACACGAAAAAAGTATGGAAGCCGACGCGAGACACCGCGCGGATGACGTGCGTTCACGTCGAGAGCCCGCAATGGACTGGCGGTCGAACCGGCTGCACAACAGAGACAGAGATCGGGAATGAAGCGAGATGTCAACATGAAGTGAGAGCGGCCGCCGCGCGCATGCGCCGCGATTCGCTCGTATTTTGCAAGAGAGAGAAAGAATGACAGTGCGAGCGAGAAAGGTAAGCAATGAACTCAGCGTTCGCTTGCTTGCTGCGAATTATGGTGGCCTAGTGCTCAGATTTCGATTTCATACAAAACTGATGCCTGCATTTTGGGCAATCGAGTTGGACGGCCGCGACTTGATTTGAATTTTTACCGCGGAGGGCGCCAGCACGTTGGCGGGAATTTTTCGAATTGTTAAGCGCGAGATCAGCTGCGATTCCTCTGAAAATGCTTTGGGAACAAAAATTCTGCAATTTTCCGGACGAAAAGTCCACGGGAGCCTTGCCACAATCCTCCGGGAACCACTTTTCCATAAAAATAAAACAACAACGAATTTTCCGAATTGTAAAGGGCTACGATTCCTGTGAAAATGCTGTGGGAAAAAAAGTTTTGCAATTTTCCGGTGAAAAATTCCACGGGAACCACATTGCCATAAAAATGAAACAACAGGCGTATTTTTCAACAACAAATTTTTTATTTTTCAAATCGGAAATTCGAACCTCGCATTTTTTTTTTAGCGCGTTAGAAGCATTTCAATGCCTTTTTCAAGAACCTAACTGCAATTATTTTTGCCTAAAAGGATGCGGAAGAAAAAAATAAATTCGAGAGGGAAAATATGTTGTACGGATTCTATAGGAGAGAAGGATCAAGTTTATTTTCGGTTGTGGTATTAATTATATTTTATATCCACAGAAGCACATTTGTTTCCTCGTAAATTAAATAAAAAAAAATTGCAAAAAATGGAAAATGATTTCAGGATTCCAAAAAAAGGATAACGTACAAAGAAGGGAGAAAAGCACGAACACTCCAACTGGATTTTAAAATAATTTAGTTTTTCCCTGAATATAAATTGAAACGTTATTTTTGCTGTTGGGGATGCGTGGAAGGTCCGGTTGGAGCAGAGATATGATAGTCGATAAAACGTGGGTTGTTGGCAATTATTATAATTAAGTAATTAATATATGATGAATGATGAATCCTTTGAAAAACGACACTGTTCGGCAGTGGAAGAATATCGTCCCGAGCGACGCCAAACGGTAGCCTAATTAGGAGGCAGCCCCTAATTATTATACCTAAACGAATATTGCAACCCCGTTTTTATTTAATCCGATAATTTTTTTTCGAGCAGAAATTAAAGTCCCCATAAATCAGGTCAGCCGTCAAAACGGACGAAGCATTAGTTTTGAGCCCGAGCATTTTTGATTCATCCTTCTCATGCACTCATGTACCCGACGACATTCAATCCAAAATTGAAAGTCGAATTTTTCGAGGATTTTTTTTTTTTTTAAATATAGAAATATTTGTAATGCGTTTTTCGGGAAGGCAAAAGGACACTTGCTGGAATATGGCTAGTAAAAAAAAAACAAATACCCATTTGCTGACACCAATTTTTTTTTTTTACATTTTTTTCCCATTTATTGGAACTTTTTTTTTTTTTGTATACATTTATCTACATTTATCTACGTCCTTAAGGTATTTCCAAAAAGGAAATATTTTCGTCAGCCGAAAGCTAGCAACTAATTTAAGATCACATTCTGCTTTGAAATTCGATATCTGTTTTTTTTTTTTGTTTTTTTTTAATCCGACGAAACCGGAAGTCGTTTTCGACGATGATTACGCTGAATTCTTGTCATATCCTTCTTTCGATTTCGCGCTCATTCGATACATCCTCGTTTTTGCACGCTCGCTAAGTCGATTTTTTCAAACAGATTTCGAGAACTGTTTACAAATCACACAATGGAATGGACATCAAAGTAAATTATTTTAAATACATTTACGGAGTATCTTTTTGAATGTTCTGATTATTTTGAATTTATCTTGCTGTGTCGTAGTACGACAATTTGACATCGATATTTTTAATAACATTTAATTTAACAATTTTATCTATTTAGAGAAATCTTGTTTTCATGATATTGATATTTTTTGTTTTAGATATTTGTTGTTGTTTTTTTTTTTAAATAAATATTTTGACATATTGAATGAATTTTTGATTGATATTGATTTTTGGGAAAAAAAATTAAAATTAAAATAATCGTCGTTCTATAAGTCGTAAGCATCGAAATTTACGCGCAGTAGCTTGGCATATCTGAAATTTTTATTGTAATTGTTTTGTTTTTCATTATAAGTAATATTTTAAATATGTGTTACACTCGATTTGTTTACGAGCTAATGATTTTTTTTTTTGTTTACATACTAATAATTTGATTATTTATTTTAAATTTAAAAGCGAAAATCTGTTACTTGTTATATTTATGAGTAATATATGTATATATGAGAAATAGCCAAAAAATCACTAACTGTATGATTAATATAGTTGATTATATAATTTATTTATTTATTAATTTAAGCGATAATGTTAATATGAAGAAAAAAGCATTGAAAGCTAATTTTTAAGTTTCTAAATCTACATTTTTGCAATACTTATTTTATATTATTATATTAATATTAATTTTATTTTTTAAGTTTTAAAACTTTATCAATTAAGAAATGTTCTAAATTAAAAAAAGAAAAAAACCGAAAAAGTAGTGCTTTAATGCTTTCAAACGTTCTTATTACTTTTCAAAATTTTTAGTTCAGAAACTTTACCAATTAAAAAATATTCTAATTACCAAAAAAAAACAAGCAGAAAAAATAGTGCACTCTAATACTCTTCTATAAGCAATAATGCGAATAATTAATTTCGGAAAAAAGTTTTTTCATATCTATCTTCTTGATTTACCTTAACGTCAAATTTGGTAAATATTCCTAATGTTTACTTCCATTCTTTTTACACCTGCACGCAATTTTTTATTATTTTTTTTTTTTTTTTAATTTGTTACCAGGCAAATGCAATGGTGAAAGAAGAAAAAATAAATAGAATTTTCATTTAATATTTTGTTTTTTTTTGAGAATATAAATATATATGTAATTATGATTAAGTTTAAGGAATAAGAAAAGCCAAATTAAGATTTTTTTTTTTTTTAATTTAAAAAAAAAATCTAAACATTTGGATGATCATTAATACTTCCACTCTGCAAAGAAATACACATATTAATTTTGATCATTTCGCATTAAATAAGAATTTTCATTTTTTTTTTCTTTAAGTTTAAATCGGTTTTTTTTTTAAATTTTTAAAATCAATTTAAACTTTGCCGAGAAGTTTCTCGTAACTTGTTAGATTTAGGAGCTATAGTACGAATAACGTAAAACGAAGTGTAAGATTTCAATTCGCGTTTTATGTCTTAATTGTTTTTGTTTTGTTTTTTTTTCGGTAAAGAACAGTGAGTTACTTTGCTAGAGGCACATTTTCGAATTTATTTCAAGTTGCCGTAAAATTTAAAAGATTTCGATTCATGATATTTCTTTGCCTTCATGAAGACAAATTTTCGACGGGTTTCGGTTTGGATGGTACGAGTTATCGAATACCGACGACGATTACGGGTCTATTGAAAGTTTAAGAATGGATAAATTGAAAAACCTCGCAATTCTAATACTTGAAATTCTCGAGTCAGATCAAATTGCCCAAGCCCGATGAATGTAAGGATTCGATATCATCTAGTGCAGGACTGCGAGTATGCAATGCCCTTTTATTGTCCAGAATTGAAGCAGTTGGCTCGCTCTAGAGTCACACCATGCAAGAAGGAGACTCACTGTATCAGAGTCTGGTAGAAATATCACAATCGACACCTGCGAATTCACCACCATCTCCAAGTGACTATTCGTCGAGTGGTGAGTTCAGTGATTTTCTTTTGCCAATTTCATCCACCCTAAGATAAATTGCTCCTTCAAAATTTTTGTTTGAAACTTTTTAATTGAATATTGTATTAAAAACTTCGAACAGCTCTTGATGTTAAAAACGTACCAAAAAAGTTCGAAACTTTTTTTTAAGTTTCGCTCGAAATATCGGGCTTCACCTTTGCCAAACTATGGTAAGGCGCCTTCAATGTCTCATAACTAGTTAGTTCGCTCCTCCGCACAATCTTTATTGAGATGTCGAATGAAGGAGAAGATCCGGCTGAATGGAAGGAGTACGTCGTTGTCGAAATCCCGTAGAAGGCAACTGTATATACTGTACATGATTCATAATTCTGAAATAAGTGTGGTGCAAGAGGAAGGAAGGCTTACCTTCAAATGTCCTTAACAAAAGCAACACAAATTAATCGAATTTCTTTGAATATACAACAACTACGAAAATGCTAATAGACGTTATGTAACTCACTGTAGTTCTCTATGCTGCGATCATATACACATATCGATGGTCTAATTCTATTACCACGTATCCGAGAAAAAATCATGTGTATGAATGACTTTAGATCGTCCTGATTTTAAGAAAGGAAAACGATTCTGCTACCGAGAATTTTCTAGCTCTCCTGAAAACCTTAAATTTTGCCCACACGTGGTAATATTTTCAGCCAATCGATATACACAATAATTTCCAATGAAAGAGTGTGTAAAAATTATGCAAAAACAAAAAACCAAAAAAATTATTTTTTTATTGAAATTTTAAAATCTCACCGTGTGTGGCATATCGACTACATCGCGCCAAACCCTGGTATAGTAAAGCGGACTGCGTTCTAATCTGGTTCGACGTGGTGGGCGCAAGTCTCGCTCGAAGTCCAGAACGCTGCTTCCGTCGAGCAAGCGGGACCATCTAGATCTGCGAAAATTAAATAATTCGTAGATTGCGTGGTCGGGGGAAGATTGATTGTGCGAAAAGCAAACAACCGAAATTCAATAGTGTGAACAAAACAGAGACACAGTGAGAAATTTTTGGAAATCTAAGGATCAGGAGACCTGAATTTGGCACTAGCCAATTGGAAAACAAATAAGTTTTGTTTAATTTTAAGCGATCACAATATCAATACACATGCATACTCCACATAAATTTATGTTTTTTTTTTCATACACGTCAGGAAGGTGGATTCGAAAATTCGCATATGGATTAAGGCTGAGTTCCGATTGGCGCTGCTTTCCAAATCACAACTAGTACTGCGGTAGCGCAACGACGCTTACACCGATCACCGATCAAGAATCGGAATGCAGCCTAAATTTTTGGAGAGCTACAAAAATTTTGAAATTTTAAAATTTTCAGGTGAAACTATGTTCACAGTAGGAAGCCAATTGAATTTTGCCGAAAAACTAATCGAGGGAGTGCCTGTCCTGGCGTTTCTTTTTCTTTCTGAATATATAGGGTTATTCTATAAG
Organism: Chorisops tibialis; assembly: GCA_963669355.1. Classification (NCBI taxonomy): domain Eukaryota; kingdom Metazoa; phylum Arthropoda; class Insecta; order Diptera; family Stratiomyidae; genus Chorisops; species Chorisops tibialis. The sequence continues at coordinate 955,865 of OY770265.1, read as the reverse complement.
ATGTGTTATTTTGAATAGCCCGCTATTTCGATAGATTTCACTTTTGAAGCTGTAATTTTTTGACATTTGACAAGTAGAAACTACGATACACGTTTCAACAACGCATTGAAATAATTAAAATTCACTATTCTTGACTGATGAGGCCCATTTCCACCACGGTGGCTACGTCAACAAGCAAAACTGTCGCATCTGGGGCTCGGAAAACCCAAGAGTTATTGTTGAAAAGCCTCTCCATCCTCAGCGTGTGACTGTTTGGTGCGGTTTATGGTCCGGCGGGGTCATTGGACCTTACTTTCGAAAATGAGGCTGGAGCAACAGTTACGGTGAATGGATTGCGCTATCGAGAGATGATTAATGATTTTTTATGGCCGGAATTGGATGATATTGATCTGTACAACGTTTACTTTCAACAACACGGCGCTACGTGCCACACAAGCACCGAAACCATTGATCTTTTACGGGAAAAGTTTCAAAATAACACCTCTTATTGGAAAACCCTATACGAACATCTTATAAATTGAAAAAAAAAGAATGCGGACAGGAAAAAAATATGCAATTTTCGAATACACTCTCCTAATCAATCCAATTCGAAAATAGTAACGATAGTGTAAAAAACAAAAAAAAAAAAAACACTCTAGTAAAAAGGAAACATTTACGGTGTTGGTTGTCGCAGTGATGACGGTACAGATCCACTTTCATTGTCACCATTCTGGTCAGCGTTGAGAACTTCATCGATATTCGATTCGACAGTTTGCGATAGCGTTTGTATTCGACAACCATCGTAGTTAACGATCGAAGGACTATTAGGCGAAAGATTCGTTGCCGAATGCATGGCGTGCGATTGAGCCGTATTCCAGCGGAAACGTATTCCAGCCGATGATGGTAGAGCTTGAATCTCTTGACCATGTTGATACTACGTTTTTTTTTTATTTTTTTTTTATTTTTTGTTAAAAAAAAAAAAACAAAAAAATTCTTTATGCAAATTATTTTAACGGAAAAAATTTTTTAACTTTCTGCGTGAAATGAATGTATACTGGAAATTTGATGACGATAAATACAAAATGGATGAAAAATCAAATTAATGAAAAATGGCTGCAAGAATTATCGAAAGATTCAAGAATCCATTATATTGGAAGAATAATGAAGTGAATAAAATGGGAACGGCACGTTTCATTCAAAATCTGCTAATCGAATAGAATAGAAATTGTGGCACTTTTTCAAGATAATTCCATCCTATAGAGAGGCAGAACTGTATGCCGCCACCGTGCGCTTCACCGGTTGCGAACAGTAAATGGAAAAACTTGCTGGCGAATGATTGATTCCTACTGTGCCTATCTGTTGGATCCCAACCTGCTCCATAAAAAGAGCATTAGGCAGTGAACAAAACAATAGAGATGCCATTATTGGACTGCGCTTTCAAAACTTGGAGAGGCTAAGTAATTCCTATCGACCATTTCCAAAAAACGATCCCGACAACTGGTCGAATTCGACAGGAATAAGGTAAAGTCATAGCAGGCCTAACTTTTTTCTGGCCAGAAGTGGTCTCCAACTGGACAGACTAAAATAAGCATAAAGATTCAAAGGCGGAAGTGGCAGTGGATCGGTCACACTTTAAAAAAACCAGAGCGAAACATTGCCAAACAGGCTCTAGATTATAATCATCAAGGAAGACGTCGAGTTAGTCAACCATGTACCACATGGAAGCGGGCAATTGAACAGGAGGCCAGAGAAATAAGCAAGTCCTGGCAACAGCTAAAGGCCGATGCTCAGGATCGCACCTTGTAGAAGAGAGCTGTTTCTGTCCTATTCTCCTATAGGGGGTCTTAACAGGAATTTGATTTGATCCGCACTAAGTGCTCCATGGATGCGAACTTTCTTTTCTCGCAATACACGTGGAATCATTATAGACGTATGCACATTTATTTAACTAACTTATAACTAACTAACTATAACAGAGAAATCTAGTTGGCCCTTCTTCGGTGAGGGTTGAAAAAGGCACAAACTGTTGATGAAACCGAAGCATCTCTTCAGAAATGCAAAAACTCAAAGAGACATATTCGAGAAAAACTTGCTAAAACAGATTAAAGCTACAATATTTGGCGAAGTGTATAAGATTGATGGAAAAGGATATTATCCTTAGTTTGTTACATAGAATGAGAACATAGGACGGCTTACCCATAATGTGCAATAATAAATAAACGTGGGAGGGGCAGTTTCTGTTTTAAAGCCGTGGGCACGGTTGAAGATGAGCCACTTTCTCCTTCCGCCTGCGGTCCTATCCAGAAAACTCCCAAGAACCGGGAGAAGAGATATTCCCCGATAAGACTGGAGACTATTCCTGATTTTCTTTGATGACTTCAGAGCATGACCACTCGTTCGATCTTCCAATCCGCAGGGATAACACGATTTCGGAAGCACCAGATCTTATAGAGCTGACGAAACCCCTCCCTTCGTCCTCCTTATATAAAAAAATGCGCTTTCCCGTTCTACTACTTGACTCACTTTGCGGATTCTCCGAAATATGTCTTTTTATTTACGCACAGCCCTTCGTGTAATATCCCAATGCGTAATCTTATCTGAGAGATGGAAGTTTTGAAAAATATTCTGATATGACAATACTAATGTTGATAATGGTCGCACGGAATCGTCGACATCACATTCGTTCGAAGTAAGCGATAGAACAGTAGTTTTGAAGCGATTTTATATGCCAATTAAATTAAGCCTAAGTGCTTAATTTGAAAAAAAAAAAAAAAAAAGTAATTTTTCTTGAAATCTTTCGTACATCAATCATCGATAAATCGGAAAATATTGCAGGAAAAAAAGGAGAGAACAGTTGATATGAAATGATTGGAAAATTAAAATCAAAATCAAAAGCTGATGAAAATGTGAAACGAACAAAAAACGATGAAAATTTCATTTTTTTTTAGTAATTCAGTTTTTGCTTAAATTTTCTTTCACTAAACATACCACAGTGTTATATCCAATTCCGGCTCGAACATTTTTTTCCGGTTGAAATAGCACTAAATAAACCTTAGGAGTGAATAGACAGCCCAGTATAGCCGTTGCACTTATGCTAACGCACATGCAAAGGCTAGATACTTGTATCTGAATTGATGAAATAGAGTAAAAATAGAACAGGTAATTATTAATTTTATGAATAAATCTAGAATCTGTTTCATTTCTGCCGCAACAATTCCGCTACTTCTAGTGTGGATAAACTTTCCGTCCAAAATTTTATCCAATAACAACAAAAAAAAAAAATTTTTTTTTTTCTCCCTATTCCAATCAATTCTAAACAGATGAAATCAAATTCCGAACCATATCAATCTAATTCCAGATCGAAATAATAATTCTAAAGAAAACTTACGCTCTATTCAAAACAAATTAATATTTTTTGCTTTTCTTCCTGATTTTCCGGTAACAAATTAATAATAAAAATTCCTGGATCCAACTGTGACAATCCCACGTCATGATAATAATAATAGATAAATAATTCTTACCTTATAGTCGCGATCCGATCCGAAATAGATTGGTAAAAATGCCAGCCAAACGATGCACGTCGAATACATTGTGAATCCAATGTATTTTGCTTCGTTGAAATTTTCCGGTATCTTTCGTGTCTTAAAGGCATAGATAGTGCAAAGAACGATCAAAACCATGTTGTAGGCCAACGAAAGGACCATCGATAGCGTTGAAACTTTACACGCCAGTACCGATGCCAACGGATACGGATGTATCTCTTGAACATCGACCGGGTCCACACAAAGCCAAACTATCGACCCGCCCACTTGAAATGCAACAATTACTGGAAATATAAAATAAGAAATATTTTTTTTTTTAAGAGAAATTCAGCATAATTCTGATACCCATAACTATGACAAAAAAAAAAAAAAAACGACATAAGGCGCCACATTTCAGTGAAGTTCAATTTTGTGACATTTTGTCATGACTGAAAAATTGTAAATTATATTTCTGTCACAAGAATGTCGTCAAATTTTCATTAACAATGTGACAATTTGTCGATTTAATTGCCAAAATGTTGTGTCCGATATCGAAAGCCACATTGTCACATTTTTTTTCCTGATCTAGTTTTGTCACATTTTTTTTCTAGGTCAGAGTCAAAATACAAAGAATCTATAAAACATACTTAACACGAAAATAAGTTGCGAAACTGGCGATGTATAAGATGGCCGTTTAGCAGACGTCAGACTTGAATTAAAAATTCGCGATATACGATTGGTTTTAATGAAAATCGCACCGTAGCAAATGCTCAGTCCTAGGCCAAGTCCCATACGTAAAAGAAAACAGTTAAAGACATTCGGACGTTCCAGAATTATAAAAGTCATTGAGTAGCAAAATAGCGTTCCAAACAATAGGACGTAGCATAGTTCACGTCCTGATGCTTTAATAACCGGTGTATGGTGGAATCTGAAATGAAAATAAGATTTTGTTTTGTTTTTTTTTTTTGATTTTTTAATATTTTTTTCGGAAATTTGTGAAAAACATGAAGAATTTCAAAAATTCTCGTGTAAAATTTATGTTCCCATCCAATCTAGTTTTAATGGGAAGTCGATTTAATGCATTTTTCAAAATTGTGAATTTCTATGGAAGGGGGTAGAAGGAGTCAGCTGTTCGGAATAGAAATTTTCGAAATTCGGTCCAATTTTCGAGTAAATAGCATTTTTTCTTCAAAGTTTCGAAAATCGGGGAAATTTATTTGAGATGTAGACGGTAGAAGCAGTTGTATAATAATGGGATAAGGATAAGACCAAAGGCCTTCAATACCGTTTAAAAGTATAATTTAAAAGAAAAATACTCACTTAATGAAAACCCCAATTGTAAATAGCGAAGAACAGATTCCAAATATCGCAAAAGATAACGGCACTATAGCCCAAGGATCGGTCCATAGCATCACTTCAGCGACCAATTTTTCGCAGCCGGTACGATTGATATTAGGCGCCCATCCAAGCTCACAGGATTCGCAGGTATCATCTTGGACGTAGGCATCTTCGCGACATTTCACGCACGACCAGCAGCAAATATCCTAAATATGTGAAAAAGATATTATATATATATTATCTATACATATTAATATAATTGTAGTGTTATTTGCTTATAAATGGCTATAAGTTAGTTTTTTGCTTTATTTTAACAATAACTAAGCATAAGAACACGTTTTTGAAATTTTTGTCTGTCTGTCTGTCCGGCCGCTTTTCACGCACAAACGGCTGAACCGATTGTAATGAAAATTGGTTTTATTTCACTCCCCACACGCCTTCTACCCCCTCCCATGCAAAGTGATTCATTTTCAAAAAAATATACATATATTAATCAAATTTTCTTCGAAACTATAAAAGCTATTAATTTGAAATTTAGAATATCTTATTTCTATTATAAATGCAGTCTTTTGGTATACAAATTATTTGAGTTTCCCCTCCTTTCACCACCTCTCATACGAACTATACACTTTACACCAATTTTCTCAGTACGTGTAACTTTCATCGAGCTAAAATGTTGTACTCAATCCTTCGTTAGCATTATTATTAATGTCGGGAAAAAAAATTAACCGAGTAGCTTCACTCCTTCTACACCCTCCCATACAATGAGACACGACTATATAACAATTCGATTTTCTTGAAAAGTGTGAATGATAAAAATCTGAAATTTAAAGTATATCAATTATAATTGTTTCTCGAAAAAACACCAAAACCCCGCCCACTTCTTCTACCACCTCCCATACAAATTGCACAATTTCATTAAATTCAATGCACTAAGTTTCTCAGTTCCTACACAATTTTTGAAGCTTAAATTTGTTACAAAACATTTTTATACTAGCATGATGTGAAACAAATTAGTTCAGTTCTGTCACCCCTTCTACCACTCCCAATACAAAATTTCATAATACCGCAAAAATTTCGATTTCATCTATACATGGTAGTATCGTATGATTGGGTTTTACGCACAATCGTAGTCCGTGAGAAACGAAAGACTTCCAGGATCGAACAAAGTTATAATTTTAATTAATCTTGATGTTTCGGTCGTTATTGATGTGGTTATGCGGTTGCACTACATGTAAAGTTTTGAACCAGGAAACTGCAAACTCTCTTCCTCCGCAACGGATTTCAAGGCTATTCTGGTTAGATATGATCTCCAACGACGAACTTTGGAGTACAACAGGACAAACTAAAACAGGCACTGAGATTCAAAGGCGGAAGTGACAGGAAGGAAATCGATTGAGATTTATTTGAACTCCCCGACCCCACTCAGTAACTGAATTTGATTGTAAAGCATGTTTTACTCTTTGTCGTGCCAGTGGATATCAAAAGGCAAAAAATCGAAGGTAGTAAGTCCTGAAATATCTGTCGCGTCAAAAGTACCTCGAATTTTTCCTACCGCAGAATTCTTGTGAATTTTCGATGTAATTTCGAAATAATAATAAGTGCAGCGACACACATACCTGATAGTTCCGCACGTGACCTATTGAACATTCATCGCTACAAGTGATATTCGGCATCGCACCGCCTTCGAATCGAATCGCATTAAGATTCAAATCCAAACTGAAAAGGTAAAAAGAATGAAAAATTTATCAGAAAATAATTAATAGTCCAATCGATCGCTAAACTAAGAAAACTGCAAAAGATTTTCACATCCTTTTTGCACCTGTTACCAGCATCCGTACAATTATAGTGGACTTTCAACCCTAAATTTTGTCTATCATTTGTCTCAATTGCTGTTTGAATTCCACCCGATGCGTCCCGTCATCCCCTTACAAAAAAAAAATCATAGCTCACACTCTCACTAAACCTCTTCAGATATGTTTCAGTTTAACTAAGAAATTAAACTTTATATATTGAATTGGATTTATGGTCATCAAATTTAATGGTTCTCTCTCTAGGACATCAACGGAACGGCAAAAGGCAATCAATCTACTTACATACACTCGCAAGACAAAATTTTCCCAAGAAAAATCTTTTGTAACGAAATTTTTACGTTGTCGACGTCTTTTTCGAAACAAAAACATTAAAGCATGCAATTATAATAAACGAGACATGATAGTAGTGTAGCTACATCTTATCATTCCAGGGGAATCCTTCTCTACGCGCTCTGTCCTCTCACCATCTTCCTGGTGTCCTTGAAGGACAGGATTATAAGAATCGTTATCGTGGTGTGAACGACGGTGATGGTAAAGTGTGTATCCAAGAAAAGCTGATGAAAATTCAGTCAAGAAGGCTCGAGATAGCACAAAAGGGGGGGCGTTATATAACACAAATGCGAATAAATCTAGAAACGCATAAATTTTGAGTACCCGAAAAAATAGAAAACGGTCCTTTTCCCTTCTTTCTCAGGATTTTCTCTTTTTTTTTATTATTTTATTTATGCATTGCGTATAATTACAAGGATAATGAATTGAAGAGGATAAAAGTCCGGAAATAAAATGCAATCGGTTGATTAAAAAACAAAAAAAAAAAAATATTATGAATGAGAGTTTTTACTATTAAAGAGTAAGTGGTCGGTGGGGTTTATTGCTCTGACTTTGAAAGGGAAGAAATTTTAACTCTTATTTACAGAAAGCTTAAGAAAGAGATGATGGACCCTCCGAACTGTGTGTTTTCAATGAGAGCGATCAAGTTGTAGTACTCCTGAGGTCGCCAGAAAAGTCCGAAGTAAGGCCCAGTCTTACCGGGGACATATCCCTTCTTCCGATCCTTTGCAAGGTCCTGAAGACGATTATAGTCCGTAGGCTGGCGTGGAAAATTACCCACCTGGCGTCGGACTGGCAGTACGGCTTCCATGCCGGAAGATGTACAGAGGATGTGTGGATGCACATGAAGAACACTATTACGGGTGTAGTGCTAGCAAATATGTCCTGAAAATTGTCTTAGATTGCAACGAAACAAATTATTGTTGTGGAAATTCAAAAAATTCAATTTCACTCAATACAAGAAGAAACTACTATGTAGTTTGGTCCGGTTGTGTTGAAATACTGCCCCGGTGAGTTGACTTAATTAACCCCCCATGAACAATAGCTAAACGAAATTCTTATCAAATATTTCGCTATCAATTAATGAACCACGTAATAAAAACACAAAAGTTAAATGCCTTCAAAGAAATTGGGAAAGATAAACATGGAACATTAACCCATCACATCAGAACCACTCGACTTTACCCTTAACTTATCATCATCTTTCACGGAATAATGCATAGCTTCCTTATTGGGGCGACCGATGAAGGATCAAGCGTCTTTTTGTGGGTCGGAGATTTAAGTGCAGAGTTAAAAATTAATGGCAAGTAAAAGTACTTTTCAAGAGAGATAGAGAGAGAGAGAGGGTTTCCCTTTCTCTTCTCTTTGTGAAATGTTTCACAAAAAAAAAAAGAAGAACCCAAAATGATTTCACAAGAAAGTTTTTTTTCCGTTTCGTTTCGAACTTCTTTCATAGTAGAAAGGACGAAACAAGAACAAGAAGAAGAAGTATTTACTCGTCCCCGTTTACTAACTCGACCCGAAATATTCTTGTGATCTGGGTGCACGGAAATACCAGTAGCATTAAGTAAATTACATTTATAAATCCTTTTTAGACTTTTAATTTCAAAAGTCATCGAGAATTAAAAAAAAAAAATAATAATAAATAAAACAAACAAAAAATATTAAACGAATTCGACCGAATTATTATGTATCCCCTAGCAAATGTACACACATACATTAGGGATGTTTAGTTATGATTATTTTTAATAGCTTTAGAAAAAAGATTTTTCAATATATAATACTTAAAAAAAACGAACAAGTATTAAGATTAACAAAAACAACGTTTTTAATGAAGTACTATAAATTGTTGCTAAGTTTAAAATAACTTCATACGTACCATACCTATATCTGGATATCATTAACTTTATTATCCTTGGACAAGTTGGGAATGCGTCCGTAGTCAATACAGAGGTTAAGGATAGAGAAGACGAAACGGTCGCTGTAGTCCATTCGGTTAGTTTGGAAAATGTTTACTCACTGTATTTTGCATTAAAGAAAAAATATTCGAATGTCCCAACCTGCCAATGAGTAAGTATACCCAGCAAATCAAGCCGGCCTAGATCTATCGCATCATTGAGCATACAGTGGTTCCAGCTACTAATTCCCCTCCCAAAAGGACAGCAAGCTCATGAGGAAGACATTGATTATGCAAACGGAGAAAGAAAATTTAACTCTAGTCATGGCCAATGAACAATACGAACAGAAGATACTAGATACTCTGCGGATAGCACAAGTTTTTTGAAATAATTTATAGGATTATACAAAAAGTTTCCAAGTTTCATACAGCGCGCTTTCATACAACTACACAGAGTGGGTACCGTAGCATTGCATTGTAACTCGAAGCAATGAACCGCCTACACCTGAATTGACTTATTATCGGATTGGTTCGATTGCAATTGAAATTTCTCGTTAATTATCCAAATTTTCTGCAATTATTGTCTCTTCTTTTTTTAATTAATTTAGTTTTCACTCGCATCTACAATGAGAAATTTCCAGGATTGCAGAGAATTTGCCGCGATAGCAACACCCTAGCTACAGAACAGTCGGCAATTAACACCCCTTATTTTATATCTTAAAATCTAGTTCGTATTGTTTGTTAAACCTAAAAAAAAAAAAAACCACAAGCCACAAAACCGCATCGAAACTTTTTTGCAAGTTTCGAAGACTCTCCAAGTGTTTGGATGTTTCTCCTCATCGCCGCCTGGGAAACAATGAAAACGGTTTCAAAGAAGAGGTAGCAGATTGTAAGAGATCTCTTAACTTTTACGTTTTTTTCTTCTCCTTTTTTTTTTTTTTTGCCTTAATAGATTATAAGAATTTTCGTATTTAATTTAAAATACTTTACGAGAAGTCCTTAAGAAAACAGCTCGGTAAATAATCTTCATAATCAAAAAGATTTATAAGGTTAAGTTATATTGCTGAAGGATGCTTTGATTAGAGAAAAATGTTTGCCAATAAGTCGGGGGTACAACTTTGTTATTTTTGGGACCAGTCGGGGATGAGTGGGAAGCCAATACGCGGGATTAGGTGATACTAGAATTATTATCAATAACTCCAGTTTGGATTGTTTATGTCTTTAGAGTGACTATTTCGGAAGCTAAATGTCGAAAGAGTTCAAGGAACAGAAACGTTTGAGTTACAACAAAGTCCATTTTGGTGGCGACACCAGAGCGTACTTGCTGGCTTCCGGTCTAGCTCCGGTTGTGGGAGAGGGGTGGGGGTTCGTGGCCTGTCCAAAAAAAAAAAAAAACAGAATAAAACATACGCACACCGACTTACCCGCGGTAAGATGAGTATTTCCTATGGGGTGGATCAATCAATCAATCAGTTTAATGGAAAGTCCCCCTATAGGAGCATAGGACAGAAACAGTTCTCTTCCAGAAGGCGCGATCCTGAGCATCGGCCCTTAGCTGTCGCCAGGACTTGGGATGAAAGGCTCATTAATTGCATTACACATGCATGCTCGACGATAATGGCCACCATTGTTCAGTAATCGCGAAAATGCATGACACTGAAAAAATTGCTTTAAGTACGTGACTTTAATTCTGATTCCTCTAGTTCAAATCGTGGCATATCTTTTTCTCATTTAATTAAACTTTAAATCGTTGCTAATTAATAGCAGATCGAACCAAACTGCGTGACATTCTGAACACAATGAGATTAATCGGAAAGCCTCAGCAATGGTGAACAAGGCACTGCCGAAGAAAGCGTTAATTTGATACAAGATATTCGTATGCCTCGATTCGCCCAACCTTAACTTGAATCATTTTCAAAGCCAAACATATTTGTCCTGACCGTCCTTCCATTCGCTGATGCGAGAAATTCTTCGAGTCTGTATCACAGACATTCTCTTTCCTCGCTATTGATGCGAATTTAAATGGAAATATCTTCGTGCATATTCCGCGTAGCGCATTGGAATATTCTCGAGATTTCTCCTTGGCCACAAATTAGCTCTCGCTTCGATTGGGAAGTTGCATTCATGAATTCGAATTGCAATTCGGTTCGGTTGTCCGGCACAAGGACTGATTGTTATTCCCAAAGTGAAGGCAAAAGTTTGATTAACCGCATGGTGGGACGGGAAACTCTTAATTCGATTTTGATTGCCCGGGATCCGCTTCGTACCTGCACGAGGAAATTTCGCAATAGGAAATATATGACGTTCAATTAGAGAATGAAATGTGGAAAAATTGACCACCAGCCATACGATTTTTGAATTCATAAATATTGCATTCTGCGAATTCTAAAGTTCGTTATTTACAACAGCCAGAAGTTCGTAACCGGACCACCGCATTGTTCATCCCTGGAAGTTTGTCCATGCGATATTGCCCGAGATCCGACATTTAATTACATCAAAAATTTTCAATTTCCTTTCATAAAGTTTCTATTTTCCCTTCTCCAGTATCTAAGTCAATTAATTACAAGTACTTTACTATTAGGAATAATAAAACTAAACGATGAACAAGTTTACCATGAAATGCATCCTTAAAGCACATACACACCACACACAGGCTAAAGTAAAGAGAACTTAATGGACAAAAAACCCCAAACAATCGAAGTGAGAGATCCTTGAAATAAAATGTGAAATTTTACTCTTACCATCCATTAAATTCTTTATTAAATCTCTCGAAATTGAATCTCCGAAGGGCCAACTTTGGAAAATCCTGTGTCAAGTGCACCGAAAGACGACCGAAGGCTATAAAGTGGTCACTAAAAACAGTGAGCTTTGATTTTCGACTGCCGATTGAGCAACGTTATTGGGAATTGCAGGATTCAATTTCTACTAAACTCGTGCGCTCCATCGCTTGTCCACATACACTAATTCATGCATCAAGTCCTTTAATAGCTTTCATTTCCGTCATCTCGTTCCACAATGTCGCGCTCGGCAAGGTTCTGCACTAATCCCTGGGACTTCATTTAATTTCCAGGCCACTTTTTGCTGCCGGACTTGCCCCACATACTATGTATATAAATGCGCGCGTAATGAATCGTCATCAGTCAAAGCCGACCGGGGCGACGACTTTGTGCCATGTGCTCGAAAACTCCTGACTTATGAAAATCCTGACCCGGAGGAGGTCGACAGGACGAAATCATGTGTGCGTAGATTTCTGGAATTATTTGTCTGGGATATTTACGATCATGTTATGAATTGCTATCGAAATTAGATTCAGAGCTATTTCGGATTTAATATATTGCTGTGTGCGGTTACTGTTGTCTTCAGTTCATGACCCTCCCCCCCGCCCCAGCTGCTGCTGGAAGAACCGTAGCCGAGATGTACAAGGACACGAAGTTTCTATAGGTGATACGAAACCGATCCAGGATGAGAGCAATCTAATTCATCTTTAAGTCACCGCAATTGAAGGGCGGCAAAATAGTGGAAGCAAAGGTCGGGGAAAAAAAACAAATAATTTCGGTTTTAATTTTTCTCTTCTCGTTTTCGATATTGGGAAATCGAAACAGAGAACAGTCGAACTCTCAATAATAGATTCCATTAGGGTAACCGCCCATATGTGCTTTTCACGCTACATTTCTTTTGCGATTGTCCTGTTCGATATGTGTGCAGGATACGGGAGGGGGGGGGGGGCGATAGGGATACGTGAGATCAAACGACGGAGGATAGAAATCGAAATGAGAAATCGGATACGCTCTGCCAAGGAAGTTGATAATTTGTCGTTATCGAATAACGAGAAGATTGCCAGATGTAGAGTTACTCAATGTGAAGCGGCTGGGTGGTTTGGTTGGGGCCGAAACCGGAAGGAGTTTCAGGATTTCGTGTTGGGTTCTTAGCTGCAAATGTTGATTTTATTAAATTGCAATTTAAATCACTCAGTCCACTGGCTCCGACTATGACTTGAATAATGCTTGATTTTATGATTGCATTTTTATTGAGTAGACAAGCTCATTCGGATTGAATACGAAGAATCGTTTCGGAAAATGTCGGCTAGCTCGAACATAATTCATAAATAACAATGCAAAAAAACCAGCGAAATGAAACAACCTACTGTTCCTAAGGAGGCGGTAAAACGGGCCATGAAGTCCTTTTACTTATAGTCTCCAGCGGCGTTTCAAGAAAGATATCTATCGAGAAATCGAGCTCCTGAAACTTTTATGAAACCCGACTAGACGGTGCATTGCGTTAATGAGGATAACCGGCATAAGTTTCGATTGGAACTACATAAAAAAAAGACCGCCCAATCCTGGGTTGCGGGCGTTAGTGACACCTTTTTTGGAACACATTCCTTTTTCTTATTCCCCAAACCGGGAACGAGTTTCGAGAAATATTTCACAATGTAACGGTTCCGAGTTAAATCATAATAGTTATACCGTCTAAAATCTAATCTAACTATGCTAACTGTCGATCAGATCATTGGGGTCCTTCAGCTCGACGTTCCACTATGACATGGCCCAATTCCACGAATCGGCAGGTTCTCCTATGTTTTTTTTCCCTGGATCACAATCCCCCCCCCCTCCTCCTCCCCCTCATGCCAAGGTTTGGTTAAATTATGCACCTTAAAGTAATAAACGACAGAATTAGAGATTTTATTAGCGCCAAACGCATGCTAGTAGGTAGTACATAGCCCTAATCTTCGTAGTGCTAAGCATTGATTATGCCCAACATACTAGAAAGGTGGGAACAACAGCTCATATCATAATTCAATGAAGTACCGAGAGTTTGTATCTGCAAATCTTATTATTATTGAGTTCAACTAAAGATAAGTTCCGATAATTAGATTTACTAGGATGTAAAGTAAGACCATTGGTATTGGACGAATTGGAAATTTTTGGCAGGAGTATTTGATATATACGATCCGCACAGTCTTCAATCACAATACACAATATGAAAACTAACGTCGCATCAGGAAAAGTAAAATGGACCCAACACCGAACCTTGAGAAAAGAGAAAAGATGATAGGGTTAGGAGAAAACCGACCGATCCTTAAACGCGTTGTAATCTTTTACTAACGCTAACAACCAAAATGATCGTAACCGTTGAGCACCCGCGATTGATAACGACTTGCCTTTGCATTATGATTGGTTGCTCTTGAAAATCGATTTTCACAAATTAAACTGAAGTAATGGTTTCGTGAATGTTTTTACAGTGCATTTCGAATTGAAAGAAAAGATTTCCGGATTGTACACTGTTACGCTTTATTATTCGTGACGTTTCGGTCTCTGCTGAGACCTTTATCAAACTGGTCTCAGCAGAGACCGAAACGTCACGAATAATAAAGCGTAACAGTGTAGAATCCGGAAATTTTTTCTTTCTAAACTGAAGTGTAATTTGTATTTACATCCCGACCATTTCATTTCGCCTTTTGCCGAAGTAACTATGAAATTTTTGGGCTCTCTGAAAGTAATTTAAAAACAATCTTAATTTAAAAACGATCCTACGACCATTTCCTTCACCCATAATTAGCACGATTGCATAACTTTTCATTAGCAAAATTATCGTATCAGCAAGAAAAAAAAACATCGCTTAATTGATGCTCATGAGATTTTCATGTTAATATGACGACCTTACGCACAACATTTTAATCCGGATTGAAATCTCTTTAAAAAAATTTTTACAGAAAAGCAATAAACACAAATTTTAAGGAGAGAAGAAGGAGGCGGTAATTTAGTAAAACAAAAAAAAAATAAAGTAATTACGTTTATAGTATCTTGCTCTTTATTTTGGGGTTAAGGGTGATAGAGAATTCTAAGCCACATGAAACCCAAAGCAATTACTCTCGACATTAACCGTGTAACGGAAATCATCAAATAAACATCTCACTGTGGTGGTGGTAGTAAAACAGGATCCGCCATTCAGATAAATTTCGATTTATCTGCGAGTATTTTCTTTTTGTTGGCCTGCCCCCGTGATTTGAATGCAAATCATTTGCGAGTATCGATTTTAATGTCGATTGTTCGAGTTTAGATGTGCTCGCCTCGCAGCTTTTCCTTGGAAACTTCTTTCTTCGATGGTTTCCTTCTTTTCGATTCAAAAAGCGAAAAAAAAACACTGGCAAAAATTTAGAACTTTCATCACAATAATGTCAGAAATATCAAACGGAAATTAGTTTTTGCGACAAAAATATCTTGCTGTCCGTTACAAACACACATATGCTTCGTGTACAACATTCGCACATATGGTACGAGTGATTTGGACAGAATTGAACATTTTCCTGATTTCAAATTCAAATCAAGAATAGACACTCGACAGTTCTGCACCCAAAAGTTCTGATTCCGATCACTGAATCCCGCAATATTCCATTACCAGAATAATAAATTTAAGTTCTACTATCAATTTAGACTCAACACACAATAGAACACTATATGTAAGATTTCTGTTCAGCAGTCCTTCCAACAATATTTGTAATTTTTTTTTTTTTATTTTCCTAGGTCGTCGCTAATAAAAATAGTTTATAGTTACAATTATTGGGGATTATGATATTTATGTATATTGTTCGCATTACAAACATCCACCCTGAGAGGCAAAAAAAGAAACCCATACACCAAATGTTCCACTAAATACCTCAAGCACTGGCATTTTCGAAACACTTCACGTACCACATTTCGCACATTTCAACATATTAACCCCCTCTTCTCTCCGTATTGAACGTTCGAAAGACTTTATATACGCGTGATTGTGTTTTCAGAATAATGATTAGTTCGTATTTGTTAACGGCTTCTCTTATTCGCAACTCTTATCGCACCACCACCTCCACTACCTAAACTCCGTCTACGGACTTAACTTAACAGGCGAAATTACAAATATCGTAATAATTCGAATAAAACAGAAAAAAAAAACTTACCCTTCTTTCCACGTTCCAATTTCCACATAATCGTATTTTCCTTTGATTTTTTGTTGATATTGAAAAATATTATAGAAACCGAATGCATCGCCATCTTCATTAAAACGAATCTGGAAAGAAAAAACGAATTTATTTTTTTTTTTTACGAAAAATTTCACTGTACGTCCGTAAAACGTTTTCGGGAAAAAATTCAAAATAGGATATGAAAACAACGAAATCATCATATTTACCTTCGTTCCTTGTTCGCCAGTAAACGATAATTTATGAATGTACTTTAAGAGCTCCGGTCCGCTAAGATCGCATTTAGAAATTGGTACATCCTTACATTTTTCCGTGATGTAGTCGTGGAGGGCATGTGCCATTGCGTAAACTGCATCAACTGTAAAATATAATTAGAAAAAGTTTAGAAACTTCGAAATCCCGCAGTCTGATAAATATCCTAGAGCAAATGCCAATTATTTCACGTCTTAGCGATATTTAGTTTAACCACAAAATTTGCGAAATTGGGCGGATAACAAACAACTTCCAAGTTCGAAAATTTCACAAAACAATTATAGTCCGTTGATTTAATCCTACTCGTTAATTGGTCGATCGAATCTTTCCCTAAGAACAGACGGAATTCAAATCGAAATTCATGAAGCAACTTTATAATAAACCGCTTACTAATCCGATTTGAAAACCGAAAAACAAAGCGTAAACAATAACAATACAATCGTACATGTCTATCGGTATCGCTAAATAACTAAATTGTTTAATTCTGTAATCTGCAATTACTTGTCCAATAAACATGGCTCATTATTTTATCATCATTCCGTGGGACAAAATAGTATTTAGACCGTTGCAACATTATTTTACTTAGCTACCTTCAGATAACTACATTAACACAAAATTTCAATTCAATTTCGCAGCAATGATACACGGAATTAAACATACATATATAGATAGTGTATATAAATTCGTAGATACAATATTATGAGCAAGTATCGAGGATAAAGAAAAAAAAAATTAATACTTGCCAACAAATGGTACAAGTCCTTCCTGTTCGTAGCCATCCACAGTTTCCGATCCGGTACAACGCTTTGTTGCTGTTGGTGATGATGGGGATGATGGTGATGATGGTGTTGCTGTTGTTGTTTTTGTTGATGACGATGATGTATTTCGTTTATCGAAAGTACACTTATTATGCTGCTCCCAGAATTCGTTAAACCACGAATTTCGACAATTTATAACTAAGCCTTTATTGTCAGGATGAACGATGTTATGTCCATTGGTGCATGCATGATGATCCATATTCGGGCGTAATGATTTAAAATAATCGTCGAAACCTGTGCATTCGAGAGAATTTATAAGTAGGTAAATATTTGAACTCTTTCCAGAGAAATTGGTAAGCGATTTGAAATCAAAAATAGTTCCACTTCTGAAAATCGGTAAGCTCAGCTTATGTTCGCACGTGGAAACGATAGTATAATAAGTTCGTGGGCAGGCAAAATACTTTTTCCACTGAATTTCGTAATCCTAGAGAAAGCAGGCACTGCAGCTGTGAATTTTGAAGTAGCTGGGGCATGGCTTGGAAGCATCCTGAAGCGTATGAAAAGGAAATCTTTTCCAAGCTATAGTAGTGATACGAATACATATATGATATGAAGTCACTCTACCTGACAGACAGCAATGGATCGACAGTCATTTCATGCCGTAGGTTAGGTTAACCTGCAAATTTCCATGCATTAAGCGGAATATGTCACGGTCTTTCAATTGCAGGCAATGAATATTGCAAAAGGGGCAGAACTGTCCCTGCGTTCAGAAGTAAACTGGTAAGAGAGTTAGTTTTTACTCAGACAGTTAAGATGCAATGAAGGCGCTGCAACATGTTGGATGAATTGGGGGAAAAAATTTGCGGCTTTGTTGGATGCCGCGTCATCAGGATATATACCAGATTTCGGTGTCAGTGACGCAATTCAAACTTACCCTGCAAATTATTTCGATGCGGCAAAACAGTGATGGAATTCACAGCAGCATACTCCTGATCTCGAACCGGATAAACCTTAGCACCCCACGAATCACTTGCAATCCAATAAAAGTGTCCGACTCGATTCGCTCGAATACTGGCTTGCAGAAGTTTCCTGAAAATTATACAAAAAAAAAAAACAAATGTTATCAACGTGACCTCATCCGCTTCTAATTTTCAATATTCCATTTCGATGAAATGTTAAATAGTGTGTTATAAAAAATTAAAAAAAAAAAAAATTATATATACGTTTTTCTTAACTTACCGAACATTATCTTCATCCACAAACATAACAATCGCTCGAGCATTCGGCTTACGATATAAATTCTCGATGATTCGATCAAAATCTTCGTTTTTCGCATTTCTCGAAATCTTTTCGGACACGGCAATGCAAATTCCCAATTCCGCAGCGATCATAACAAACGATGCGATGCCCTGCGAAAGTATTTTTGAGATAATATCTATTAAAAAAAAAATATTTTTTTTTTTTTTACAGAATGACCTGTATTATAGGCAATTTCGGCCTTTATGTGCAATGCACAAACACAGTCATGAAGGGAAGAAACGGAAGTGAGAACGACCGTAGCGAGTGGA
Source organism: Chorisops tibialis (assembly GCA_963669355.1). Classification (NCBI taxonomy): domain Eukaryota; kingdom Metazoa; phylum Arthropoda; class Insecta; order Diptera; family Stratiomyidae; genus Chorisops; species Chorisops tibialis. Next base: position 937,450 of record OY770265.1, on the reverse strand, counting down.
GAAGCTGGTATATTGCTCAGTTGTACTGGCTGCATACTGACAAATATTTGCAGATTTTATGGGGGAATGAATGATAGAAAGCGAACAGAAACCATCTACTGAGTATCTAGGCCTTCTTGAAGTGGAACTGTTTCACTTTTACACCGTTTCCCCATTTTATTGCGAATAATTTTTTATCACCGGTAGCATCTGAAAAATCCCGTCTGGAGTGGGAATCGAACCCACGACCTATTGACTGAGAAGCAAGCACGCTGCCCACTACGCCACGGAAGCCTCAATATATATATCATAAGAAATTTCTGCAATTTAAGAAAAGGGTACGACGACAGATCAGAGACACAACGCCTTTCCAGGAGCGAGCCAACTACTTCAAAACTGGTAGGAGAGAGCTCACACACAGAAAGCCGTATGTTCCACTCTCAGCCAAACAATCGACTTCAACGATGATTTCTCTAGGTCCAAGAGCAAAACGTTTTCTAATCAAACGTCCATTAATACATGTAATTTTTTCGTATCTTTTAATCAATGCTGGTGTCCCGCAGGATTCAATTCTTTCACTGCTCTTTTTCTTAAATCCAACCCTTCGAAGCTCTTCCGTGAGTCAGTGAATTGAACTGAACGGATCGGGTAGTGCGAAGTGAAGTGCGTACAGATTGAAAGGCTTGAATTCAATCCTGTTATTGCTAATTGCAAAAAACGAAAGAAAGGTGATCGCAAAACATTTTCAAATTTACCTCTCCAAATCATGTTAACAGTTAAACAAATAGGAAAACACTTCATTATACACATTTTATTCCCCCCCCCCCCATGTTATTCTGTACGACATCTTAAATTAAATATTATTATTATTTTTATTTGAATTTTTTCAATGCTCTTCATTTTTTCGAATCGCTACACAAACACAAAAAGTCGAAAATAAAAAGAAAATAGAAACCACAATACATAAATCGTGAAAAGGTTTCATTCCTTTTCATCGGAATGGATCCATCTTAAATGGGTATCGCCTCAAGATATTTATGTTTTTTTTTTTGCTCATTGCGGAAAAGCGCGCGTTTCCCGAACCGGAAAAAAGGGAAATTTCCGTATTCATCCGAAAGTGTTAGAACACTGCCTGGCCCTCGGCTCTACTCCTCCCCAACTTTTTTCCTGCACACCGCATCATCCTTTTCATCCTTCCTTCCACCGGTAATGATGTTATTGATAATCATCTTCAATTTATTTCCGTACAAACTAATTGTGACGGAGAAATAATTGCTTTTTTCTCTCGGGCTATTTCCCACACACCCACACAACGGGCGTGAAAATGTATGATGTACCAAGAAATTAATACGAGGAATAAGAAAGTACCCGGAAAATTGTCGTTCATTTTTTTTTTTTTTCTTTTTGTTCCTGTGAAGCAAGGTGCAGGTTTAGAGAGGGTAATTAATTAATGACTTCCATCCTCCTTTTCTTTTATTAGCATTGCGAGTGTTTTCTTTTTGAGTGGTAGTATTATAGTTTGCGTTCTTTTTTTTGTTTTTTTTTTTTTCGTGGAAATTCACAGTCTGTTTCATGGTCAAAAGCTTATTTGAAAAGAAACTGAAAAAAAAAAATCTTTCTCGTGAAAATGCTTAAAAACTCTTCATTTTCTTTAAATGTTTAATTTCCTCGTAAATTTAATGGAGTAGAATTTTGTTTTGGCGAAAAAAAGAAACAAAATATAAATAAAATACAAAGTAAACCCGCATGGGCTTAAAGGATCTGAAATAGAGTGATTAGGATACTGTGGAATATTTCTATTGTTAAAATGAATAAAATTAAAAAAAAAAAAGGGGGGAGGGGGGAGTAAGGGTGCTAATTTGATAGCCTACGTATTCAAGGCTTCTCGTTACTTTCTATGTTTCGTTCTAACGTAGAACTCTGCATCTATTCGTTCGATACTCGTTACATAGTAGCGTTCGGAAAATAAGAGAGAAATATTGCTGGTGATTTTCTTTTTATCGAAGACCGATTCAAGCTTTGATATATGTTATGTACACTTAAGGAAACACTTGATATTCTCAAAAAAAAAAAAAATAGGTATCCTTTAGAGGAAAAGGGAATCAGGACTATCGAGGGTTCAGACGGAAGTGGTAGTTTATGTTCGCCTTAAGACCTTGGAAGTCATATTCGTAAGGGAAAACGGTAGGGTGGCAATGCGTTCCAAATCAGCGTCGAATCACGAAATATCGCAGTGCGGTCGAAGATGGATTCGAGCATATTATTCGTGAGCGCGACCAGCCGAACCAATATTTCGATCTTAATGATGTTTCCGGACCGCCTGTCGCGGTGATATAAAGGATACTAGCAATGTAGTAGGTGGAAATATCAGTTAAAGGAACATAAGACAGAAACAGTTGTTGAAACCTTAAATATGTTCGAAGTCTGGGTGCAGTAGCAAGCTGATCTTCAATAGTTGTGAATTGAAATCCCGGTCAACGTAAAATTCCAGCACACTACCAGCGCGAATATATCTCCACAATTAATGAAAATTCATAGATTGGGGAGCGGGGGGAATGCGCGACGGTCTAAGAACTTATTCACAATAATCAATAAAAATGATCAAAAAGGTCAGGAGACTTTTCAAAAACAAAATTCTTATTCTTTTAAATAACTTTTGATTAATAATAAAATTTTATAAATAACCATACACTCACCTTTTCGCCATAATCACCTTCAACAGCTACGGTACTAACGTAAAGCCAATTCAATGCTTGTACGACTTCCGCCATAGCTTGAGCTTGAAAATTATCGGGTGGAACAACGCGACTGAAATATTCAAATCGTGATTTATCAGAAAGTTCAGTACTGGTCGATGCATAGCTGATTTGTGGTATCTGAAAGTGATAAAAAAGAAGATAAAAATCAAAAAATTAAATATAAATTTATACAATTTCGAGTAGTTGTGTCGAAACTAAAGTTAAATTGTATAGCCCCCCCCATCACTATAACGTCTGGCAAACGTGAATTTCACCCAAATTGATTAATACTCGGATAAAATTTCAAGCGAATACCCTTTTTTCCATATATGTCTCCCCCACGCCCTCTTTTCCACTTTCGATGTTAACATGAATTTATCAAAACCAACCCGACGAGAAGAGAAAGGAAAAATGGATTCGTTTATATCCGAGCATTTAAGAAAGTTTCAAGAATTTCTATAAACTTGAAGGTGACGGGTAGCCATGTATGCGAGTCATTTCGGAATGTAAGTACGAGAACGTGTACATAAATACGGATTTAGTTTCAAGGCCGGCCCTTTTGCGAAAGCATCAAATGCTTCGTACCTAATCCTCCCTCCCCCACCTTCACCCCCACTCCATTCTTCTAATTAGAAAGGTTTTCTCATTTCATTTCATCTTTTCATCTCAGTTCGCATCAAACACACATGTCTGCTTCGTATATATCTTTTTTTTTTGCCCAAATATCTAAACTACATATGTTATGTATCGGGATACGGTTGGAGACATGTTGTTTTTTTTTTCCTTTTTTTTGATTGTATCAGTTAATAATTTCCTGTCATATTTTACTGACAGATTTTTTTTCACTATGTCCGGTTTTCTTTATTGTCTTTTTTTTTATTGTTGTTTTTCGATTTTCTTGATCGAACTGAGGCCGCCTCTTCGCATCCCTCATTCTTCAATAAACACAAGCTGTCTATAAAATGAGAGAGAGAGAGAGAGAGAAAGGATAATGATAGTATCTTGAAAAAAGAAAACTTCCTGAGTTGGAAAATGGGAGAAGGTTTACATTATATTTATCAAAATGTTTGGATTGTGTATTCTTGTTCGTTTCCAGTTAAAGTCGGTTTGATTTAAATTAGTATTGCATTGCAAGAGTCGAGATTGTCAAGTTTGGATCGGATCTGGTCTATCCTCTAGTCAGCATGTATATTCTATCTAAGTTGCGCCTATCTTTGATCCGACTCTAGTTCATCCCTAGTCGGATCAGTGATGGAAGTTTGTTACGGAGAACTTTGAAAACTTCAGGACGGCAGAATTTCTTTGAAACGCCTATATAACTATACTCCCAATATAATAGAGTTCTTGGAGGAATCCATGATTCCGTTACGAGTTCGGCCGACCTAAGCTAAGAAAAATTAACAACTTTCTTTCGCAGCTCTGGAAATATCCATTTTTGATAATTCCACTGTTAAACTCCGCCCAGCTCAAATAATAAACATTTATTCTTTGATTACATTTTTCCGTGATAACAATGAGGGAACGGCCATTACAACCAAATTGTTTCGACACTGCGATGGTTTGATGCTATGATAGATCGAAGGGTGCAAGCAAAGATAATTCTAAGAATATCATTTCACTTGAACAGAGACAACGTCTCCCGACCTGATGTCGAATATTTGCTAGATCGGATCAAGTTACACGCCGTTCGGAAATCATTGTCTTTGTTCTAGTAGGTGGAGGAGAGTGAGGTGGGGGTGGAGGAGAGTGAGGTGGGGGGGGGGGACTGAAATACCAGACATTATTGATGAAATATCGCAATAAACAATACAAGGAGATTGGTCAAGGACTGATTCGATAAGAACACTTATACCGGCCTTCTTAAGATTTTGGACCATTAAGTCCAACGTTTCTATTAATCGAGAGCTGTATTGACTTTCTTATGATATCTGGAAACTATTCCAGTATCTTCGTTTCCGATCATTAAGGTGTTAAATTTGAGTTTGGAGTTTGTACACCGATATTGGGAATTCTCCTTAGTTCAGCGACACAAACTGGAAGGATTCAAAGAAAGATATTTCCACTGACATAAAAGATTTTTGTTCGGACATAAACATTTACGCAATCTCGAGGAGATGGACACTTCAGAAAAGATTTGGTGTAAGGTTCCAGCTTCATAAACATATTAAGAACTAGCATATGGATCAGAGTGCTTCGCACGAATGTTTAATAACAAAAGGAAGGGCATTTAGCGAAGTAGAATTTATTTTGTTTTAGTCTACTGGAGTATCTACTCAACCTAAAATAAATAAATAATAATAATAATTGTCTACCTTCACCGTATTTTCATTTTTCTACAGTACTTACTTTGAATAGTCGCAAAATATTCGCCACCATTATCGAGACAACACTAAACGATGCACCAATCACTCCGACGACAGGTTTATGTGGCACAAATGTTGGTGGGTTGCCACTTTCACATTCATATTCCGATAAATCCTGCAAGAAAAACGAAGAGAAATTTTTTAATTCCAATTAAAATATTCGCATTAATCAAAGGAGAAAAGTATCTCATGAACAGTAGTCAAAAGTAGAGGGTTCCTTTTTCTTTACAATCAAATCATTTTACGTGGCGTGTCCAAGCATTGTAATATTCTTCAACTGTTAACGGCGTTCAAAAAACTGTAAGAGCTTCAACTATTTATATTAGAACCACACGCACAGAGGGTCAATGGGCTAATTTGTGCCATGAACTACCCAAATATTAAAAATATTCAAAACTATTTATCTTAATGAATTTCATATTCAATTACTGCTTGGAAATTAAATTACTTTTCAACATCGTGACTTAACAAATAGCGCAAAATAAATACTTAAAAATAATTCGCAATCTACCATTATATTACTCAACTAAACACACACTACATCAATTAGCTAATGTGTTCGATATTAAAGCTGTAACCGATACTGGACGTACTAGACTCTGCCCGTTTCTAAAGGAAGCGCGAAATTAAAACAACCCTTTCATTGTATCTTTACTCTAATCTGTTGCACTATTGAAATCTTAGAATATGTGCAAACGGTGAGCGCTATAGAGCCCGATCCGTACCTGTAGGCGACCGCTCTCAGATCCCAAAAGCCAGCAAATTCGCTCTCAGTCCGACGAAAAAACAAATAAATTATGTGCACATAGCTTTGTATGTTGCTTAATATAAAAGGGCCCGACATTTAATTATTCAAACTACTAACGGCGAGGAATTTTATCATATAAAAAAAATAAAATTCATCTAAAATGAAGGTAGGCGGTTGTTAGTTGTTAAGCGACGACATATTTATTGGTAACGTTTGTTTGGTTCAAACGTATTTTTTCACAGAAACGAAAACCGATTGTTCACTATTCAACACAAAAACTTTCAGACGAATAATTGTGCGATGAATGGAAATTCATTCAAATCCCGTGCAAAAGTGAGTTTTACGTGTGGCAGTGTCGCACCTACTAACAAACACAACGAATGAATCGCATTGAGGGAGTCTTGAAGTTTTTTGTAGCTGTATTAATCAATACCACCACCGAATTCACTTGATTCCGCTGGTGTGATTTCTTCCTTTTTCGTCGATTCAAAAAATCACTCCGGGAAACGCGTCGTCCCGCCCAAGAGTGGAGCTAATGGAAAAATCTAAGACGGCTTTTACAAATCTGGAGCTATGACGCTGAAATTGTGATAGCATATTATTGCTTGTTTTGTAGAATTTTTGTTTGTTTTATGGTTAATCTAAATTGTAGTTCTTACTAATCGGGTGATCGGATTCAAAATTAAAATTACTTAGGACTTTGAGATTTCGAAGAGTTTTCTTCTTTCTCGAGAATGTAGTCGATTTCGTTGGTTGTGAAACCATTAGGCGTTTTTCATGCGTGCAGTCTGCTTTTGGAATAGAGAGTTCACAACCGAAAGGTTCTTCTCTCACAAAAATTGGTTTAAACGTTTGCCTTTTTTTCTCGAATTTCCCTTTGATGCAAGATATTCTCTTCGTCCTCGACTGCTTATGGGAATTATTTGCTTATTCGGTCGGTAATCGACCCCGGTCGATCGTCCACTATCCGCACCATAAATTCCTATCAAATGCACAGAAAGAGCAGCCGGATAGAAAAAAAAATTAATAATTTATAATAATAACATAAATTTTGAGATAACCGATTTCAGCGTACAGTGAAATTAATTACCAGCGATTCGAAACTTGAAAAATAATTAAAACAGAGTCAGTCGTCCAGAGAGAATAATAATCGAATTAATATAACTTTAGTCGGCCTGGTATTAAGGGAATTTTTATTTTACTTAACAAACGATTCGAACGATTCGCTAATAAGATTTTCACTAAATTATCTGGCAATAAAATAAAACTTTTTTTTATTTTCTTAGCTATATAAGATAATTTACCGTAAACAATACTTTATTTCTTCACCCTAATTCTAACTTTCAGCCCCTTCTTAAAACATTACCGACCAACATGAAAGTAATAAGAGCTTACAAAGGATTTCAGCATCCAGCCCTTGAATAAAGTTATGCTTGCAGGATTCGCGCTATGTAGGTCATTTAATTTGTACTTTTCGGTTTTTATCTTAACGAAATTTTCGAGAGTTCGGTACGGGGCGAGAGGAGATCGGAGGACGAGATGAAAACGTTTAACCAGATCTGAGCGCAAGATAGACGACTGGTGAAATTGTCTCTTCAACTTTTATTCTCCCCTCGAAAGAAAACAACAGAAAAAGAACAATTCATGAAAGTTTTACTGAATCTTATGCTATCCTAAACAGTAGAGACGAATCAGGCGACGATACGACTACCAACATTGTGAACGTAGTTTGCTGGATGGGGGGCTGATAAGGGAAGGAGGAGGTTGATGCTCTGCTAGTTGAGAGTTTTCGTACAGAAATAGCGAAACGAGAGTACCGAATACCCTGGAGATTACTATTTCTATTTAGCTCAGCGTTCTTCTAGGTTCTGTAGGGGATTACAGAAACACTTAAATAATAAATAAAAAAAAAAAAAAAAATTCAAACTCACTCACGCACATCTTTAAGAACAGCAAAAAAAAAAAAAAAAAACGAAGAAAGTTATGCCGTTATGTGTGAAAGACACATCGCTATACAGTCCCAGATTTATTTATCAAGCATTCAAACAAACAGACAAGCAAATAAAGTTCTCCTTGTTTTATCGCCGCCAAAAAAAGGATCTTCCGCTTCCCGCAGCACCAGGAGGAATGAATTTACTTTTGTGTCGCATCCCGGCATTCCTCGGCCATCGCCTTGCCACGCTCCACTCCATTGTTCCATCCATTTTCGTCAAAAATTTTTGCCCGAATCACTTAGACTGTTCTTGAGTTGAACGGCAAAGGTTAATTCAATTGTTTCCTTAATTTTGTTAAGAAGACCCTCAAAACGATATACGAAGAGATCGCAAGGAAACTGTTGCTCTCCATTTTCAATATGGCGAATTAAATATAGGAGTTGTTTTTTTTTTCTTCTTGTGCTACTATCTCACATGTAGTGTCAATAAATAATTAAATTGAGTTTCGGTTTCTTTGAATATTGATAGGAGGAATGCGAAAAAATTTGAAAATGGAAACATCATCGGTTGTTAATCCATTTTTATGTTTCCTTTTAATTTTTCATGAGTGCCACAAGTTTTGTGGGCCGTAAATTTGCATGCACAACATGAAATTTGCATTCATTGAAGAAAAACAACGTTCCATTCTGATTCTGGGTTTTTCGAAAATGTCACAACTTCCGTGAGCTATTGCAATGATGTGAGCTCAAGCCAATTTACGTGGGTTGTTTGAAATTTCTCATTACGTATGCTTTGGCACGTTCTCTTGAAAGTATTGTACTCTAAAGTTTAAATCTAAATTTGAATGCAGATTGTTTCACGCAAATTAACAAGGGATGGTCGTCCGGTTTTCACAATCCGTAAATTAAAAAAAAATATATATATTAACATACGCTACCCACAACAAGTACCACCATACACCCATCAAGAACAAATAACTTAGAGAATGAACATTCAGACGACTAGGCTTGAGGTTGCGGACTTCGGTTAATTGTTGCATCCTAAATTAAATAATTATTTTAATCGCATATAGTAAGTGAAAAAGGACGATACGATTGTTTGGGTTATCGTAAGCAAATTTTTTGACCATCTACCACTCAAAAACGTGAAGGGCTTGGATGTTGGGGATGCGGCACCCAAAACACACCATGCGTTGCTCAACCGTATTCAGAAACACGCGTTCCGACTAATTGGAGACGAAGGTGAATGTAGTGCGGAACTTAGATCAATCATTCCTTCTCTTTACATTTTTCCCTAAATACTTGTCAAGCTAAACGTGCGCACAAGTATACCGTCAACCCTATTCTTACTCGTAAAGTCATTCGTTTCCCGTCCAGACATTGGATGTTTTGTGATGTTCGTTATCAATACTAACTGTGACCACTAGCGGGTCAGAAAAAAGTCAGTAAAATGCTTTAATTATGCTATTGAAAACCCTTTGATCACAACGCAGACTTTTTTTTCCAATCAATCAAATACCTGTTAAAACCTCCCCACAGGGACATAGGACAGAAATAGTTCCCTTACACAAGGCGCGACCCTCAGCATGGACCCTTAGTTGTCACCAGGACTTGCCCATTCCTCTGGCCTCCTGTTGTATAGGATAATTAAACTGCAGTTCGATATTAAAGATTTTATAAATTTAGTTCGAACGTTCCAGAATTCGTAGTTTCAACTTATTAAACAATTCGGCAGGTATATCAAATTTAAAGGCTAATATTTCGTAAATTTGTATAAAAATCGACGGTAATGTAATATGCGTGATAAGGACGTCCTAAGAAATCTCTTGTAACAATTTACTAAGAAGTTTTGGAAGGAAGAAGAAGAAGGTAGCGGAATGGGGCCGCCGGTCAAAAATCATTCTTCTCATAAAACGCGAGAGAATCAATGAAGAAAAAAAGACGAAAAGATATTTTAAATCCGGGACTAGGTCCTAAAAATCGATGAAAAACATTTCTATTTCTTTTTTCAACTATTGAATTATTTTCAGGCTAAGTAGGTATCCTCGAAATATCTCATGTCCCTCGGTTTATTAGTTTTAAAGTTAGATCCTTCTGTGACGAAGAGTTCTTCCCTTGAGGTATATGGAACCCTTAAAAAAAAAAAATACAGTAACACATTGACTCGAATTTAACTTCATGTCTTTCATTCTCATTTTTTATTTTGACTCTCCGAACCGTAAAGCAAACATGACCGGTCGTCCTGTCCGCCACCCCCATATTTCGAATCTGTCTCTGTAATTCATGAGATTCGTTTGCCTAATGCAAATGCCGTCACAAAGAAGCTTTCATCTTAATCACTACCTGTAGATAATCTCATTGTTAAACAAATCGTTAATAAGACACAAAATGACTCCCTAGTGTCCTTCTCGCCAGTATTCCAACTAATGGACAATCCTAAATGTGCGTTTCTGTGTGTGTGTGTGTGTGCTAGCAATTATGGTTAAGCTTGATTGCCCCTAAGCTTCCGACAAAACAAGGACATGTTATGCATATCGCCGTATCATCATTGATGCGTGATACACAGAAAATGGATAATACTCGTTCTCTGGTGCTGCTGATCCAGGAGCAGCATTAGTGACACCACTCCACTCGGTATCACTCGGTATACTTGGACTACCCGGATCGATCCACGCGAAGTAAATAGGATGAATGTAGGAATAATGGACCAGATACTTTTCGATCAGATATTAAATCCTTCCAAATGCCAGTGAATGCACAAGAAGATACGACGGCTCCAGATGAGATATGAATCCCTTTGTACTCCCACTGATACTATCAATGAAAAGAAAAGGTTTCTAGTTCCACAGCCTGCAGGTCCTTTTGTAAATGTTGCTTTTATAAAAAAAAGAATCCACTATCTGCTTTGCTTACCTTGCAATTCAATTATGTGTATCGACATTTTGCGATAGTACGGATGAATATCTCGCAAAAATCACTGCTAACCTTACCATCACGTCGCTTTCCCTCTTCCTGTATGGGTGCAGTGCTACAAAAAGGATATGGCAATTTATTCTCTCGGATGTGTAGCAGAGAAGTGGATTATTCGCAGCTTAGATTAATCTGTTTGTCAGAAGGAATATGCACAACTATACAAACCATAAATCCTTCGACCACAATCATAAGCGAACCTTAAACGTATTTATGAAAGGAGTTATAATCGAAAATCTTAACTGCGGCTTTACCGTAAGTAATGGAGTTTTTTTTAAAGTTAAATTTTAATGCAAACTATCCAGACTTTATGCTGTGCTTGAATGCAAGAATAAAACAATGAAATAGGCGCCCGGCTTACAAATAATTTCGCGCATTACTCGTGCTGACGGAGGGTCCTTACTATATTAAATTACTTACGATGGTGTTACAGACCTAATCGGGTCTTGGCCTCCTGTATCTAACGCATCTATGAGGAAATCGTTCCGTCATTCAACCCCATCCACATGACCAGCATATTATAGCTTCTTGAATTTTGTGAGGGTTAACACTTCTGGATTGGCGAAGATGGTATTTAGCTTTACTCGAAAACTCGCATCTTCTAACTGGGAAAGGTTCAATCCCAAAAAAACCGCGAGGGCCACAGTAAAATTTTAATAAACAGGCAGTTCGCAGCCAGCGTTTCGTAAGTTGGACACTCACCATGGGCTTATGACCAGTGATCTTAAAACCTATGCATCTGATACGAGAAACGGATACAGCTCCTCGGATATGGACGGATTCCACGGTAATGAATTTTGAAATTTGAAAACGGACTATGATTATGGCATCTGGAATGTTCGAACATTGAATGGCGATGGAAGGGCTGGGTCATTCGGATCATACACCGCCAATCAGTGATCGACCGTGAAATCCTGGCGACAAGCCGATGTTGATCGCGCCTCCCAGATGTCTAAAGTTAAGATTCCTGTTCCCCTTAACGTGGGAAACGAAAAAAAAAACTAGTCCCGTCATAGAACTCTGAATTTAGTTTTATTGAAAATATACGTGTTCGCCATTTCTTCCTTTTTGCCTTTTTTTGATGAACACGATATTAATCTCTAAGAATTTGAAAGAGAAAAATGTGTTACGATACAATTTCAGCATGTGCTACGTTCTGTATTGCATTATATCGTATGTGTTCTGTTATGTTTATGTTTTATGTATGTTACACGTACGGTTAAGTATTATATTAAAGATGAATGGAAATATGAGTATTATGAAAAGCGGGAAAGGATTACCCTCACAAACCTTCGGAATCATTTCTACCGAGTTTTACATCATTATCGTTGTACGGCTGACAGCCAAGAGTAGGGGGTGGGTGATGCTTAGGGTGTGAGATTCACATTCACGCTCTGCTTTCAGCCGGGCTTCTTACACACTCGCAAAAAAAAAATTGATTTCCTATTTAAGAGGAAGAAGAAGCTCCACGTAATTCGTGCAAATTGAAAGCAATTACTTTTTTTTTTTCCTAAAACAGCGTACTTAATAATATAATTAAAAAAAAAAATTGCCTTGCAAGGAAATCATTGAATTCCGAAATACATAGTTCGGGCAGTTCGTTTCAAATCAATATCTGCGAACAAGTCGTGGGACGTGGGGTCGTAGGCGGGCTGAATGGATATTGAAAATTATTCTCATCCCACAAAGCTGATTTCCGAGTATTTAATTTATCGTACTTATGAATGTATATATTATAAAATATTTTCATCTCACAAATCTGATTTCCGAGAATTTAAGTTATCAGAGAGCTTCATATGTATTTACGAATAAAAGTTTATCCGAAAGCGAAATATCTAATGAAGCCGTACTAATTCAAACTATTAAATCAAGTTCTACTCGAATTCATTGTTAATTGTTCGTAGAATGAAACCGCAACGTTTCGTTTTAATTAATAAAGTCAATTGCAATTTTAAACCTTTTCATTTCTCGAAAATTCCAGGAACTAGAGAAGAGCAAATGTGGAAATAAACTTCCACATTTGCTCGCAAAAATAATTATTATGAATAATATTTTGAGAATTGCAGAAATTTGAGAGCTGAGGGCAGGGAATAAAGAAAGGGTGTAATGCAATGGAATCCTACCAAGTGGGTTGCTGCTGCCTATGACCTCAAAGTAATACGCCCGAATATGGAGGTATCTTAACACTGTATTGAGTGTTAAATATAATATACAAAGTTTCTGTCAAATCGAATCTCTAACATTTTAGTTATGGCCAAATCAACAAGTCCATTGGAAAGAAAACGCTAACTGTGGACAAAATTGAGTTTCGTGCTGTCAAGGATAAACGCCACAAATCATTTAAGAAGAAATATCATCTGTTTACGGGGACTTCTGCTCTGGAAAAACGATGATTTATAAGTTGCATTCAGGCAAGACAGAGAGTCAATTGAAGATGATAAACACTCGGTCTGGCCAATTGAGGCCACTTCCTCAAAAATCGTCAAAAAAGTGGAAAAAACTTGTTCTCGAAGATGCTTGTTTAAGAAAGAAAAAAAAATGGTTGGATTATCAGATACTACCATTTCGAATATCCTCCACGATCATCTTAACATGTCTTAGGTCAGCGGAAGATGGATATCGAGAATACTCCCAGCGGTTCTGAAAAAGCAGCGCGTCGAGTGTTCGCGCTAGTTTTTGGATCTCTGAAACAAGAACAGGGAAACTATGACCCGGATTGTTACTGGAGGCGAAACTTGGATTCATCATTGAGCCTGAATCAAAGCTAGAAACAATGCAGTGGCTCCGTAAAGGCGATTCACACCCTCCACCTCATGTTTTTTTGGGATTCAGAGGGTGTTTTGATGATCGACGATAGAGAAAAGGGAAAAAATATCACAAGGGGAAGAATCCACTATAGCGAAAGATTTTCGTTCCAATACTAACTAACGCATCCTAAGCTTGAACCGTTAAAACAATTAGGAAAGCTTCAGATTGGTTTATTTTATTTTTATTCGGGAAGCAATTCTTCAGTATTAGAACAATAATGTAAACCAGTGGCGAGGAAGAAAAAAATCCATCAAAGCTCCTTATAGGACCTATCAATAACCCACCCCATCTTCTTTCAATCTCGCTCGCCCCTAGAAATCAACTCAACTGAAGCGCATCAAATATTGAATCTGTTGATGATGTGAAAATATTCTGAAGCGTGGCATTGTGTTCCCGGGAAGGTGAAGGGAGCAGGTGGTGGTGGGGAGTGTGGGGGAGGCAGGTTATCTACACTTTCCCGTTAAATGTTGTCTTCCTGAGCGAAGACATCGTGAATTGAAGGAAACCCAAGAAAACCGACGAGACTAGCTGCCTCGATTTTTTTTTCTTTTTTTTTTTTTTTGTCAAGTACAATGAAAGAACTGTGTGCAAGTGTTATGGAAAGAGATTGAAAAATTCAAATGTCGATTTCCATTGTAGGCTCGAATTTACAATGAACATATTTTCTGATAATATGCTGACAAGAATTCTCTCTATTGGAAAAGTCGGATTGGGAGATAAGCTCGGGATGAGGGTGAAGTTAATATGCAGATAATAGTTGATAGGGCTAGAATCAGTCATAGATTCTAGGAAATGGTTTTTCAGAGTCACCCCCTGGCCATTGCAGAAGAAAGATTGCTTTTATTGCAGACAGATATGTCAAAATGTGCGATGTACCATTGGTAATTGATAAATCAACAGAAGCAGAACAGAAACTGAACCCATCATCAGTTCAAGTACTGAGCTTGAACCCAAAAAAAGACAGTGACCTATCGAGTCAACTCACCGCAATATTTCCATAGCAAGATCCCTGACAAACTAATTAAAAGGACTTCATGAATGCGTTGTCCTAAATACAAACATCAAACTTCCGACTTAGATCCATTCATTACGAAACATTCACACAGATGCCCACTAAACGCTCCTCACATAGACGACTCGGCAGCGAACCCACTCGCAGCAGTAATCCTTATGAACTCTGTTACGCCTTAATATATTATGTAATAACTCTTACACTCAACTTCAATTTCTCATCGTGGCTTAGTTTACCTTTTATTTCCCCGATTTTGTTTTCCTTTTTCGGGTGAAGCGTTCAAAGCAAAACACCATCCGAATTTTTTCTCGTAGTATTTAGTAGCCTACCCTTGGATTATTTATGGTCATTAAATATCTCTGAAAATTACTGGAAAAATAAATAAAAACAAAAAAAAAAAAAGAAGAAAACAAAGAGATAACTAAAAGCAATCCATGGAACGACGTCCCTACTACGACCCATCTCACAATTTTCGATCTCACCAACAGCGGCCCTTAAAAAACATTCCAATCTCGGAAATGCCTCGATCTATGGTTTTTACTCGGGTAAAGAGGGAGAGTAGGTTGCAGATAGAAAGAGAAAGAGCTATGATAGGTTTATTAAAGTCGCTCTAGATATTCCCTCACCAATTTCGGAATATCCTTAATGCATCCTCCATCCCTTAATAACTCGGCTCCTTTCTCTGCTCACCTCTATCAAGCCCATCGAAATACTTGAAAGTCATCCTTTCATGTTGGCATTCAATCGGAACGATAGCCTGGAATTATGCATGGTAGTGCGGGTATGGTGGCTAGTGTATCTATCTTTGGAAAGAGAAAAAAAAAACGGCATTCAAGAAGCTATTCTGCACTACTCTATCCTCCCACTGTGTGAATTTCTTAATATGATTCCTTTTCGGAGATTTTCCTGGAGGGTAAATCACTAAACAACTCGGAGAATGCTGAGACCCGATCAGAGTAGGATTTAGCCAGAAAAACTACTGCTTCCATCGACTTCCGTCCCGTCCTTTCACTGCCACCCTAATATGTGCACTATCGTTTAAGTTTCGACCTTTATCCTTCACATATCACATTTTCGCGTTGAATTTTGCATATGTAAATTTTGACTTCATCACCCACCACTACCACCGTCCCAGTGGAATACGAGCATGGAGAAAGGGGATGGCATACTAGTCCTTAATGTACGACCTGGACTTCTTGTGTACTCTAAGTGTGTATGTAGAAAATGCCAACCATTCTGTATCAAACTAATATTAAAAAAAAAAAAATGCTACGAGATTATCCTTCAGGAAAAAAAAAAAAAAATCCAAAGAGCACAAGTATTTCGCTGCATACATCATGAAGCGATGATATTAAGGTTTTCCTTTTTTCGGTTTAGATAATTTATTTAAGATTACTTCGGGATATCCTTTTGTTGTTTTCGTTTTATCGTCCGTATCAACATACGATTTGGGTTGCAAGAAAAATTCCGACTGCGAGAGAAAGTGTAAGGATTTAAGAAAACAGTGAAACCATTTTACATGTCACTCCCTTTCCCTCCTTTTTTTATTCTAATAATAAAGTATTATTGTACTATTATCGATTCCGGGGGGCTTTAGAGGAATCAATGGAATGAAAAAGAGGAAAAACAAATCATTCTCACGGGTAGTTACGAGAAAATTGGGAAAAAAGTTTACTTGCGTTCGACTTACAGCTGCACGAATTAAGAAAATTAAAATCTAAGCAAAATTGGCTTTCATTGTGAAGGATACGTAACCGATATGGCTAATATTCTTAATTGTTTTTAGATGGAACAAAAAAATCTTCGTCTCGTACATTATTGGGATATTTTGGCCAGATGTGATCTCCAACGACGAACTTTGGACGTCGGACAGATTAAAATAGACACTGAGATTCAATGACGGTAATGGCAGCAGATCGGTCACACATTACACGGAAACCAGAGCGAAACATCGCCAGACAAGCTCTGGATTATAATCCTCAAGGATGACGTCGGGTCGGGGTCGATCATGCAACACGTGGAAGCGAGCAGTTGAACAGGAGGCCAGAGGGCGATAACCACTCAGGATCGCGCCTTATGGGAGAGAACTGTTTCTGTCCCATCCCCCAAAGGTAGTCTTAACAGGAAAACGACTGATTAACATTTATGTAGCCATAAAAGAGAACAACAAAAAAAAATATACCGCCCAAATAGAAGTCCGATCTGAAAAAAGTCAACCAGAAAATTCGTCGTCCTTTGTTATCTTAAAAGCAGATTTCGAGGCGATTACCTTGCAATGCATAAAGCTTAACTATATTTCATACGAAAAGGTCAGAGAGCGACAAAATTGAAATATTTTCAGTAATCGCATCAGTGACAGTTTAAATTCTAAAGCATAACATAATGGACATCGTATAAATTTAATAACGGCCTGAACGCTTTCAGTCAGTCACTTAGACTACGGCTCGTTGCTAGTCATTATTTTGTTTTTCGTTGTCAGATGAAAAACATCACACATGATAATCTCGTTAGCTTATTTTTATTTTGTGACAAAACAAAACAGTAAAAGAATATTTGCAGCACGCACAAAACTATGGAGCTGTGAAATTTTCTGAAAATTGTCCTAATGATGGACTGCTTGTTTATCTTGTCTGGGAAATTAACGTGAAAATAAAAACACCGTCTCTACCTCCTCGACTCTTCGGCTGTTGTTTAACATTGAAAAATAACGAAAATTATTTTTGATAGCGCAAGGTGTTGCTCAACAGTCTTTTGAATCCCACGCGTTCTATCACTCCTTGTGCTTTTCTAGGTACGTTATATTTTTAGGCTTTGTCTAGACTGTACAAGACGAATCCAATTACCGCCGAGTATGTGCGTATGTAGGTACAAACATAACAAACGAATTATTAAATTTAAAAAAAAAATTGTTTTTCTTCTTTCTTGCACAATAGACAAATGAATCTCCTTTGCAATTTATTGAAAAACAAAAACTAATTTAGGAACAAATATATGATATGTCTTTTATTCCAATTTATTCGATTTTAAGTTTTAAGGATCGGCCGAAGGACTATAAAAAAGAAAAGAAAATGATTTTAGCTGTTCGACGAGACAATTTACTTGCAAGGAAAGTTTTCAAGAAAATTAAGGCTCTTCTTTAAATCGTCGTTACCTTTATATCTTTGAATTTGAAATCGGGCAGTCTTGAGCATTGTTACAGTAGGTTAACAAAGTTTTTGAATTTTAATGCTCGGCCAAAGCAAATTTAATTGTGCCATGATTTGAAATCTGCAGTCTGTGTCAAAAGAAAGGAAACACGTTCTCTTTTTTTTTGTAATGGAATAAAATATGAAAGCTCACAAAATTAAGAGAATGCACTAAAATTTGAAGAAATGAACACAAAATCAACTGAATGCACACAAAATTAAGAGAATGCAAACGGAATTGAGTTTTAAGTTATAACATATATAACATAACCTAACTGTGAATTATATGTGAAGGAAATTTTTCATATGAATATTTTTCTAGTTGGAAACCAATTGGAAAACAATAAATAGGAAAAAAAACACGGAATTGAGTGAATGCACACGGAATTGAGTGAATGCACACGGAATTGAGTGAATGCACACGAAATTAAAGAGAATGCATACAAAATTGAAATTAAAGAGAATGCACACAAAATTGAAATTAATACACACAAAATTGAGAGAATGCAGACGGAAATGAGTTTCAACTTATAATATATATAACATAACCTAGCTGTGAATTATATGTGAAGGAAATTTTTCATATGAATATTTTTCTAGTTGGAAAACAATAAATACTAAAATAAATAGTTAAATAACGGAGAAACCGAAAAAAAGCACACGGAATTGAGTGAATCCACACAAAATTTGAGTGAATCCACACAAAATTTGAGTGAATGCATACTTTTAAAATCGATCAAGAAAGAAAAAAAACAAGAAGACAGCAGCAACCGATGTTGCAATATAAATGTAAGTAATTTTATTATATTATTATGCGTTTTACTATCAACGCTGCTAACTCTATTAAACATATTTATTCCACGTAATCATTATTAATTTTTTAACATAACTAATTTTATCGCTATAAAATCTCGCATCACTTAGTACCCTCAAAAAATGAAAAGAAAATAATACTCCGAGTGATTTTAACGACATATCTAAATCTTTTAATGAACGAATTTTTATACAATTTTTATTGTCATCCATAAAAAAAAAGCTCATACACGTACACATCTACCATCGAAATCCTAAAACAACCTATCAGCAACCGAAAACGAACCTTAAAAAAATCCCAATTGCTCTACGATAACGACTTTGTGAAGGGCTTATCTGGTGCCTTTAGAGAAATTTTAAAGAAAGAATTTTCATTTTTTTTTTTTTTCATTTTCCTACCCAACGATAAATTTTCAGGGAAAAAAATGCTGACGACACAGGGTTGCCTAAGCTTTCTTAAATATCTTTGACCGGAAAAAAAAAAATACCCAACAATTTTTGTTTGTTTTGAGTGTTTTGCTTTTTTTCTGTTCGCTGTAGCCTTCTTGTAAAATAAAAACAATCTTGTTCATCCATAAGGATCATACAAAGCTAAAGATTCTTTTATCTTGAATTTGTTCTTTTTTTTTTTTTGTTCTTTTGTGTGTGAAACGTATAAAAGTGCAATAAATTTTCAAGTTTTTTGTTAACTTGAAATAAATCAATTTTCAAAGGAAATTTATTTCTTCGTTTGACCGTATCCCGTAGCCCGGTCACCCTGTAAAATCCCACTTCTGTTCTTGTGCATGCCTTAAACCATTCGATTCTATGAAAAAGTAGACAATCAAAGCATCTTTATTAGGTCTCGCAAATAGGGAGCAGGAGACAGAAGATTACCAACAAAAAATAGTCGGATAATTGAATTATAAGGTAAACTTTAAGGAAATGTGGAAAATTTCGCTGTTCTTGGACGTTTTTAGAAGATTTTCTTCGCGTTTATGAATTAAGTTTTTTTTTTTATTTCTAAGATTTATTTTAAGCTGATAGAAAGCTAGGGTGTAGCCTAGTGGATTGGCGTGTACTCGACTATTCCAAGGTCTTCGGAGACGACGACGGTCAAACGCACGGTCTGACTATCCGGGAAATTGAGACGAAATTGCCAAAGTGGCATTTGGAAAATTCCACCACACGGGCGATTGCAATAAATATAGTTCTGAAAGCTTCCTTCGACGATAAAGGATAACTTTCGCAACAGCTCGAATTACCGGAAACCTTCACATGCTGCCGGGAGTCTTCAATAGTAACAAGACCAGAAACAAGATAAGATACAAATTTCCATTAGGCAATTCATCATTTAAGTTAAATTTCTATGAAAACTATCGCACTGTGTAGAAAATTGCAGTCGAATTAATTTATGGAAAATGAAAAGAATCGAATAAAAAGCAGAAGGCAAATTATTTCGCGCGGTTCAAGCAACAACCAGTCCAGGCCTTATGCAAATCTTAATCGCTCGAAAGATGAAGAAGACGACAAACAGTGAGAAAAACAGCAAAATTTTATGTGTTTTCCTTTTTGATTTTAAAAGAGATCCGTTGTGACTTTGAATTGATTAAGTACGCTCTTGGAAACAAATAAATTTTAGTTGAAGTGCGATTAAATTTTGTATTGTGGCTGTGTTGCTGCTAATACGTCGTACATGGCTCATAACGTGTTGTGGACTATTTTGAAAATAGACGCAATATGAAATGAGCTAAGTGTTTCGTTTTTTTTTGTGATAATTGACATCACATTTATGTATTTAGGGCGTAGGAATTGGTATTGCAGAGTTTGTTGTTGTTTTTTTTAGGGCTTTCAGGTTAGGCTTGGGGAGTAGTTGGACACCAGTGCGCGTAGGGCACCAGTGGGCCCATTGTATGCCTCCGTATTTATACGATGTGAACCTACCTATCATTCAGCCAGGCTGCTCAACTAGTGAGCTTCATCGGTTCATTGGACCGGAGATCCTTCAGCTCGGTGAAGAAGTAATGCCAACATTATCCGTTTTCTCAACGGTTGCAGCAAGCGAGTGCAGGTGTTCCCTAATTTCTCCTATCGTGGTGTCAATTTGGTAACTATAAGGAATCGCTATATTGTCGGTCTTGCGTATTATTAGAGAAATGGAAAAAGCAGACAAACTTCTTCCGAAAGATAAACAGTTCCAAGGACCATATCCAAAATAGCGAAAAGGATATTGTATTCCGATCGCAAAAGATAACAGCTTTATCCGATTAAGGCAATCTGAACTTTGCCACCTCGCGATATTGTACGTGAAATAGGGTACGAAAGAATTCAACTTCGCCGCTCTTAGTGAGGTGCATTGATTTCGATTCCAAAAGGGAGATAGAATAAAGTTAAAAACACGTTAATCTCGCTCAGAACGAAATTTCAAAAAAAAAACGAAATCTTTCAAATCCGAATAAAGATGAAATGAATGAAGTGAATACCGAATCGGAATGGAAATCACTTCACTTTGACTAATTTATCATTCCGAGTAAGTTTTTGTTGCAATATTTATTTTCACTTCTTCCTCCTCCTGCTGTTCATCGACAAGTCAAAATCACTACTCGTCTCTAGTGATTATCCATGCTCTCTACAGGATGATTTTTATCTTAAATCTATCGACTGATTCGCAAGAAGTCATGCAGAACGACACGGAAAATAGGGAAACAAAAACAAAATTGTTGCCTGTGCACCGCGGGGAAGTGCGACAAGAGATTGCCATGTCCGTATTTGACGGTGGGCGGGGATGGTGGTGATGGTGATGATAATGAAACAAGAAGCTTTTACAACCAATTAATCTTTTTCTGCTCTTCTGACGAATGTATTTTATTGTACGGCGAATAGAAAGGAAATTTCGTAAATGACATTTTTTCCCTTTTCTCTTCTCTAGATACTTTTTACCCCAGAAGTTAGAGCTAATTAGCATGAAAAACATCGGGTGCAATATGTAAAAATACCACTGCTTCCACTTTTAATAGATAGTATAGATGGCATAGCCAAAAGGGATATTGAGCCTAGTCAGACCTTTAATATCCTGGCCAGACGAAGAAATTCAGCGTACAACCGGACCAACTAAGATATGCATTGAGACTTAAAGGAAACCAGTGAGGATTTAAACTCACGACCGTCGTATTGCAGATTAACTCGCTACCCGCTAGGCTACATCCTAATTCATAATTATTATCTGTTATTCATAGAAACGCGAGAGATAATGTAAGTCTAAATAAGCTTCGGTTTTCCCACAAAATTTGCGGAAAACAGTGTACTTTTACAAAACTTGTTCAAAAAAGTCAAACTCATAACAGTCTCCCCAACTCATTGTCGGCGTCGTCCTTTCGCTGAAAACAAAAAGTGTTTCCCTCTTATGAATTTTCTACCATCTCCAACTTCACTTCCTCCGTATTTTCACAACAACCGCATTTCATTGCTGCTGCAGAGCCTCGAAAACGATAATATCTCATGAAACTCTATATATGGAGCAACAACTACTCTCATGTTTTTCAGGATATACGTCTCTCTTCCTGGAAACACTACTCCACTCTGAACACTTCTCTTAAGAAACTCAAGAATCCGTGACATGGTATTTAAAGATACTCGGGCGGGAAATTAACTTACACTTGAAGCACAAGAAAACAATTAAAACCGATGGAAGTGAGAGTGTTATGAAAAGGGGTGGCAAGCGAGAAATAGATAGAGGGAGAGAGGGAGAGAGAAAAGATAAGAAGAGGATACGTTTCAAACTGAACGTAGGTATGTTCAGAAAAGTTAAAAAAAAAAAGTGAATCTTGAAATGTTTTCTTAATGATCCATGTAATTTCTGATGCATTGAGGAACTTTTCCGTATAGTTTTCTCGCGCGATCTAAGATGTTGCAAAATGTTGATGGTGCAGTTAAGAAAATCGGACAACTTAAAAGTTGGGACATTGAAGCAATAATTAGAAATCTGTGCTTAATGGAAGAAGAAAAGTAAAAGAAAAGAGTCCTTGTTGTGTTCCTTAGCTCATCCCACTCAGTTTTTGTTGTTCAAACACGTATCTTAATATTGAAAGTCCTCCGCAGTTTTACGATCAACGTGGAATAATTTTTTTTACGGTATCATTTCGACTTCCGAAAGATTCGAAATAATTAGGAATTACAGGTCATGTGGTGTGATCCCTCTGGCTCCTGTTTTCCGTTGTTGCTGATGAAGCATTGGAAGGCTTCACATTGAAAGCTCATTGAAAGTCACAATTTTTACGGTCTGACTTTCACTTCTGCAAGATTAAACAATATCGAGGTACGCAATTAATAACACTAAGGGGATGGGTTAGTTTTTTTTTTCAACTCTCGAAGGATTCGTATGTGAAATTTTTTTTCGTAAGATCTACGATCTACTAGGCCTCAAAACAAAAACCGCTATCCTCCTGATCCTCCTTACAATCAGTAATAGATGGTTTTGTCCTGATGGAAGAGTGCCTGTTAGATTTCGACTGGTCAACAAAATTTATCTGTAGAGAAGGCTAACTCAATGTATTTTCTCCATGCTTCTTCATGATCACATATTAAGCATTCAGGACAATACGTTTCCTTATCATCCAGGATTAATACACTGCCTTTCGGGTTGAACTATTCTATTCCCACTACATCTGTCGGTGGAGTGAGATCCATTGCTCCCACTCCTTTCAACTTTTTCCCTGAATTTTTTTTTTTTTTAATTTCGAATTTATCTTTGCATGAAAATATAAATGTAATTTCAGTATCAGTTTGTCTATGACTAGAAGCATAAAAACACGTTTTTGAGTGTTTTGATTGTCTGTCTGTATGTCGGAATTTAACACAAGAACGGCCGAACCGATTCTAATTAAACTTTCGCAGTTTGATGTATATGCTTGTAGCCATGATCTGCTTGATCTGATGATGATCTGATCCCTATACGCCTCCTACCACCTCCCATACAAAAAAAAAAAAAAATCAAAAAAAGTTGTCATATGATTAAATTTTGAAATTTGTCGCTAGTCTCAGGCTCTGTCAAATTTATTTGAAAGTAAACCAATAACGACAGAATCTTAACATGATAAACGTACGTCCTACGAAACCAATCCATTTACAAATGGCCCAATAAATAAATAACATAATAAATGAGAAATAAGCATTAAATTACCGCCAAAGTTTGTTCAAGATAAGCATGGAAAATTGACTTTATACTGTACTCAGTACAAGAATTGATGAAAGGAAACCGTCATCAAGAATATTTTTATGCCCCAATAACCGAGAGTAATTATTGTCCCCAATACTTCGGTCGCCTGTCTACAGTCCAACTCAAGGACCACACTCTGAATTGCAACTATTAAGAAGCACCACAACAATTGCGTCCCTCTCTAAAGGGGTCCGTATAACAAAAAACGGAAACAATTCAAAATTGAATCAAACCGTTTAAACACCAACCACTCAAACACGCAACATTTCGGAATCCTTCCAACTAATTGATATGGCTTTGCTCAGGGTTTCGTCGTGTCAGATCCCATTTCTGCTGCTCGCTCCCTTTCTCACGGTTTCACCTGCAGCTACCTCACCCCCGTCTCCTCCCCCCCCCCCCCACACTCTCGATAAGTTTGAAACCGAGTAGAAATGTAATAAAAATCTCCTTTAACAAGTGCAAATTGATTGCCTTACCTATCACTTTACACTTCAACCTTCAGCCAATTTGAAATTGTTCGTCGTTCCACTCCTGGCTCCGGCTCATCCTGCCACTGTTAGCATACTTCGGTCGGGCGTCTGCTGGTCACACGTATAACGGGTTGATGGGGACAAGGACGAGCGAGCGAGGGAATATAGTGACTTCAAATTTTAAGTAGGACATTATTACTTTTTCTTTCTTTCTCATTTTCCTTTTCTATTTTTTTTGCTATTTGTCTTTTGGAAATAAAAAAAAAAGAGTCCTCTGCCGTCGTCTCTGAGCAGCAATCCCGGTTGATATTATTGTTGATATTATTTATTAAATAAATTTGAAAGGGGTGAAGGGTGGTGAGGGGGTGGGGGGAGGAAGGAGAAGTGATCCCATCATGAAATAAAGGGTTCTCATTTTTATTTATTTTTGTGCGGTGGTTTATTTGTTGGGTTTCTGTTTTCTGTTGTGATGGCGATGGAATTCATAATTTAAGCAATTGTTTAATTAGTCGAAGCTTAATGGTGATATCCTTTGTGCGATTATGAAAATTGTATGGTTGTTGAGAATCCTTGTTTTAAAATAACCACACTGATTGTTTCGGTGGATTCATTGGATTGGAAGGGGCTATTTAAATAGGGCGGGGGGCGAGAGAGAAACAATTTTAAGTAATTAGGAAAATTGGCATTCGGCAAATTAAGCCATTCAAAAAAATTGTTACTTGTAAACCCCATTTGGAAAAGGGACAGATTTACCCGAAAATTACATTTTAGTGGCTGAGGTTGTTGTTTTTTTTTTTTGGTAATATTTAATTAGGCAAGGACGACACAGTCAGTAATTATTATTGTGAAATTTTGACAGGACTAAGAGGACTATTTTCTAATTAGCTTTGTATTTAAGAAAAGAATTTGAGGTTTTTTGTTTTTAGTTTTGTATTAGTGGGGTATAAAACAACAGCGGTAGTGGTGTGCGATTTATTAGACGAAATAAATGAATTTTAAGGTGGTGTAATTCAAGGGTGATAATTTATGACGATAGCGAGTAAAGTTGAGATGTTGTGAACGAAATTAAATCGAAAATAACTTGGGGTGAAAATCCTTAAGAAACTCATGATTGCGGAAAATACTTGAATATCATCGCGTCGTCAGCTGTATCTCTCGTTATGGCCGCATTTTAAAAGGTACATAAATAAAATGTCCTCGACCGCAATTCTTTTCCCCCATAAGTCGTCCTGACGACCATGTAGTAAACATATATCTCGTTGTGTGTAGAAATGACGTCACTCTATCTTACTTCGGCCATAACTTCTCCGAAATTCTTCCAAATCACTGTTCTCATTTTGGATGCCATTAGGAAGCATATCGTATTCTAGAGAGCCAGTTAGGGATGGTGTCTTTTTCATTTTTGTTTTATTTTTTTTTTGAGAATGGAAGGGGTTGTGTTTGTAAGTATCCATTAGCTATGGAAAGTTTCAGTTTCTGTGATACATCTATTGTAGACACTAAGTTGATTTTGAATCTCAGATACATAACGTTGTTAAATCTTATTCACTTTGTTTCACTCTCTCTTCTCGTTTCGGTTAAAATAAAAAAAAATAAAAAAAAAAAATTTGGAACATATTCTTTAATTTTAACCGAAAATAAAGTGAACAAGTTTTAACAACGTTGTATATCCGAGATTCAAAATCAACCAAGTCCCTACGTAAGTCGAAAATCTTCTTTAAAGTTTTCTTTTTGCAACATTTCAAATATAATTAAAATCGAGAAAGAAATACATTTTTCATTAATTACGAATATACATAGTGCATATCCCGAAATTTATCAATACACTCGAATGCCGGAGGTCAAATAGAAAAATCTGAAATATGAATACAGGCCAGTCGAATTCAAAAACATCATCGGAAAAAAAAACGCGAATATTTCCTTTCATGTTACAACAAAAAGTTTGGCGAATCGCCAATGTTATATCCAGCCGTATTAACTTCGACGAAGAAGGCTTTCAATATTTTTTCGTATTTTTTTTTTAAAAAAAAAAAAACATCATTAAATGTAGATAGTCAACTGAGAAGTAATCTAAAAGTTAAGTAACTAAGCAAAACGCTTTGTCATCTATACTTTCCAATATTCTATAAATTTTCGTTGCCATCACATAATCGCTTTAAAGTCGAACATCACATCTTTGAAACAGAGCGATACTTTTAAGGCGAAGAAATTTATTAACTAATTTAATTTATCTTAAAGAGAATTTATTCGACTGAACTTTTTTATAATACTTATCATCATGTCATTGAACAAATAAATCTAAGACGGGAGCTAGGCTAATACCAATGATTTGTTTAGAAATAGTTGATTTGTTAAACATTTTGAATTAAGAGCTGTTTGGGCCCATCGAGTTTAATGCTCGTTGTAGATCCCCTTCGATCTAGGGGGTAGGAGTTTGGGAGGTGTAGGTACAGTGACACAAAAAAAAACCGGGAATTGATAATGAAAAGTTCTGCTCAACAGCTTTTCTGAACATGTCCCAAGCATTCGACTGAGTTCAGGCTTACGAACTGACCATGAAACTGGACGCTTGCTTGCCACGCCAACTGAGCATGATATTCGCATCATACTTGCCCGATAGGCGGTTTGGCTTAAAATACTCCAATATAGACGATTGGCGTGCCCTTAGGAAGCGTCTTAGGACCAGTGTCGTACAGCAGATCTACCAACTTCAGAAGACATCACACGAAGTTCTTGGCCTTACACACCAACTCAAACACAACGTCAAGATTTTTACAGGAGCAGCTCACTCCACTTGAAGAATGGATAAAAAAAAAATGGAGAATAAGGGTTCTGCTGGTGTGACCTCTATTTTAAATAAAAAAAAAACACGTCCATCGGTCATGCTAAACAAAATACGATTGCCAAAAATAAATGACACCAATTGCCTTGGATTTCATCTTGATGAAAGGCTCACGTGGAAAAACACGTAGCTAGAGAGCGTCCATCATCAAACCCGTGTGAAACTACGGAATAGAGATCTCTGAGATTTCAGACTTAACATAGGTGGACACAATGGGCCAAGATAGACTACACCCAGGACCCAGGATATATCATTAAGCCTAAGGAAGCAAATACGCGCCTCACCAGTATCAAACCCAGTTCAATCTCACATCTCTCGAATTATCATCAAAAGGGAAACGTTTCCAGCCACTTCATTTCATTTCTCGGTTCGATGAAACAATACCGGGCCACCATAACATTATACGTATGTGTAGTCCACATATAGAAATTAATTTTTCGTACGAATTTAATCACATTACAGATCATTTAACCTACTCGTGGCTCAAATAAGCCTCTGCACATTACGAACGAATCATAGCATTCGTTTTGGGTACACAGAGCGCCAGGTCTGCTTGCTATACTTCCATTGTTTTCTCTTACTTATCCCGAATATTTACAAAATAAATAAGAAATCGCAAGGAAGAAGGAAATAAGAAAAAAAAATAAAAGTAAAATAAACTATATATGCCGACGACGTGTCCAGGACGATGAAATGTTTGATCTAAGAACCTTCTATTTCGAGAGGGAGAGCCAGATACACACTTCCCAAACGATATGTATCCGGAACGCAAGGAACTGATATTTTAGGAGCTCAATCGGAAAACGAACGGTCCAGACCTTGTTAAAAACCATCAAAAATTTAGCATGAAAATTGATTTCTTACAATTGATTCTATATTTTTGGCAGGAAAAAAAAGGACGAAGCTAAAAACTGCCATAATTTAAATAGGGGAACTATTTTTTTTTTTTTTTTAATTGTTCCTTTTTAATTTTTCTTCTCAATGTTATGAAACTAAAAATTTTAGATTTAAATTAGGGTGAAAAATAGTTTTAAAATTTTACTAATCTTTTGTGCTGGCAACAATCAGCTTTTGGTGAGTTTCTATTGTTTCCGGTTCGAGGAATCCCAAAACGGAGGGTTTCGATGTGATGCCTTTTTTGTGCGTCACGACGATAACTCAAATAAACCTCAACAGAAATGGATTAGAGTGGTCGCTGTTCGGCCCGAATTCGCATATCGCCGAACAGAATGTTTTTGTTTATGATCGCCAATCGGAATCGGAATTTATTAACATTTTAAATTGGAAATATTTCTGCGTATTCTTCGCAAATGCAAAAAAAAAAAAAAATACTTTACGCCTCATGAATACATAAATTAATGCAACATGATGTCGAAAGTACAAATGCTCTGACAAAGTATTTTCCGAGCATGATAATAATTTCAGTCAAGCGAACTCCCAACTCTGTTCATTCCTCCTAACTACTACGACCTTAATCAGCATAGACTTTGGCAGATATTTTAATCGAATTTAGTACAAAAGGTATTATGTGTACCTTTGCATGTGCTTAGGGTTTTTCAATGTCCAATTCAAAAAAAAAAAAAAAAAAGCCAATCAAATTATAAGAGGTCCCAAAAAATTATTCTGCCAACATTTTTGATCCTATGATTTCTATGGAAAAGAAATGTTCTTTTCAAAAATCCACTTAACACATTGAACTAAGAATTATGTAGCTGAAAAAAACTTTTACACTATTACTTATGTTAATTTTTTGCAAAAGAAAAGAGCAGCGTGAGAGATATAACTTACTTGTTCGTCGACCGTACAATAATGTTTTGTTTCAAAATGTATAACCCCCCCCCCCTCCCAAAAAAAAGGGAAACCTAGTAAAATGTGTCAAAGATTTACGGATCCGATTAACTTTCGCACCGTGAAAAAAGGCACTTGACTATAAAATGCGAATAAAAATGCTAATTGAATTGTGATGGCGGCTAGTAATTTATCTATATATGTATATGAAACTATAGCTAGGCTTTCGTCCAAGCGAAATTCGTTTTGTAGATTAGAGGGCGGATCGGGGGAGAGAGGGTATTCCACTGATATGAATGTGGTAGATAGTTTGTGGAACATCTTCTTTATTGCAGGCAATTTGAGGCTAGTGGTCATATCACAATTTGAAAAATTCGGAAACTAATTAAAATAAAAAAAGGAAAATGAAAGAAAAACCCAAATTTATCCAATTATTGGCCATTCAAATCAATGTTGGGCATAACGTTCAGCGCCACGTGTTTGAGAAAATCGCATGACCACCGGAGTATACAGTGAGGTTTTGACATGCGGAGTGGTCGGAAGTTTGAGAACAGCTCAATTAGCAATTAAGGCATCAGAAAAAATGGTTTATGACTTCGAGAGGAAGGTATTATGGCGAATTCTTGGACCGGTTCGATACAATCAGGAATTGTATACCGTTTTTGAGGACTACTCCGAAATCTCAACTTCGAAAGCTACAGTTAGCTGATCACGTACAGCGAATGGAGGACAGAAGAATACCCATCCGTGTACAGAAAAAAGGGCATTCGGAAAACCAAAAAAAAAAAAAAAAACACTGGCAGGATTCAATCGACGAGGACAGCAAAACGCTTCTGAAATTTCCAACATAGAGGACGCGGTCACTGGAGCGATAAAATTGGAGACGAAGCCCGACTTGGGCTGTAGCGCCATTGATGATGATGATACCTACTATATTGAAAACAAATTAGGTACAACTTTAATTAACATAGTTTGCATTATTCGGTTCATTTAAACCAATTTTGATTTGATCATTATCATTGGCTCATAGTACCAGAGCGCAACGTAATTATTTACAACCAAAAAAGGGAGAGCGCCTATCCAGATTACGACAAGCTATCTACTCGCAGCTGTTATAAAAATTTATACACGATTAGATAAAGATAAAAAGTTTGCATTTATTATTGTGATGCTAATAAAAATTTTGTGTGCTCATTTTGGGACCGAAAATCGACAAATAAAATCCATAAAATATCGAAAAGCGAAAATATTTAATATCGTAGCTAATAAATCGGTGCGTAATAAAAGTAGCGAATCAATAAAATGCAAAACAGTACAAGCTCTCTCGCTTTCCCCCTCAGGGCCATCACACCTACAATAACTTTTTATAAAGCGAACGAAATGATTTTTATTGGTTTGGATTGCACTTTATGAAGCGGAAAATTTTGTCGTTTTATATTGAAAAAAAAAAAAAAAATAAATAAATAAAATAACAATTGAGATACATAGTTAATTTTTGTATTACTTTTGTGCATTAAAAAGTGCAACAGCATGGCCTTGGTTGGATATATATAATTAATGATTAATTATTTCTAATGAACTGATGTGCACTATATTCTGATTTTGAACATTGCATTAGCTTTTGAAACCCGTGTACGAATTTTATTTATCTGAATGCGAATCATAAATTATGCATAATGCATTTGAGTTCACCCTTACTTTTAATTAAATTTAAAAGAATCCAAGGCTGAATTCGATCAATCATCAACAATTGCACGGACGATGTGGAGAAGCAGTCGGACAGCGTTCGGGCAACAGAGAAATGGTTCAGCAGCCGACAGTGATCGGAGGATAAGAGCGACATAAAAAGGCGAGCGTTTTTGATGAATAGTCAGTCTGGATTGAACAGTCGACGGGTCAGTCGATGTTTGGAAAACGATAATTATAAGACCCGTTAACATCCAATTTAGCTCACTCCAGTTCACTACTTCTTTCCGAGAACCACACACCGCATCTTTCGTCCGTCTACGTGTCCTGAATCTGACGACACTATCCGCCTCCGACTTTTGCTCCCTTGCTACTGATCTTCGATTCGGATCCACCTATCATGCATCTATGTTTCAGTCACATTGGGAACTTAATCAACCACCGATCCTTACTTTTTTCGTCCTCTTGCTTCCAGCATAATAAGCTCAGTTGAACCGTGCTTTCGCAGATTCGACATTGGCTCAGCAACCATTATCCCTACCCTAACTCGCGGACAAATCAAGACCGTGTAACATCTAACTGATACGATACGATGAGGGATCCTCAACATCATCCCCATTGCACCAGGCTTTAAACATTCGGTCCGATCTTCGTGGGTCGCTGCAAACACCCCCGCTTCATTCTAAGTTCCAGCAAGACTTTGTTACTGATCGAACAGCTAGGTCCGTGGAGTTGCTGACCGCCAAAGGCAAAACTACTGAAGTCATCCGGAGATTTAGTTCGCACAATAAAAAATCTCTGAATATTTTAGTTATTGCGATTTCGCTAAATTTCAAATGCGAGATATGATTCATTTTGACCGTTTTTTTTTCCCCCAATTCAAACGAACTGTTCTTGAAAACTTCAGTGTTGGCCCGGAACCGATTAAACACTCCCAAAAAAAACAAACTCGTGAATAATCACTAAAGATTTTCGGACATTAAAAACTTTTGTAATTCAAAAAATACAAATTTTTTATTGGGTCTTTCGAGCGATTAAGTTAAAAATAAATTCACCCCTGAAATTGGCAATTAAAATTATAAAATTTTTCAATTTTAGGGATTTCGGAACCAATAAAAGTGGGGGGAGAGACAGAACAATATTTTTTTTTTTTGGCGCTCAAAAATACCAAAAATGTTAACTCACCTGATTCATATAAGTTCGCACGAATTCCATCGACTGTTCCAGCGCGTACGTTTCACTACTACAACTATCAATGATAAGTACACCGAGAGTAATATTCGGCAGAATATTCGGATCGGCATTGATCAAATCGATAGCGTAAAGCATCGCTTCTAGCCGCTGAACGCCTTTCTCTTCTTTGACGGCACCGCACGGATAGTCTGACGATCGTAACAAACTATGCTCGTGCATTGGAAAGATGCCGCCCAGGACGATATCGCCCCGGGTACGAAGAATTTTCCCATCATGTTCCAATTTTTCACCGATAATTTCCGGAATTGTCAGACAAATTAAAAGGCTAATTGTTATTAGAATCATATTTTCGGTTTTCTTTAACACGAAATCGAAAACTGTTTCAAATAATTTCGTCCTTTTTTGTTAAAAGTTTTCAAACGAAAATAAAATTATCACCACTTTATCACTAACACTTAAGAACTTTTGTTGGTTTGTTTGTTTGCCAAAAGGACAAAACCCGCAGGATTATCGAAACGAGCAGCAACGGATGATTTCGTTTATTGTGCACCAGGAATGTTTTGTTCTTGAACTAAGGAACTGAATTAGTTGAATGCTGCGATGAAACTGAATACTCCAGCATACTCAATAGTCCTTTAAATAGTCCCGACAACATTATCCCCCAGAACTACTCGGCATCACGGTGATTTTGCCGAGGTAGTGGGGGCTGTGACGGAATGATCAAGGCGGAGCCAGATGGGTGCTGCGATTCTGGACACCCACTCCAAATGTTCGAATGCACAACAAGGAGCAGCACGGCCTTCGAAATCCCGGACTCTGCTATTTTCCACCCCACACCCGAGACACACACTCGAATGGGACGAACGAATCCTATTCGGTTCGAGCGCTCCACGGCAACTGAAAAATACTTCTCCCACAAGAATCATCACCATCATCATCATCAGCGTTGTCGACCTTGGAAGAATTTTCTGTTGATGCGCAACATCTTGCTCTCTCTTGGTAAGGATGATACCCTCCCCATTCTTCCAATTCCTTAACAAATATTTCGTTTAGGTGGTTGCCACGAAAAAAAACGTGGTTATCCTAAAGTCACACGATATGTTTGACGAATGCCGCGAAAGGATTCTCTAAGGATCTTCCACGAATTTTTCCGAAGACACCAGTTGAATTGAGAAGAATTTGTTTTTTGGCATCACACTATTTTACGGTTTGAAGTAGTTTTAACCCGAAATAGAAGAGAAATAGGCGGCATGCGAAAGAGATGTGTGTCCTTTGTGGGTTGCCTTTCCGGGAAGGATTGTGAAATTGCTCTTAAAATCAGTGCATCGAAACCAAAAAAAAAAAACAATAAACTATTCTTCCATACTCCTCCCGCCCGCCTTAAAATAAATACGCGCACTCAAAATTCAAATTTCCGATTTTCCGTGGGAAATTTTCGATGAGCCTAAAAGGATGGTTCAGTAGAATCCTTTGATCTCTCGCATATACGATACATTTTTTTTATTTAAATGTTAAATAAATTGTCATGGTTTTTTTTTTCTTATTTTTGTTTTACACGCGTACATTGTGTGCTCTTCTATCAGGTGTGTGTCTATTTTAGATAAAGGTTCGTATATGCGAGATTTATTGGAAAAATAAATAACCCTGGATGGTGAGAAGGAGTTTAGCATATGATTTCTTGTACAGGACTAAGATGGGGGAGCTTAGTCGATTTTTTGTTGTGAATAAAATCCTTAAATAGTAAATAAAAATTCAATATATAATTCGAGAGATAACGTCGAAAGAGGAGTCGTATCGCACGCAATTCTGTGCAAAGCGTTTTTTCGAAGGTGTGTTTTCAAGCGATTGAGTGATCTCTATTGGTCAAAGTAACATGGGTATTGGATTAATTTGTTTAACAACTTTTTGTGACGTCAATAAAAGCCCAGTGTGAGAAAGTAGGAGCAAATGCGACAGCTTCAATGACCAGTGCGTTTCAGAAAGTTGGCTAAGAATATAGAAATAGACCACACATCCAAACTGTGTTCATTTTGCAGAAACAATTGGAATCCGCTGTTTAATTTGGACAAAAAGCGGCAACTGAATGAATCTATGCAATACGTTATTATGTATTGGTCACCACTAATCTGTAAATGCAAACCTGATCCTTTCTTTTAAAAACAGCGGGACACGTGCTTTAAGATCGCTTCTAAAGATGTTAGGGAAAAGCGCTTTAATAAATGCTCATAGACACACGCACGTGGTTAAACGTGCCTGCTTTGCGATCTAAGATCCCAAGTTCGAATGTTCTCCTCGACTTGAATACGCTTTAAAATCGCTTCTATTAAAGCTAAAACGCCGAGCTTACTTCACCGAACATCTAATGTTAACACAAGTTCGAAGCACTTCCTCGCGACAAATTAAGCCCATTTGGAATACTTGGCGATTCCTTTTTTTCCCGCTGGGATAGTTAAATAGCAAAACGTGCGGAAAAATATTTACCTAGTAAGACCCGCCCGCATAAACACTTTGACAGAGTGTTGTATTGCATATACATCCTGTGAATAAATTAGAAGGTTCTAAATTTGAACTCATATTTGCGCTTAGATAGAGTGAAAGATCGGTAGGCGGTGCCACTGAAATGGTGCTTGTGCTTTATGTTTCTGTCTCGCTCGGGCTTTAAGCTCTTGTATGCTTGTCGGATGTCGTGATCTGATTGGAGTATGGGATGAGCTTGCAAATTCCCTTTCACCCTGTTGCACTTATTATTTTAAATAAGTAGATATCGGGTCATAGCGCAAATATTAACTCCAATCGGAAGTCAGTCGATGTAGCGCCAACAGTGCTAAAGACTAGCTTCAATTTTTGACTCTATCTCGACGGGTTGTCTGCTGTAGAACGAACAAAACCTTTAGAGAAGGATCGAATAAGCACACCGAGGCTCAGCTGCTACAACGCATGTAGTAGTTATAGCGTCTGAACTATGTCGATCGAACCACAGATCATTGCCTAGTTCAGATCCACGCATTCAGGAGCTGTTAGCCCTTCGGACAACCTTTTTTCTGCGAAATTTCATTTTCGCATATTTAGGGCGACAAAATATCAACTGACTGCACTTAAAAATAACTGCCTGAACACAAAATCAATTGACTGCACACAAACCTAATTGCTTACAAACAAAATGAAATACCTGCACACAACTTTGGGTATATGCACATAAAATTGAGTGTATGTATACAAAATTGAGTGCATACATACAACATACATAATTTCGTTTGCATGTATTGGAATTTGTGTTCATTTATTCAAATTTGTGTTCATTCAATCAATTTTGTGTTCATTTAATCAAATTGTTGTGCATTTAATCAAATTTGTGTACATTTAACTTAAATTTGATTAAATGCAGTCGAATTTGATTGAATGAACACAAATTTGATTAAATGAACGCAAATTTGATTAAATGCAAATAAATTTGATTGAATGCACACGAATTTGATTAAATGCACACAAATTTGATTGAATGCACACAAATTTGAATAAATGAACACAAATTTTATTAAATGAATACAAAATTGATTAAATGAACACAAAATTCATTGAATGAACACAAATTTGATTAAATTTGATTCCGTAAACTATCAACTTAAGACTTTAATTATGTTTTCCTCCCGGAAATTTCCCACATGTCTCTCTCTATTGGCTTATTGCAACAAAAATAAAAATAAAGAAAAAAAAAACTATATGAATGCAAATCCTCTTCTGATTTTCTTCGATTTCTTTCTTCAAAGGAAATTTTTCCCGTGTATCTTGAATGAGATTTTTGTGAATCATTACAAATGAGGAGCTTAATACAGATAACGAGTTCGTCATTACTACTTATGGTGGGCTGCTCCTCCGTACATCCGGTATTTCCGGACCATGCGGATCACACGTTTTTATCGCAAATTGTGCTGAACGAGCTCAGCACAGTACCTTGATTGTTATTATTAAGGCAAATTAGTAGCTCAAGCCATATTGCGTCGCAACAGCTTTCTTCATTCCGAATTTAAAAGAAATATGCCGCCAAGGCACTTAGAATCTGTCAGGACTCCATTGTGGCCGCTTGATGTGGACGGCTGCAGACAATTTTCGTAAGGAATAGCTCCAAACGGCTATTCCTGGAAACTCTCTTTTAATAAATCTTACCGACATTCGTGTCAAAGCATCCTAGACGTAAGATGATATCGCCGCTCGTACGTTATCATAATTGACATTGATGCTGAAAGCAATTATTAGAAGAATTGCGTCTGCCACCACAACCTCAACCCAGGATTTTTCATCGGTTGTTTTTCACTTTCACGAAATATAACATTTTTAGGCGGCACAATACTGGGTGCGTCTGACGTGTCCCATGCCAATCAAAACAAAACGTGGAGAAGTTTCCAAATACCAATTTCTGTCGCAGAATAACATCTTTGACATGAATAATGGAAGATTCCAGAACATGTATTGTGTGTGACGATGCCACCGATTGTTATGCTGCTACTCAGTTTGTTTATCGGATCGGTTACAGTCCTGTCTGAGTACGAAAATCCAAAAATAGAAATGAAAAGAACTGCAGCATTACGGACTCGCAAATTCGGTTACCTCCACCGATCTCCAGCATATTCATTTCACTAGCCCTCCCGTAATCGAATGCAAACTGGCGCATTTCTACAGAGAATACAAATCTCCAGTACGGACTTATCAGTACGCTGAATTCGTCAAATTCCGCGGCACCGATAACGAATTCCATTTCAAATTTAAAGTGAGCATTTTGCTCCCATCGAGAAAACCAATGTCAAGGTCACTGCAATGTAAAATTATTAATTTTCACTTCGTCGCAAAGAACTTAATAAGTTCATCAGTTAAGAAGGTAATTTCCGGGCACAGAAAAAAAAATACGAAGAATATTGCACATGACGGAAGAATTGTAATGGAAGACAACAGAAACACATAAGCAACTTGCGGAGCATTTTCAAAGCCAAATTCTTCTGAAATCCAATCAAGAAATTGTCAGGCTTTCGGCGAAGGGTTAACGTTGAAAGGAGTGGAAGAAGCGACAAATTTATACAAGATTGTGTTTTCCTACGATAAGAAAATCATTTAAAACTTTAGCTACTATGAGACAGGTGCCCCTTGGAGAAACTAACTAGAACTGCATTTGAAGTCGATGGGATTAGTTTCTTTTTGTTTTAAGGAAAAGGAAGACTCTCTCCGATAAGCTGTGGACGACATTCAATTTCGTGGTATGAGTACTTTTACCCGCTAAAACTACACCCAATAATCTGATGGATCCAATTGAAATTGTTGTTGTAGAGTAAACAAAAGCGATAATTTTGAAAAAGAGACAAAAGTTATTCTAATTACATTTTTTTTTTTTTTTACAGAATGACCTGTGTTATAGGCAATTTCGGCCTTTATGTGCAATGCACAAACACAATCATGGAGGGAAGGAATGGGATTGGGAAGGTAGGGGAAGGGGAGTGAGAACGACCGTAGCGAGGGGAGAAGCTGGTATATTTTTCAGTTGTACTGGCTGCTAATACAAATATTTGCAGATGTTATGGGGGACTGAATGATAGAAAGCGAACAGAATCCATCTACCGAGTATCTAGGCCTTCTTGAAGTGGAACTGTTTCACTTTTAAGCCGCTTGCCCATTTTATTTCGAATAATTTGCCATCGCCAGTAGCAACTGAAAAATTCGTGCTTAAAAAAATCCCGTCTGGAGTGTGAATCGAACCCACGACCTATTGACTGAAAAGCAAGCACATGAATTTAGTGGTCAATCTTTGACTTATTCGATGTGCGAAAGCACTCACCGAAAATTCTGCCGGCTTGTCCATCAAAGAGCGAATTGATGGAAGCTTTGTCTGCTACTGTGGCTCAATGACCAACACGACCCAAGATGTTTCTAAAAACGCTGTCGTGCTTAAAACTGCCGATTTTGCCACTTCTGCCAGTTTTGCTATACTTATGCCGATTCCGATGATGCTATTGATGCCGCTGCTCAATCAAATTATCCTGCTGTAACTGATGCCTATTCTGCCCAACTAGCCGGGGCAGCTAGCTAGCTCTCGTTTCGGCCAACTCTTCCATCGCCGCGACTTCAAATCATATCACCGCTGCCGAGATGCACCACGAAGAAGAAGAAGAAACCATAGAAAAAGGATTTACTGCCGTGCGAAAAAGGAAGGAGCCCTTGCAGCTACGACGTGCAATCGCAACCTTTGAAGTGGATGGAGAGCCGTCGCCTATGATTGATTATTCGTCTACTTTTGATACCGGTAGCCCGATTAATTTTGTAACAAAAACCCCCGTCCCACTGCCCCTATTCAAAGTATCGCGGATTAGGAAACACAAAATTGCAAACCTACTATGGTAAAACTGAAAGTTATGAAAAATTAATCAAACTTTTAGTTATGCCCGATTAAACCATGTCGATTCCGTTGGTGACAGGACACAGACTTAACAATTTTAATACTCGCATTATATATAGAGACAAAAGTGGCAATAAAAATAAATAAAAAAAATTACTTACCACACTTTAATTTTTGAATAATCGTTTTACCTCATTTTCCATGCGACTCTCTCCCTCGATCTGAAAAAAAAAAAATTAAATAATAATGAAAAAAAAATAGGAAAATTCGATAGTCCGGATATCTGCAAATATTTGTCAGTAGCAGCCAGTACAACTGAAAAAATCTACCAGCTTCACCACTCGGTCGTTCTCACTCCCCTTCCCCAACCTTTCCAATCCCATTCCTTCCTACCATGACTGTGTTTGTGCATTGCACATAAAGGCCGAAATCGCCTATAACACAGGTCATTCAGTAAAAAAAAAAAAAAAAACTGAACTTCTTTATTGTTTAGCATAACAATCCGCTACCAACAAAGTAAGAACTTTAAATGTCCAACTCTTGATGTCGATCACTGTGCTTTCTCTGTATATAAACAAAAATTGGAGTATGTACTCAAAAAAAAATGGCATTGTATCCTGCTTTTTTTCAAGCTTACATAGAATGCAGGTAGCGATATGGAATGAAAGATCGGTAGGCGGTACCACAAAATGGCGATTGTGCTTTATGTTTCTGACTCGCTCTGGCTTTAAGCTCTTGAATGCTTGTCGGATGTCGTGATCTGATTGGAGTACGGGGTGAGTTTGTAAATACCCTTTCACCATTTCTTTCGCTATGAGATTGAAATGTACTATCGCCATCGCACATGCAGATAAATTGGTCATTAGTCTTCTATGAGCAGATCTGTCCTGGAATAATTTCGACCCCATTTCCACAATTAAAAATGATGAGAAAATGGCAAAAAAAAAACTGATCAGATGCATTTCGGAAAGGTACAGTCACTGCCATCTTGTTTCGCGATATGGCGCATGCCGCGCAACCAATGCGCTCTACGCACAAGGATTCAACCGTCATGAAAAAATCGTTTGAACTTGGATTTGATTTGTGTCTTCCCACATATCTCGTGTGTATACTTTTTTTTTTTTTTAAGGCACCGAATATAACTTAGGGGGTCACCCTTTAATGCAATTGTACAGTTATGACGGTATAGGGAGAGGATGAAACTTCGTAGTGTTATGGGAATTTTGGGGGAGAGAGACGGAAGTGGCGATGGACATTACTTTTGAAATGCTGAAGGTTATACTTGCTTGGAAACATACTAGCAGGCAATGCGTTCCAAAGTCTGGACGTTCGGGGGATGAATGACTGCCTATATTTCACTGTACGAGTAGGAATAGGGTTAACAGTAAGCTCGTGCGCGCGTTTAGCGTGACGAGTATTACGGGGAAAGGTGTAAAGTGGAGGAATGAGTGATCTAAGTTCCGCGCTACATTTACCATGAAAATAGCGATAGTAAATGCTGAGTACTGCAACGTTCCTACGATGCTCGAGGGAATCAATAGAAATCGTGATGTTGTCATCTCCGACTATTACTGTATTTGCTATTCATTCAGTGTACAAACTAAAAATGAGTTTGCTTGTTCTCGACACTGCGCCAAAGTCCGACATTCCGATAAGCTCTCAAGGATATAAATTCCATTGATAATGATGATTCAAAATTCTCTTGCGATACGGATCAGGTTCCAAGTCTGCATTTAGTTCGAAAGAAAAATGATTTTGACAAAAGCAAAGAAGTAGTAGATATTGTGTCGGTAGTACAGAACAGTAGTTTTAGCGATTGCAAGTGTTTGCGTTAATCTTGAGATTGAAGAACAATTGCCCAACACTCGACATTACGAAAAACTTCAGCGATAATAGCGCTACGAATTTCGTTGGAGCTCAAGAACTAGTCGACCTATTCAAGCAGCACGACACATACACCAACATTCAAATAACTTGCAGCAGATGTCCAGCAGTGGACCACCGAAAGCCGCCATCAAGTCAGCCAAATACCATTCGGAGAGAATCGTTCAATATATATCCTTAGAACAGGAGGAGTTTAGTACCATCACTTGTCCAGTAGTTGGCAATGTTGAATTCTCGACCGTTGACTCCAAACAAATAAAACCGATTTGCAGGCATCAACAACACAGATTGGCCAACCTCTCACAACGCTCTCTGAACAATGCATCTTTATTAACATGGAACTAGTAAGGATTTTTGATGGCTGCGATCAAAGGAATACTTACCACCCCATCGAAGAATTTCAGAGAAACCAGATGAAGCTATACGAATTAAAAACGAACGCAACTGAGATAACATTGCAGGCAAATGTTGAAACTGCCGAACGAACTTTTTACGCATGCAACAAAAATACTAACTGATAAAAACCAAAAAAAAAAACACAAATTTTTAAAACCAAAATACAAAATACTCACACAGAAGTCAGCCCGTGTTTAATTTAGTCCAACTACCAGACTCAAAGTTATCGAATAAAATAAAACCAAACTTTATTAATAGTTAAAAAATATATTTATTTTTTGTTTTTTCCCAGATTTACAATGCTCCGATCTTTCCAGAACATACACACATATAATAAAATTTCATTTCGAAAAAAAATATACATCATAAAACTGACATTTTATAATACAATGGTAGTAAAAGCTTAGTAAAAATGATAAAAAAAAAAAAACACAAAAAGGATGTGTACTCAAAATTGTCGATTTCTTAAAATACAAACGACGCTCGATTTGTAGTTTGCTCGTAAATGCTGCGAAATAAATACTAAAAAAAAGGACACGATGCTATAACGCCTCCATGTGTCGGTGAACTGTAACCGGCGCAAGAATATGATGTGGCGAGACTTGTTCCAGAAATGTCTGTCCGGGCGCTGGATAATTGAATTTACCTCCACCACCTTCATCATCGCTCGGATGATGATGATGATGGCTTTCTCGCGTAATCGTTTGTCCTGTAACGAAATTCGGCGGCGGCCGATCGATTGAAACTAGCTGCGGGGGCTGATTTGTCGGGCTCGATACGGACGTCGTAATCGACATGGAATCGGCCGACATCGATAAACGCTTGTGATTATTGATGAGCGGTTCAACGAGCGTGAAGCACATGTGTTCGGAATCTTCGTGCGGCGTCATCGTCGAATAGCCGTGATCCGATTCACCATTCGGCCGCCGATAGCCGCCGCCCGACATATGATACGGCGACAAATCATTCACAGCAATCACATTTGCGAGCGGATGCAGCAAATTCCGGTGAATTGTATTGGCGCCGCCTACACCCCCGCCGCCGCCACCACTCATATCGCTATCATCGTGCGGTGAAATATCATCGAAATTGAAACGCGACAGCGGCACTCCGTAGTTATCGTCCTGCATCGAATCCGCTCCGTACAGATGCTCCGATGCGTTATCCAAATTCTGACGGTAGCAGTACATCGCGAAGCCAACTACCAAGCACAGAACAATAAGGGCTCCGCCGACCGGTCCGATGGCAGAATACGATGGCGCGCCGACCGGCTCGATAATTGCCGAACCGAGATCGCCATCACCGTATGGCGTGACCGAGCCCAGCACCCCATTGAAGCAAGAATTCTGAGCGGTACAGAATGGCGCCGGGAAGGGATTCAAATCGATATCCAGCTGACACCATTCGCATCCCATCACACCCAAACAGTCGGCGTGCGTCGCGTACATTTCACAGTTGATATTCATGCAGGACTTGACCACAATGCTCCAATCGTAGCTCAGCGAATTCACGACGGCCAGACTTTCCGTTGCAGGCTCACAGTAGCCAAGCGTCGTGTTTCGCTCTTCCTGAAACCGGAGCGTACACTCGCACGGACATTCGCAATCGGCCTGATCCATTCGATTGCAATTCAAGCACACCCGATCCGACGTACTGCACGGACAGAACGCTCCACCTTCGCACGTCGAATTCAAAACGGCCGCAAAAATATTCGTAAACGGAACGGCAGCAATTTGATACTTGGTTCGCTCGCCATGAACAACATTATTCGTGAGGACTTGCGTCAGCGACGTATTAAACTCGTAGTAGCGTTGCGCTACACGATTCTGAAACGTAGCGCATGCCTTCTTCCGAACAAGCCGCTTATGATTCAAAATATCGTTGGCAACGAACGATTCCTTATGCGTGATATGCTCCAGCGGTCGTCGATTGTTCAGATTCGCTGTCGACGGCTCCATAATACTCGGATGCGCCAACAAATAGCCCTCGTCCTCCATCAGCAAACACTTGATATTCTCCTCGGAGCACAGCTGGCCCGATTCCAGCAGCAATTTATACATGAACCCGTACGGTACGTCGAGCGCAACAATTGCAATCGGCAAATCACGTTCCGAATTATGCAAAGCGTTCGATTTTCCCTCGAAAATCGTATGAGCAATTGTCACAATGAATCCGGCACCGCCGGCATC
The DNA here is from genome assembly GCA_963669355.1 of Chorisops tibialis. Lineage (NCBI taxonomy): Eukaryota > Metazoa > Arthropoda > Insecta > Diptera > Stratiomyidae > Chorisops > Chorisops tibialis. The sequence goes on along the minus strand of OY770265.1, from coordinate 894,879 downwards.
CAAATACGGTTCGGTCAGGACGATCCGGCCCGAATGTTTCATCGCCTTGCGAAACCATGGCCGCCGTGCCGGCTCCAAATCGGTGCCCAGAATGCAGCCCGGATAGACCTGAAGGACGCCATTCGTTGTTGCCGCGTACCGACGAATTATGTACTTCTTGAACAGACCATTCTCCAGGTGTCGCTTCTTCAAGTACGCCATCACGTGCAGCAGGGCCGAGACATCATTTCGGATTTGCGATTGCAGGCCCGGATTCGCCAGTAAATTGGTTATGTCCTTGATATACGCCATAATGCTCTGTGCGTTGTGCGTTCGTTGCGTTTCGTCCTTGATTTCGCGATTGTTTTTCATGTAAATGAAGGGCGATTTGAACGCCGATGCGGAAAGAAAAATCGTCCCGGTGTCTGTGGAAGAGAAAAAGTCAAAATTTATTAATATAGAGTGCCGTGCCGTCTAGTCGCGAGTGGGTTTCGCCGTACCGAGCGTTGCTATCTGCCGGAAGTGTCGACAGACCGGAGTCTGTGGCGGTGGAATCAAATCGATTCGATGGTACAGCAATTCCGAGCTGGAAGTCGCATCGATATGATGCTGATACTGATCGACGAATCGCGTTCGTCCCGAAGCCATTTGAGCGCGGGTCAATTGAACCGGCAGTTTTCCGTTGAGTTTTACAGTCGAACGTAGGCAGACAACATAAGCGTCCAGAACACGATTCCATGTGTAAGTTATCTGGGGAATAAATGCGATAATAAAAGAATCACGGAGTAGGAATGCCGTCGACAATTCGATTCCAACAGACCTTCGTCTCGTCGTCGCCGCCCTGTACGATAGTTTCGTTTCCGTACGGTTCGTTCAGAATCCTGCGGCGCAAATTTCGATCGATTTCCGTCTCTAAATGACGAATATCGACCGGATAGAGAGGCTTTACGGTCGCCACAGGGCGCGGAAAGGCCGGATGATAGATTGTCATGCCGTCCGTATCGATCAGAAACGCATACGAATCGTCCGTTCGCTTGAAATAGACAATTTCCTCGGCTAGATCGTTCAAATACAAATTGACACCGACTACTCCGTATTGCGGAACCGGTTTTGTAATCGAAACGATTACATCTGAAACGGCACGAGTGGAACGATCAGATTACGATAGAACAAAACGCCAAGCTTCCGGTAGCCTCTCTCACCTTTTGTATTGTAATCTAGGACGGGCAAATGATAGCGGATCTCATCCGAAACGTAAGGATTATCGAATAATTTCTCGAATATTGCACTACTGGTCTTGACTATCAGTTCGGGATGTCGTTTCGTTATCGTGAACATACTGCCGCGAATCTTATGACGATGCGGATCGAACCATGACGTTACGTTGATTTCGTATTTTGTGTAGTTTTGCTTCGCGATATCGTGAAGGAATTGTTTTTCGTACATGACGCGTTTTTCGTCTGAAATGGTTGGGGTGGTTTTTGGCGGGTAAAAAATTTGTCAGCGATCGAAAAAAACGGTTCAAAAAGTTGTCGGTAATGATGTCAAAGGTGGTATCGACTATCGGCTCTATCAGTTTTTGAATCTATTGGCAATTTGTCACTTAAGGTGGATTACTGTTACTACACAAATTGAACAAATCAAACTTTCCCAGTTTCTCATTCTCCTTTCCGAAATGTGCATCCTTTTCATCACTCAAACCGTGGTGTATAAGAATCGTGTCGCGGGCTTCTTGATATCCGGTGTTTAAAAGTGATATCGCAAACGATCTGCTAGGAAAACCGAACGACACCCCTTTGTAGTTTAGCCTTAAGATCGATTTCTAAATCAGGTTTCCCAATTAAGGTCACTTATCATTGGGTTTTCATTTTTGAATGCTTTTGATCCTCAACACGTAGCCAGTGCACTGCAGACAATGTCGCTCGGTATGAACAATTGGGCTAGTATCTTATTCTTCAATGGCACTTTCCGGTTTCTAAACATTTATTTGATATTGCGGAATAGCCGATAGCCATTTGCACAGCTCGCTGTTTATAAAGTTTCATTTCGGCAAATTTTACTTCTACTATGGCGCTACAGCTCAAATCGGACCTTGGCCTCCTGATATTCAGGTTCCTTAACATTTTTTCATTACTTATTATGGAAGGGTTGTTAGCCCTTCGCACAACCCTCTTTTTACGAATTTTTTCCATTTTCGTAAAATGAGGTGACTAAGGTATATCCAAGCAGGCAAGGTGCGGGAATTATATATTGCACCGGTCAGGATTTGAACTCCCGACCTTCGCATTACAAGACCAACACGCTACCTACTAGGCAACACCCTAGCTGTTTCGGCAGATTATGGTGACCGAAATGTACTCAGGCAAGCAGTGTGCTGGAATTGTACGTCGATCGCGATTTGAACTCACAACACTCGCATTTTAGAGATAGCGACTGTTGCACCTTTATTTTTTTTTATTGAAAGACGAAAACGAATCTGGGTCGAAATGAAAAAGGAAACACAGGCAACAATTGAGTTTAGTTCAAAAAGAGCTGGCACATGCTCATAATTGAACCATAAGGATTGTATTGCAAACACTCTACACATATGCAATAAAACTATATGACCAAAATAAATGACTGAAATTTATTAACAATTGACCAAATAAAATTAGGATCGACGCATCGGACCACTGTCGAGAACTTTTTGAACCACCAAAATAAAAAAAAATAAAAACACAAGTTATCTTTTTACCTAAAATAACTACACAGGTGTTGATCGTGATCGGCTCGTTGAGCCGAGCCTGGCCCGCTGCTATCGTATCCAAAACAGTTTTCGCTTCGGTCAGGCTACTCATCAAACCACGCGTTACATAGACGAATTCGAGAGGAGCTCCCCTCGAAATATTCTGCCGTTTGAGCAGCTCAAAAGCGTACTGAAACCCAAGCGAATGATTCGTTAGCTCCTTCGATGGAGCCAGTTGCCCAATAAAATGCTGGATTTCATCCTTACGATCCATTGTGGCACGATAACGCATCGTATCGTTCTCGTATCCTTCCAATTCCATTACTTCGGCACGATTGTCGATCGCGACAATCGTTATTGTGTCGTCGGCCGCAAGCATTTGTACAACATTAGAAACTGTTTCGAGAGGAGAAAATCAAATATGAAAACTGTCCGAAGTGCTTCCCGAGAGGTGTCCCAGTAAGTGCCGAGGAATTCCACAACGTACTCAAAAAAAAAAAAAAAAAAACACAACAACAACATTCCAAACTTACCAAACTGCTTCGACAGCTCGATTTGTTCCCCGGCAACCGAATTTCCGCAATCGATCAGGAACAAAACGTGCTTTCCGCGAATCGCACTCGCATACAACTGACGAAAATTCAAATCGTTGAAATAATACTGACAATTATGATCGCTGGCATGATCGTTTCGCGACAAAAAATACGAATGTTTGAAATGACCGGGTGCGATGTCCGCAGCGGCCGCGTGCATCGAACGTCGCAGCGCCTCGACAATTTCCGTATTAACAGTGAAATTCCGATCGTGAACGTCGCGATAGCCGTTAATTTTCAAATAATTCAAAATCTGTATCTGTTTCTTATTGTAGTTTTGTTCGAGCGTGAAATCATCGAATGGACACGGATGTATCAGTGTGTTCAGGAAGAGATTATCGTCGCGAATTTGCCGATAATGGGTCACGTTCGTTCGGATGAAGTCGCTCAGATTCGCGACAACGGTTCGCGCCAGGCCGATTTTCGTGCGTATTCGCGCGGCTAATTTCGCGACGGTTCCGTTATCGTCGTGAACGGGCGTCGTGAAATCCATAGCATCGAAAATTTCCTGAACTATAGTCACGCCCAGCTCGACATTGCGAATGTTTTTCAATCGGATGTCCAAGTTCTGGACGATATCGAGGACATTGAAAAGTTGGCTGCGGCTGGCGCTGCGTTTATCGCCAACGACGGTCGACTGGTTTACGGAAAAATTGTGCTGCAGTGGCGGAATTTCCGCAGAAGGCACTGGTTTTCGGAAAATACCCGGCAATGGAAGAACCCCGGCATTATTGCCGCCGCTACTGCTACTAGTCATGTTGTTTAAATTATTTGAACTATTGTTAATGCTGCTGCCTGCAACTGTCCTTAGAAATATAGGAACGTATCCGTTACTGTGTCGCTCAGACGGAGTCCGCGAATCGGCGGACTCCACATTGGCCGGAACTGTAGTTTGGCCGACCCCTGTCTTACTTAAATATAAAACTCCTAGAAATAACGCTAAAACGTAATACTGATTTTTTTGCATTTTGTGGATTTTTTTCTTTTATTTTTATTTTTTTGCCTATCTCTCCCCCTTCTTAGCGTGAGTCCTTCTGGCAATTTGCTGCCGTCCACCTGTAAATTCCAAAAATGAAAAAAACCTTCGGAGCAAACATCATCATTGTCTTGCACAAGGCGCGATGATCCTGAGCATTGGCCTTCAATTGTCGCCAGGACTTGTCGTACCAAACATATTTCGCATAATTTACCTTCTTCCCAGCGCGGGTCGTTCTTCGTTTTTCGACGTAATACACGGGGAGACGGCAGGGGCCTGGAACATTTTCGCTCGCTACCGCTGCGCTAAACGCATCATCGCACTCCAGAAAGCGAATTGTTCACCTGCTGCTGCAGTCCACCGGATTATCATGTTTTATTTGGATCGCACCCGAGACAGGCGAATTATTTATTTCGCGGTTGTCTTCAGGGAGGATTAGGCGGACGGAAAAAACAAAACGAAAAACTTGTTGGAACTGTTTGGGCAACCCTTTCAAGGGACGGGCGTGCTTATGGCGGACGGAAATACTCCACAATGTCACCGGAAAAACTAACGGAAATTCACAACCACTTTCCGGCTTGCGTTTATTTGCGTAGCACGACCGTGGTGAAATTGCGATTGGTCCGGCCGCGAGAAAAACACAATAAAAACACCCCGCGGAAACTTCTTAGCCTTAGCCTGACGGAACGAGCACCACCAATTGCGTTTCGTGCACAATTCCGACGGTTTATGCGTGTGTGTGTAAATAAGTATTGAGATTACGGAAGCTAAAGTACAAATGCTGGCAAAGAAAGTTCGTTATGATTCCCTTTCCTGAAATGCACTAAAATAAATTTCATCAAATCCGATTTTAAACGAAACTTAAACTTTTTCCCCGATATTCTATCTGGAAAATTACGATAATTGCCTTTTCTAGAAACACATTTTCGAGTTTTTTAAACGGCCATTTTGTCGGCTGGATTTTCTTTACAAACTGCTACTCTTCTAACGAAAAATTAAAAACTGAAAAATAAGAAGAGTGCAATTCATTGCTGCGCCCGGTATTACTTATAAACGATTTTAATACTTCCTGAAAATAAAAAATTAAATGAAAAACCGAACAGTTCGCACATAGTGGCGGTTCGACGTCATGCAAATGACATTTCAAAGAAATATCAGTACTGCCAGAGGTGAAAAACCAAACGGAATTAAATAATTTCCCGTCTCAGGTTTGAAAGGTAAAAACAGGTTCTTGTTTCCTTCACCGAAATCGGGGTAATGCTCAGATTTTCGCCGTGTTCGAGAACGGGGCTGCGGAACGAAGCAAAGTGTGTAATGAGATTGAATTAAAAAAAAAAAAAAAAATTATTCGTATGGAAGGAATGAAATTCCGCAAAAAAAATTACAACTCTGTTGAGGAAAATCTTTGAGTATTTTTTTAGCGCCAAAACATCGTTGTGTTTATTCGTTGACTGCACCAGAGAATTGTTGACTTCAAACAAGCATACGATAGTATCGACAGGCGCGTACTGTATAAAGTTATGTTGGAGTTTGGAGTCGCACCGAAACTGGTTCGGCTTACGAAAATGTTAATGGCCACAATTCCGAGTAGAAAATAAAACGGATACTCGAATATGTTGTTCGGAAACTTTCCGTTAACACCAAAGGAACACTATCCTTCAAATCCACACAACTCTTAGCAGATGCTGACGACATAGATATCCTTGGAGAGTGTTAAAGTAGTATTTGTAAAACTTAAATCGGTAGCAAGGTAAGTTGGACAACGTATTAACGAAAACAGAACAAAAGTTATGACACAAACTAGGATAAAGACGCCAATCAGACAATATATTATAGTACGATACCTATCGAAGGATGGAAGCGAACAGATCGAAATTAAACGAAGGATAATGATGGCAAATAAGATGAAAACTACAGTAAAACTTTATGGAAGACTCGATCTGAAGAATACGATACAATAGGGAATTGTATGCCGCCTTCGACAATTCAGAAGTGTAAGCCCTCATAAAATTTAAGAACAACGTACAACAACGTACGCTAAAAGTGAATAAACACAGACCGGTAAATTTAACTACATATTAGTTTATATTAAATTAAATTAAATTAAGCAATTTATTATTATGTAAACTATCTTGTTATGATAAATAATTAAATAAACCATATTTTGTATGGGAGGATTGTTTTCCAATAAAAATTCGAATTTTTACAATAGCTGCACCGAATAAGTTGCAATTTTGAATTGAATTAATGGTATTTACGGAAAGAAATTATAAAATTTTATCTTCTCACCATATTCGTATATATTTCAGCGAGAAAACCTTCACCCGTTGATATCTCGGTTGCAGGTCAACGTAGCCTCTTTATTTTGAAAAAACAAGACCTGGGACACTGGGGGTGCTACTTTCATAATTGGGTGCCGCATTGAATGTGGTTAATACTTGCCCGATATCATCTTAGGTCACTTCGGGTTCGGCGTTTAATCGTAATCGTTCTAAGCGAAATTTCTTTTCGGTTTTACCTGCGCTTTAAACTCCATAAAATCGAATGTCCTTGGCCCTCGATTCCAATATTTATAAAAGATCTTCTTCCATAAATATGTCGTCATATCCTTTATAAGTATTTTAAACACAATTTTGTCCAAGAGTACTTTCTCCTATATTGCGGAAAAACTAATTCTCCTACTGCATTCCGGCCTATTAGCATTTCGAGAAATTTGTGTCCAATCAAATCCAGGAGCTCATTGTCACGCTAATAATCTCAGATTCGGGCGTAACATAAGTCATGAGTCGGCGCTTTTTAAAGTATCTCTAGGGAGCTGTCATTGATTCAAATATAGTAATATACCTCGTTCTGCTGGATTTTTTCAAAGCTTTTCACCTTGTCGATCGCGATAAACTCCTCGAAAAGTTATCACCGAACTTCTGCGCTATTTCTCGTATCACTATCTCTCATACGCAAGGCTCCAAATTCATTTCACTACTGTTCAGTCTTGAAAAGCGTACTCTTCAAGACAGCTTTATTTGCATAGACCCGATGGGATCCTTATTGAAGAATGTATTGCGCGTATCAATCAAGTTTTCGTATGGTCAACCGAAAATAATTTAATACTGAAAAACTACTTTTTAAAAGTCACAGTCTATCATCGATTATCCTTATTATTTTTGAATCTTTCTTATCGAAAATTTGATAGTTAATATTTGTTCATGATTGGGATATCTTGGATTGTGCGTTGGATTTTTTCTTTAATAAAAAAAACAAAGACCAATTCTGATACACATAGACTGGATTGATTATTTATTTATGGTTATTTTAATTTAATCGCACATAATTTGATGTTCCGTGCGTTACATATTTTTATATAATATTTATTTTCATGTTCAGCTTAAACAAAATGTTTTTTGATTATTATAATTATTTATTTAAAGTACATATATTTAACCAACATTCTAGTTTTGTTATAATCTAAAGATTAGGTGTTTTTTTTTAATTATTATTTGTCTAAACGTTGTTAATCCAAAGAAGAAAAAAATAAACAAAGAGTTTAAGTTAACACATATTGGAATTCAATTCGAATCCAACAGAATAAAAATACAAATTCTTAATACAAAAAAAAAAAAAACAAAAACACAGGGTGACGTCTACTCAAGTGTGGGCAGAAGCTCCTGACAGAATTGGGGCTCTTAATTGACTGCAGGAAAGCTTCGGCTGAACGCATCGAGCAGATCGTGTAGGAGAGATATAAAGCAACTACTCTGATTCGAGTCATTTTCGGCCGTTTTTTTTTATATATATACATATATTTGGTTTGACTTCAATTTGTAGCTTGTACACGATTTTATAGAAGAAGCCCTTTTATGCTATTAAATTGGAACATATTTCAGTTATCTCTAGAGATGAAATGATACTATATACATGTTAATTTTTTTTTTTTAGAATTTAACGCTTATTAATGTTGATAGTTGTAATTTTTTTAGGATTACAACTATACAAACTTTGGAATTGAAATTAAAAGAGATCAAAACAAAAACAAAAAACGATTTTTCCATATTTTTGAGCCTGCATTTGATATTTTTAATGTTTATGATCACGAAAAAAAATAAAAACAGACATTTCCGACTATATTGACGGAAACTTGAAGAGGTAGAGTTTTATGGCAACATCGAGAATTGTGCGCAATTTTTAATACTTTACTAAAAAGTTCCGCAAAAAAAAATTTTGAAGGAATAATTTATCGCTTACGGTGAATGAATTTTGCTAAAAGAAAACCACTAAGCTTGGTGAATGAGACATCTCTACTACAGAGTGCCTTCTACTTCTTGCATAAAGTAAATCAGAGTTACTGCATGCGAACGGGCCCTTCTCCTGCTCTTTCGAGTTTGGCTATCATACGTCGATATTAGAAAATACGACGAGTAAGATGCATAAAAGATTGCGATTTCGCTAAAAACGACCTGAAATGTATTTTTCTCGGGAGTTAGTCGGCCGGAAATTTTTGATTTGAAAATTTCCCGCTCTGTACTGGAACGTTATATCTAAAATCTCCGTTCCTATACACTCCACCCAGAACCATCTACAAATTGAGCTGCTTTTCTGTAATTCATCTGCTCGCGTTTATGGAATGGATTAATTTTAATTTAATTTTAATTTAATATTTTTATTTAAGTATTTAACTAATATTTTGTTGCTTTCTTTTAATACGAAGAAATATTTGTAATAATAAATTGGTGTTGTTACTTATGTGATTTTTTTAATTCGATGAACGAATTTTATAAATAATTTTTTTTTTTTTAAATAATAGACATTTTTGTTTACTGAATAATATAAAGAATTGTTTTTTCTTTTTTTTAAATATATATCATATTTTAAGAATTATATATTTTATAAGCTTTATTTGTTCTTTGTTAAATGGAGGGGAAAAAATTAGAATTTTTATACGGATACGAATTGATTTGGCTAACGACAATCAACGCCCTCTGTATCGCCCATTTGTTTTGCAAAGTTTTAGTCAATGCCGGAATGACATTCACATTGGTAATTCTCTGACAATCTCTGACATCCAGTTGTTTAACATGTTGACTGCCACGGCATTTTTCAGGATTCCGGTGCAAATAATTTAATCTAATCATATTATTACGAATGGCGTCCTCGGCAATAACGAAAACTGCGAGATATCTCATAGTTGGCAGTTAACGTGTTAACGAAACTCCATGCTAATAATGGAGGAAAGGCAAAAAAAAAAAAACTGTACCGGCGAATGTGAACTTAACCTCGGGAACTCTACTCTACTTTCTCGCATACCTATGCAGTCTAATGTCATAGGCGGCACCGCTTACATGCGGCTTTGATAACCGCAATGACACGTCTCGGTAACAACGGTCTAACTGACGTAATGCCAGAAAATCTTAAGTGGGCCGGCGCTTCATGGGATCGTGGAGGTGTCAAACTGGAAAAGCGGCGCTGACTGCAATTGGCAGTTACTCCCATGCGGGATGATAAATCATGCAACTCAAAAAAAAAATAATAATAATAAAAAAGAATATTTGTTTCAGTCACAAAATCAACCAATAACAGGTCGTGTCAGAATTTTGGAAACAGTCGCATCATTTTGTTGGCGGCGATAAACAATTTTTTTTCCGTCCCTATCGAAATTGTATTTTGGCTTTGGATTTATCCACAAATGTCTTGTGGCAATTTTGCCCCCAACTGTGACAGACGCGACAATTATCGGAAGAAAAACGTCGCATATCTAAACTCTCTTTTTTTCTCCCCCATTTTTTTTTTGTTTTTTTGCATTATGTTTTTTTGCATTATGTTATCGTGATGTTTCGATCTCCAGATCATTCTGATAAAGATCTCAGCAGATACCGAACCATCACGTTCACTAATTTGAAATCCGGAAATCTTTGCAATAAATTCGAAATTCACTGTGAAACCATTCATCAAGCATTTATCAAAAAGCTATCAGTTTGATAGATTTCTCTGCCGTAAATTATTTAAAAAAAAAAAAATAATAATAATAATAATAAAATCAACTTTATAAAATTTGAAAAATTATGTAAAATGCACTGTGACAATTTAGGTCAAATTAAAATTGTGGTTAAATTGCCAAAAACAAACAAGCTTTACGCTTCTATTACGGAGAATAAAGTGAAATTGGAACAAACACAATTTGTGTTGGTTGCAATTTTTTTTTTTTTTGCAATATCTTTTTTTCTTTTCACTAATAAAGACTAATCTAGAAATATTTTATTTAATTTCTCTTTTTTTTAACATATAATATATTTTAGATATAATTTTTTGTGTATACGTTTTTTTTTTTTTTTTAATTATATTTTCCTTAAAATATAAATATTTATTTTTCTCTTTTTAATCTAATTTAATTGTATTTTGAACAACCAAAAAAAATCTGTTCAGCATCTTCTTTATTTCTGTAATTATATTTTTTTATTTTTATTTTTGAAATAAAAGAAAAATAAAATTACCGAGAAAATTTTCATCTTAAGTTACAAAGTGAAAAAAAAAAAAAAAAACTGAACTATTAAATTTAATTTCTAATGGTTAATTTGATAACAAAAAGAAAAAAAAAAGAAAAACTAAACTAAAAATCAGGAAAACATCAAATAAAATGTGATTAACAAAATTAAAATGGATCGAAATAGAATTAATTTACAAAACAAACAACAAATTATTAGCAATACGACTCTAACAGAAAATTACGCGAATAATTGAATGAATAGAATAAAAAGAATATTTTCTGATTTGAATTCATTGTTGTTATATTAGTAAAGATAATTCATTTAGATTTAAATTTTAAAATTAAAATAAGAAATAATTTTCTTAATACAGCACTTTTTTTTCTTTCATTCGATTCCCGGTTTTGGTTCATAATTCGTCGAAGTGCTTTTTTTTTATGTTTATACTCGTGTATGGATATATTTATTTTAGTTGGTATTGATGAAATTTTAAACAACATTTAATGTAATTCTTATTGTTTGTGGATAGAGTTAATACCTGTGGTTTGCGTGGTTGGGAAGGGTGGACGGAGGAATGAGAGAAAGGCAGAGAAAAAAAGTAGAAAAACAAAAAAAAATAATTAGTTTTTAGTTGTCAAAATTTTTGGACATGCTTTGAATGAATGAAAAATGAGATGGATTTTTTTTTTTAATTATTGTGTCGGCTAAAGCTGGTTTTTTGTTTTGTTAAGATTACAAATGTTCACTGTTTGGCCAAGTAACAGGAGATCAATTCAAAATTTGTTATAAGAAACGTTGAAAGGGAAATTCCAAAATCATCCCGTACTACAATCAGATCACAACATCCGACAAGCATACAAGAGATTAAAGCCCGAGCGAGACAGAAACATAAAGCACAAACGCCATTCAGTAGTACCGCCTACCGATCTTTCATTCCACATACATTCGAGCTTGGAAAAAACAAAACGCAATATTTATTTTTGCGTGCTCCAACGTTTATTTTTTTATCTATGTACAAAGAAAACACAGTGATCGACATCAAGAGTTGGACATTTCGAGTTCTTACTTTGTTGTTAGCATAAAACGTTTCCTTTTATGTTGGGCGAACGTTATATGTATGTACACATAATACCTTTGCGTTTTTTTTCGCAATATTTATTTTTGCGTGCTCCAACGTTTATTTTTTTATCTATGTACAAAGAAAACACAGTGATCGACATCAAGAGTTGGACATTTCGAGTTCTTACTTTGTTGTTAGCATAAAACGTTTCCTTTTATGTTGGGCGAACGTTATATGTATGTACACATAATACCTTTGCGTTTTTTTTTCTACGACTCCAATTCCCGTTGACGGAACCCGTCGTTCACCAGAATTTTATTTTTAAAGTCTGTTTCAAATCTATCGGTTAGTATCTGTCCAATAGTTTCTACACGCACTGTTCATTTATTCTGCATGCTTATTTTTATACATATAAACATACATACAGATAGTGTGTATAAATAAAGTCATTAATGAAATATGGTTGAAGTAGCACTAATCGTTTTATTCACCTGTTCGATTTTTTTTTAATTTATTTTTCTCCAACTAATATGAGCGTCGTGATTTTAAATTGCTAAGCGCAAATAAGATTTTAAATTTAGCAATACTGAAGCAGTTTTTCCTCACTTTCAAAGTCTTCTAATTTTTCCGGTTGGACAGGATGTATATACAATACAACACCGTATCACAGTATATAAGGGCGAGTTTTACGATTCGCTATATAGCTATCCCAGCGGGAAAAAAGCGCCGCTTCAGCTTTAATAGAAGTAATTTTAAAGCGTATTTTCGGAAATGGTGCTCGAAAATCGTCATGCCAGGGAGATAGCAGGAGAGCTCAACATCTATCGCGAGTCCGTTTGTTCGAAACGCGTCCTTGCTCGACTGAATTTTCTTCAAAAAAAATTACCGTGGACAGAACAGGTCTCTTTGCTTGATCATGCGAATTCTTATCCCACATTCATGGAGCGCATCATAACTGGTGATGAGACATGGGCTCATAGACATGAAAACCAGTAAACAATCATCGGAATGGTAGAAAAAAATGAGCCGAAACCGAAAAAACCAATCAAGACAATGCTCATTGTTCAGTCGATCGAGGACATAAAACAAAATCCGCTTAAGGAGCTGAAGGCCATACCAAAAAGTGGATTGGAAAAAACATATGTCAATATGTGTGTTGAATCTAATGGGGATTACTTTGAAGATATTGATAATTAATTAAATATTTTGCGTTTTATTTACGAATTCCCGGTACTTTTTGGTCACGATGTAATCATTTTTTAATTATTAATTGTAGTTTTTATTTAAATGCAATTACACTAGCACCTGCAAAAGCACTGCAGAGCAACAATATAACTCTGCACTTAGCGAGTCGCATTCATCCTACTCTCCGAATTGCCCGATATTCAATATAAACAAAAAAAAAAGTACTACTAGTGTTGGAACCACAAACCAAACTTGCACAACTTTCATTCCAAAATAACAATGACAACGCCCGCTCTACAATTGATCGCACAATTAAAACCAATGAAAACTGAATTACACCGACAGTTTCTTTTTTGAACTCCTGATGTAAATAATCACCTTACCCACCATTTTCATCAATACAATAAATCGCCTAAAATTACTCTTTTCTACCAATCGAATATCACAATCATGTACGCCGAGTCTACATTAGAATCCAAAAGAAAACCACTAAACTCATCACTCCAAGAATGGTGAATTGAGGATGGTGAATTCGCAGATGTTGACTGTGGCATTTCTGCCAGACTCTGTTCTCCTTCTTGCATGGAGTGACTCTAATAGCGACCAGGGACTTTACAATAAATGAAGTGTGGGCGTAGACAAGACGTACGGAACCGGATTTCGGACGGACATGTGACCGTTTCAGCACTTGAAAAATCATATGTATGCAATAAATAATTTGATACCGAAATTAAATATATTATTTATTGCACTTTGAACCTCAGCCATTCGACACTAATTTTTTTTTCAAAATATTCAAGGTATTCTGAAAGCCAATTCCAGGAAACACTTGCCGACCTTTTACTAATTTTATGGACAATACTTTCCTACGAGAAAGTATATCGCAAAGTCAGCGTCTTTCTAGCAGGAAATCGAAACTGTATAAATAGATCAGGATAACCTGACCTCGGGACAGTTCGACATTATCAGTAAATTAACGCAGCTCGATAGAATAAGTAAATAAACGCAGTACGTCAATATCAGTATAGCAGTTCGCTATTAATAGACAGTTTGTAGTTCAAATTGTGACATTTTTTGTAAAGTCTTTTGTAATAGTTGTATTAAAACGGTGGACAAAACTTCCAAGTGAAAGAATAAATTATTAATTAAAGTACACACACACACGCACAAACAAAGGTCAATAAGCATCCTTCCAAACGTGACCACACCACTCCGTCGTAACACTGGGACGAAAAAACATCCATCAAAAACCGGATGTCGAACGTACACCCAAATTTCCTATTATTACGATATTTTGATTACGATCTGCATTAATATTCGGTTGTTGCCAAAGATTAATACTGCTTCGATGAAATTTAATTTGCAGTAAAATATAAACTTTTAATCATTTCGATTTTAGTATTAAATCAATCTTGTTACCCTAAATGAACATTTGTATTTTTTTTTTTTTTTTTAAAGAAGAAGAACTTTATATCGAAGACAGAACGATGATTTTTTTTGTCTCCTTTTGCCCCAAAATGATTATTTTGAATGATTTTGATAAACATAAAAACAAGTGATTTTAGATTTTAGTACTTCAAAATGATGTGAAATTTTAAAAGCATTTGATATTCAAACAAGCATCAAATAATAACCCCAAAAAACCATAAAGAATGAAACAAGAATAAGAAAAGTAATAATAGCACTTACCTATAATAGTTGGGCTTAAACGGCCCGGCCTTATTCAAACCCATATATTTCGCTTGCTCGTCCGTTAGTTCCGTCAGGTGCGCATCGAACGTTGGCAGATGTAAACTTGCCACATACTCATCTGAAAATAAAAAAAAAAAAAAAAAAAATCAAAGATTTATAATAATAAAAACAATTAAGGAACGATCTACGCTCTCTGGCGGCACGATCTCTGGCGGCACATTCTCTGGCGGCACGCACCTGCTTCCGAAAACAGGGACTTGTCCTCGAAGTCGAGGAGCTTCAGACGAAAGATCATCGAAAACGAAACCAGTTCAAAATTTTCCGACAAAACCTAATATTCTACAATTTCACAATTTGACCCGATAGATAAAGTCAACTTATTGGCGGTAAAACCAACCAGCGTCTAAGTTCGACATGCAAGGCGATAAGGAGATGGTAGAGGAGCTTTTGACCTCAGATGGCGCGAGTTTCATATAATCCTGACCTGTTTCAGGTGCATTAATTCCGACTACAGGATCTCGGAATATCGGGCTAGGGAGAGCAAACGCTGTGGCCAAGCCTGCTGCTAACCCATCTTACACACACAAGGAACACAACTTAAAATATATAGAAGTCGAGATCACCAGCCCTGTTTCTGATGCCGCGAAAGTTTTAATATTGCGTGGTACTTACCCATCTTTTTTGGCAATAGATATACATCGGACTTGTATCGTCCCTGTGGCGCATTAAAAAGTTCAATCAAAGCCAACGCTTGAGTTGCCGATGTAACTGAAACAACGAACGACGGAATACTCGAGCAAGACAAATTTACAAGCCGTCCTTCGGCCAAAAGAATTATGCGTTTACTGTCGGGCCAAACGATATGATCGACCTGTGAGCGAACCTTTTCCCATGTTAAATCCGGCGTTCGTAAGCTATTCTGTAGGTGGGAGACAAAGAAGAAAAAATATGCAATTATTTTACACAAAAAAAAAAAAAAAAATTCAATCAATTTATCAACCGATTTGTTCGATAGGATCTAAATGAGCTTAAGGATCTATACGAAAATTTTGGAGCTCTTAGTCGGACAATCTACAGATCCGGAGCACGTGGTTGTAAGTGTCGGTCAAAATATTTAAAAGGATCTTAAGGTTGAAAAAAAAAAAATTTTTTTTTCTTCTTTTCCCACTTACCACATCAATTTCCGTATTCGAATGTCCCATATTACAAACGATGCAGCCATTTTTCATTTTATCCATATGTTCGCGATTAACAACGTTCTTATTTCCGGTTGCCGTTACAACAATATCCACGTTACGAATCACTTCATTTAATTTCACCACACGAAAACCGTCCATGCTAAATAACGAAAAATGGAAATAGAAAATAAAAACGACGGTCGGTTGGATTTAAATTCAAAATTTCCGTAAAAGACAAATGGCTGAAAATTTAAAATTCAATCTTACCTAGCTTGCAGTGCACAAATCGGGTCAATTTCCGTAATATAAACGATACAGCCGAGTCCTTTCAGTGCCTGCGAGCAACCTTTTCCGACTTCACCGTAGCCACAGATTACAACCTGTTTTCCGCCAAACATTACGTCCGTCGAACGTTTCAAACTTTAAATGAAAATCAATGTGAAAACGTCTTCTAAATCCGCCGTATTGTTCTTCTCTCCATCTTACCTATCAATAATCGATTCCTTGCAACTGTATAAATTATCAAATTTCGTTTTGGTAACCGAATCGTTAACATTCATTGCCGGTACTGTCAATTTGCCCGTTTTCGAAAGTTGATATAAACGATGCACGCCAGTAACGCTCTCCTCAACGATACCTTTGACCATTTTAAACATTGCCGGATATTTTTTAAGCATTAAATGCGTTGCGTCGCCGCCATCATCTAAGATCATATTCGGTTGCCAGTTCTCAGCATTGACGCATTTATCAATGCACCACCAGAAATCCTCTTCGGTTTCGCCACGCCATGCAAATATTGGATAGTCGGCTTCGGCAAGGGCAGCAGCCACTTCATTCTAGCGGGAGCGGCAAAGAGGAGAACGAAATAAAACAATTAGATTGAAATGTTGCCAACGAAATGGGAGTTTTGTGTCGCAGATCCTTGCTAATCTTAAAGATCAATACCGGGAGACGTTGGCTGACAGAGTCAGCGAAGAATGCGAACAGATAGCCGCGGACAATACTACTGCGTATCCTCCTACCATGCCATCCGCTAATACCTAACTCATTCCCAAAATTCATCTCAACACCGCACCTTGCATCCTTATGCTGAGGGCTGCATATCAGAGAGGTCACATGCACAGCACTTCAAGGTCACTCTTAGAAGCCGTACTATTTGATAAAGTGGACAAAATTGAAGGAAACGAACCTTGAACAAAGTTAAATTTCCTGCGAAAATCAGAAAACCGAACGCCCCTCTACAGGAGGTGCAAGAACAAGATAACTAGGCACTGGATATTCCAAGTAGATTCAACTTAAGGACCTTGGGCAATAGTGCAGTCTAAACTCTAATACGCGCATTCACCCGCATACTACTACGGTGGATAAATTACTGCTTCCCTTGTGCTCCTACTATTTTATTGATAAAGGTGTCAAAATCAATGTCCAATACTATTTGAATGAAGTGCTTGCCAATCATTGTTACCCTCATGCATCTGAGCTCTTCGGCAACGAGCCATATTGTTTTCAACAAGACTCTGCTCCGCCTCATAAAGCAAAAACTGTTCAGCGCGCTGGTGCAAGGATAATTTTCCATGCTTTATTGCGATTGATGAATGGCCTGCATCTTCACCGGATCTAAATCCATTGGACTTCTGTATATGGGGATACATGCTTGACAAATTAAAAAATATAAAAAACATGAAATTGGACCAATTCAAGCGTCTTTTAACAAAATTTAGGAATGAAATTCCAGACGAAGTGATCCGTGCCGCCTGCAATAATTTTCAAAAACGTTTGAAGCTGATAAAAAAATTTAAAGGTGAAAGATTTGAACTTAAGAACACATAATGTAAGCCAACAGTATAGAGAAGAAACATCACGAAAGAAAATGTTCATGAAGAAAATAAAAATAAAAATAAACAAAAGAATCAACAGGTACCAAGAGAAGATATACAATAAATAAATTTGTTTTGTTGCTCAAGATATCCATTAGTTTTTTTTTTCTACAAAAACTAAGGTGCGACAGTTGTTTGGGCCCACCCTGTACTTATAAGGGAATTAGATTATTTGATGAATTGGCCAAGTGAAATTAAAAAAAGTCGAAATTTAAATTAAGAAAGAAATTATACTACAATTAGGAAACCTAAATCTTTCGAGATATTTATAATCACAAAAATTGTTTCGTTGCGCTTAGCATTTATGAAAATTATGATATTCTGTATAAAACACGTTGTAAATTATATTCGCAATTAGTTATTACCTTTGATTAAGCAGTATTGAAAATTACTATTATACTCTAGTGATGTTTTATATTTAAACCGATAGCTATTGTTTATTTATATTAATATTTAAAAAAAGAAAAGTGTACTTTTGGGCAGTCTTACGGATTCTCACATATTAGTTAACAAGTTTTTTTTTATTTAAATCATCGCCAAAGGATTTGAGTCCATTCACATTCTAAATCGCACATCAAACTTAACTATGCCAAAAACCGAAAAAATTTCAAAAATTACCACAAAAATGTGCAAAAAAATTTTTTTTTATTCATTATACATATTATTGGCAAAAACTTATAAAAATTGTAACAACGTTCAATACAAAACCCTTTTCGTGACCTTTTCATAATAGTATAGCGACAAAAAGTAAAGTAGTCATCATTTCAAATATATAGGTAATAAAATCGTTAAATTGCCATTGAAAATTGCCCTTGAAAGTTACCCTTGAAAATTGCCCTTCATAAAAACTATAAGCGCATTCACGGATATTTTTCATTTCCTGAAATAAAACTTTTAAATTTTATGCAAAACAAATCCTAGTAAATTGAATAAACTTTGAAATGAAAAATAAAATGTTTCATTATCTTGCACCATTAATCGGGAATATTAATAAGTTTGAACAAATATTTAAAGTACAATTTCATCCTGTCCACAAGTGGAAATGGAGTTAAAATTATTCCACTGCATGCCAGCTCGTCGTTCAATCGACTATTTTTATCCTCGCGTGTGATGTGGGAGGCAGTAGAGATATCTTCCACGAAAAAAGTCCTTAAGACGTAGTGCTTCAATACAAGGAACGGACAGATAGTTTTCGTTCTCTATAGACTTTTATACGCAAGATGAAATCTGAGAGTATTATAAGTTTGCCACAAAGTTTGCAACGCTAAGAAATAAGGCTCGGAGAAAATAATTAACGATACAGATATAGTTCATCAAATCACTCAAACATCTCAAAACCGGATGTACATATGCTCTTTCGGTCGTGGCCTCTCTAGCTTGAGAACGCGTTGAGCTAGAAAGTTCAAATTTTGTACACGCGTTATTTTTGACAAAAAAGTATGGTAAAGTTCGTGAATGGGCCAAATCGCTCCACCCTTCTACCCCCCTGCCTCCCCCTGCCATACAAAATGACACAATTTCGCAATTCGACAATAAACGGATTTACTCGAAAATCATAAATGCTATTGATCTGAAATTTGGAACATATTACTTTTATGATGAATTCAATTTACTATATAAAAATAATATAATAAAATATTCGAGTCCTTCTCTTCCTTCCACCCCCTCCCAAACAAACTGTACTTTTTTTTATGAAATACACAATACAAACAAATTTACTCAGTACGTATAAAATTTATCGAGCTGAAATTGTGCACAAAATATTTATTAAGACCAAAAAAAAAAAAAAATTACACGATAGGCTTCACTCCTCCTCCCACCTTTCCATACAATCTGACACAATTTTACAACTTTACATAAAGTCGATTTTCGTCAAAAGAATGAATGCTACTGATCAGCAAATCAAAACATGTCAAAAGCATGAAAATTATTTCTGGAAAATTCATTAAGAACTCGCCCCTCGTTCTATCACCTCTCATACACAAACTGCACAATTTCACGAAATCCAATACACTAATTTTCTCAGTGCCTATTAAAATTTTTAAATCCGAAATTTCGTATAAAACTTTTTGATGGCAACTCTAGCGTGATGTGAAAAAAATTAATTCAATGTCACACTTCCCCTATAAAATTTCTTAAAATCAAAAAATTTCTCTTTCATCTAGATTGTGCTTTACGCCCAATCGCAGCCCTGTTTATGTGTTTTTTTTTTTCTAATTTAATTACAATGACGTCTCGAAACGACCAAAACAATCTCGATTCGAGAGTTATGTAATTGCACTAGAAAAATATTTCAAGAAAAAAAATAAAAATAAAAGAATTACCTGAGTTGAATAAATGTTGCACGCTGCCCAACGAATCGACGCTCCAAGTTCAACTAAAGTTTGAATCAGGACAGCTGTTTGAGCGTTAATATGGGTACATCCGACAATCCTTGCTTGCTTTAACGGCTTATCATCACTCGCTCTCTTCCGCAAAGCCATAATCCCAGGCATCTCTGTACGTAAATTAAAAACGGAAATGGATTATAAATTTGAAATGGATGTTCGATCCACTTCCGATGAAAGTGACAAGAAATTTTCTTTTTTCGTCGTTTTTATACTCTAGATAGAATCTGTAGTAGTATTATAAGTTTGTAACGCCAAGAAATAATGCTGGCACAGTGGCGCCAACAGTATAGAAATATTTGTTATTGCTCAAAAATTTCAAAATCGGATGTCCGTCTGTGCGCTCTCTAGCTTGAGAACGCATTGAGCTAGAAATTTCAAATTTTGTACACGCCGTTTTTGAACGAGCCAAATCGCTTCACCCCGTTCTACCCCTTCCAAACAAAATGATATATGTATTTTCAATCATTTACATTTAATCAAATTTTCTTGGAAACTATAAAAGCTAACAATTTTATATTTAGAAAATATTATTATCATAATATAAAAAATGTTCGAATCCTCTCACTCCTTTCACCACCTCCCTAACAGACTGCACTTTTTCAATAATACAATAAACCAATTTTCTCAGTTCGTCTAACATTTAGCACATTCAAATTTTCTACTAAATACTTAATCAGTCGATTTCTCAACTTCACAAAAAATCGTTTTTCTTGAAAAGCATGAATGTTATAATAATATTCATAGTTATTTCCGAAAAAAATCACTAAAAACCCCCAGTTTCTTTATACCACACCTCCCACACAAACTGCACAATTTCACTAAAATTTAATACGCTAATTTTCTCAAAACAGATCACAATTTCGAAGCTTAAATTTTGTATAAAACATTTTTATAGCAACTCTATCATGATGTGAAAAAATGAGTTCTATTCTAAGCTCTTCCACAAAAAATGAATTTTCTTAGAAACTCTAACGATTTGAAAATAAAATATTATTTTTATCATAAATGCGATGTATGGTATTAACATTTTCGAATCCATTCACTTTTTTTACAAACTAAACAATTTCACTGAATCTAATGCACTAATTTTCTCAAAAAAAAATTTCTATTTCATTTCGTAGTCCTGTTAATATTTTTTTTCTTTTCAAATTTACTTTAATTTTAGTTACGTAATAAAACAGTGGATTCGGTTCGAGTTTCGTACACGAAATCAAAAGAGATATGCGCTCGTCCTTGAACATTTATACTTCCAAAAATGCAATCAATTACTTTGTAAAATTGTGGGATTTTTATGTGGTTAGATCTCGGAACAGAATATTTCGCATCGTTAGACTGTGGACAAGTTTTCACGAAAATTATATTATATGACTAAATCTGAGGCCATATTTTTTGGCAGTTTCGACACTATTCTTCTGGGGACAGCGATATATTCTAAGATATCACTTAGAGTATAAAATTTAAAAAATTTTAATTAATTTTACTACTACTTACGGAAAAGCATCCGATGTCCGAGACATTTCACACTGCTTACATCTTAGATATATTTATTTATTGTATAGTAAAGTTCAGTAATAAATAAGAAACGAACAAAATAAATAAAAACAGAATGAAAACTAAAAAAAAAGTGCATACACAGTCGCACATTATGATAAAGGAAATGAAAAATGCAATTTATGTGCACGAGTATTAGAACATTTGTAATTCGCGAATAGAGTAGCTCGTTTTGCGAGGCAGAATCTTGAAAATCACGGAACATAAGAAATGCTGAATATAAACCACGAAGATTTTCTAAATATGACTATTCGTGATCGGCTGGTTCACCAAAAGAAATTCACAAGAATTATTTTCACTTAAACTTTTTCACAAAATTTAGATTTAATTAGGGAACAGAAAAATAGAGCTCGGTTCTTCTTCAGGAGATGATTACTGGTACGAGGTCCTTGTAAGTCTGCTGTTGACCGTGTTCAATTCAGGATTTATGTATGCATTTTCCCACCACTAAATCACCTGTATGAATCTACGTATAACAATAATTGTGTTTATATTTTTCCACTACTATACCACCTGTATGAATCTACACATAACAATAATTGTGTTTATGTTTTTATTAATAATCTCTGTATTAAGCACGCGTGGAACCTAAAGGTGAGTCTGTTTAGCTGTGTGTGCTCCACACACATTACCTGAATATTGAACTTGACTGGTCCGCGCTCCCATTCGCTACATATCCAGTCTCCTTATCTCGTTCATTTTTCGCCCACTCCATGCACACAAATATTCATATTTCTCTCTCACATCCTTTTTAGTTTTTGTTTTAAATGATAAATTAACTCTCACTCCTTCGAGTCGTTGTCACGACGATGTGCATTTCGATAAAATAAAAAGAGCCAAAAGGACAAAAGGGGAATGAGGTTTTTATTCCCACGGGTTATTTATCTTGCGAGTCGTTCTGTTCGGCATTTGCTTGCGATATAGCCAGCCTCCTTTTCCCATTTTCCTTGACGTTTTAAATGAAACTAGTTACTTAGCGATAGAGAGCTCGTATCCTGGAGGTAGAACTAAACCGCCGCCCCAACATATGCCCAGCGACTCAAACAAGTGGATTGGCTGGGTAAATTAGTAGTAAATTTATTTATTTTTTTCTTCATACTGTATCTGATGTGTAAGTGAGGAATTTATGGATTCCTTGTTTGATCCTATTTTCATTTTTCGATGCAACGTTGATAGAAAACAAAATTAGAAAGTGATTTAGTTTAGAAAAGAAAACTGCAATCCTTTCAAGTGGTACAACAAGTAGTTGTCGGTGTAGTGGAAAGTTGATTCTCCGTTTTCGCGCGAAATTCTCCGACCATTCAAGGACGTGAGCTTCGCAGCCCACAGAAAATCGCTTCGGCTCGAAGACTAAAGTGAGAGTATGGTAAACTTCACGCCTTTAATAAGCTCGATAGCCAATCTAATCGTTGCGGTCAGCGGGTGTGCTCTGTGATTGGTTGACCATTCTGTAACAGGCGCACCAGCACCAAAAATCTCTGTGGGAGGTGGAAATGTAAAATTTTCCATGCAGAATAATAATAATAATACATACATACATAAAAATTATTAATCTCGACAGAAGCTTTTTCACACGAAATTGCTGTTAAGGTCAAGGGCACACAGACATACGTCACACCTTGAAATGCTTCTAATTATCCCAATTAAGTCCGGGGAATATAAACCAAAAGATACAATAGATTCCCTGTTCTCCCAATGCCATTTCGCGAACTGCAGGTTTCAAATATGCCCAAGCCATTAGTGGTTTCTGCGAATCGCAGGAATTTGATGAATACGAGAGCTCCACAGTGAAATGGTCCATTCTGTAGGATGTAGCCATGTTAGTTTATCGGACGAAACTAGTGGTAATGGGGCAGAGATTTTAGAATAAGGAAACGCAATAAGGAG
The DNA here is from genome assembly GCA_963669355.1 of Chorisops tibialis. Lineage (NCBI taxonomy): Eukaryota > Metazoa > Arthropoda > Insecta > Diptera > Stratiomyidae > Chorisops > Chorisops tibialis. The sequence continues at coordinate 871,313 of OY770265.1, read as the reverse complement.
ATTAATGTATTAAAGGGAAATATTTCCGGATTTCACAGTCGATTTGGTCTGTGTTGGGAGCTTTATCAAACTGCAGCAGTTTGATAAAAGTCTCTCTAGTTCGTAGTTTCAAGTTTATTTATTTCGTATAGTTCCGTGGATATACGGATGGAAAATACATAAAATTTAATTATTTGAGATGGATTAGCGGCTTACTTTCAAAGTTATACCAATGTAGTTCGTGCAGTTTTTGGCGAGCTTGCATTGCAATTGAGACGATGTGAAAATCAATTCGAAATGGGTCAAGATATTGGAAGAAGTTGTTTTTGAGATTTCCAGCATGGTCGCTAGATGATATGATAGAAGATATTGTTTCCAGATTAGAAACAAGAGAGGTATTTAGCATTTGCAATCGTTACTTCTATGGTAAATGTAGTGCTGATCTAAACGTACACATTCCAACACTCAATACTTATCGCCGGGATACTAGCCAAGCTGGACGCGCACACAAGTGCACCGTCAAACTCTTGCCTTATTGTCAAGTGAAACATAAGCAGAATTTTATTATACGAACGTCAACACATTACCAGCCAAATTATTTCCCGATGCGAACAACCTGCATTGCTTCAAAAGAAATGTCCACCGTCACTATCGTCTCTTTCCAGTTAAATTGACGGAATTTCAATCATGCCTTAAAATTCTAGTTACACAGAGCCATTGCGTTGCAATTAGCAGTTTTAGCGACGAACGATAGCAAACCTAATAATCCCTAGCAACCAATTCAACAATCCGTAAAACGAGAAATAAAAAAAAAAAAAAAAAACCATGGCTAGACTAATATGACTTGTCCTCGTATTGTCCAGGAGTACAATAAATTCGTGGCTGGCGTTGATTTAATGGACTCCTTTTAGGCGTATCGAATTACAGACAGAAGCCAGAATAACAAAAAGCTTTTATTATTATCCGTTTTCGAAATTGAAATAGGTATTGTCTCGAATACGAGGACAATGACGATCCAAATTTAGCAAAAAAAAAAAAAAAATTAGCTCGAATGAAAGAAAGCAATTCCTCCCCGACGTCTTTCTTGTGGGCTACAATCTCGAGAGCTTGTTTTGAGATGTTTTACTTTGCTTTCGCCAAAGTATAACCGATCCACTGCCATTTCTACCTTTCAATCTCAAAGACTATCCTTGTGTGTTTAGTTGTACAGTCGTTGAATATGATATCTGGTCACAATATTCCTAAAATGCATAGGCTTTTTTGTCCTTGCTGAAAAACCCTCCGAGGTAACAAAAATCTTGCACTTCTACCACGTCTTGTTCGTTCAGGAAAATCGGTGTGCTTATTCTCTCTCGAATCTGTTTCATAACATTTTCTCTTTCGTATTTCATAAAATAAAAATAGCACCAATTTTATTAAATAAAATATAATACCCTAACCCCATTCCCAAAACAACCGATTTATTTTTATTTTATTTTAGCAAAATGTTACGTTCAAGTCTTACGAAAAATATGATAGAAATAGATATGCTATTGGTAATGACATTGATTCGCAAATCGAAGTAAAAAATAATTTGATAACTTTATTTTTACACTAATGAACGTATTAACCATGTGACAATCGAATACGGGACATGTGAATCCTTTTTATATCTCTTGCCGCCGCCAGCATAAAAATTTCACTTCCAGCCATTGTAGCATTATTTACGTAAAAAAAATTACCTTGAAATTCATATTCGTATTGTTGCTAACGTCGGCTGGGAGGGACAGACGAGCCCCATTAAAGTCCGTTAAAAAAAAATTTCTATTTTCATAGTCCTGGAGATTTTCCATAAACACACTAATAAAGCTCACGTGGAGTTCAGTTCAGTATTTATTTTTTTTTTTTTACATATTCAGGATCAGCCATAGTGTTCCATTTCAGGAGAATGGATTGAGTTGGCCCGCTCCTCCCACCAGCATACAGTGCTGGAACGCTAAAGAAGCCAAATATAGCCCAATACTGTAGAACCACGTACTTGGCCATTATATTCAGAAAGTTTTGTTTTTGATGGGATATCATAGAAAGTTTCCATTTTTAGATATCAAATTGGTAAGATACAGCCTCGAATCGTTCTCTACTTTGGTTCTAGATTTTTCAGACCTTAGAGGCGTCAATTATTCCAGTCTGAAAATCACACGTAGGCATCATATCAGATTTACATAGGGTGGGAAGTAGATTGGAGACCAAATTGGATGATTTCAGGTTGTTTTTCAATACGATGGAATACAAATTTTTCGACTGCACTAATCCGTCAGGTCACAACAATCTATACATATAAATATAATTGTAGTGTCTGTCTGTTATTTGTTTAAAAATTTGCCTTATTCGGACAATAATTAAGCAGAAACACGCGTTTTAAAAATTCTTCTCTGTCTCTCCGGCATTCACGCAAAAACGGCTGAACCGATTTGAAATGAAACTTTCACAGTTTGTTAGGTTTGTTTCGAGATGTGATCTACGATTGATTTTATTTCAAGCACATAATGCATTACTAACTACACTCTCAAAAATTGCTTATTATTGCGATTTTTACGCGGACAAAGTTGCAAGGGATCGCCATTTGCGTGGCCGTTTGCGATTGGAAGTTTGGCAAAAGAATAAAACAAAAAATGCATTCTGGATTCAGTGTAGTTTTACGGATAATCTAAGCTGTTGTTTTTCTAAACTTCATTGTTTGTTTTTGCGTAGATTACGATAAAAATATTGAGGCCGCTGGGGGAGTGGAGGAAAAATAGGAAAATTCGCAAAATTTTCGCCTGTTTTAGAGGTTTTTTTTGAAATTTATGACGTTGCAATAAACTATATTGAAAAACTAAAAATAAGGGTCGTTTGCAGACATTTAGACCTCTTATTTAAGTGGTACATAATTAAATTTGGTTTATCTAAATCTAAGATATAGACTGTTATTTAAGACGTTTTTGGCAATTTTCAAAGAATTCGTGTTTTTGGAAAATCACAAACTGTAAAAAAGATATTCTAACAAAACTTGCGGCATTGCGTCTTATTAAATGTACTTTAAGTAACTGAAACAAAATTCAGTCTAAATTTAGCCCGGTTTCGTAGAAATTTCATCTGGTGAAGTTATTGTAAAATATCTTTTCGAGTAAATATCATCTTAATATTTTTTTAAAAGAAAAATGGTTGGATGGATTTGATTGAATGCCGCAAGTTTTGTTAGAATATCTTTTTTACAATTTGTGATTTTCCAAAAAACCGGAATTCTTTGAAAATTGCCAAAAACGTCTTAAATAACTGTCTATATCTCAGGTTTAGATAAACCAAGTTTAACTATGTACCACTTATATAAGAGGTCTAAATGTCTTCAAACGAACCTCATTTTTAGTATAATAAAGGTCGTTTCTTACTTCCTAGTTGTCTTGTCTCGAGGAGCAATTTCGCTTTTGCCTCTCTTCGTTATACTTGACCAAGAAGTATGGAGGATTGCTCTCTCTGTCTTACTTACAAATACTATTTATTAGCTCTCCTTATTTCGGGGTCGGGGTTCGGTTATTCTATAGGAACCCGTTCAGTAGACGGTCCTTCAGTAGCGATTCCTTTTGTAGCGACACTTCTGTAGCGGCCCATCATCTACAAGAAGGAACAATGCCTAGGATTAAATCTGGAATTCTGACCCCGCACCCCAATCTACAAACGTGATAAGCAACAAAAACAAACAGGCATAAAGCCATTTTGTTTTTAATATCTACTACACCGCTTAGAGTGTGGTGCATAACCAAAATTAGACTTGTATAAGGACAACTTCCAGTTTTTTTTTTATCACTTATGCACATGATTCTCCGGATTTGACATATTTGTTTCTAAATTTATTTTTGTTCACTACTTTTTCGTCATAACAACGTGCCGCATGTTAATAAAAATACATCCGCGTGACTGTGTTTGGTGGTTTCTGAATTTTTCCTGAAAATAGTAAAACAGTCGGCGGTGTTTGCATATTCAGATGTTCAAGATGACTTTGAAATAAGAGTTAAATTATTCTTAAAATTGGATTAGGATTTGGACCACCTCCTATAGAACGAGAACAGTATAAGAAGTGATCCTGAGCATCGACATTTCTTTGTTTATTCCTGCATTGCGAAAGCGTTTGCCAGAGTTTGGCATAAATGTTTTAAGTCAGGCTCAAAGTCTTTGGCTTTGATCTATCCCTTCTTAAATAGATTGCAAGGTTGCTCTCCGATCACGCTATGTAAATTGTGCAAGATAGCGTTACTTCTGTCCCTTTATCTTTGATTCCAAGAGAAAAGAGATCCGATGCATTCGAATAGAAAAGGTACTTTTGGACAATTAGAGGTTAATTTTTTCCACCACCAAATTGTTTGTATTGAAAATTAAAATTTTAAGAAATGAAAAAAAAAAACACTCACCTTGTTCTGCGATTTCAATCTCACGACGTCCGAAACCGTGTTGTTTAATATTTCGTACACAGAAATCCGAACTGCCTTTCGAATTTTTTTGAACTTTTTCGCGCGGTGAAACGTCATCGTCTTCCGAACTACTGCCAGTATACGATGCTGTAACGAGAAAAGCGTGAAAAATATTTTCTCAGTCCTTTTTTTTTTACAACTAGTACAAAAACGCTATCCTTTAAGATATCAGGTTCGATTTCTTTCAGATATCGTAAGAAGATTTTAATTTATTTCCATAAATTTGTTTTTTTTTTTTTGCTTTGCATCCTTACCTGAACTATAGGAGTCCGTCGATGAGGCCGACAAGGATCTACTTCGATAGCGACTTGTCTTCTTCAAGGCCCCCGATTGCTTTGATTCCTGCAAAATTAAAGGGAGGAGAATGAGTTGAGTGTTTTCCTTCTCGTTTATTTCTACGAATTAAGCACATTTTCCATTAATAATTTTTTTTTTTTAATTAGTTTGCTTACATTATGCACGGAGATTTTTTTTTTTTTAAACAGAGCACACCATCAGAACACAAAAAAAAAATAATAACCATCAAACACACACAAACTAATCTCTTGTAATCCATCTTAAAAGAACCAGTCTCCAAGTGGAAGACAAAATTGCACTTAACACTTTTTCAAGGATAAATACGAGGAATTTCATTTATTTATGAGGACGATTACTTACTTCCCGAGAATTATCTTTTCTCCATTAAAGCAAATAAAACTGGAAATTTTCGATAACTAATATTTATTTTCGATTTTCAACTTTTAGTTTATGTAAATTTATTCAATGTCAGCTGTTTTAGGTTTCGTAGTTTCAAAAAACTTGTGAAACTACTGCTCTTCGTAAGGTTGCGAAAGGGTTAGATCAACCCTGTCGTCAAGTTACGAATCAAATTAATTCGAGAATACACGTTAAACACTTTCGAATGGTTTTGTCAACTTGGACGTAAAGATGCGACTGAGAATAGGGCCCCTAATTATCAATTCTTACAGTTTTAGACAAATCGACGATCAACACTTTTGCTGTAAATTTCAAATGTGTTTGAGTCCTTGTATGTTGTACATTGCGAAGTTTATTTAGCGATATAATAAACGAGTTGCTAAAATACTGCATAAGTGAAAAATATTTATTTGTTGAAGTTATTTAAAACTTGAGTTTAAAGTCGTTGAGGACTGGTCGACAGTGGTTGTAGCAGCATCAGCTTCGATTTCGAGATAATAAAATCAACTACAATCCATCGTTCTACCGAATCTTCTATTATTACTGAATATCCTTTGAGAAATAACTTATTACTGGAAAATAATAAAAAAAACATTTTTCATTTATGTTTATTGACTATTTTTTAATAATAGAAAATTTCATTAAATTTGATGAAAGGAACTTTTATTTTAAATGTAATTCGATTTCCTATTATACGGCTAGTAGATTTTTTGTGGGTCTTGGTGCAACAGCGTTTTTTTAAGTATCCTATAGGGTACATTCGTCATACATGTTCCGACCTCGAAAATAACTTGTAATTGTGAATTACTTTTAAATTGTTTAGAAATTTTTTTCTCAGCCCGTGCAACAAAAGAAATTTCATAGTTTCAGTGGGAATGATCAACGTAATTTTGCATTTCAAAAAAAAAAAAAAAAAAAGTTTGTGTTTCACCGCATTGATATTTGATTTATAATAAAACTAATGAAAATATAATTGCTTTCAGAAACGAAATTAATCAAATTGTTTTTGGGTATGGTATAATATTCGTCTAGAAAAAAGAGGGTACCGCGACTTTTCCGACTGATATCCTAAGCGCAGCCAAATGTTATGTTACAAATTTTTACAGTTGATATGTGCTCTACGAACGCGACAAACCATTTCAGTATAGCTTAAGCCGTCATGATGGAACGATCCGACAAAGAACCGTATTGCCAGTTATTGATCTTCATAAGTGTGGAATAGAAAGGTTTCGTATTTTTGATTTACTATATCACGCGTGCTTTTCTGTATCGTACTGTTAAGTTGTTTGCTGATACTGGAAATCTAAACGACCGTAAAAGATCCGGTCGGCCTCTCACGACTCGTACGCCACAGGCCATATCAATGCTGTGAGGTCGCGAATCAATCGAAATCCTGTCCGCAGACAAAAAATCATGTCTCGTGAAATGGATATAGCGCCGAGAACCATGAGCCGCATCGTTAAACAAGACTTGGGGCTTTCAAACGACAAACAGGACAGCGCCTTACCGTTGAATTAAGCAAAAAAAAAACTGAAAAAAAAATCAAGACACCTGTTATCGCTGTACGGTAAAGCGGATTACAAAAAAAAATCCTGTTTACTGACGAAAAACTCTTTACCGCAGAGGAAACTTTTAATAAGCAGAATGATAGGGTGTATGAACGATCCTCAAAGGAAGCCAGTGAACTGATGCCACGGATTGAACGAGGTCATTATCCCACATCAGTGGGGAGTATCCTATGACGGCGTCACTTTCTTACATTTTTGTGAAAAAGGTGTTAAAACAGCGGCAAAAAAACTATCAGCGAGACATTTTTAAGAATTTAGTGGAGCCCTCAGCTTCCAACAAGACTCTGCGCTCATAAGGCGAAAACAACTCAACAGTGGATTGCAAATCATGTACCTGAGTTTATTAGTACTGAATATTGATCTTAATCCGCTCGACTACAAACTGTGGTCAAGTTTTAAAGGACATGGTCTGTAAAAGACGCCACCACTAGCGATCGATTAGTGGTCTCAGACTTCGACGCTGTATTAAGGCAAATGGCGGCCATTTTGAATAATTTTTTTAAATTTTGTAGCTGACTATTGACACAAATAAAAAACTGAAAAAATTATTCCCAACTAGAAGTTTTATTTTTGTAGTTAATTATTTATTATTATGGCAGGACTAGGTATTTCAATTATACGCGAAAATCATACAACTAAAAGATGATTTACATATACCCGTTAGTTGTTCAAAGTAAAACCTTCTGTGTGTAATTATAGGGAAATTTTCCGTATAATTACTTTATTAGGATTCAAAAATAAGAACTATTGGGTGTAAATTTACACTTTTTATGAGAAAGCTTCCATATGAGTTATTATAATTGCAACTTCTCTAATTTACACTTTAATAGGGTTAAAACTCAGTCGATGTCGAGTATATTTACGCTTTTGTGTAATCAAACTGTAATTGGATCGGCATGCAAATTTTACTACTATAATAGGAAGTTATCGGATACCTAAATAATTAATTAATTTTAACCAAAAAATTTCTGTGCATGATTTAGCTCCTATGTACACGTTTCCATTGCATTTCATGACCAAATTTTAATTATTTAGTATGACTGGTGGTTTTGGTCTTGTACAGGATTTACAATGATTATTTTCGAATATAAGCTCCAACAAGCCAATTTTTTGAAAATTTATTGAATAAAGTTGATTTAATTAGGTGGTGTAAGCACTGTTGAATATGAGATCATTTCATATCGAAAAATTATGAGAATTGAAAAAGAGCCATCAGATTAGCTGGATGACCAGGAGCTGACCGGGAAAAAATTATCTTTGAAAATTCGATGTACCTTTAAACGAGTCATAAAATCTAATTGATTGCGGAATTTTCCTTAATCATATTTTTCACCCTCACAAAAAAATCAATCTTTATGCTAATAAAGAAACAGGGGCGAAAAAATACTCGCCAAACAGCACGCTCACACGAGTACACTGCGAAGCCCTTGCCGTGGAGATCAGTGTAGTTTAGGCAGTCCTTCATCGGACGACAGTGTTTTAGAATTCATTACCAGGCAATCTCCTTCCCACTGAATAAAACCTCCATCAGTTTAAGAACAACGTTCACTGTCACTTCAAACTCTTCCCTACTGTGTTTCCCTGCTAATTTCCCCTATTTCTATTTGTTTCCCTAACCCACGTCGAATTAATTTAATTAAAAAAATTAATGCTTTCTCACAAAATGTATGAAAAAAATTTTGTTCAATAATTTTCCATTTTCATATTTTTTTACTTAACTTCCTGCACAAAAGTGTTAATAACTTCAAAAACAATCAACCTATTACATTGCCATTAATCCATTCCCACGCTAAAGTTTTTATAAGTAAGGATATTTGTAAAAACAAAAATTCGAGTTTCCAACGGCTTCGGAAATTTTTTGGGTAGAAAACAATGCATTTCCACTTAAATCGTTGGCTTAGGGTATACACGCCGCTTTAAGACGCGCTATATATATCTCCGGAGATATGTATCGATCCAAATTTTGGTACCCTCCCCAACGTGCTAAGAAACTGAAAATTCAACGGAATCCTATACCACATTTCATGAAAAAAAAACGTGTTTGCATAACTGTAACATTGGAAGACGGTTTAACATTTTCTAAGATTCACTTTCACGTTTCTTATACTACTGGGTAGAAATTTTCAAGATAAAACCCATATTTTGCGATTATGAAACAAGCATAAATCTCCTCGCACGGGATTTTATACGAAAAGGAAGGCAATTTAGCAAAATAGTGCGGTATATTATTTTTTTTTTTATTTAACTAAATGTAATTAATTCTTACTTATTTCCGGTCCCTTCAAACGCCCCTGACTTTTTTTTACGGCTATCGAAAATAACTTAAGGGATCACCCTTTAATGCGCGATGCAGAGTTAAGTCGACACGGGTACGGAGAAATAAGTGGATATAGGAAAATTAGTAACAAAAGACAGAAGGGAAGATTTTGAAGTGGTGGTAAATGTTGCTGTTAAATTGTTGAAAAGAGATTATCTGGTAATGAATTCCACATCAATGTCGTCCGAGGATAGAAGGACTGCCTAAACTTCACAAATTCGTAAATGTTTTGGCTCCAATCAAGGCGATTGTTAAATTTTACTCCTTCGGCAGAAGGTGAAATTGGCGTACAGATATTAAAAATAATTGTTTTTTGTTTTGTGTTCAGAAAAAAATCTTATCTGCTCCAGTTCAAGCGATAAAGAAAAATCTCTGCTTCATATTTCAAGATCCGTGGAACAAAAAAAAAAGTTGTAGTAAAAATAGCAAGAACGGTCCAGTGATGAGCTCAGCGTTAAACCTCCAAATTTGGATCCACTGTCTAGCAACCTCACGGGAGATTCACTTCTCCAAATACCACGAGGGGATAGGGGAAAAAAAAGTGTGCTCGTTAGGGTTAACGCTCGTTGGGGCGTCCACGGTATCTGAAAGGTGACCAGATCGCTTAACACTCCCAGATTTGTGGGTTAAGGGTATTTGGAATGACAGCACCACAACATGGTGATGGCACATCCATTAGGATTAGTTCATCGTACTGTAGCACTTCGAAAAAGCTATACTGTAATGCCAAGGCCTAACGAATGTCCTGGTTCCGGGAAGCCACAATACAATTCCATCATTTCATATATAAATCTCGAAGCTAATAATAATTAAGTCAGGACTCCTAGGAATAGGGATATTGCATTCGGTTTGATTTCAAATTAACTTGAATGTTTGATTCTGTTTCGATATTCCAATTATTTGCGAATTATTTGAATATTGGAATAGTTGCCTAATTTAATTTGTACGCCTGGGTGAATGCTCCCCCTAGCTGCAAAACACGAACAAAGGAGAGAAAACAATTGCTGTTTGATGCTCAGCGAAGGACATAGAAAGGCTTTAAGATGAATACGATTTAGCTTCGGTGACTACGGACCAAAGAGGTCGATAATAATAACTGAGACAATGCAAACATGTGCGAAACCTACTCAATTAATTTTAATTATAATGGCTGCAGCAATGATTTTCTTTTCGGATCGAAAGCACCAGTATGGACTGCGATTTACAGAACTTTCTGGAGGTATGGTTGCACTTTAAGACAGCTGATTCTGAATGTTATTAATGTCTTATAAATACCGCTCCGTGCCTTGGGAACTCCGGTCAAAGATCCCTAGCAGCCACGGACTTGGGACTTTCCATTATTACTTAGTGCTTGCTTCGAGATAGCTAGAACGGTCAGGATGCCAGAATAGGAGTAGAAAAGCCAGTGCTTAGAGGAACATTTCTATTCTTTGTCTAACTTTTACACGTTTACTGAGTAGGTTCCGAGAAGCACAAGCTGAGCTGGGTTTGGGTTCAGTTCAAGTCGCCTCCCTCTCGAATTCCCTTCCGCTTCAATCATTCTGGTTATGATAGTTTTTCTGTTTTGCTTCTTCCGGGACTTGACCTCAGGACCGTCAGGTTCCTTGGAGGGAAATTCTGCGCGGACGTCCACTAAAGAATCAGAATTTCGCCTAAATTTTTCGTACCCGCTTGAAAATGTTTCAATTGTGAATGGGGGGAAAAAACGTGATCCACAGTTCACGAAATTCTCGGATTTTCTATCAAAAATGAAAACAACTTAAAAACAAATAAACAGCTCAAACAACTAAAACGAGGAAATTACCAAATTCTTAACACCAATAACCAATTCATCGATAATATTAACGGGTGACATATTTTCCACAATTAGCACAATTATTGCACTGCTGCTGCGCGCGAAACTTGTCGTTCTGATGGCGCGAATTTTTTTTGAAATCGGCGCTGAATTCTTAGCTCGATCAGCAGGAGACAATTTAAGATTCTGCGAATCTGACTGAACGCAAGCGCGAGATTTTCGTAACTAAATGGAAATTCCTTATCGGGAATTTTCATAATAACAAATATGCAATAATTGGTCCGCGTCGTGACAGGTACTTCATCAGAGCGGTATGAACTCTATGTTTATGTCTTCTGTTGTGTTGGTCGAGAAGAATCATAGTGAAGGTCGTCGCGTCAATGATACTGCGATCTTTCTCCGCGACAAATCTGAGCGTTCAGCTCAGTCGTAATTAAATCACGTGAGTTAATTTACCTGCGATCATGTGATCGACGACGACGACGCCGACATTCGTTAACCGGTTACAATTTTGTAACAATAACTTTTTGTTGATTTTTTCTTTTAATATTGAGCCGAGCAGTACTGTGCCAAATCTTCGTGCTCTAGCATATTGACACAGCGAGGTGAGGTATGAATTGGTTGGAGGGTGCAAGGTTCGAAACATATGTCAAGCATTCGAAGTTATCTGGTGAGTGTTTTTTTTTCTAATTCTCAAACCTTCTAAACGAGAGCGTCTCTTCTTTTCAGCAACATTCGAGTTTTTAACTATTTATTCTAGACTCATCAGACTTAACTCGGGCTGTGTAATCTTCAATTAGACCGATACAACGACTAATGCGACAATATCTGAATACACATGCACAGATATACTACAATCCTTAATCTCGCCGTGCAACTCGTTAGTGAACATACTAAAAAGCAGAGGTCCGAAAATGGAGCCTTCTGGTACGCCAGTAATTAACGGAAATGAAGAATAATAGTTTTTAGTATATTTAACCTTTTGACTCCTCTTGCCAACTGCTGAGTATGTTATACTTCTAGATATGTGCCAGAATCAGCCCGAACGTAAATATGTTCCAGTGCCTTAGAGAGATAGGAACTGTTAGAACTACATAGGCACTCTCACAACGACTAATGCGACAATATCTGAATACACATGCACAGATATACTACAATCCTTAATCTCGCCGTGCAACTCGTTAATGAACATACTAAAAAGCAGAGGCCCGAAAATGGAGCCTTCTGGTACGCCAGTAATTAACGGAAATGAAGAATAATAGTTTTTAGTATATTTAACCTTTTGACTCCTCTTGCCAACTGCTGAGTATGTTATACTTCTAGATATGTGCCAGAATCAGCCCGAACGTAAATATGTTCCAGTGCCTTAGAGAGATAGGAACTGTTAGAACTACATAGGCACTCTCCCAAGCAGTCGGAAGCATCCCAGTTGAAGATGCGAAGTAAGTAACATAAACTTCGATGAAAGAACGGGGAATCTAAAGGAACAATCGATTGTATTACTAGAAACAATCGGCTGGCATCAATGCAACAGGACGAGAAGCTAATAGCGTCATTCTCATGAAAGGAGGGATAAGACTTCTGGCAAAAAAAAATAAAACTGACAACTTATACATATTAATTAGGTCAGGATCCTTAGCCGTTCCATGCTGAACCGGACTGCGCATATGAGAAACTGACCCATCCAGACTGATAGTCACCTAGTTTTGTTTTTTTTTCGATAAACGTCGAGAGCAATTGAGTTCAAAAAGTTATTCTAAAAACTGTGAAATCTAAACACTTTCGTCTATGAGATAAAATGTGACTGATATTCCAGACTGAAGCGAGATCTACAATTTTAAAAACAAAAAGCATACACAATGCAATCAATAAAAATATACACAATAAATAAATTTAAAACCATAAACTAGAAAAAAGCGCATTTCATTTTTCAATTCTATTTACACATGAATAATGAGAAGAAAAAATAGTCAATTTTTTTTGTTGTTGTGAAATTAAGATGCTTGCGATAAACTAAAAAATAAACACATAACTAAGCACAAAATAGTAAAGTAAATGTATTTGTTTGTGTGTTTTTATTTATTAAAAAAAAAAAAAAATTTTTTTTTATTTTTTTGATGCTAATTTTTTTCCCTTACCATCTTAACACGCTGTCCCATAAATGAACTTGATGTGTCCAAGGCCTAAAAATAGTTCAAACAACGAAAGAGAGAAAAAAAAATGTTTTAAAATTTTTTATTTGGAGAAACACTTAAATTTTTTTTTTTTTTTTTAATTCTAAAATTTAAAACTGAGAAATAAAATTTCTGAAAAGAAATTTGTGAGAATTGTTGTTTTTTGTTTTGTTTGTTTTGGAGACGTGAGTGAAATGAGTTGCCGCATAAGAGCGTCAATGGCTCTTACCGATAGTTTTACAAACGGCGCGTGAATGTGTCAGCGGTCTGTATAGTGTTAATTGGTAATGAATTACCAGTAATGTATAAGGTAATGCACAAATTAAGTTAGTTTATGATTTGAAAAAAAAAAAAACAAAATGAGGATTAGCTCATTATGACGATTGATGGAGACTCAATTAAAGAGCTCGGTGGTCAGTACGGGTGCTTTGCAAATCACCAGATTCAAATCAAGTCACATGCACGGTATTCCCATAGTGTCTAAGGCAGGGCTTGCTTTACACAAGCCTTACTGACGAGCCCGTTGTAAGCAGGCTTGATACGAATCGCACGAACCGCTTATTCGCTACATATCCACCGTCACTTCGACTGAGCATAAAAATCTGAAAACTGAAGGCTGAGACTCGACCCAGTTTAAATACTAAGCTTAGGACATGTCTAACTCAATGAATGCTTATCTGTTCTCACAATAATGCAATGAGGAAAGAAATTTTGAGCAGACTGCAGGAATATCCGATTTAACAAATTACAGATGGCATATGAATGTGCGCTCGTTTTATGCCAAGTGGTTAGCCTGCCCTAAGCTTTCTACCGAGAAGGCAACGGAGCCTTTCATCAATAGACAAACGTGCAAGATAGCACAGGCAATACTGAAATTCCTTGTAAGGGTAAGCACTTCCGAGAACAAGGCGCGAACCATGTAACCTTGCAGTACCCAGGACAGCCCAAGATAAGAACGGTGATAAGGTCCTGATAGGAAGGAAAGCACGGCAAAGAGTGCAACTTTTTTCTGCAGAAACACCCAAGGTACTATGAAATAACCAGGTGCCACCTTTGGTTCCTCAAAGTAGGTCATCAAAAAGCGCGGGAACCAGCTGAGAAACCTCTATCCAGGCAGCCTCAGCGTGAGAGGGTTCGGAAAGGTCACTGCAGACGAAAAAAACCAATCAACGAGAACACTGCTTAGCACTCCACTTTCGTAAAGCGAAAAGAAGCACTTCTGCAGAAAGCAAGGCTGTGAGAACTTATCAAACAACTGATAAGTATCGCTTAATCAAGTGGTAAGCGAAAAAAAGGGCAATCAACAGAAATTCAGTCCTTCAAGCAGTAATTTAAGCAATCAGTCTGAGGAAGTAAAGCGGAAAAAATAATTGGAAACATAGTTCAGCTGTTGCTCTAAAAACAGGATCAAACGTTCAGTCAATTCCTAAAACGAAAAACGCGCTTTCTTTACAACGCAACGATAGATCGGACTTTTGACAGGGACCAAATAGAAGGACTCAGATCGGCACCATCACGGTTTCAATATACAATTGCAGAGGATGGAAAAGATGCTGCCAGAAATATTCGTTAATCTTATTGTAAATCTGGACGAGTTTCCACCTGAAACATCGGTCCACCAGGTTACAAAACATTTTTCTATGGATATGTGGCAGCTTATACTGCATCACGCATTTAACTGACTCAGCCGTGGAGTGTAGGAAGCTTGATGGTTAGGAGATTTTCAGGATCAGTTCAGTCCAGCGGTGAAATTCCGAACCCAATCTTATTAAATCAGATTACCAAAAAATTTTTGTAGCGGAGACAATCGTGGAAATTCAACTCAGGACTGACGAAAGGAGTGTGGTAGGATCTTCGTAGCGAATTTCGAAAGAAGACAAAAACGCGAAACGATGTAAGTATGGTGGCTAGTGATTAGTAGGGCAATACCTGGGTCCGGTATCTCGTGCTGGTAGGACTTAATCCTATTTCTTCCCGAATCCATCCGCTACGGATCGGTTTACATGCATTTTACTTTCCCTCTAGGGGACCAGAATATTCGCGAACCCAAAAAGAAGAGAGAAAGCATCGACTCGCGAATGGATTGCACAGCGGATCGTTAAAACTGTACCTACCCCAAATTTTTCGACAGTAAATTACTGAAAATTGATGCCATTGAAATGAGGGTTTGAAAACTACAAGCTTTGTTTGGGGTGTGTTTTTCTATATATTTTTTGTAAACTTATATTAAAAAAAAAAAATACATAAAAACGAAAACTTACCTTAATATCAGATCCGGGATCCGTTACCGGACTATCCGAAATAGCTGTCGAATTCGCCTTAGTACCAACGGAAATGCCCGAAGCACTGCCCGAAGTATTGGCCGACGTATTGACGATCGAAGCATTGACCGAATTCGTTGTTTCGCATAAATTTATTGTTTCGATTTCATCATTCATCTTGAATGTTTTTTATTTTTATCACACTTCACTTGTATTTTTATTTATTTTGAACTATTTTTCTGTTTATTTTTTTTTTATTTTAAACTAATTTATCTATTATGAACTATTTTATTTATTATAAACTATTTTATTTATTTTAAATTATTTTATTATTTTTTTTGATTTTATTTATTAAAAAAAAAAATGGAATTTATTGCGAAAAAGCTTATTGATTTTTATCTAGAAGAAATTGGAAAAGTTTTTTTGTTTATTTATAGAGTCGATCAAATGTTGAAGGGAAAGGAAGGATTTCAACGAAGATGGGTCGTAGCGAAGGAGGATTCTTTCTATCCAAGGAAGAACCTACCGAAGAAAGGCCCCGTTAAAAAAGAAATTTTAGAAGAAGGATCAAGACAAGCCAATGCCGATCGATATTGTTTTTGACAACGAATTCAGAATAAAGTTAGGATAGTCTGAATATTGGAAATCGGATGATGCCAAAGCCCAATTTGGACTGCACTGTGGTGGCCGATCCATCCATCCCATCCCAGCCGCGGACAAACATTCCAAAGGAATACATTAGTTCTGGCGAAAATTAAGTGCCGATGCTCAGGAATGCGGTGTCTTAGGCGTTAAGACCCTTGAAGCTTTCACAACTTAGGAGGATCAGACTTCCTTCATGGTACCATCGGAAAGACCAGGAGTTTCCTGATTTCTGGCGTCGCCCAAACTGTGTATTTTCTTTGGAAGTTTCAACCGACCCTCACTTTCGTCATTCACTTCCACAGCTTAAGTTAGCAATGGGCCTTACACGGATCGAGCAGTCCGGTACTAATAAAGTCTAGGCCGACCGATCCATTACTAACGAGAAAAGGGAAACTTTCAAAAAAATCCACAACAATTTCCCACCCTTCGTTGCGCGAAAAACCTTTCTCTCGACTGTTTCAATTTAACACATTTGTTTTTTTTTTTTTTTTTTTTTGGGATTCAAACAAGAAGTTTCTTCTTCCACACAATTTTAACTTTTTTTTTTTTATTATTCTTAAGGATTACATTCAAAAATAGAATTTAACTATTGACGAAGAAAAGAAACAGTCAATTGGCACGGAAAAAAACGGAAAACTTAGAATGTGAGAGGGGTAAAATGTATTAATTAATCAGAGCCAATTAATCAGGCAAACAAGTCATTTATTGGTGTTTTACAGAACCGAAAAATTATCAAAAAAAAAAAAAACAATGCGCGCGATAACATAAAGCAATTTTATAGATAAAAAAGAGAGATAAAGTACACCTAAAAAAAACCTAAGATAGTCGAAATTTTCTTAAATAAGGCCATCAAGTGATTGAAACGTTAGACTAGAAATTAGGCGACGGAAAACAGAGAGAGGGAGAGCGCATTTGAACTGAAACATTCAAGAAAGATACCGGAGGATCAAGAGTCTCTACATGTTTACTTGCCGTTTGCATAAGTGCTATGAGCCTGTTGACGGATTCGGCATTGGACATAAACCACGGAAAGAGCACATCATACCAGACCATTGCTTCAGACAATTTAAATCTGCCTTCGAAGAGGAGTAACAGTTTTTACAACCTTACGAAGGATTACGAGAAGAACGGCGGTTTGATTTTTATGTGTAGTTCCAGGCGCAAGTTTTTATTGAATCGCGTAAAACGACATAATTAAGATTCGAAAAAGTTTTTCCTCTTCAAGCTCCATTGACATACACAACAGAAATGCATACTCGTAACAACGATTTTCCACATAAATGTTTCTTGCTGCGAACTCTTTTTATTCTTTGTTTACAACCGTAGCTCCTTGGTTGTTATTTCAAAGACAGGAAGGCATATATGTATGTCATTCAAAAGATGTGAAAAATCTATCAGAAGAATCATAGCTGGAGATCTGTTTATGTGAGGGCTTTACGTTCACGGATAAGTCGCCATAACATCGACTTTAATGTTTACGATTTGAAAGTTTAACGATAAATCATTCGGGAGATGGGAAAAAAGTCACAGATTCATCTGCTTTGGCGAAAAAATATAGTTTCAAGGCCATTGCAATAATAAATATTTCATCCTAGTGGGAAGGTAAAGGAAGGGAATAAATCAAAGCGAAAAAAAAAAGGTAGCGGGATTACTGAAATTAGATTGCACACGATTTTCAACCAACAACAATTACACGGGCGATGTGAAGAAGCGGCCGACACCGGTCGTACAACGAGGAAATAATTCCGAACACCTGCGAGTTCTTTACCAAGAAAACAACAACAACCACACGACTAGACTCGACCGACAGGAAAAAGACTGGGTCGACTTGATAGAAGCAATTAACAGTGCTCGGCCGAGAAAAAGAAGATTCGTATGACAAGGGACTGATTCGGCCGAGCGATATAAAAAACGCGAGCGTTTTTTCATGAATATTCAGTCCGATTTGAGCAGTCGACGAGCCAGTCGATGATTAGAAAGCGTGCTAAGTAAAATTTAAAGTGAACGACCCCTTGCGCACTTCAATATTTTCAACAGTAGAACAAAATTCCATAGTGAAGTGCGTTTCCGCGGTATTTCGTTTACCGCGATTTCGAGCGCATCATTTCCTTAAAGATGTCCAATTGTCATCATCATCATTGTCAATTGCCATGTTTCAGATGTTTACTTCTTCCAGCACATTAAACCGCGCCACAACAAAACCGAAGCAGCCTACAATCCTTACACACATCTCCTCTCTTGTCGTCGTTATCCGGGCAGAAATTTCATGAAAATTCCCTCATAGTAGAAGCTTTGCAGCCAGGTAGACTATCACCATAGGCATTGGTTGCTGTCACTCTTTTTGCAACGTACAGCTGCGTTGGACAAGCCACATCAGTCTCCTTCGTCACAAATGTGGGGCCCGTGATGTAATCATGTCATAATCTGTACACGAGTAAAAATTTATCATCGCATAATAGTACGCGAAGCTACTCCATTGAGCTGTTGTACTACTTGTATCCAGTGCTGCCAATTTCAAAGACGAATTTACCATTCAGCTTATGAAAAGAATTACCCGATGGTTTCTATTTTATATTGTCGTTAACAATGTAAAATAAAGAATTAATGAAACAATTTTTTGTGCATCATGCTACGAGGGGTTTTCCAATGGGGGCACTCGGTTTTTGACAGTTGATAACGGCCATGATACATCCGTCAAATTCGAATAAAATTCAAGAAGCTGCAATCGAGACTGGGCTTGTCTAGAGATATTCCACACAATCTCTAATAGAGTTTGGTCAATGATGCAACAAAATATTGACAGTTCAGTCTCAGTTTTGAAGTACAAGAAGGCAACATTAGAATGTGAAAAACAGTCAGGCTGGACACGAAGGAAAAACTTGCCTTAAACTACAAGTATAAGATATAGATTGGATGAATTCGCCAAACGAAAGGGAGAAGTCAATGGACAGAGGCCAGTTGGAAAATTGCGGAAGCACTGAGATGATTCTGTTGTCGCAGACAGCAAAACACTGCAAAGATTTTCAAACTTGCGGGTTTTCAAGCTGATTGTTCCCACTTTTGTGATGCCTGGTAGTAGATGAGCCTTCGCTCATATTTTAACCGTTTAAGAATAGGTTCGTGGAAATTCCTTGCTCTACTATAAGGAGTTTAGTTGTTTTTAAAATTTTGCATTGATTTAAACCAAGAATCCTTCGACGACCTGATTCACTTTCGACTGTAGGCTATGTAGTGCTTCATACCCCGTCAGAATAGTCTCGGTGACAGGTCTAGAGGCTTCATCGTAATCGAAGGACACTTTCCAATTCAAGCCATTGATGAACCCATTTAGCGCTCCCCAATTGATTCTTTTAAAGCGCCAAACCGTTATTTGTGGTGCCTTAAGATTCAGTGATCCTGGTCCGTGCTGGAAGGATGTTTACGCCAGGCAGTGTTATGAACATTGAACTCGCCAGTTTGTACAGTGTAAATGAACTGGATAGATTCAATACCAGGCTTCTGTACACAGAACAGAACTGCGCCTAATACTTTCAGCCGGGCATAGTTAAACCCAAAATTGAATCCATTACATTGAGAATTTTCATTTCGGGCAACTACTCCGCCAAATGGCAGCACTGTTCTGCACTTTATCTCGTGTGCACTCACGCTCCCTCGCCTTTCTTGGTCTCGTATTTTCCCACACAGCCAGCTATCAACAGGACCATAATGACGGCTGGCTGGCAATAACTTCTTATCGCACCAACTATGTTTGGCGAAAGAAAACAAATACGTTAAAAAAAAAATAATCGTACTGACGATTTCCGGCAAAAAGAAACCATTCACTAAGAGTCCGGCAGATTGTGTGATGCACGCGGACAGCCCTCCTTCCCCTGCGGGCGTGCGTGTACAAACATCGTACACCACTCTGGTAAACCGGTTCGAACTGCTCTCTTCCTCGTTATCCGATATTTATTTCCTACCCGGCCGATTTTCTTCCCTTGCAAAATGTATTTTGGCAGTCTTACGGCACCCCGACGAAATGAAAATTGACAGCAATCGGTTTGGGAAAAATTAAGGGAGTTTAAAATGTGCCGGAAATGGGGTCAACTCTTTTCCGCCGGCATACTTTTGTTTTGACTTTTACTCAAGAGGCATGGGAGGAGTGATGGGTGGTGGGAAGAGAGGGCAGCATGAAGGGGATGATGCAGGATTCCATTCCTTATGTAAAAAAACACGATTTTACCAATTTTATTGCTGGAATTTCGTTGAACACGGAACACGGGAAGAACGCGCTTCAGCTTCCCTTAAAGCTTTTTTTTTCACAATTTTTCTTATTATATTAAAATCTTTCTTCGGTGAATTCACTAAAATATGACAGCAACCGAAATGAAAATAACAACAGAAAAATCACACTGTCTATGCAACAACAACACGACACGAGAGCTTGACCGACCGACGAATGACACTACGGATCTGAGTACCGCCCTGAACCGTACTGGGCTGGAAATTCTTAAAACTCGGAAATTTCGTTTTTGTTGTATGTTGAGAAAATAGTTTCTGTGTCCACAGTGGGATTTGTTTTTTTTTTTTTTTTCGTTTCGTAATTTAAATTTGTTGTTCACTTTACACGGGGGAGGCCACTTTCGTATCACTGTGGGCTCTCTTTTTCAGTCGGCGTCTTGACTTGTGACAGCGACGACGAGTTAAGGATTAGGGGAGAGTCTGCTGGAAATAAAATGGAATTTTCCGGGTAATCCGGATGTGGTGAGAAAGACATTGTCAAGGCTCCATATGGATCCCGAAGAATTCATTTTAAACTGTGCCGAAGCGTGTCAAAAGATCCGAGATATTCGTTTAATTTGTAGCACAGGGTAAACGAAAATGTTTTATGTAGTTAACCCTTGTAAAGAGGATAATAAGTGCACATGTCCTCTGCGGGTGGGTATTGTTGAAGTGTCGTGCGAGGGTTTGTTGCGAAGGGCAACACGTTCGAGCGTCAGTTGCGGCCGGATGGAGGAGTCGTTGAGTGATACGAGCTAATGAAAATAAATACTTTGCACTAATTTCTGATACGTGGTTTAACGTAAGGACTAAACATGTGGGGACGATTTCATGTTCTCTGAATAAACGAGAAAATTGACTTTTGAAATTACACAATTGCCATTGATTCTTCATAAAACAGAGAAAAATTTGTTTCCGGGATATTGCCAGATCAAAAAGTTTGTCAGGCGTAAAGGGTTTGATGATAGCCCGGAAGGAAACTATGCCGGTGAGACATTGTCGAGGAAATAATTACAACATGGGACAAAGAAGCTCATGATTGTACCGAAGGAAACAACTTAGACATTTTAGAAGTAGCGCTTAAAAACGACTAAGAAAATTGAAAGATTATACCTAGATCTGTCACAATGTTTGCAAAGCAACGGCCTGTTCTTTCCCATTTGCTTATCTTCCACATGAAGCTTACGAGATCCCCCAGTTCAACTTTTGATCGCCAGTAAGGATAACGCATTGGATGGTAGACCAATTCGGGAAGCGAATTTCTACTTATATACTTATTGATGCCCTCAAAGGAAGGGGATCTCGTAGTCTTCAGAGCCAGAGCAAAACATCTCAAGGAAGTCGTCGGTTGGGCCGACCATCTAGCAACTGGAAGCGAGCAGTTGTAGCAGAGACCGGACGTCGACGTATCCCTGTACTCTCCGACTGAAGTTGCAATCCTAAAAATATATGACATAAGAACGTAAAGGCGGAGTATATACAGGGATTAACCTGTAATATCAACGAGTGCAAAGTTTATTTAGAGATCGGACGCTTAGCTGACGGAAAACACGTGCTAAACCGGCTCCTTGTTTTGATGTTATGCAGTCTCTCCGGAATTTGAGCTCCTCCCCCACAAAAGTTTGATTGGAAACGGTCAAACTTACCGGACGGAAAACTCTTCTTGCCACTAAATCACGGTGTCCTTAGACCAAAAATGTTGAGAATACAAAACACTGAAATTTCCGGTCGGTGTATCGGGATGAAGAATACGCACGATAAACAATTCGATTGCGCGACGACGACTGGAACGACGATTTTCACCACGTCTTAATGATAAAATACTACGGCTAATTAGCACCGAATCGGAAAAGAAATAAAAACACGGCGGCAACGAGGTCGGTCGAAACGCGATAAAAACGGAAAACGGACGCCGAAACGAAAAAAAAAACGTACGAGGAAATTTTGACAGCTGACTGGCCGGTGCATTTAGTCATTAGCCAGCTCCAGTATTGCCATGGTGATTCGAAAATTTCCGGAACGATAAGCGCTGAGCCGAATGTTATACTACTTCTACGAAGGATGTTAAGATATTAAAAATAAATTATCGCCGGTTTTTGTGGTGTATTCTGACACTGCAGCCAGAACATTCTATTTTGCGCTAATACACTCTGTATTACAGTATGGTATTATAGCTTGGGGGAGCGCTGCTGTATCAAACATGAGACCATTGGAAATTATGCAAAAAACTTTATTAAAAATATTACTGAAGAAGCCGCGTAGACATAGCACAGTTCTTTTATTCTCCATAATAAATGTACTCAGTGTTGATAAGATTTTCGATATCATTGCTACTATTCAAACATATAAGGATTTTAAACTAGGACAAATCACGATAAATACTAATGCCACACGTAAGAATTAACACTACCACGAAAGAAAACTACCTTAGGACAAAGTCATTATTCTTATAGAGGAATTAAACTATTTAATAATTTGCCAAATTTCATTAGAACCTCCGATAATCTTATGAATTTTAAATTATATATAAAGCGCTACTATTATACAGAAATTATAAATTAGAATAACAGAAGCACAGAATTTTGAACACATCTTTAATTGAACACATATGAATATGAATTTTTGTTTCATTGTTTATAGTTTTTTTTTAGTCTTTTAAGTAACATATTACATGTAAATAACTGAAAATTGTAAATTCTTAAAGTAAAAATATTTAAAAAAAAATCCTCACTCCCTAATACAAGGTATTCTACCTTATAAGGAGTAGTAGTGCATAAGATTGTTTATATTTACGAACTGCTATATTGTATTGCATTAACTACTAAAAAAAAAAAAAAGATTCGAAGAAATTTCGCTGAAAAAGATTATTTATTTCATAGAATTTTATGGGAAGTGCATGACAAATACATTAAAAAAATAATTTGAGAAGTATTGCCGGCTTACCGCCGAACCAATCGAACTAATTATTTTGTGCGCAGGAAGTTAATTTTGTGTGCAGGCAATTTATTTTGTGTGCAGGGAAATTTATTTTGCGTGCAGACAGTCAATTTTGTGTACAGGCAATTATGTGCAATCAGCTAATTTTGTGTGCTGACAGTTGATTTGAAGTTTTCAGTACTTTGCTTTTTGAAGAGAACGTTTAAAAACTACGGAGAAAAATTCCATTTCCAAACATACCCATATTAACAATTTTAGTGAAAAAGACAGAAACTTACTACCCAAGAATGACATCGTACGAAACAGAGACTCCCAGTCAAAAGCCTTCTCGATGTCTAAAGTTAAGAATCCTAACATGGGAAACGAAAAAAAAAAAAAACCAGATCCGTCATAGAATTCTGAATTTATTATATAATTAAAAAAAAATGAATTCCCATATATGTAGTTCGGGTAGTTCGATTCAAATCAACTGTGAACAAGTCGTGGGCAGGCTGAATGGATATTATAAAATATTTTCATCTCACAAATCTGATTTCCAAGAATTTAACTTAACAGAGAGCTTCATATTTACGAATAAAAGTTTATCCGAAAACCAAACATTTCATGAAGCAGCACTTATTCAAACTATCTAATCAAGTTCTACTCGAATTCATTGTTTATTGTTCGTAGAATGAAACCGCAACGGCTCTTTTAGTTTCGTTTTAATTAATAAAGTCAATTGCAATTTTAAACCTTTTCATTTGAAATAATATTATGAATGTCCTTACTCGAAAATTAGAGAAGAATAATTTGCGTTTATTTTCACATTTGCTCGCAAAAATAATTATTATGAATTTCAGAAATATGAGAGCTGTTGGCAGGGAATAAAGAAAGGGTGTAATGCAACGGAATCCTACCAAGTGGGTTGGCTGCTGACCATGACCTCAAATTAATACGACCGAATACAATTCGTTTTGAACGGGACTGCCTTCTTCTTCTACAATGGCACTACAGCCCAAATCGGACCTTGGCCTCCTGACATTCAGGTTTCTTAACATTTTTCATTACTTATTGTGGAAGAGTTGTTAGCCCTTCGCACCAACCCTCTTTCTACAAATTTTTAATTTTTTTTTTTTTAATTTTCGGAGATTGAGGTGCGTCGACCGGGATTTGAACTCACGACCTTCGCATTATAAGACCAACACGCTTCCCACTAGGCTACACCCTAGCTGCGACTGCTTTATTCATTGTTTTTATATCGCAAGCTGAAGAAGACTCGAGCACTTCGTTTTTTTTTCGCCATCGATTCTTTCCCGGGTCACCAGCTAAGCGCCAGCCGCAAATGGGACTCCCTTTCGTTCAGTTTCTGAATTGAGTTGTCCCAAGAGGTCTGTTTGATCTTTAAATAATTTTTCGGGAAATGGTGACTGATTAGGGCGTCCGTCTGAATATGCAAAGTCATACCAGTTAACAAAGGAAATCCAAGAAAACCGACGAGCTAGACTTTTCTTTTTTCACTTTTACCACCGTTTGCCCATTTTATTTCGAATAATTTTGCATCGCAAGTAGCAACTGAAAAATTCGTGCTTAAAAAAATCCCCTGCCTTGTGTGGGAATCGAACCCACGACCTATTGACTTAAAAGCAAGCACGCTACGGAAGCCTCAAATCAACAGAAACTGAACCCATCATAAGTCCAAGTATTGAACTTGAACCCAAAAAAGCACGAATTCAAAGCTCCAACGTGACCTATCGAATCAACTTCCCGCAATATTTCCATGGTAAGATCCCTGACAACTAATTAAAACGGCTTCATAAATGCGTTGTCCTTAATACAAACATCAAACTTCCGACATAATCCATCCATTACGAACCATGCACACAGGCGTCCACTAAACGCCCTAAACGCTATTTCTTAATGCATCCCATCCCTTAATAACTCGGCTCCTTCCTCTGCTCACCTCTAACAAGCCCATCGAAATACTTGAAAGTCATCCTTTCATGTTGGCATTCAATCGGAACGATAGCCTCGAATGATGCATGGTTGTGCGGGTATGGTGGCTAGTGTATCTATCTGGGAGAGAAAAAATGAAAAAACCGCATTCAATAAGCTATTCTGCACTACTCTATCCTCCCACTCCCCGTTAAGCTTCAACCGTTATGTGAATTTCTCAACATGATTCCTTTTCGGAGATTTTCCTGGAGGGTAAATCACTAAGCAACTAACGCTGAAACCCGATCAGAGTACGACTTTCGTCCCGCTCTTTCACTGCCACCCCAAAATGTGCACTACCGTCCAGTTTCGACCTTTATCCTTCACATATCACATTTTCGCGTTGAATTTTGCATATGTAAATTTTTACTTCATCGCCCACCCACCCCATCATCGCATGATAAACCAGAAGCCAGTGAAACACGAGCAAGGAGAGCAAGGTGGCACACTAGTCCTTAATGTACGACCTGGACTTCTTGTGTACTCCAAGTGAGTATGTAGAAAATGCGATTCACTCGGTATCAAACTTTGGCCGCGTATTAAAAAAAAAAAACAATCTCAACAGGAAATCAACTGATTGACATCTATGTAACCATAAAAGAAAACAAAAAAAAAATTACTGCCCAAATAGAAATTCAGTCAGAAAAAAAGTCAACCAGAAAATTCGTCGTCCTTTGTTATTTTAAAAGCAGATTTCGAGGCGATTACCTTGCAATGCATAAAGCTTAACTATATTTCATACGAAAAGGTCAGAGAGCGACAAAATTGAAATATTTTCAGTAATCGCATCAGTGACAGTTTAAATTCTAAAGCATAACATAATGGACATCGTATAAATTTAATAACGGCCTGAACGCTTTCAGTCAGTCACTTAGACTACGGCTCGTTGCTAGTCATTATTTTGTTTTTCGTTGTCAGATGAAAAACATCACACATGATAATCTCCTTAGCTTATTTTTATCTTTATAATAAAAAAATATTTGCAAACTATGGGGAGAGAGAGAGAGAGAGAGGAGGGGGGGGGACATAACAGAATTATGATTGAGCGTAAAGCCCAATCACATGATACTCTCGATAAAATAGGAAAGAGTTTATTATACCGGAAAATATTCCATCTCTCTATTCTTTCGAATAGTAAATAGTGACTTTTGTATGGGAGGTGGTAAAAGCAGAGGAGAAGGTTTGTAATTTTTGTATATAACACCGAACGTAGTTTACAAAATGTTTCATGCTGACTTTAAAGTTTGTAGCTAGAGGATATTGAATAATTTTTTTTCTGAATTTATGGCATTTGTATGGGAGGTGGCAGAAAAAGTGAGAGATCTTGGAAGATTTTGAATCTACTTATCAACATCCTAATCACATTACTTTGTTATAATTTTAAAGTCGATAGCTCTTATGTATTTCGAAGGAGAAATACTTTTCTTGAATTTTCAATGCAAAAATTTGTAAGGTAGGAGGGAAGCGAAGTTCATATTTTTTTTTCCGCATTTATTGCAATTATTAAGGAAAAAAATCTGGCAAAATTTTAAGTTCGTACCTTTTCTAGTTTGAATGAAAATCGATTAAATGCAATTACTAAAATTGTGCATTTGTATGGGAGGGATTAGAAGGAGTATTCGAATCGAAATCAAATTTTTGATGAAACTGTCGGTTTAATGTGAACATAGGACAAATTTCAGGAGGATAGGTCAAAGTTTTCGAGAGTTATGTTTTAGATAGACAGACAGATGGATAGATGGACAGACGGTCACTCGGAATCGAGGTTTTTGAGCGAAAACAAATATTGGCAGAAAAAGTGGGAGATACCCTTGGCAACTCTGTGCAAGCATTATTAGCGATACGAACGGTAAGGCAAACACAATATACTCTTAGATTTCATCTTGCATTCTATTTCTTTCGTCTTGGATTTCATAAATTTTTCCTGTTGTAACGGAGCTGGAGTATGACTGCTGCACGCTCGTTGGCTGGGTCGGTCGCGACTCACAAAAAAAAAATCTCAGTCTTGTGCATTTTTGGGATATTTTGCCCAGATGTGATTTTCAACGACGGACAAACTAAAATAGGCACTGAGATTCGATGGCGGAAATGGCAGCGGATCGGTCACACATTACGGAAACCAGAGCGAAACATCGCCAGACAAGCTCTGGACTATAGTCCTCAAGGATGACGTCGGGTCGGAGTCAGAGGAATAAACAAGTCCTGGCGACAACTAAAGACTGAAGCTCAGTACTCATATTTCGCTGTTAACTCGACTTGAAGTAGTTTAATTTGGTATTTAACGACGTTCTTTTAAGCAATCTACTTTACCGAAATAAAAACGTAGTGGAGACACTGAATTCTAATTCATCAATGCCGCTCCAAAGCTTTCGTCCGAGTGATAGGTGCACTAATGATATTCTATCAAACATATTAATAATTATTTTATAATAATTATTTCTTCGCTGAAAAGTTCAATAGGAAAGTTCACTTCTCTGATGAAAGCTCACTGCCTGCAAAAAGTTCACTTGGATTGAATCTGAGAAAGAGGAAAAGCTAAGTTTTACTCGATAGGTACGGATGAAGGATTGATTGTTTATAATAATAGTCGTTAGTACGATTGGCGGACGAGGACGCAAAAAGATATTGTCGTGGAGTACGATAATTAAACTCCTAGACTCGTGGCGAAAAAATTAAACAACGATGATTTGAATTTGTCGTTTGAGTTAAAGCTTTTTTAAACTTCGTTTTAAAATCGATAAATTTGCGTGTGTCACCTCAAAAAAATTATCAAAGAAGCCTTCAGTTAAGATACTTTAACTCGCATCGTGTGCCCAGGTCATTGGGTATTATTCTTCATAGATTTTCATAAATTTAAAAGCAAATTATTGACAATTGTGCATATCTCATGAAACAAATAATTTAAGTACTGAATAATGAGCTTTTTCAGCTTTGAGCTACCCAACTGCCAAAAACATTTCAAAGGAATGAAACGGTCAACACGGTTCTTGCACAAGCTAAGTACAGCATAGCGCACCCTGTACGTTTTCTAAAAAGGTTTTACAGGAACCAGCGCCAACTGAAAAGAAAATAATAGATTGCACTTTCACTAAAAAAAAGCTTAAAACGTATTTGTCGCGTCTTTAAATTCATACTTGGCCTAAAATTTCAATGAAAAAAAAAAATCGATCATAGTTAAATTTGAGTGAATGTTCACAAATTTGATTGAATGCACACAAAATTTGATTGAATGCACACAAAATTTGATTGAATGCACACAAAATTGATTAAATGAGCACAAATTTGATTGAATGAACACAAATTTGATTGAATGAACACAAATTTGATTGAATGCACAAAAATTTGAGTAAATGAACACAAATTTGACTGAATGCACACAAAATTTGATTGAATGCACACAAAATTTGATTGGATGAACACAAATTTAATTAAAGGCAAACAAATTTCTTTGAATGCAAACAAAATTGAGTGCATGCACAGCATTCGAAACTTAGCATCATCCGAAAAATTTCGAAAAGCCTATTGTAAACGGATCATCGGCCGTTGGCCGTTAATGGGTTAAAAACAAATAAACAGCTGTTTCATTGAAACGCGCTTATACATAAATATAACAACAACCAATGGATGAATTCCGCAGTAAATAATTGAATCGATTGATGTACGATTTTGTTCGTTTGAGTTCATGATTTTTCGGTAATGAGAATATTTCCCCCCACCGGTGAAAGTCGAAATTCCTGTCTTCAGCTTTATTTGCTAGCGATAATTTTTTTTTCTTCTACAGTTTTGAGTGTAACGGCGTACCGGCGTTATGTGTGAGTGTTGTCAATCTTGTTTGGTTTTTTAGTGATTAGATTTACGCTATAATAAATTTATTATTACTATTTTTTTTTTTTTTTTTTTTCATTTAACATACTTGGAAATCGCGTCGCGCGCTACTCGGGGGAACACGTTTAGATTTAAGCGGCTGGGTGGTGGTACATTGGAAATTTTTGAGAGCTTGATTTAGTGTTTGGTTACAACCCACGCGAAACAATCAACTAATCGCGTCTTCATAACACTGACGAAGGCTTAGTTGTTGTTTAAGCTGCTGCCGCTCGATATATACAAAAAAAAAAAATATATCCAAATTACGCGCGCGTTCTCTCGCGTAAAAAATGTTTTGAAAAATTGTTGCAGTTTTCTTTTAATCAGTTTAATTCAAATTGAAGAAAATAAATCGGTTAGAGATTTTCTAATATTTTATTTATTTGGTTTTCCACTAAAGGTATGCGCGCTCTTCTTATTTTTTTTTTTTTTTTTTTGGAAAAATTAAAATCTGAAAAGATTGCAGTTTTTTCTAAATTTTTTAAATAATTTGCGATCGCAATCACTCACTGCACGATTAGAAAGAAGTGTCGATTTTCGATTTTGAATGGCGAGCGAGAGAGATGGAGCAAAAACTGTCACGATGTAAAACTCCCGCAATAAATTACCCTTTAATCTTGTTTGAATCTTACAACATCTCTAATTCTAATCTTAAGCTCAATTACACAGCGCACATATGTTTTCGGTTTTTTTTTTTTTCTTCATCTGATTTAAAATTTCGAAATAAAACCCATTTATGCATTCCGTGATCTTTTTATTTAAGTAATTTCATTATTTATGCATGAACTTTAAAAATTTACACCTTGCAATAGTGATTTGGTGAGTTTTTATTCGAAAGTGGTCGGTTTAGAAACGGCTAAACGGTTTTTTGAACTTCCCTTTCGTTCGCTAGCCAGAATCGACCTCTCCTTAGCCGATTGTGCTCGATTTTCGTGTAAATTGTGAATAAATAATTTCGAAACTGGAATAAAAACCGAAAAGGACGATGTCGGTGCTCCTTGAAGAATACTTTTTTCTGCTTAGGGCTCTTCTGAACGTGTCTTCTTCTTTAGTGCTTTTTTTTTTCTTAAACTTCAAAAGAGTACAAATTTAGTAAAAAGGCCCAAAGAAGAAAACAAGTCTAGAAAATCCTTCAAGTTTGAATAAAATAATTTCAAAAAAAAAAAATTATTATTAAAAAAAAAAACAGTTTTGAATTCGTCACGAGCAGTTGTCCATGGAATTAAACACAAACCGTCTAGAGAGTCAATAAAATGAGAAAAATTCTATCGATGAATTTAAAAAACGCGAATAAAACTCAATCGGATGACATTAAAAAATTGGGTAAGTAGCTAATTTTTTTTTTTTTTTTTTTTTAATTTATATCCTTCACCCTTCAGTCCCTTATCTCTATCACAAATGCACATTTTTCTATACCAAACTACTTGGGAATCATAATTTTTTTTTTTTTGACAGATTTGAAAACGTTACGTGATAAATTATCGCGTGAATGTTTTTAATTTACAATCCATGATTATAAAATAATTGAAAAAAAAAAAAACATATGAAATAAGATTGTGGACTCTTGTCAAAAGAATTATTTATTATTCTGAGCGATTGAGTTGAATTGTGGTTTTAGTGATCGCGAGAAAAGTAATTTGTATCAAATTTGACGTTAAATTTCATGATGGCAGAACAGAATTGTCCGACAAACAATCAATTTCCTGTTAAGATCCTTTGTACGAGTGAAGAGGCGATAATTTTCTGGGTATCGTCGTTTAGTTGCTGCCAGGACTTTTGTTTAGGCGATCTGCAAGTAATCTTCTCGAAAGGAAAAAGAACAGTTGAACATCCAGGGTGCGACGGATAAGATCGGGAAATCCTCGAAAAATCCAACATCAGAACAAGTGCTCTATTTCCGGGGAATCTTACCCAGAGCTGACTCATCTGCATCTCCTTATATCAAACATGCTCTTGTTCTTGTAGTTTGTGAGTCACTTCGAAAGTATCCTGTGCAGTTCCGCCGCCTATCCCCCTTCTTCATCGTGCTCGCTAGCCTCTGCTGTCCAGTCACCCCCCGAATTTCCGAAGGCCAACAAAAATTTGATCAGTATCCAGCATTATGTTGTTTCGCTGATCCATCAAAAATTTGAATATACAAAAAAAAAAAAATTGGAATAATATTTTTCAAAAACTGAAAACAAAAACAGTATGGATGTATCCTAATGGGCAAGCGTGTTGGTCTACAATGCGAAGGTCTTGAGTTCAAATTTCGGTCGGCGAGCTACCTCAATCTGAAGAAAATGAAAATTCGTAGATCTTTCACAATAACAACTAAAATGTTAAAGAGCCTGAAGGTCAGGAGGCCAAAGCCCGATTTGGGCTGTAGTGCCATTGAAGAATATTTTTTCAAAAAACAGGACACGGAACGGAATAAAAACCAATGAAATTTCCATCTTCCAAAATTTCTTAGTTTTATTGAACTGAATGACAAAAAAAAAAAAAAAACGAATCTATCTAGAATGGACAAGTGAAGTGCGCCCACACCTTTCGAAATCTCTCTTATTCAATTCCTTGACCCCATTTCGACAGATAAAAACAACCAAACACAAAATTTATTCCTAAACTTCTCAATTCTTTTTTTTTTTTTTTTAATTTTTTTGATTGATTGATATACGTACTCAACTGCATTAATGATAACAAAAATAAAAAACATTTTTTTTTTTTTAAATATCTTTTTACATTCTGTTTGGATTGCGCAAAAACGGCACAGGTCATGGCCATTAATTTTAATGGTTTTAAAGTGCACATACTTTTGACACCGGTTTGATTAAAAAAAAAACAACGAAAAAACCAAACAAATAATCAACATTATCTTAATAGATAAATCATTAATTCAAAATCTAAATGAATAAACTGGTACCGAATGAAAAAAAAACATAAGTAGCCTAGTGTTTATCCGGGCCACTGCAATCTTTCAAAATGGATAAATTCAGCGATGGAGGATTGCGCAAGGGGCAGGAGCGAGCACACTGCATCACGACTGGGGTAACGATGGAGTTAAAAAGTAAATAATAAAAAAATAAATACATAGAAATTGCTTACGATCACTCTAAAATCGAAAAAAAAACGACCACGCCCCGATTACCTACGACAGCCAATCGTTGTGTCCCGCTGGAGCAACGAAATGGGGTGAGAGGGACCAGCGGCCACAGCCTAATTGTATCGAACTCATATATATACGCCAGGGCTGTGTGCGTTCGCCAATGCGAAAAGCCTGGTGCACCAAAGGGTGCAACTGAGAGGCCCATTGCAAACGGGAAGGGTTGAAGCGAAAAAGCTCTCGTTAGGCGAATTCGTATTGCTCGGTTTGGATAGTCATATCTCGAGTAAAGGTACGTCTTAACGATGTCCTGTTTCGGAGAATCCGAAACGTGTCCAGTAGTGGAGCGTGGAATCGGCGGCAGAAATTGATCAAGCAAATACCTCCCGGCTCAAATACGATTACCGAGAGTTAATTATGTCATTCGAGGTTTCGTCCCCTCCTAACTCGCGTTATCCCTGGAGTCAGGTATATACGATCTGGCGGGAGAAGCGATCGGGAGCTGAAAAGTCTGTCATAAATGTTCGAAGCAACATGGAATTAGCAGGTTAGAGCAGTACTACTGGATGAATTCTTTTCGGGGTCCGGAACCACGAAATCTTTTTCATGATCGGGTGACAAAAGAGGGAGAAATCCCCAAACTCCAGAGCGCTGACAAGGCGCCTGCGTCGATAAAATGGCGGGGGCGTGAGATGTGCAAAAGCTTCTGGCACGCCAACCGATGCTTCTCTGCGAGCTGGAAGCTAGCACATGTTGTCGTGCTCCAGAAATTTCCAGAGATGCACAAAAGTAGTCCAGGCAGATCTCTCTTCTCTCGGTCCTTAGCAAGGCGGGCCTGGAGACGATTATGGTCCATAGGCAGGAGAAGAAAATGGCGCGACTGGCAGTATTGCTTCCGTGCCCGGGACTTTGTCTCTCTCAATGCCAATCGCAGTCGGACCGGTTGAAAGTTCGGCCGTTGAACCTACACCGTCTGGCCATGATTATCCCTAAAATGCATCTCAATTTCTTGGTAAACTTCCGCGTAGAATACAACCATAAGATGCACATGCATCAAAGGGGGTGATCACTTGCGACCTTCAGAAATTGGGGAGATATGATACGAAGAGCTGAATTGCTTGGAACAAATGTAATGATTACCGCATCGATTCGGTAATCAATACCATTCCAATTGGTAAGCAATTGTTTTTATTTAAAATTCGAATGGGTCCCAGTTATTTCTTCTGTGTCAATCATTACACACTTTACCTTGAAGAAAAATTAAAAAAACTGTTCAGATCACTTTACCTATCTACCTGTTTTTTGTTTTTTTTTTTCGTTTGTTGAAAGTGTTTTAGCATTTAACGAGCGCATAACATCATTAATAACAAAACAAAACAGGAGAAAAAAATGCGCGTTCTCATTATCGCTGTACAAATACCGGAGAGTTTAGAATGAGAAACGTGCTTTTCAATTGAATTAATGGTATTAAGTGTTTAGTGTGCTTCATGAAGTGGTAAACTAATTTTTTTTTTGGTTTTGAAAAACGTTTTAGCGATAAAGCAACACTTTAGCAGAAACGATAAAATGCGTCATTACGATAATTTGTGATGATTGTATGTGTTTTTTTTTTTTTTATTCAATTACTAGCAGATGAGCCCGAAACGTAGAAATGGGAAAAATTAAATAAAATTTTTCGAAAAAGGACATTCAATTTTTACCGGTCCATGTTTGAAAAGATACATCTCTTAAATTTCACACAAAATTTTTAGAATTTGATTGCATTGAACTAAAATTAATAAGATTTGCGTTTTGTTTTTTTGTAATAACTATGGCATTACATCCCAAATCGGGTCTTGACCTCCTGATATTCAGGTTCCTTAACATTTTATTTATTACTGTGAAAGAATTGTTAGCCCTTCGAACAACCCTCTATCCACTGATTTTCTTTTTCGCAGATTGAGGTGGCCAAGATATACCCACACAAGTAATATGCTGAAATTATACGTCGACCGGGATTTGAACTTCCGACCTTCGCATTTTAGACCAACACGCTGCTCACTAGGATATACCCTAGCATAAAAATAATAAAAAAAAAATAGATAGTATCAAAGATTTATCTTGATTTAATCACATAAATACTTTTATTCTTCCAGGCTTTTTTTTCCGCTCTAATCGTAAGACGATAAGAAGCTGGCGTTTTATTCTTTTTTTTTTTTTTTTTCTTGCAATTATCTCAAAATTGTGCCTGAAGTATGTTGGAAGAAAAAAAAAACACACTTGGTTATATATTTGAAATCTTATATCGCAACCTTCAATTACAGGGGGAGGGGGGGAGGGGGGTGGAGGGAAACGGCCAGTAACTAAATAAATTACTGAAATTAATACTTTTCGAAATAATAAGAGAATAACAAAAATAAATATATCAATAAAGTGGACTAAGTGATAAGATTCATCTACTACATGCACGTGGTGTATTAGGCGACAACTATTTAAGTGAAGTGAGAGCAACTAATCCGATAGAAACGAGTTTCGCATCACTTCGACTGACAAACTTAGATACCGTGTGCACCGGCGGAGAGGATGCAACAGGAAACATTCGATTGCACACACTATGGGATAATACGCGCTCCATTTTCCGAACCCAACCACCCACACCCCACCCTGACCTTGCATTCCAATTGTAAAAGCGAGCACATATCATATCGCGCTCGGAAAATAGTGCACTCCTCGAGATTATCTGATTTAAATATGTGGGTTAATTATGTTTTATTAACTTCGTTTCTGTTTTATTGATGTTTTCTCGCGCTGCACTCTATGGAATTTTGTTTGTAGCTGTAATCCCGATTGGGGTGCAGAATCAGCCTACTTTACGGGATCGTCTATATTCCAAAGTTTCGTCGGTAATTACCAGGACCTGTCCAGTAGGGCAAATCCTGCTTCCTGAAAAATTGCATCACCCAAACGGATGCAGTACTTGAATTCCACGAAAACGGACTAGGATTGACTTCTGCAACTTTCGAAAAAAAGATGGAATAATTCGGTCCAGTGTAACGTGTAGTGGAGCCAGAAATATTCGAATCTTAGGCTCGAGCGAAGTCAATTGGATTGCACTAAATTTTAATATGACACTTCGGAAAACAAAGAATCGGAATAGATGCTGATCAAAGCAAGAGTCTTATACTTAAAAATAAAGAAGAAAGTCTCCAAGGAACCTTGATAGATGTCGGCGTTAATTTCAAATGAGGAGAAGAAACCATACCACCTGGGTTTTCAATCCATTTGCTACTAAGGAATTATTTATACCGATTGCCTTGATTTTGGCGCAGGAAGAGCGTGTTGCCTTACACCTGTTTTTGAGGTACAACGTACTCCGTTTGCATTTTATTTAGAAACAAAAGTGGCAATAAAAATAAATAAAAAAAAATTACTTACCACACTTTAATTTTTTGAATAATCGTTGTACCTCATTTTCTATGCTCGCTCTGAAAAGAAATAAATTGAATAAGAATGAAAAAAAAATAGGAAAATTCGATAGTCTAGATATCTGCAAATATTTGTCAGTAGCAGCCAGTACAACTGAAAAAATATACCAGCTTCACCACTCGGTCGTTCTCACTCCATTCTCCAACCTTCCCAATCCCATTTCTTCCCTCCAAGACTATGTTTGTGCATTGCACATAATGCCTAATGCGAAATTGCCTATAACACAGGTCATTCAGTAAAAAAACTGTTCAATTTCAATTTTTGCAATTGACAAGAAGTGCGTTACTAAGCTTGATAGCGTAATCCGGTTGGGAGTACTTTCGTCGTTGTGAAGCTTTGTTCGAAATGAGCCTATGGGGAACCGATACATCTAGACTAGCTCTAGGTACAAAGCGACCACCACAGGATCTATTGCGCATCCCAGTCCATTCTATAGCTCCTTACTCATTTAAAAATACAACATCATCTCAATTTTCAAGTGATGCGAATCATGATCGTAAAGTATAACTAGCGATAAGATAATGAAACCAATAAAACAATACGCAAAAATAAAACAATCAGTACGACCGACCTTTGGGATTTTTTACGATATGATTATAAATTCTAATAAAAGATATCTTAGGTTTTTTTAAAAAAAAAAAAAAGGCTCGTTGGAGATGAAATCTGGCCAGAATATCCATAAAATGCATCGGAAACATTGGTTCACGAAAGTTTGCAGTATTTCTTTAAACCTAACGATCGCAACAGGCAAACATTTGACTCTAAAACGGTTATGTGCAAGTCAACAAGTGTTCTAATTTTTTATTGACGCCATTTTTAAATGGCGCCATTTTGTTTTTTTTTCGAGCCAATATGACCGTATTGATTTTAAATTTCTAAGTGCAAATAAGATTCTAAATTTAGTAATCCATACTTTTAGAGTCTTCTAATTTTTGGATGTAGTACATGCAATACAACACTCTGTCAAAGTATATGCGGGCGGGTTTCACTCTGACAAAAAACGGGTTGGAAAAAAACGATTGCGAAGTATTCTTGAAGCCGTTTTCAAGCGTGTTTCTTGTATTTAGCAAAAAGTACGATTTAGAGCTAATAAAAGGTTCCTCGATTGCAAAGCATACGTGTCAACCGTCACTGAGCCATTTTCACCCAACGTTTAAGTCGGTCGAAAGCGTGCTTTTCCCTAACATCTTTAGGAGCGATCTTAAAGCACGTGTCCTGCTGTTTGTAAAAGAGGATCAGATCAGCATTTACAATGCATAGTAAGGTATTGCATAGAATCAGTGAGTCACGTAGGGACTGTTGGCTGACTGTTCAAACTGTGCTGTAGACTCATACACCTATAATCGATATTTCCATGGTAAATGTTGTAAGGAGCTAACAGATCTAATAATTGGGACAAAGCTTTAAGCACTGGAAACACGGTTAAAGTTCGGGGAAGAGGAACCAAAGGATCTAATATGTTCTCTCTTACATGCCTCTCGTCAAGCTGCACGCGCTCACGAGTGCACTGTGAAGCATCTCCTGTGGAGAACAGTAAAATTTAGGCAACCCTTCATCTATCGAACGTCAATAATGTGGAACGCATTATCGGGCAGTATATTTCCGGCTAGGTACAATCCGCAATGATTCAAAGACAATGTCCACCGCCATTTCAGAGCTTTTGCGCCAACATTTCCCTTACCTATTTCGATCTAACTGTGCATTAAAAGTTATTTCGGAAACCGTAACAAAATGGCGCTTTTCCTTCATTTTAAGCAAGGCACAATGTTTTCCTTTTCGATTCAGTCAGCTTTGTCGCGTTCATGGATTAGTAAATATTTCTATACAACGGTTTTCTTATATGGACTGTTGGCTCCGTACAGTCGCATCTGCACGGCTATGTGTTTGTAATTCTTCGGAGAAAATATATGTGGACAATCCTGTTTCATCGATGGGACGACACTCTTCAAGGATTCCGAACTGGATAATGCGTTATTTTTCCGGTTTTTTTTTTTTTTTTTTTGAGCGTGAAGCACCTGGTTTCTTCTTTGATGTTGATACTCTGACTCGAAGGTTACTTCGTGCCGATGCCATTCAATGGTTTGTGTATGGGTGAGGTCCTTTTTGCGCTCACAGGGATTTTATTGCATTTCAAATGGTTTTGTATTTTATCGTCAGGCGTAGCTCGATCCATCTCTGTCGCTCTGATGTTTACAGAGTACTTTTCAATGTTCCATATTTACATCATCGCTTTCTGAACATATGAGCCTGGGTATGGAAAAGTTGATGGTCGCTTTATTGGACACTAAAGTCGTTTTATTGGACACTAAGGTCGCTTTATTGGACACTAAAGTCGCTTTTATATTGCTTTATTGTATGAGAAATTGCGTACGTTTGGAATATCACTGCTATCACTAGAAATGTTATAGACATTGTCTCTTCCTCTATCAATGAAATTCTTTCTGTGATCTCTTCAACAATCTACTACGTCTCAACCAAATTTTGGTTTTTTTAAAACAAAATTCGTGCAAAAACAGAACTCGGTGTATCTTATTACTTAGTCACTCGTTTCTTAATAAGATTAATACGGTTTGAGTTGATAAAAAGCGAGTTTTATAATTTTTGTTAAAAGTGCTCTTTGCCCCTTAACAGCTAATACAAGGCCCGCGCTACGAGATGGCGATGCCGGCGCTCCAGATATGACTAACCAATTGTAAAATTTCGTTATAACTTGACGACGAGTGTGTTTGACGTCGAACTAAGCACCTGTGTACTTTTCGGTATATTTTTCTGTTGTGCCTAAAATGAATCTGAGTTCGAATAGTTCGTGTGTTTCGTTTTCGTCTCCTTTCCATTAAAAAAATTTAAATTACTTCGGCACAAGAGCTATACAGAAATGTCAAAATTTTACCCCTGACAGACGGACTGACGTTTTAAGACCCCTCCACATATGCACGCATACATTAACCGCCGCTAAGAAATTTAATAACTGTGTGTAGAATTATTTTCTAATGAATAACATACTTAGTGTTAACATACATGCGCGGTAAAAAAAAAAAACCCATGAGAGAATTAAATTTTTCCCTACATCCTCCCCCTTCCCAAGTAGATTTTTTTCTATCTTCCGTACATTTTTTCGGGAAATTTCAATGCGAAGACTGCGAACTTATTCATTTTTTCGCCGTTCATTTAATTAATTAATTTATTTCTATTTACTAGTGCAATTCGTTCTCTCTGTGATTTTATCGTGTGTGCTAAAAAGAAGGAACCGCAAAAAAAAAAAAAAAACTATTTTAAAATCGAATGAAATTCGGTTAATCACCTCGCGCCGCATTGTGCCCGAAAAAGTGTGCAAAAATTGAAAATGTGTCTCCTTGATGGAGAAAATTGTGCTAAATAAGTTTTCATGTGTGCTATGCAACGATATTTACGTGACCGCAAGTGAAAAAGGTGCTGAAGATAATTAAGAAAATCTTCAATAGTTGGAAAAACCTGCACATGAATTGCACGCGGGTTTCGCAATTTTCTTTTTCTTTCTTTTTTTTTTCCAAGAAAATTCACCGTCATAACTTAAGAAAACTCTCTCACATATACACACTCACACCGCTTTGACAAAATAAAATAATAGTATAGTGTTGTCAGTATTTAGTTTTAATTAAAAAAAAAAAAAAAAAAACAAAAAAAAAAAACCAAAAAAAAAAAAAAAAAAATTTTGACACATTTCGCCGTCTTTAATTCACAACAATTTTGCATTTTCGCCACATAATGGCCCCTGTAAAATATTGAAGCAGAAGAAATCAACTGAAAATTTCTTGTCCACGAGAAAACGAAAACGAACTCGCTTTTCAAGAAGGCCCCCACCTCGCGCGCCACTGTTCAAAAAGTTTTGACGACGTTTGCAATTTGAGGCGATACAATGTCCCGCCTCAAATGTACCAAGTCACATGCCGAGTTCGCATATATACAATTTGCCTCACCTCAAATGAGGTGTGATTATGAAATTGCGAATAAGGAAAATACATAGGACTAAAACACTAAACTAACCGAAGCTCTCCTAATCATGCATACATGGCTATGTCATTACCTCATTCGCTGATTTGCCGCTATCGTAAATAAGGCAAGTTGTATGCATGCAAACCAGCCATGGGACAGTGCTACAATTTCACATTCATACCTCATTTGAGGTGGGACAAATTGTCACTATTGTGACACATCATCTCTCATCAGCTTTCCTGGTCATACTTATATGCTATGTCAATGTATTAAGTGGTACAAATATTGGCTTGGCGCGACAGCGATACAAATGCATGACTGCAATTCAAATGGGACAGGAACTGTGAAGTGGGACAAAAATATTTTTTGTAGTGATGGGACATTTTGACTTGCATGAATGAGACATTTGTACCACCTCTTGTATGAGTAACCCAACACTAGCCAGCACCGCCCCTCTCACTCCAGAAAGCGCACTTGTTCAATGACTCTTCTGAACTTGGAGGCTGGCCAAAAGTCGGCAATGAGTCGCTCACTGGTTTCGATCAACTAACTCGAGGAATCTTTCAGACAGGTTCGAACTAGAGAAAAGACAGCACTAAGAATCTTAGCTTTTGCACAATTTCACTAAGTGGACGGAAGATCCTCTTATACAATCCAAAGGGCTCAAGAACTTTTTCAATCAATTTCCTGTTAAGACCCGCAATATTGGCATAGGAATGCTCTCATCGGTCTTTCGTTTTCGTCAGGACTTGCTTACTCCTCTGGCCACCTACTCAACTGCTCGCTTCCATGTGCTACGTGATCGACTAACTCGACGTCTCCCTTGATTGCAGTTTCTCGGTGAGCCTAACTGTCACTTTCGGACTATACAGCTGCGCGCGAAGGTAGATCTCTATTAACCTTCTCATACGAGCCTCGATATCCTTTTCGGCTCCGCCATCAATGCTGGCAATGTTTCTGAGGTAACAAGAACTCGTGCAGCTCTTCCACATCTTGTCGGTTAAGAGCAATTGGTGCGCTTGTGTTCGAAACCATGTGCATTTCCTCATGGTTACTTGCGACTTATGGTTGTCCTTGTAGTAAGACCCTATATGGTCAAAATGTCTGTCAATCGCAAACTAATTAGTTACCTGCAAAATTTCATCCACGATCTTCCACCTTCCACCTCCAAATAGTGATACTGCCCAGATCTGGAGCAGCATCATCATTCTTATTAACGTATTGGACGTACCAGCAATGTGGTTCCGGTTTCGGTATAGTGAGTGAAATTCGTACGAACGTTGGTGCAAGGAATGTGAATTTTGCTATGGCTTACGGCAAATTTGACCGATCCACTGCCACCTCTGCCTTGTCCTAGTCCAGTTGTGTGCTCTAAAATTCCTCGGAATATTTCCTTACCGTTTCCTGAATCAAGATTCTCCATTGGCTCCGCTACCATGCGAACTCAATATGTGTGTGAGTTACACACAAAAAATTCATTCACAAGAATCTCCTACAACAACCCCCTGTAATGTCGCGCTCAAAAACGGGCGCCATCTATTCGCCCGTTTTTGACTCGTTCCCGGCTTAAGCATAAAATCAACAGTGTTCACCGCATCCCGAAAATTTTACAATTTTTTTTTCTCTTCTACAATAAATAATTTCGCTCGAATTTTTTTCTCGGTTTCTGTTCACAGAAGAAAAAAAAGTCTGATTGCACGTTTTATTGTAGAAAGGCCGAGAAAAAAAAAATTGCATCACCCACCCCCGACTGGGGGTAGCGCTTTCTATAGGGATGGAATTTTATCGATTTCCCACCAAAACGTGATGATGGAAATATCATCGCTGTCGTCGTCGTCGTTGTTCCAGGACGATACTGATACACGAAGTTCTGTTGTCCTTTAGCCCTGTTCGTCTCTCGTATGCCTGTCGCGAAATGTGATACGCATTTTTTTTCCGGGGAAATGTTGCCTACATAAACAATAAATCCGATTTTCTTTTTCGATAAAATTTAGTGCAATTTTTCTGCAGTGTAAACAATTTGCTTTTTTTTTTGCGGCGTAATATGGTTTAGAATTAAATCAGTGAACAAGTTAATTGAAAAAGTTAAAAAGAAAAAAAAAAAGAACCCCGCAACTATCTCACATAAAAAGTTCTGTTAAAATCACTGAAATTCTATTCGACGGTTATTCTGCAATATTATTCGAGTTTATTAACAACTAAAGCGTCGTGTTGCCATTCGATTGCGGCCTCAATTAATTAGTAATTAAAAATGAAAAAAAATTCCTCGTAGTAATGCGTATCCCCCCCCCCTCCCCCCTCCTCCCTATCACGCTGTCATAATTAAATTAGACACACGGAATCACGATCTTTGAATTTTCTCATTTAGCTTTGGTGCGCTCATTTTTCCGAAGCATGATGCTTCCGGAATTTTTGGGTTGGAAGTTGGAAGGAATGGCGAGAATTTCTATGAAGGAAAGCGAGGGTAACCGGGACGAAAGGCGACACTATGGCACGTGGGGATCATCCGGTTCTGCCGAACGTCAGTGGAGACTTGTGACCTGACGAGCCCCCCCCCCATCCTATCTCCGTGTAAGGACGATTGCCACGCCAGTTCAGGCTTCACATTTCGCACCACCCCTGAGAGTGGTGTTTCCGTTCTTCTCCCGGATCCAGTCCACCTGACACCTCGCTCAATCAGATCCCTATTTATCCAAACCGCAATTGTCCAGAAATATAAATTAATCGAAACCACATGTGAAAAGTGCGACCGTTAATTATTGAATAAATGTCGTTGAGCTTCTTCGTTAATAAAAAAAAGCACAAACAGAAGCTTGGCTAGCGAAGACACAACATTATGAAATTCGACAATTCTATGACGTGCACCGCCCGGCTGGTGATCGCCAAT
The DNA here is from genome assembly GCA_963669355.1 of Chorisops tibialis. Taxonomy (NCBI): domain Eukaryota; kingdom Metazoa; phylum Arthropoda; class Insecta; order Diptera; family Stratiomyidae; genus Chorisops; species Chorisops tibialis. Next base: position 828,956 of record OY770265.1, on the reverse strand, counting down.
ACACCGGTTGCTCCTCCTTCCTCCTCCTCCTCCCTTTATTTTGTCAACTCATCGCCAATAAATGCGTGACTCAAATGGGGTAGGGAGGACTTGTTTCCATGATTCATTTCTGATAAATTAATTTTGTATCAATTTTTTTCATCTGCACAAGCAATTCAACTAAACATTAATAAAATCGATTTCAAACATCTTTCAGTTGCGGAAAAGTAAATTTAAAAATAAAAAAAAAAAATCAAATAGTAAAGTGTTCTAACTAATAAGAAAAAAGAAACGGAAAATTTTAGTTAATAATTAAGTGAATTAAATCTGGAGAAAAAAAATAGAAGCAATTAGCAATTTGTGATATTTAAGATAAATGTGGTGACGATTCGAGTGAAATAATTGGAATTATTGTTAGAAAATAAATTTATGTTTCTATTTCCGCACAAAACGGTCTCTCGAAATCTCTTAAACATGAGTATTTTACGGAAGTGTTTGTTATATCGTGCTCTTAGAAGTCCTAAATCTAAAAGCATCAATAAAAGTCATTCTATGATCTGATTACATTTTAAAAATTCTCCTATCAATTCCGAATTTCATTCTCGATTTTTCGAAATCGAAAGAAGACTGTCAATAAAAAAAAAAAAAATTTCTTTCAAAATCAAATTTGAAAATTTAGTGCGCTCTTATAGACAATCGTTCTCAAACGTGTTTCGGAAATTGTGTTCGAAAGACTGTTAGGGAAAAAAAAATACCCCCGAAAAAAAATCAAACCAGAAACAATCTTCACAGTGGTAAAATTGCGCGCGTAATGATTTCAGAAAATACAAACAAAATAATCAACAAATTAATTGATTTACAACGATTCGATCAACGCTATCACCAAGTTTTCTACTGCTATCAAGAATACATCTTAGGAAATTCGATTCGAATTCGAAAAATTATCGATCGGAGTTCCGGTGAGAGCAGCAGCGGCGACGGCGGCGGCGGCGGCTTTTACTTAAAAAACCCTTTCGAACAATCGAAACTCGAAGGTGCTTACGTTCGAAGTGAACAAGAACAACAACAGCAGCAGCAGCAGCAACATCGAAATTCAATATCCAAATTCGAAAGTCGAAATTCAATCGTTCTGCATGATCACGACAGAAAACTGCCCGGATCAAAACTATCGGATAGAACCGCAGCGTTACGAATCACCCGAACTATTATTGTTCAAATTATCATCATTTACGTGATCATCTCCACGACGCTTATCGCCTTCACCATCATACGTCAATTTCAATTTCGAAAAAATCCGTTAAATTTCGAAATCGTAACCGTTTCGTGTTCGTCGTCGCTTCGTCTTCGTCGTCTTCTTCTTCAATTGTTTGCAATCAAAACTATGCCCATTAATAAAATCAATATACATGTACCATTAGTCGGTTGGCGCGTCAAACCCGATCCTGGTGACTGACATTTATTCAATTATGTCAAAAAACCAATGAAATTCATTCGAACTCAAATTATTACAAAAAAAACTCAAGATATTCACACCGTAATCGACTTTGACATTTTCGAATTTTTGATCGACTGACATAAAAACCTTTTGCTAAATGATCTGAACATTAGTTAGCAGATTTGTTGTGTTTGTAGCAATTTTTTTTTTCCTGTTATTGTTGTCGTTGTTGGTTTTTCATTGTTTTTTTTTTTTTTTCAAAAAGGCAAAAATAAAATAAAGAAGGAAAAAAAAAAAGTGTAAAAAACTGTAGAGAATTTTGAATTAGAAACTTCGAAAAAGAAAAACGCAGCGAAAATTTTGAACAAGTGATTCAAAAATTCAAAAATTACGTGTTAACAGCACAAAACAGAATTGAGAATAATATTGAAAAATCAAACCTGTCGAAAAGAATTCGAATATTGAAAATTTCGTTAGAACTTCGGGCTCGACGAACTGATTCGAGAACTTTTATGGTGGTAAAAATTCGACACTATTCTCTCTATTTCGTGCGAAATTATTTTGGTTTGGAGAAAATTTTGACAAAAAGGCAAAAATTCGAAAAGTAAGAATTAATTTTTATTTTTTTTTCAATACAAATGCCAAAATATTGCGAGATATAGAAAGGAAGTACGAGGGCAATACAAATCGTTCGCTAAAATTTAAAACGTTAATTTAAAAACCAGCTAGGTTACATCATTAATTTTTAATCCCCCACCCTCATCCACACACAGACACTCCTCCGTCCCCCTCCCCCGCTACTTATAGCATATAACCGGATCGTAAGAAATGTGCAGTTTCCGAGAAGTGGCTTAAAAAGCAAAATATCGATTTTGTTTTCGTCCTTTTTTGCTTTTCTTTTTCCAAACATCGAAAATAAAAGAGAAAAAAAAAATTCCAACAATTTATTTATCATTTTCAAAAAAAAAAATCGTTTTTTGTCATTAAACCATTCTCGGAAAACTGGCATGTTTTTTATGTGTTTCAAAAATAAACAAACAATTTAGAACAATTCAAAAGTAAAACAAACAAACACTCCTCCTCCACCTCCCTCCCTCCCGGGAACAAATTAGTTTAATTAAATTGAAATTTAATGTAAAAAAAAAACAAAAAAACTGTGTGAATAAAATACAAATTTACTTGAACTCTTCATTAAATAGTGAAAAAATTAGATTTTTAGATAATTTTAACATTTAAGGTAGTTAAAAAAAAAAACCAATATAATTTTCTTTTCGTTTTTTTTTTGTACGTTTTCTTATTTAAAAACCTAAAAAAAAAGGAATTTTCGGTTTGTACTCTTAAGCGCGCAAGATTCAAATTGAAAAACCAACTACGACAAAAAAAACAAAAAAAAAAAACCAAACTAAAACCCAAAAATTCAAAATGCCAACTTCACCCAATTCAATTGACTTCCAGCAACGTAGTAGTAGCGGTGAGAATTTTGGCGGTAGCGCGACTAGCGCCACCAGTCATTTCAATCATGCAAACAGCAATCGTTTTATTTCGACAATCGATCGACGATCGACACGAACGGATCGCGCGAACCGTTTGGATAGTGATGGTGGTGATGGCGTCGTGCGAGATTACCGTCGAGATTATGGTGGCGGTGGAGATGGTAGTGTCGATACCGAATTATTGCCAAAAGGTACAGTTTATTGTATTCGTATTTATTATTATTTATTTTTAACTAATTTGGCTTAGAGAATCGTTTCACACGCGACTTGACATTCTGATTTCATTTCAATCGTGATGTTTCGGTCTATGCCGATACCCTATAATCAAATGCTTTTGGGATGAATGTTTTTCTTGCAGTGCGTTTCGAAATTAATGGAAATATTTTCGAATTTCGCACACACTATCTGGTTCTGTTTTAATCGTGACGTTCCGGTCTCTGCTAAGACCGAAACCGATCCGGATCAGTTCTTGTTCGAATTAATGTGGTAATCCAAATATCAGTGGCGGCTCGTCGAGTACAGCAAGTTCGGGGCAATTGAATGTATGACAAGCCGTGATTTTAATCGGAGCCACATAAATCTGGCCGAATGAATATTAGTAGACATCGTTCAACAGGAACAATCTTCTCCGTCCGTTTTACTCATTCATTTATTCTCTTCTAAATTGAATCAGCAGCAGATAAACCAAAATTGTTTTAAAAAGAACCCAATGAAAAATTAAAAATAAAATAAAATTCAGTCAGAAGATGTGTGCTTGTCTCGAACTCGAATCATTGGAATTTGAGAAAAAACACAATGGACCACTGACCCAATATTAATTGAAATTGATTAAGGGCGGCGAGACCGGACTGGTAAATTAATAAGAATTCAAAACGAAATGAACAGAACAATTAATTAATTGGATGATCGACATTGTGTCCTACATAACAGATGAAGGAAAAAAAATTATACCTTTGATTGTGATTCCTTGAAATTCGTATACGAACGGAGGCCCTGCTTCTGTGAGCGTTTCCGTTTGTGTACACTAGATTGTAGATTTGTAAGCTGGCAATAAATATTGAAAATATTGTTCTCACGTTGAATTTTCCATGGAGGATTTGCCCTGATCTTTATAGTAGTTACCCGCGATCTTCAGTTTCCAGGCTCGTTGTAAGCAAGAGCGGAAGCGGAACTGATGAGCGGCAGTTATTTAACCAGTTTTTTTTTTTCAGTAATTTTAATTTCCCTTTCCTAATAATTCCAGACACGCGTTCATGTTTTGGAATCTTAAATGCTGGCGAAGATGACGAATTAACGATAGCTGGCTATCGAAAATCCTTACTCCGTACCGTATGCTGTTGGCTTTGTATAATTTTAACGGGTGGCATACTGCGACTGGTGTTGCATTGGTGGCAACATTGGCTCCTGTACGCGACCTATGCGCCTTGTCCACTCGAAATGGCCGAAAAGGTTCTCATTCAAGAGAACTATCACGGAAAACACACCATCAATTATATTAAAGAAGTTATAACATTGAATGCTGATACTTTAAGGTAAGTGCTCTTAATGGAGCTTAACTATCGGCCGTTATGCTTTTCATGAATTTCCTTTGATTTTACAGGAAAATGCGCCGAGAACCGGGCAAATGGGACCACTATTTTCCACCAAATGGTCAGGATTTCTCACAATTTCATTTATCATTGCATTTCTCTTCTGGGCATTTCAAACGTAAGTATGTGCTGATAGCGCTGTCTCGAAAAAAAAGTGATGTGGCGAAACGCTTAAAGGCGCCTGAACTAGGCACTAATCTATTGTGGTGGACGTTCCACTTCCCTTAAATATACCATCCTGGCGAGGATAACTGGAATAGACTTCACCCCAGAAACTGCCATCGTCATTGAATTTCTTCTTCTTGTTTCTTCGCAGATGTTGAATCGGTTCGTCTATTCAAATGTAAACAACTGCGCTACATATGGGACGATCAGGCTCAAACGTTTCAAAAGCTCAAAGGACTCGATGTGGACGTTCCCAGTCGGTATTTGCATCAGCGCGAAGGACTATCGCACAGCGAAGAGTATTCGAGACGTCTGATTTACGGTCCGAACGAGATATCGATACCGTTCAAAGGAATTCCTACGTTGCTCTTCCTCGAAGTCCTGAATCCGTTCTACGTGTTTCAAGTATTCTCTGTCGTTTTGTGGTTCTTCTACAGCTACTACTACTATGCAGTCGCGATTATTCTAATGTCAGCGTTCGGCATTACCATGTCAATAATTCAAACCAGGAGGGTAGGGGCGCAGTGTGCGGTTGAAGGATCGGATTTGCTTTATTGGATTGTTTTGTTCTTTTCCAGAATCAAAATGCCCTTCGAAACACGGTGAAAAGCAGCGATTTTGCTTTAGTCCTTCACGACAATGGAAACGTTGAGAAAATGGAAACACGCTGCTTAGTGCCGGGCGATGTTATCGAGATACCGTCGACCGGCTGCACAATGCAATGCGATGCTGTTCTACTATCGGGCAATTGTATTCTGGATGAATCAATGCTAACAGGTAAGACGGAATGAAATCAATGGATTTTTATTGTTCCGATGGTTCCTTTTCCCCCGGTCGTCAGGTGAAAGTGTGCCAATCACAAAAACTCCACTACCTCATAAACGCGATCTAATCTTCGATGCCAAAGAGCACGGACGCCATACGCTCTTCTGCGGAACGAAAGTGATACAAACACGATATATCGGGATGGAAAAAGTCCTGGCTATCGTCATAAATACAGGAAATATAACGGCAAAGGGCGGTCTGATACGATCGATCTTGTATCCGCCACCGGTCGACTATAAATTTGAAAATGATTCGTACAAGTTTATCGGCTTGTTGGCATTTATAGCGGCATTTGGTTTCCTGTATACGCTCGTGACCAAGGTAAAGATCTCGAAATTCAAAAGACACTCATTGAACTTAATCTCGATTCTCTCTTCCCCCCCCTCGTGCCGCTTTTAGATTATTCGTGGCGTTTCGGCTGCGAAAATCGCAATCGAATCTCTCGATCTAATTACGATTGCAGTACCCCCGGCATTGCCAGCAGCCATGAGTGTGGGCCGTTTCAATGCTCAAAAACGCCTAAAAGAACAAAACATTTACTGCATTTCGCCACGATCGATAAACGTTTCGGGCAGTATCGATTGCGTATGCTTCGATAAGGTAATTTTTTTCGATTTTTTTTCGCGCCAAATTTAATTCGAAAAAAAAAAAAAAAAACTGAAATTTTAACAGACTGGAACATTGACCGAAGACGGCTTAGATATGTGGGGCGTCCTACCGAAATCGTCGACAAATCGATTTCAAATTCCGTTAAAAGACATCCAACGTTTACCGTGCGATCATTTCCTCTACGGTATGGTCACGTGTCATTCGATAACGACGATGAATGGCGAAAAGAAAGGCGATCCGCTCGATTTAAAAATGTTCGAATCGACCGGTTGGATTTTAGAAGAAGCGAACATTGCCGAAAATAATAAATACGATCTTCTGTTTCCGACGATTTTAAAGCCACCGAAACTAGGTAAGATCGGCTTAAATTGAATGCAACTACGTTCGGTTCGAGTTTAACCTTCAAATTTTTTTTTTTTCTTTTCGTCCACCATAGGCAAGAGCGACAGCGATCGTTCGTTAAATTTCGACGATTCCGTCGAGAATATTTTCGTTTCGAACGATATCGGCGTGGTCCGTGAGTTCTCGTTTACGAGCAGCCTGCAACGAATGTCGGTGATAACTCGTCGCATCGGCGACACCCATTTCAATGTCTACTGCAAAGGATCGCCGGAAATGATTCAAACGCTGTGCCGCAAGGACTCAATGCCGCCGGACTATCTCAATCATTTGAATATGTACGCGCAACAAGGCTATCGAATCATTGCGATTGCGTACAAACCGCTGGATCGGAAAATCAATTATACGAAAGTTCATCGATTGGCGCGCGATCTGGTCGAATCGGATTTGCTATTTCAGGGCTTCGTTATACTCGAGAATCGTCTCAAACCGGACACGACAAAGGTGATAAAGAATTTAACGTCGGCGAATATTCGTACCGTTATGGTAACGGGCGATAATATTCTGACGGCTCTGAGCGTTGCGAAAGATTGCGGCATTGTGACGAAGAAGCAAAGCATAATTACGGTAAATGCTCGACCACATCCGACAAAATCGGATGAGTTCGAGATTTTCTATAATTTATCGGCCGCAAATCCGAGCATTTCGACACCGAACGGCGTCAACGGCGAAGTCCTGTCGCTTATGACCAACAGTAATAGCGTGGCGAGCTTGGAAACGGCCGAAACATGGACGCACCGTGACGTCGAAATGGGATTGACGAACGGCGAACTCGGCGAACCGACGCAATTGAATAATTATCGTTTCGCGATGGTCGGCAAGACGTGGACGATCGTACGCGAACACTATCCCGAATTGTTGCCGAAAATCGTGACGCGTGGAACGATATTTGCCCGGATGTCGCCCGACGAGAAGCAATCGTTGATTCTGGAATTTCAAAATTTGGGCTATTACGTGGCAATGTGCGGCGACGGTGCGAACGATTGTGGCGCGCTGAAGGCCGCCCATACCGGAATTTCGCTATCGGAGGCGGAAAGTTCGGTGGCGTCGCCGTTCACGTCGCGCAATCCGACAATCGCGTGCGTACCGAATGTGATTAAGGAAGGCCGAGCCGCACTCGTCACGTCCTTCGGCATTTTCAAATATATGGCCGCCTATTCGCTGGTGCAGTTCATTTCCGTGCTGCTACTCTACTCGATCGATTCGAATCTAACGGACATTCAATTCCTGTACATCGATCTGTTCATGATATCGATATTTGCTTTCTTCTTTGGACAAACCGGCGCCTACGATGGACCTCTGGTCAAGGAGACGCCGCTCAATTCGCTCGTTTCGCTCAGTCCGATTGCATCGCTTGTTCTGCAGATAATTGTGGCAATCGTCTTTCAAGTGGCCGCATGGTTTCACGTTCAGGATCAGTCCTGGTTCACGCCGTTCGTTTACGCCGAATCGGAAGACGGCAAGGAGCGCCTCGGCTGTTTTGAAAACTACACGATCTTCATCGTATCAGCGTTCCAGTATATCATTCTGGCTTTCATTTTCTCCAAGGGTAAGCCGTATCGGAAATCGATAATATCGAACTACTGGTTCGTATCGACGATTGCCATAAATCTGGCACTGATCGTCTATTTGGCAATGATTCCGCCCGACTTTCTCATCAACACACTCGAATTGAAAATGCCGCCCGGCGACTATTGGTTTCGCTTCTATCTGATTCTGTACGGCGTTTTGAATTTCTTTGCCGCTCTATTTATCGAAGTTTTCATCGTTGAATTTCTGCTATTCAAAAAGTTCCGATATCGTTTTCATAATGCGAAAAAATCGCGAAAACGTTATTTGGCGATCGAAAGTGAATTGCGCGAACATTATAGCTGGCCGACACTGTCGTTCTATCACAACGATATTCCGCATACGGATCAAACGGACGATTCCGCGTCGCCAATGTCGTATGCTGAGATTGGTGCGGCCGAGCATAATGCCGACGATAATCCGGAACCGTTCGATCGGAACAGTAGCGTTTTGAATAATTTTTTCGATCCGAAACTTCAGACGGATGAGGACGACGACGCGATAGCGGCAGCGCATAATCTTTCAATAATCGATTCCGATTCGGACGATTGTGACGAACAATCTGGTCCGGTCGTATCGATTGATTCGACTATGAAAAATTTAAATACGACGCGAACCACACCTGTGATAAATAATAACAATGGAGATTTACAATCGCGTAACGATTCCGGTATCGATTTCGAAATATTTCGAAATAATTCGGTTGCGACGACGAACGATATAAATTGTGGTGCGGCCGGCGATGCAGCACCGGCTACTTCCGTCGATCCATCATCCCCAACATCATCGACGGTTCTCCAAACGGCTGTCGATCATTTAACGACGCCAACGCCACCACCATTGCCACACCACAAGCCAAATACGTTGAATCTGAAAAATTTCAATTCAAACCGATCGACTATCGAATTATCGAATGACGACGGCAACAACAGCAGCAACATAAATACAAGTAATAGCATAAAATTTCCAAATCAAATAATGACAACAACAAGCTGAAAACTACTTAAGCGCGATTTCAAAATTATTTTGCGCTTCATCTTTGCGTAGCATTTTACGTAAAAAAAAAACAAACAAACACACGAGAAAACAAACTTAAAACACTTTCAACTGAGAGAGAGAGAACAAACTACCACAACCGTTTTGTAAATAAATAAAAAAAAAAACCGAAATAATAGAAATTCCCAAATCCAAGCGACGTAATTTCCATAAAACAAAAAATAATAATGCAGCATTTTTCTTTATGTGTTCAAATTTTGCACAAATGCGAAATTAATTCAAAAAAAAAAAAAAATTGTAACAATCCGAAAAGCAATGTTTGTGCTTTTCGAAATTTTCGTTATTTAAACAAAACACTAATTTTCTGTTAATATTTTGTATTATACAAGTTTTTTTTTTTAAAAACTGTTTTTGCGTTTTCTGTGATACAAACTAAATCTACTGCTGAACGTTTTTTTTTTTTTTAATTTCTGAATGTTTTCACAGTGCATTTCGAATTCGAAGGAAAGATTTCCCGGATTTCGCACGCTCTTGGTTGTTCCGCTTTTTTTCTTCAAATTTTCTTGTAGTATTACAAAACGTATTCGGTAAACAGGAGAAAAAACAAGCACTACGGCAATCTTGACAGACAATTTTGAAAAAAATTAAAAAAAAAAAAAAGAATGTTTCGTAATCATTTCATTCCAAAACAAGAGGAGAAACGTATCACGGAAAAGGGACCGCAGAAATTCAGAGAACCAGATCAACGATAATTTCTGTGTTAGTTTGTACTTAAATCATAAAGATTACCTCTACCCCCACCCTCCCCCCCACTCCTCTCTCCCCAAAAAAAAACCTCACGGGACTTCAAAATATCTACACTGTAATTTGAGAAGCTATTCTCCGATTCCCATTTCCCTTATCCTTTTTTGTGTCGAGTTTCGAAACATTTTCCGCCATTTTTTAAAAGCAAATGAAACGGGGGCACGTTTTTATTTTTTAGTTTTAGATTTGAAATTAATTTCTATAAATCCACATTTAAAATTAATTAATGTTTTTTCTTTTTTTAAATAGTTTAGTTTGAATGCATGTCATCGATTTAGAATGGATGGGGGAGGGAGGGGTCTGAATAAATTTAAAATAAAAAGAAAAGAAAAATTGATGGATTCTTGAATGTTCTTACAGTGCATTTTGAATTAAAGGAAACATTTCTGAGTAGGCCATCTGTCCGGGACTGATACGATCAGTTTGATAAAATTCTCAGCATTAGTGGAAACATCACTATTAAATAGTGTCCAAACAGAGAGTTCGAAATCCGAAAGATTTCCGGGAATTCGGTCTCTGTATTGCTTGTGATAGAAACGCATCGGCAGATGAGACCGAACCGAGTAACTAGCAACGCTAGTCTTCCCTTTAATTCATAATTTAACGTGACGTTTCAAACTCTGCTGAGAGCTTTATATCCGAATTTCGTACACACCCTGTTCTGCTTGTCCGTTTAATCGTCCAGTTTTGGTCTCTGCTCTGAGAGATTTATCGAACGCACGCAATACAACCGTCTCAGCAGCGATCATAACATCACGATTAATAAATCCGAACGGGAGAGAGTTCGAAATTCAGAAAGTTTTCCTTTTAATTCAAATCAAATGCAATTTTATTTATTTATTATTAGAAATCGCACGATCCAGCATTTGCAATTAAATTCAACAACAAAAAAAAAAAAACACAAATTTAAAGACACACAGTATGAAATTAAACAGAAAAGAATAAAATTATAAGAACATAAAATTATAAAAAAAAAAATTATGGTTATTTAGTGAATAAGAGATTAAATTAAAATAAAAACAATTGTACAGAGAAGGATATTAGTGTAAGTTTGCTTATTTATAAAAAAAAAATATTAAAGATAAATTATACAAGAATACTAAATAAAAAAAAAAACCAACTTACTAAGTCGCAACAATTAATAAAAAAAAACAAAATATATAAATAAATAAATATTATATTGTATCTATAGATAAATATCATTAATATTAAAATTATAGCATTGAATTTGTATTTTATAATTATTGAGAGAAAAAAAAACATGAAAAAAAAACTAAAAACAAAAAAAACGGTGTCTGAAAATTTTAACATTTTATTATTCCTTTCTTTTCTGGTCCTGTTCGAGACAAACCACAATGTTTTTGAAAACCCCGGACCCCAGGTGTAGTGTGAGTAAAACAAAACAAATAAAATAGAAAAATTTCAATAAGTAATTTTTTTTTTTGCATCTACTGCCCAATCGCAGGCCAATTACTTGCATACAGATATTGCGAAAGATTTTCACAAACGGTTTATTGAATGTTTTCACAGTGCATTTCGAATTGAAAGAAAAGATTTCCGGATTCTACACACTGTTACGCTTTATTATTCGTGACGTTTCGGTCTCTGCTGATAAATGTTTGATAAAGGTCTCAGCAGAAACCGAAACGTCACGAATAATAAAGCGGAACATTATAGAATCGGGAAATCTTTTCTTTCAATGCTTTTCACAAAGTTCGGCACACAGTTTTATTTGGTGAATATTTTCTGATTTTACCGTCTGTTGTGTGCTTTATAAAACGTAACGTGTTCGTGTTTAGGATGAACTGAACTACTCTGACAAAAATACTTCCTTTATCGTACCCTTGAACATTCATTTCGCACACCGCCAGCCAAATTACTTTCGAACAAATACAATGCCCACCACCATTCCTTTCGTCTCTCGCCGCCATTTCAAACTCGCTACCGCTATCCGCAGAGACCGAAACGTCACGATTAATAAATCAGAACAGAGTGTGCGCGAAATCCAAACCAATTTTTTTTTTTTCAATCTGAACAAGAAATTCTATTAGCTACTGTGTCGAATCCAGTTTTGTGTCCTAAATCCCTTCTCAGGAAAATCCTTTTTTATTTCGATGGGTGACAAACACACACACATACACTCTTAGAATTAGAAGAGGACAAAAATTCTAAAAGGATGCCAATTGCCATTTCTTTCCTTTATTTCGGCACCCCTATTTATAAATATCCTTAATCCTTTGTATGTTATAAATAAATGCGCAGTGTATGCGTAGGGATTCTTTGAGTATCGGATATGTGTGTATGAGCCATAGAACTTTAATCCTTGTAGATTTTTATTGCAGACCTCTAATTTAGGGGTTTCTCATTTCCTCAAAAAAAAAAAAAATCCCGCCACTAATACAATTGCAACGTTAAAAGGATCCTGCGCGCATTCACCCAATCTCTCTTCTCCTCTCACACGCTCTTATTATAGTGACTACGCGCGTCCCTAAAATACACAAAATGTTGTTTTATTTTCGTCTGCATACCTAAAATCGTATTTCCGCAGGGGTACCAAAAGGTAGGGTAGTGCGACTCTCTCTATGCGCGGCGGGTCCTGGGTAGGAGGAGACAACCTTAACCTTACTGTGTGAACCCAGAGCGAGCACCACCAGAAGATCACCAACAAAAAAAATCACACCAACAACAACACACCCTCGTAAAATTGCATATGTATGGAAAGATTTAAGAAGAAAATAAGCAAACGAAGAAAAACCGAGCCGGGCACCCTTTTCAATAATTTCCCATTTTTTTTCTTTCTGCTATTTAGAAATATTTAAGGCTCTGCAATGATGCCTTGTGTCCCTCGTTGTGCTCCATCGACGAAATAAAAAAAAAAAAAACCGAAAAACATTTTTCTTACTCGTCGTCTTAAAAGGATTCTTTCTTAAAGAAATTCTTTTTTGTTTTGTTTGTATTTATGTTCGTAACGCGTAAATACGGATCGCGTCGGTTGTTTGTTTTTGATTTCTGTTGAGACCTTTATATCCTTCAAAAAAAAAAATTCAGTAAAAAAAAAAAACTCAAAAGTGTGCTGGTTCTAAAAAGAAATCCGAAAAGGACATTTTTTCAAAAAAAAATCTAAAATTAAATTGAATTTTGCTTCTTTTTTCCTTGAAAGAAAGAAAAAGTTGTGTTGCGGTGAAATATTGATTTCAATTTATTTATTTCTTGTTCAAGTTTTTTGTCAAAAGGGAAAAATATCGAAAAGGAAAAGGTTTGTATTTGTTTTTTGTTTATTTCAAATGCAATTATTTGATTATGGATATGAAATTGTTGATTTTCTGATATGCGTTCTTCGTTTTTAGACCAAATCGATTTTTGTTTTGCAGTTTTTTGAAATTTCGTTTTGTAGTGAATTATTTATTTTTTTTTTCGTTTTTTTGAAATAAAAATAATTTTGGTTTTATTTATTTTTTTTGTAAATTTTTATATTTTCTCGTTTTTTTTTTTTAATTTTATTTCCTTGTAATTTGCCGTTTCCGTTTTCTTAAAATGTTCATTTTTCCGAAGCACGAACATAAAAAAAAAACCTTTTTTCGTAGTTTATTTTATTTTTGTGTAGGGGCAAGGATTCAATTTCAATTTTTGTGAGCGTGTGTGCTGTTGTGAATGCGTGTTTTTGATCTTTATGATAAATGCATCCGAAAAAAGAACATATTGCGTTTTCAAATAAAAATAACAAATTATTCTCGAAAATAATAATAAAAATTACATTTAATAGCTGTAAAAAAAGAATTGACAGCCATGTCATGTACAGAAAATTGATGATTAACAAGAGCCTGGCTGTCTATCAAACAGAGCACAGTTTCACTCACGTGTCGCACACGAACCGAACAAATCCCCGATAGAAATTTTCCAGAAATATCGGATCTGTCACGTTGATACACCATTGGCGAACAAACGGACGATTTCGTGTTCCTGAACGTCACACGGTTACCGTTCCGAATGTGCACCACACGTGATCTGTTTCGAATTCGAACGACATCACGTTTTTAGTTCGCATTCAACTGAAAATTTCAATTTCCGTTTCTCTCGTCATTTTTGCGAAAGGGCCGTGTAGCTATCGGACTTATTGTCCGATTACGTTTGCCAGACTCTGACCATTTGTCAGACTTTTTTCGAAGCGAAAACCAAAATAAATAATCCACAGACATCACTGAATATCTGCTGCCTAAAATTAGTTCTGGGAAAAATCAGAATTCCGGAAATTCCCGAAATCTTTCATTAACAACACGGGGGTCTTCCAGGGATGAAAAAATTCGAAACTCCTGAAGTTTTTTTTTAAATTCATCTTTTGGACATGGTTTCTGTAACTCTGGCAAACGCTGGCACGTTTCCTGGTGATGGCCAACGTTTAATTAACTTTTACCAAAGAGTAGTCCTGAGTGTATGTTTACCTGTATGTCGTACAGTTTCCACCCACGGTCCTCCAACATTGGATTTGGACATGAATCGTCGTGCTATTACCTATCTGGAAAGGACCCCCATTGCTGGTTAACGATTGGTCAAGGCGTTAGTGATAGGAGAACTTTCGGAAGAATAAGGGTCGTTAAAAGGGGACGTGGTATGAGTTTAGTTTAGATGAGATGGTTTAACAGGTAGTTGTAATTTTCATTATCTTCCATACGAAGGGAAGGGATACCATAAGTTATCAAATGCCGGATAAACGATCGAATATCAAATTCAAACCGAGCGCAATTTAATGCCTCAAAAACGCATCTCTTCAAACATAATATTCCGACGTCAGCCGATAATATGTCCTTAAACGCTCGAGCAGAAGTAATAGGTCTTACACAGTAACTCCTAGTCATGAGCAGAAGATTACCCCGCCGTTAAAGTACCGTAACACTCTCCTCCGTGCAACCAATTTCATTTTCGCTCTCCTTTTGCGCTTGTTTCTCTCTATAACTAACAAAGTTTTTGTATCTGTTCAATTTCAAATGTCTTCCACTGTGTCGAAAATTCATCTCTTATTGCTTTTATTATTGCAAATGGCGCCGCGGCGTCCACAAACCAGACGTCGAGTATATTTTTTATAATAATAATAATAATAGTAATAAAACTAAACAGTACAACAATAAATTGTGAGTGATTTAGAATTAGAATTTTCGTACAATTGTCGTTTGTGTGCACGTTGAGAAATTTAAAAAACAAAAATTCTAAATTAAATCTAAAAAATTCAGAGTTTGAAATTTATCCGAAAAAATTAAGTGTGGTTATAGTTAAGAACGCGGGGAAAATAATTGATTGTATTCAAAGCGAGAGAGATAGAGAGAGCTATTTGAGTGCACAGACTTGTCATATCCGTAGTGAATCCGTTCTACAGAAAACGTATGACTGATACTACCTTTCCGGGAAATATTGTAGAACGCAACTCAGAAAAGTGCACCGTTTTTCTACCGTTACCGAGGCATATACTGTCCATTACAGTGATTGTACTGCAGCAGATTAGCGCTACTAATCCTAAATTGGAGAATTACGCCGTCTTACCATCCCGAATTATTTATAGAACTAGGAAATAAGTAATTTCCTGTTAAGATCCCCCAAAAGCGGACTCTCTTCCAGAAGGCACGATCCTGAGCATTCTTTTGCCAGGACTTCTTTATTCCTTTGGCCCGCCACCGTTCATCAACGGTAACGTTCAGATTATGCCCTGGCTTCCTCGCAGTGTGACCGATCCGTTGCCTTTTACGCCTTTGAATCTCAACGCCAATCTTAGTCGTTCCAGCGAAGACATAAACATTGATCGAATTCCTGTCGAAGCTTTCTTATCTGTCTAGAATTCTTGTTTTCGTATATCAGGACGCTTGGGCTTTCCGTTTAGTTCATGTCCTTGGAGTTGTGTTTGGTTTTGTTGTAGGGTTCTTTGCTTTATGACAGCTTAAAGGAAAATTACTGGGCAGGATTTGTAGGCCAAGTCAATCGCAAGTTTTTATCATCTTTTCAGTAGGAGCTGCCACTCGTTAATGTTTTTAACATCGCTCGGATTAAGAGATGGGTTAGAAGAGGGCTTTCGTAACTCAAGTTCCAGGGGAAGAAAAACTGCTACGACTGGTAACCCTGATTTCGTGGCAGAGAAATTGTGTGGAATCACTGTGTGTGCGAGTGGGTGGGGGTGGGGCGGATGAGAGGAGCCCAGCGCTTATCGAATGCGCATAGCTTGTTATGTTAATGTTTTTTTTTGTTATTCTATCTCGTGTTATGTTTGCCGGGTCGATTTTATGATTGTTGGAGGCAGTTTTAATTCTATGGAATTTTTTTTTTTTTTTTTTAATTTTCAAGCATTGGTTTTGCGATTTTATGGTTGTTTTATTTCAATTGTTTAAAAATAAACACTGAAGATTGAGAGAATGGCATTAGTAATAAAAAAAAAATAAACTGCGCAAATTTGTTCTGAGTGTAACGAAGACTTCTCGAAGGAATTCATCGTCTTACTGAAAGTAGAGGTTAGCGGTAGAAAAACGGAATACTTCGAAGACCCAAAAAAATAAGGAGTGATTTGCAATTTTATTTTCAGATCCCCAGACACAGAAGAAATATTGCAGTTTCCACAAAATCCCAGAAAAATCTCATTTTTTCAAAAGGTAGCAAGAAGGGAAAGTCCAAGCCTCAGACGACTGAAGCATAACATTCAAATATGCCGGCATAATTCTGCACCTCTTGAGAGAGACAAAAGGACATAAATTTATCTGACACGAGATAAGGCCGTTTGAAAAGGAAATTATTCGGAAAAAATGCTCAAATAATCTGCTATTTGGGGACGCACTGTCGAGACATTGCTTCTGTGAGGTAGGAAGGGTTCGCGATAGTCGCGATGGAGGGGATAAAGTCGGAACGTAACAAAACACGGAACGCTATGGTCAAAGATAGGCTGGAGAACATAAATGACGGTCTTCGAAGGGGTAACTACTGGCTGAACGGTACGCCAATTTCAGTAGATGCTAATTCCACTGACCCGGATTGCTCGATCGGTATCAGCATTCCATGTTGCCTGTGTCGATCTAATTGTGGATTACGCACAAAGGGTTAACCCCTAAGTTATTGCGATTATCGAAAAAGAATGAGAGAAAGAAGCAAACCCTGAGGGACAAGACCTGCGTTAATATGAGGCAACTTTCACGTTGTGTGCCACACTCTTTCGAAAGCCTTCGAAGTATTAAATCGCCAGAGCAACAGTACAAGACTCATCGAACTGGTGATGATCAAAATGGTCTTCGCCTGAAAAACAACTAGAGGTGGTGGACATGAGATGTGAAGAATGGAGAAGTTTCAAGAAGGACCCGTCCGACAGAACGACGGCGGCATACCTTCCAGATTCGGCGTCAATCATCAAATATCAAATCCCTGTTAAGACCCCCTATAGGGGCATAGGACAGAAACAACTCTCTTCCACAAGGCGCGATCCCTGAGCATCGGCTTTAAGCTGTTGCCAGGACTTGTTAAGCCAATCATAGTCCGTTTTCGAATGCGTAGAATCAGTCCGTATCCAAGGCGCTGTATCCGTTTCTCGTATCAGTTAGGTCTTAAGATCACAGGTGATAAGCAAGCAGGACTCGCTGTGGGTGAATTCTACAGCCCCCATCCCACAGAGGGATAGTTAGCTCAGGTCCGTGGAGTCGCTAGTCTCCAAAGATAGTTACAGGAATCGGTAAAACCTCATTCTACAACTACCCTCTTGCGGGAGGCAAGGCGTACACAACCCTTAAAGGATAGTTTTTGCATTAGTTAATCGATTTCTTTTACAATTTTTTTTTTGTGAAATTTTTGTCAATTTTCTTCGCAGCAATTTTGATTTTTACGGCCTTCATTTAAGACAAAAATAACAAGAAGAAGAAGGAGAAGCAGAAAAACGTCTTAATAATGTTCTTGTTCACTGTGTCGTATTCTTGGGAGATTTTTCTTGTTCGAAAACATAACCAGAATTGATGAGGGGTATAATTCATTTTGTTTAGATTCTATCCCCACTAAAGGGAAGCGCAATTTTGAGTGTGTGCGTGGCTAGGGGAGTGTGAGTGAGTGTCTTTATGCGTACAGAAGCGTACGGAAGCGTATGGTTTATTGGGGCGGTATTAGTGCGTATGTGTATTTTTGTCAATTTTTAGGGTCGTAATATCCGAAATCCAATGAATTGACCGCATTTTACATGGTTTTGCGTCGGAAGAGAGATGTTGCTTTTTTTTATTGTATTACGTTAAAATGTGTGCTGCCGTTTTTCTTTTTTTTTTTTTAGTTAAGAAGAAATTTGTTAATAACAAATTGTTCAGTGCGCTCTAGGTACGATTTTTAATTTCTCATATTTTATAATTTTCGTTTGTTATATTTCCTAGCGAATTTGTTTATATAAATTCACTTTCTCTCTCTCGCTCTCGCATATTTTTATTGCAAATTTTGTTCTTAACCTATGTTCTTTTTGTTTTTTTGTTTTATCTTTCTAGGGAACACACACGATGCAATAATTTTTTTTTGTTATTTAAGCAAGAAATAAAATTTTGAAATAAAAACGAGTGCAGTGATATTTTCATTTGATTCGTTGAAAAACCATAAAGGCAACTTTTCCAGGGTGCGAGTAGAGGGTCCCAAAGAAATCTCGCGAGCGAAGAAAAAAAAAACCCAACAACACTAAAGCAATAATTGAAAAGCCTCTCTACAACAACAACAAATAAAAAAAAAAAGCCGGTTATTTAAAATTCCGTGCTGATTTTTACCCGCGCAAAAACCACGTTCTCAACATTTGTTTGCCGCGGCATTAAATAATTAAAGTAGGCGCGTAAAACTTTTTTAAATTGAAATTTTTTTTGTTTTTTTTTTGACAAGAGCACCACAAGTTCAAAAACGAAATTTCTCGATTATGGAAGCTGCTTGAATTTAACGATCTAAAACGGGGAAAAAAAAAACGGAAAATGTGTGTTTGTCGCAGTTAAATCGAAAATACGGGTTAAAATATTTGAAAAGAGAAAAAAATAATAAAAATTAAAATGGATTCAACGTCATCACAGCAGTTTTGTGTCCGTTGGAACAGTCACCTGGGCAGTTTGGGTGCCGCATTTCCGCAGGTGAGCGCGCCCCGTTAACCGTGCACTTACTCGAAAAAAACAAAAACGTGATTTTTTTTTTCCGTTTTATTTTACAGCTCCTTGCCGGACAGCGATTCGTTGATGTAACGTTGGCCTGCGAAGGTCATCAATTGCACTGCCATCGTCTCGTCCTTGCCGCCTGCTCCACATATTTCGAGAGCCTACTCGACGAGAATCCGTGCAAGCATCCGATAATCATTCTGCCGCGCGACATTAAGCTATGGGAAATTCAGGCGCTCGTCGATTTCATGTACAAGGGCGAAGTGAATGTATCGCAGGCCGGACTCTCCGACTTGTTGAAATGTGCCGAAATTTTACAAATTCGCGGCCTATGCGGATCGGATGCGGCGCTTAATTTGAATCAAGTCAATTCGACGACAACAACAACAGCCACAACAACGGCAGCCGCCGCAACGACCAGTTCGGCCGTTTCGACAACACAAAACGAATCACAAACGGCCGTCACACCGAATCCTTCGCTATCGCTAGCAACACAAAGCTCAAGTATTATCGACCGATCCGAAACGATTGAACCGACGTCGCCGACCCGAAAGCGACATCATCAACAATCGAAGCAGAACAAAAGCACTGGTGGCGGCGGCGGCGGAGGCTCCTCAGGCACGGCAACATCTCAACTCAGCGTATCGCAAAATTCGGCCAGTAGCAGCAGCGGTACCGCAGGAAATGTAAATAGCACCAAGAAAAGGGCCCTATCGGTAGCACAACAACGTGATAATATCGTTTTATTCAATAAGGTGAAAAGTGAACTTCAACATTCACCGTATCGGACATCGACACCAAATCGTACCGTTTCGAAAATCGAACCAATCGAGGTTTCGTTGGACGATGAAGTGATCGACGACGATGACGATAGCATCAATCCGTCGAATGAAAAGACCGCACATGGTAAATAAATTTTTTTTTTTTTCGCGCACTTTAAGGCGGCATCAACAGAATTCAAATTTCAGCGAGAAACGGAAAAAAGGGGGATCAGTATTGATGGCCGTCGAGCTATGGTGTAGCCTAGTGGGTAACGTGTTGCATCTATAATGCGAAGGTCGTGAGTTCAAATCCCGGTCGACGCATGATTCCAGCACACTACCTGCTTGGGTATACCTTGGTTACCTCAATCTACGAAAATGTAAAACTCGTAGATAGAGGGTTGTGCGAAGGGCTAACAACCTTTCCGGAATAAATAATGAAAAATGTTAAGGAACCTGAAGGTCAGGAGGCCAAGGCCCGATTTGGGCCATTGAAGAAGAAGTGTTGATGGCCGTCGATTTAAGCCGCGCTTCGTCCGATCTTAGCTGTGTGTTTTGTGCTAATGTGAAACTTTCTTTGTCCTTTTTTTCAGTCTCAGATGATTCGTTTTCTGGAAAATACCTCGACTATCTTGAAGGAGCCAAAAGCGGTAAGTACTTTTGACTTCAAGTTATTTTTTTTTTCTCTAATTTTTGCTATTTCAATTGAACTGGTTGGAAATATTTTCATCTTGTATTTTGCCATTAAAGTTTTATTTGTTTATATAAATTTTTTTTTTATATTCGTATTTGTATATTTTTATCGATTTTATTTTGATTTTTTCGAAATTTATATCGGGGGTGGAAGAAAATGAGATTTTTGAGATGAAATGTTATGAAGATAGGGGCGGGAGGAGAGAGCAATCTAGCTGTTAGCTCCATCTAAGGGCTTTCATCTCTCGCCAAATTATTCTTCATGTAGATTGATCCCACCCGTGTTTGACCATCGAATGCTGGATTATGTATCACACCCAAAATCCGTTTTAGCCGCTCCTTATTGGGGATGCCCTCGAAGTTTCCAATCATTTCGGTATTATTTTGTTCCAGAACAGTTCGTTTATCCGTATTTATTATTGTTATCGTTCTTCGCAAATTCTCGAGCCACGCAAAAAAAAAATGTAAAACTCCCCAGGTGATGAGGGAAACCCCGTATCACTTAGTGTGTAAGTATCCAACCCTGACTCGAAGAACTCACAACAACAAAGAAAGATGTTAAGCAACTTGAAAGCTATAACCCGAATGGGGTCCAAATTTTCAACTCGATAGAGCTTTCGAAATAATCATCGGAGGAAAATTATTATTTTTTTTTTTTGATATAATAAAATTTCTAAGGTAGGACGATGTAGAAGGATAAATGTTCTTCGTGGTTACTTTTTTGCTAAAAAAAAAAATCTCATCCTGATACCTCAAAACGTTTGGGAGTTATTTTGTCTGAATAAGACCGGAGAATACTTCGGTTTTTTGTTCCCCATTTTTATACGTTTTTTCCGATTAAAAGGAAAAAAGGAACGCGTTTTTTCATACCCCCCTTTTTTTTGTTATTGTTTGAATGTATGCGAGTGAGACAGATCAATCTTTTCAATAAGTGAAACGAAAGTAAAATATTATAAAAGAAAATACTACGAAAATCGATCAGGAAAATTATGAAAGTGAGAGAACAAGGCGGAACGCAATGTTTTTTTTTTTTTTTTTTTGACGACAAACCAAGGCATAGTGCGAGTAGCGAGAGAGAGGAAGAAAGAAACAAGAAGGAATTGAAGAAAAACGGGATGCAAAAGACCGGACCATCTCGTAATTAAGTTTGTTTGATCAAACGCTTGTAAATTGTTGTTAAGTTTTGGTAGGTGAAATTTTCTTAGTGCAAAAAAAAAAAGAAAATTAAAAACTAGAACCAAAAAAAAAAAAAAAATTTAAACTATTTTTTTTTCCTATTAATTTCAATTTTTATTTAATTGCATTTTTTTTTTTAATAATTTTATTTATTTGTTGTTTTTCCTTTACATAAAAACCATTTGTTGTTTTTTTTTTATTAAATTTGGATTTTGAAACAGATTGACAAAGAAAAAAGGGCACGATAAATTAAAAAAAAAAAAAAAATCATTTCAAATTTTACAAACACATTTCTTGCGTTTTTGTGAAGTCAATCTGTTTTTTTTTTTCTCTATTTTCCTTAATGTGTTTGTATTGATTTTCATTAATTTTATTGAATTGTTACTCAGAATTATTTAAAAAAAAAGAAAGAAAAAAAAAAGAAAAAAAGAAAAAAAGAGAAAAAAAAAGAAATTGCAAAAAGAGCACAGAGATTTTTTTATTTATAAAAAAAAGTGAAAAAAAAAAAATGAAAAAATGTTCTGTTCTCTTTTTCAGAAGAAATTCATCACTTGACCCAAACTGAACAACAACAACAACAACGCGATCAAGAACAACTGGCGATGGCTTCTTCTTCTTCTAATCCATTACTGTCGTCCTTAGCCCGAGCTACTACTTCCAGCAATACTAACAACTCCTCTTCACCAACAAACACCACATATCTTGATAATAATAGCAATCATTGTGATTACAATCGTAACGCAAATATCGATGAAAGTCACCACCACGGTGGTGGTGATGATGACGATAAACTGCTTGGTGAAAATTATCACATTGTTGAAAATCCCGAAAGTCTCCTTAATTATGCTCAAAACGGTGGCGATGTTGGTGTTGGCAATAATCGTAGAAAATCTTCGCAAAATTTCAGCAATATCGATGTACGTCGTAATCGTAGCAATAACAACAACAACAATAACACCAATAATTGTAGTAGTAATTTTCGCGGTAATATTCGTGTCAAATCGAACGAGAACCTGTTTGAAAATTTCCAAAGGAATAAACTTCGTTCGAAAAATCATCGCCAGCAGCAGCAATCACGCCAATCACACCAATCGAAACCAACTTCATCAATGAGTGCGCGCAACAGTAAGGATTATTCGGAACGTTTACTGCCGGCCTCGTTGCGTTTCGATCGTAAATCGATGACGATTTATTTGAAATCGATGAAAGAACAGGCAAAACAATTGCGCGGCATTGATGAAGCCAAAGCAACAACAGCACTGCAATCACCAACAAATGATTTTCCGGTTGTTCCGATTAAAACCGAACTGGATATCATGGATGAGAATAATTTTGAAAGTATTATCTGTTCGCCGAATGTTATGGAACTGTCATACAATGATGATGATGATGATGATCATCGCGGAGTTGGTGAAGATGATGATGACGATGATGATGGGGGTGGTGAAGCGGCCGCAAATCCATCATCGAATATTCTCGATAACGATTTCGATGATATTCGAATCGATGATGAAATTATGTATGGCGGAAGTATTGGTACCGGTGGAGGAGGACGCAGCGGTATTGGTGGTGACGACGATGATTGCTCACCAAACATTCCAAATTTATTCAAATTCGGCGATACGAGCTCATCGGATCAGGAAAACAATCAATTTGGGAGCGGTGTACAAATTTACGATATTAATGGCCGACCGATGGATTTGGCGATGGCACAGTTTTTAGCGAATAAAATCGATGAAGCACATTCGAATGGAACGCTGGGAATTGGTGGAGTTGGATTGAATCGTTCATCGCTATCGAACAATGAAAATGATTTCGGCGGATTAATGAATAGCAGCGATGAACAACAGCAGCCATCTTTAAGTTCGGTTGTATTGCGTAATCCGCGTAGTAATCAACCGCGAACATATAGCAATGATGCACTCTATGCAGCATTGATGGATGTTAAGGCTGGTGAAAGTATCTACAGGTAAACGATGAAGATGCCATTCTTTCTCTCTCCCTCTATCACTTTCCTTTTTTTTTGTTTGTTTGTTGTAGAGCATCACAAATTCATAAGGTGCCGCGTAAAACATTACGAAATTGGATGAAACGTTGGCATATAAAATCGGCCTATCCGATGCCGCGACAATTAAAACAGGCCGCCGAAAAAAAGAAACGCATTCAGCAACTTGTAAAAATATCGAATAATGAAGGTGATATGAATGGAACCGGCGGAGGTGGAGGTGGAATCGGCGATGGTGGAGAAGGTTCAACGATGATGATGGCATCGGCAGCTGGACATCATCATCGAGAAATTGCAATGCAAAATCAAAAGAAAATTTCCACAACGGCAACAGCAACAAATAAGAAGATGTAGTTTGTTGCGAATGGGATGAGAAATGTCTATGAAAGAGAGAGGGAGAATAGGGGGCGAGTTTAGTGTCGTGAGCATGAATTATCGAGATGTACATTTTTTTTTTATTTCTTTTAGTTTTTCGTGTACAGTTAGGAGTCGATAGTGACTTCAAAGAGTCGATAGTGGTCTCAGAGAGTCGATAGAGACTACCTGGAGTCTCGAACTAGCTAACTGAAATAGTCGATAGAGAGATCATCAGAAGTGATCGTTAGTATGATTTCGATAGAAATCGATAGAGACCGCCCAAGATTCATTCCAACCTGGAGGAGTCGTTTAGGAGCTCCAGGATGTAGTCGATAGCGACCGTCCACGTCCAGTATATTTTGTGCCTTGATGACCAAACACCCAATCATTGCCGAACTTTGCTCGTATGAGATAGGAAATTATTGTCTTCGTCTGTTCCTTCAACTCGCAAAGATCTCTCTTTTGTTGAGATGCGATTGATAGAACTAGCAGGACCCCTCCTTCCGATATCCTCTCGGCTTATTTAAAAGAAAAAAATTTGTGGCCTAAAATGAAGCCTATCGACAGTTCGTATCAATCGATTCTTTGGCAACAACACTTACGATTTTAATGAAATTTTAAGGCAATCGATCGCCTCTGAATCGTTCTATCGACTACTTTTGCAATTCATTTTTTTTTTTAATGTATTTCGTGTACAGTTGCGATAGAAAATTTCCAATTAATTTTCTCACGACACACGCGTTACCCCTTCTAGTCAAACAACCAACAAAATATTTCAATTGATTTAATTTTTTTTTCTCTAGTCCAGTGAAAAAGAACCGAGAGTCTGTAGAATTTATTGCGTATTATTTAACGAAAACCAAAGCAAAATATTTAATTGTAGTGTTAGTTTTTTTTTTTTCTTAGAGAATAAGTGTGTGTCTGTGTGCTGTGTAACTGCCGAGAAAATTGAGAGAGAAAGAGAGTGAAAAAAAATTCTATTATATCCTATTTGAAAAGAACGAAAATTTGAAAGAAAACCGCCAAAAAAATAAATATAAATTGAAACTAAAGACTTAAAACCAAAACCAAAAAAAAAAGAAGAAGAAAAGAGCGTGAATTATTTTAATCAATAATTAAAAAAAAAAAATTAAAAATTTTAGTCATCTACATATTTAAATTTTAATTTAATCGAATTTTGAATTTGATTTAATTTTTTTTTATTTTTAACTTGTTGAACTTTTTACAACATTTTAGTTTTAGTTTTCTGTGTTATTAATTTGTTTAATTTATTTGTGAATTTATTTATTTAATTTTTAATTTGTTTTTATTGTTTCGAATTTATTAATTTTTTTTTTCTTTAATGTATCGAATATTTATTTTTTTTTTAATGTGCAATTCATTTATTTAAATCAAAAACAAAAGAAGAACTAAATTGTAATTGAAGGGTTGAGTGGCGGCGAAGGTGCCGGTAATGGCCCGTTCACAATGCACCGCATGTCCCATGAACCAAACTATCGACACTGCGACAATCTGTTCAAATTTATTGGAGCGTATACGATTCGCCGTGCCACCAGCCAACCAAACCATCGGGAAAGTGTCCGACGACTCCTGTCTGTCGCTTTACCTTTTGTGATGGCGGCTTTCTGCGAAAGATCGTGTTTGGAGGATTTTCCGCGGTTGGCATGGCGAATTTATGATGCACCATTAGCGTATACGATTCGCCGTGCCACCAGCCAACCAAAACATCGGTAAAGTGTCCGACGACTCTGTCTGTCGCTTTTCCTTTTGTGATGGCGGCTTTCTGCGAAAGATCGTGTTTGGAGGATTTTCGCGGTTGGCATGGCGAATTTATGATGCACCATTAATGTCGCATTCTGCCCCGAAAATCGGAGCAATGCTAGAAATCCGGGAAAGGTTTCTTTTTTTCCCGAAAATTTGGTCCATGGTACGAAGGCGTGTTGTGGACACTCATTGATTTTTTTTTGAAGAGATTTCCTTTGCGTCTACTTAGGAATATGTACTTAACATCTTCGCGTTACGAATGTGCATAATCCCTCCCTCCTACTCCCTTGGACAAAAATTACCACTCAGCACATCTTCTTTTCCACTCAACCCTTCAATAACATTTTTCTCATATATCAGATGTGTGTTATCACACATCACAAATTAATTTCGCATAATCATTATTTCGCACCTGATTTTTATTATTTAATTAAAAATAAAAAAAAACATAATTAACTATTTAAAACCAAAGAAAACACATAAAAATTGTGTGAATTAAAAAGTACTTGTAATTAATTTCAAAAAGAAAAAAACACAAGATCTCGCCTCTATTGACGTTTAGAGTAATGTAAACGAACTAATTTGGAAAACAATCTTTACGAAAATACCAAAAACAAAAAAAAAATTAAAATTGTTTTCTTCTATTTTGAAATTACATTTTTTTTATATGTATTCAAATAAAAATGAAATTATTTTATTTATAAAGAAGAGAGAAAAAAAACAAAACAGAAAATATATAAGGACCCCACAAAAATCTATTTAAACAACCGATAAATTAACTTTATATTAATTTAACTAATTAGTTGAACAGGTGTTATGTGTGTAAACCCCCTCCCTTCCCCCGTCCCCTCCCACCTTCCTCACCATCTATCCCTTTCTTGCTTTTCACCTCTCTAAAACCAAATGAAAAAAAAACACATATATTGCAAATTTTGTCGATTGGTAGTAAAAAAAAAATGCCACAATGTAATTACAAAAAAAAAAACAAAAATTATAATAAAAATGAAGAACTACTAAAAATTGAAAATTAATTAATTTCATAAAAATCCTTCCCGAAAACATTCTTCAGGGACGCGTGAAACCATTTCCGGTAATCAATACATCTTCCTTGAGGATTATGCAGAGCTTGTCTGGCGATCTTTCGTTTTTTTTTTGAAAATATGACCGATCCATTGCCATTTCCGCCTTTGAATCGCAATACATATTTTATTTCATCCAGTTGCATTCCAAAGTTCGTCGTTGGAGGTAACATCTGGCTAGAATATCCCGAAAATGCGTCGGCGGCATTTGTTCACGAAAGTTTGCAGTTTCTTGGTAATCCTAACGGTCACTTTTCATGTACAAGAACCATATAACAACACGGATTTGTTGCATGCGTCAAACGATCGCAGCTTCATGCAAAGGAAGATCTCTCATAACTTTCAGAAGGGGGAAAGGATACCGAAAACCTGACGAGCTTTAGCAAGCGAAGTCTGAATGTGGGGATCGTGGGCCGTTACCACGGTGGGGAGTGCGATAAATCGATTGGAAAATACTTGGAAAGTCACAGGATATTCCGACAAATGTTCGCTCCATGGCGAAATTTTTCCAAATACAACAAAATGGCGAATTTGATGGCAAAACAAATCTCTGTTTTTTTTATCCCATCATTTTTTTTTTTCAGTAATATTTTGCCAGTTTTTTTTTTTTAATTTCATTTTTTTATTTGATCCTTTTTTTTTGTTTTTTAATATTTTTTTTGACCATAATTTCTTCTAGAGTTCCCGTTGGCGAATGTTATATGCGAATACGATAGTGGAGCTTTACAAATGGACAATATGCCAGGTCGGCGTGTGCGACGATCCGAAGCGACATTGCGACAAGCGGCCGAATGCGTATCGCGTGGCCAAACTTTCCAAACGGTCAGCGATTTATTCAACATACCGATCTCGACTATAAGGTTAGTTTCACTTAGCGACATCTGTCGCAGAATAATCTGGTCGTCCGATTGGCGTGAATTTTTTTCTTTCCACTAAGATCCGATGTGTGTTTGTTTCTTTATTTCATTTATTTTGTTCGAAAAATGTTTGTATTACGGACACAATGTGTGAATTTTGTTTGTTTATTGGAAGAAAATTTTTGACCAACGTTTTGGATAGATCGGAAACATTCTGGTCCCGTTTGTTTCGAAACGAATTTTCAATCGTTCTTTATATATGAATAATTTTTTGTTTTTATTGTTGAAATATTTTTAGTTTTAATTTTTTATTTTGTGCGATGGGTCTGAATTCTTCGCCTGGCGAAAGATCTTTCTTTAATTTTGTTAAAAAAGGTTAATAAAAAAATATTTGTATGTTTGCGTGTGTTTGATGTATTAAAAAAAAAATTTTGTTTTGTATTTCAAAATTGACGAGTGAATGCGAGAAAATGAAATGGGGGGCGGGGAAAAAATGAAAAACTCGTTAAATCTAAAACAAAACAAAAATCCAAATCAATTTGGTAAATTTGATCGAATGAAAATTTCGAATTTGTTTGATTGTTTTTAAAATTTTCTTTGTTTTTGTGTTTTCACAAGAATTCGAATTTTATTTCCAAACTAAAAACAACATTAAATAAACAAACAAACATAATTTGTGAAAATTAAACATTTCAGCCTCAAGTAATTGTTTCTTATCAAACAGATTCCTGTGCGAAAATTTCGGTTCACAAATAATTTTTGTATAATTCGAATATTGTTTGTTTTTGTTAATAAAATTGCCGTTTCTTTTCTAGTTTGTTCTTTTCAGTTTTTGTTTGTTATTATTTTTGGGTTTTTTTTTCGTATAAACGAACAAAAAAATATTATTCTTTGAATGTCGGCCGCATTTGTCGCGTTGTGCATGAATTTTGTCGGAAATTTAGACCGCGTCTGATAAAGGTCCGAAACGTATAAAGTCGTTTGTTTTGTTAGATATTCTATCGGTTTGATTTTGATGAGTAAATCTTCGTAACGGTTTTTTTTTCTTTTGTTTTTTTTTTTATTGTCGCCGAAAGCGTAGAGTTCGTAGCAAACTGCGACGAAATTTCCAGCTATTGCCGGATTGGTTTGTCACGGGCGAAGAAAAATGTCGCAGTCAGCATTCAAAGTTTTCAATTTCTGTGTATCTGGGATGGTTTTGTTTTATTTTATTTTATTTTATTTTTTTTTTTTTTTTTAAGAATCAAAATAGTTTTTCTAATTTTAATTTCAATTTTTATTTTATTTATTTTTTCTCTCTCTCTCTCTCGCGCCGCCTCTAACTCAATAGATTTTTCATGGCACGAAAAGGTATTTTACCGCGACGTAAACGCGGTCGTTCAGCCGGCGTTTCGATCGGTAGCGGTAGCCAAAATACATCGTCGAATGATGCGCACAGTACGTCAAATGATCGCGGTACGCATAGCCGTTCGGCAAGTCCTTTGGAACCGCCTTTTCATTTTGCCAATTATAAATTGCCCGAATTGAAACCGAAACTTCTATAGTTTTTCGTATCGTAGCGACGACAGCGACGAAGGAGAGCTCTAAAGCTGCTGCCGGTGCCGAGAACAACAGACAAATTAAACAAAAGCATCTCTCGAAATATTTAAAGAAGTAGTGATCAAGGACGAGACTAACTAACTAACCATACTCATAATCCGCGCTCATCACATCGACGACGACGAATCAATCATTGCCATAGTTCTGGGTCAATCCAGGAAATTTTTTTTGAAAAATTCAAAAGTCAACAAAACGAAAAAAAAACCGCAAAAAAATCATCTCTAAGTACCAAGGATAAGTAAAAAAAAAAAAATAAATCTTTAGATTTATTAATACAAAGATAAAACTACCCCATCCCACACATTTAATATAAGAAAAAGAGCAAAACTATGATTTTTTCTCCAATTATTATTTTTACAATATAAGTATTTTAATTTTAAAATATAAATTTAAATATTTAGACATAAGACTAAGATTAGGTTTTTCCTCTTGTTTTTTTTTTTTTTTTAATTATTATTTTACGCAAAATATTCCTTAGACATTAAAGTTTGTAAAAAGGAAAACAAAAAGGCATTAAATAATAAGTTCCATCTAAAAAAAACTGCAACCAAGAGTTAGTTAACATATGTAAGGATGTGTGTTTTCTTCTGCTTTGTTATACCCGAAAAAGAGATAAATGTACCCGGAAAAGTTAGCTAAAAAACGACGCATCGCCTTCCAAGTAGACTCTATCTCCCTCGGGATGCTCGCAGGACAACTACGGCAACGGTCAATGCTCAATCGAAGTTTTACTGACGAATGAATAGTAAAAGGTCAAGCTCATCAGGCAGGCGTATTGAGGAAGGACCAATATACGCCAAAGATCCAATTTTTTGTTATGGAACTACGGTATACGCCGGATACTCTCTGTCAGAAAACTATTCCGGTGTCGTCTAAAATTTTCCTCTCCGGACTCTACTCTCCGTAGGCCCTCTTTTTCGAATCAAATCACAAACCAACTCAAGGAACTCCAAAAACTAGAATCAATTTTATCCTCATAATTTCGTATGAAAGCTTCAAGAGACCTAGTCCGCTGGGTGATGGTAGAGGGTAGAAAATCAGATTATGATCAATGTGAACGAATGTCAGGAGGCCAAGGTTCGATTTGGGCTGTAGCGCCATTGTAGAAGAAGATGATGAGCATTCTCACCTCTTAGAAAGAAAAAAAAAATCGTCATCGTTTTTTAGCTTCCATTATTTTTTGTTTTTGTTACTGCCCGGGGGGAGATGGAGGAGGGGGTGCAAATGATCGCCGTTGAGTGATCAACATGACATACCGCCCCCTTCTCAATTATACTCATCGCTCTCTTCGCATTTCATTCAGGAAGTAATAGAAAGAAGAAAACAAATCAATTTTCATCCGAGGACAGAGAATTTGTTTTTCCTCGGATTGAAATTGCTGCCACGAATAATTTGCACCCTACCTCAAATCAAGAATTAATTTCTAAATAATCTCAAAAAGAAAACAACAATAAGTGCCATATAAATAATTAAATCACTCTGAACTGCCTTTTTCTCATATCTTGAAGAATTTCAACGCTACTTTTAAAATTCGCAACATTTCCTCAAAACGTAAAACCCGCATTTTCGTAACTCAAATCAAATGTATTCGGTTAGTGTGAGATATGTCGTTACAATCGAACGAAATTTTCTGACATAAAACAAAAACCGCAAACATTAATTTTCTCTTTTGCTTTATTTATTGTCTTGGATACGAGACCCAGGCAATTTGTCAAAGATATTCGAACATGGGGGCAGAAAATGTTCAATCTTCGCCACGACTTATTTATTTCGCTTGCATTGCATCACAGACGCTTCTGTAAATGTGCGATAGAACAAAATTTAAGTTTGGCTTTAATCAGAAGCCTGCAAGCGAAGTAGTAGTCGCGATAAATTCATGAGAAAAGTCTGGCAAATATCTCGTGCGCGTAGGGAATAAATCGGGCAAATCTGTCCGCGAATTTTTCACATACCCGCATTATATAACGAAAACAAACAAAATAAGAAATCTCTCCAAATTAAACACAAACATAAGAAAAATTCTTTGTGTTCACTGACAAAAATCAAAACAACAAAACCTCAAAACATCTTGACAAAACCAATTGTTTAAATAAATAAAAGACATTCTTTAAAATTTCTTAAAATAAAATATTTCGAGCAAGAGTCCAAGAGACGAAACAAACAAAAAAAAAATGATTACAAACAACGGAAAACGACAAAAACACAAAGTATCTACTTTACAGAAATGGAGCAGATTTTCGACAAAAAACGATTTTTGAGAATTTTTCTTTTTCGCAATACTTAATCGCACTTTTTCCAAGTAAAAACGAAACAAAACGAAAAAGAAAGAGATCCTGTCATGTTCTAGTCGCTTCCCGTTGTTAATATTTTTTTTTTCGTTCTTATCTTATTCCTGGACTCTTGAATTCGAAGAACAGAAAAAAAAAATTGAAATTGAAAAGCAACTCATCAGCTTACCAAAGCAATAGAACGTAATTTTAAGACGCCGTTTTAATTAATAAATAAGAAAACGATCGATTTCCTTTTTGTTGTTTAACTCGTGTTTAAAAAGGACAAAAATAAACAATGATTTCTCCTAATCATGCTATTTTATAATTATTATTATTAATTTTGTTTTTAAATATTCCTTTTTACGCTTAATAATTATTAATAGTACATCAAATCATTTTCTTTTTTTATAAATATTTTAAAGAAAGTATCTTCCGGATCTTGCGCACACTCTGTTCCGCTTTTTACTCGGATCGTAACGATTTCGATCACTGTTGAGACCGTTTATCAAACCGATTGCCAGTTTGATAAACGGCCTTAGCATTGACCAATCACAATACAAAAGCAGCGAAATCCGGAGATCTTTACTTTAATTCGAAATATGCACTATGAATGCACAATCATCGAACTAAACTTTATTTTTTTTTTTGCTAAAATCTGCCAAAGTTTTTTGCAATTAGTGCTAAAGAAGAAGAAGAAAAAAATGTAAATCCATTGAAAAAGAAACAAAAACAAATTAAATTGTAAAGGAAGGAGTGAAGAAAGAAAGAAAAATAATATTATGAATTCCTCATCTCAAATTTGATAGATTTTTTAGTTTTTAAGACTGTCTCTCGCTTAATTATTTTAGTTTTTAATTTTTTATTTGTGTAAAATTAATTGTATAAAGGCAAAAACAAATGAAATCGCAAAAAGAAAAGAAAGATCCCTCGAAGATTTGTATGATTTATTAATTCGTTAATATTTTTTTTCGCAATTTAATATTAAAGGAAAAGAGAAAAAAGAAAAATTCTATAAAATCATTTTGTTTTTTGTTTTGTTTTGTTTTCACCAATTAGGAGGTAGTGTCACCATGGAACTGAAATTAAGGAGACGATAGGTCGTACCCGAAGAACAGAGTAGGCAATAAGATAACACCCTGAGAGAAATAATGTCTTCTAATGCTCTACTCACGCGTAGGGTTCAATACAGGAAACACGAGGAGGATATCATCAAGGCCATAGAACCATATCCTGAGCTGATTAGCGTGGATGCCTGCCTCCAGTGCTTAATCTCACGGTGCTCCACGGACACGGATTGCATTTGAGACAACAATCAATAACACTCCCGAACGTACCAGTCTAAGCCAGTTGAGTTGTGGACCTCACTGGAGTAAAAAAAAAAAAATACCGCGCTTTTTAATTCTTTATTTTGCTCGGGAAGTGCTTCAAGGGGAACTCGCAAACTGATTGCCAGTGAATCCCGCCTGATAGCCATAGCCGATAGTGTGCTCTCGAAATTAATGGAAACTGCTGTCAATCGCAAAATTGTCCAATCAACACATCGACGATCGCCAATACGTCTACGGGAGACCTCTCCGAAGTTCTACGGGAGACCTCTTAGTCTATCTGATCGGAATGTTGCAACTCCTAAATCCATAAATATGGCGAAGGTAAGATCCTTGCACTAGGCATCGCAGGAGCTTTCGATAGAGTTTGGCATGATTCCGTTTTAGTTAAGTTGACAGCCAAGGGAAGAGCTTTCTATTCGAGTTGGATTAGATGGCGTTTCATCTTCTTCTCTTCTCATCTTCATACTCTACTCCTAATATTCAATCCTTAACCACCTTCTGTCGTCAACTGCCAATTCGATCCACAGTTTTGCAGATGACAGTACTCTACCAATTGAACTAATTTGCGAATTCACTCAGCTTCATTAAGTTAGCGAGTTATTTGGAACTCAGACCTAAGCTCTTCTCTTCAACTTTAACTTAAAAGCGTTTTTTTTTTTAACCAAAAAAATCATTTAGAGCTCATACGTTTGTAACCAATTAGGCAAACGATTTTTTTTTTCCAAGTCGCGGAGCACATTTGAACCTCGGAACGCAAAGCAGACGCGTCAACCGCCACTGAGCCATCTTTACCCAACGTTTAAGTCGATCAAAAGCGTGTGATTATAAGCCGCTATTAAAGTGCTTTTCCGCGTGTACCCTTTCAACAAACCGTGTCCTTTCACACAAAAGTGATAGTAAGGAGTGAGATCGCCGCATGTAACAAGCGTCAACTCCTGATAAGCTCAATTTTTCTTCAAAACAACTTAGAAATCGTTAAAACCCTAAGATCAAATTTACGTTAATCAAATTTACGGTGACGCGCTTAAAAAGTTTTTACCCTCCTAAATGGTTTTTTTTATGTTATATATTTTTTTTTATTATTATTAAACGCAATGTGTATGAGATAAATAAACTATTTTCTAGTTATTTGTGTAAGTAAATATCTAAAGTTAAGAACAAATAAAAAAGCCAGAAACAAAATTGTCACGTTCCTCAAACAAAAATAAAAAGGAAAAAAAATCAAATCTAATTCTTATCAGGAGAATTACTTTAAGATGCAACAAAAAATAAGTGTAAGATATTTATCATGTAAGAAAATATATTAAAAATAAAATAAAATAAATAACAAAAAGATGTCGTGGTTTTCTTTTTCGCTCGTCTCATACTACGTACTATTTAAGAGGTTCGATATTTATGGAAAAAATAAAGTTGACTGTGTGTTTCGATGATAACTTGGAGTAAATCTCAACCGAAATGATCGACAACCGGAAGCGGAAGCTCTAAGCATTTAACCAAAAAGAAAATAATTTAACAGATTTTAGAGTTATTCGTGAAGTAGTTGGCTCGCTCCTGAGTGTTTCTCGGTAAGTTCATCCGGTCACCTTCCATTCATAGTACAAAGCATAAGACAATCCAAATTTGAAAGCGATGTCGGATCTTATACACGCTTCATTCTGCTTGATGATCGTGACGTTTCGGTCTGGAGTACAACTGGCCAGACTAAAATCGGTATTGAGATTCAAAGGCGGAAGTGGCAGTGGATCGGTCATACTTTGAGGAAACCAGAGCGAAACATCGCCAAACAGGCTCTGGATTATAATCCTCAAGGAAGACGTCGGGTTGGTCGACCGTGTAACATATGGAAGCGAGCAGTTGCGCAGGAGGCCAGAGGAATAAACAAGTCCTGGCAACAGCTTAAGGCCGATGCTCAGGATCGCACCTTGTGGAAGAGAGTTGTTTCTGTCCTATGCCCGTATAGGGGGTCTTAAAAGGAATTTGATTGACAGTTCGCGTCGAAATTGACGCGCTCCGTAACAACTCGTTTCGAGTATTTTCCAAGTCGTTTCGAGTATTTTCCAAGTCGTTTCGAGTTATTCAAATTTTTCTTCGTTTTTTTTTTTGCCATCACATATTACATTCTCTTCAGTTTCCAGCGATATGTATTTTTTTCTCGATTTTTTTTACCCTGCGCTGTAGCACTGGCTATTCCGGACCAATAAGATGGAGAGCTAACAGTTGTATGATAGCGACACACACAACAAACATTCTGACGATGCGCCTGCGAGAAAAACACACGCAAGGAAGCATAAGCAAAACCTGGAAAATCGGGTTTTATGGAGACGAACGTGTGTGACGGCGCGGAGCACACACGATACACGCGAAAATTCAGTTTGAGACGGACACCTTGAGGAAGAAGAGGTTCGATCGCGCGACGTTTCGTCGAAATATTTTTGACAAAAAAAAAAAAGAAAAAAGAAAAAAGAAAAGATTTGGTAACGCGTGAGTGAGGAATTTATTATTATGCTTTTATCGGTTTTGTTATTTTGTTGTTGTTGTTTGTTTTTTGGAGTGCGAAAAAGAAGTGCAAACTTTCGATGTTGAAAATCTTTTCAGATTAATTGAGAAAAAGATTTTATTTCTTTTTTTTTAATTTCCAAATTTGAATTAAATCTGTGGATAAAAGTGAGTTTTCGTTTTTTTTTTTTTTATTGAGTACTACCGTTTTATTTTATTCATTTTAGTTAAAAAGATTTAAATTATTAACGCGGGCTAGAAAAATACAAGAAAGAAAAAAATTGGTGCTTTGTATAAAGTTTTTTTTTTCGAAAATTCAAAACCTTAAATTTTGCACTAGTTGATAATTTTCGAAGGACTGTTGTTTTCGGAAATAGTTTTGTGCGACCCTCTGACACGTTTCGTTTCGCGACTTCAAGCAATATTCGTTCGGAGAAAATCTCTTCATTTTATTTTTCTTTACTATTCTGAAATATCTTTTTAGTTTTGTTTTCCCTTAATCTATTTCCATCTCCCCAATTACCACCATCCTGCATAGAGTGCGGCTTCCCGGAACATAACGAAATCGCTCCGATAGTGTGTGCGTAAAAAGGATAAAAGGTAAGGCCGCCCCCTCTCCTATATTTCACCCAATTTCTACCGAAAATAAGAAACATAAATGTGAAAGCGACATTAACCGACAGAGTTTTCAATTCTTTCGAGCAAAAAAAAAAAAAAATTAATTAAGGAATTAGGACAGGATTAGGACAATTTTCTTCCCGCTCTACCTGTAAAGGCTATTTAAGGGATTCTGTGTTCCTTTTCTTGGTATTGGCGGCGACGACGCCGGATACAAAAGGAAACAATACACACGCGAAAGGCAACAACAACAAAAAATAGAAAGGACGGGACATGCAAGTGTGGAATTTTTTATGTATGTATATGGCCTGGAATGGATGTTTGCATGCCACGTATCCTTTTTCATTTCGGTGGTGTTGTTTTTTTTTTTTTTGGTATGATACGTCGGTAGGTAGAGCGATATAGAGTACTTGTAGAGGTATCTAACGAAATTCCATGTTTAAAAATGATGCGGGGGTGAGAGGGATGATGATCTCCGTGTGTGTGTGTGTGAAGTAATTTTCCCTTTTTGGAATAGTGTGTCCTAGTTTAATCCTTTTGTTTATTGGCTTTTGGTTGTTTTTTTTTTGCAACCTGAACTGGAGATTTGGTTCTTTAAGGGAGTTTTGCAGAATCCTTTTGTTTTCTTTGGGGTTAACGCTGCAATTAATTATCAAGTAGGACCCTCCATATGGGCATAGGAGGTAAACAGTTTTCGTTCTAGATTTAGCTGTCCTCGTTTTCAACTGCTTGCTTCTATGTGTTCGATCAGTCCGACGTCTCAGTTAGATTCTAGCGCAGATTTTCCTCTGGCTTACTCAAAAAGCGTGACCGATCCACAGCCACTTGGAATCTCATAGTTTGTCCAGTATTACTCCAAAGGTCTTCTTCGATGGAGATGATTATAACTGGTCCAGAATATACGCCGGGGACATTTAGTGCAAGCATAGCTACTCCTTCAGTGGCAAGACAACACAGAGCGGACCTTAGTCTCCTCACTTTTAGGTTTCCTAACATTTATATTTGTTATTGTGAAAGGGTTGTTAGCCGCCTTCGCAAAGATTAAAGTGGCAGATTAGAGCTACTCAGCCTTTCCTCTCTATTCGGAACCGGGTCATCATCCGTACTGATCATAAAATAACCTTCGTACTCTTAACCTTTTTGTCGCGCTTCTTTCCATCATAAAGCATCCGGTTCATACATGGTTCGTATGTAGTATCCCCAACGAAGATACAAGCACGCAGCCTAGGACTCAGGACCTTCGCAACCCACTAGGCCAAACTGTATCCTGCAAGCACCTGGCTAATTTGTCTGCCGCCCAATCCAGCCCACCATGACGCTGGGATTTCAGTGTTCATGCTACATGATCTAGCTTCAACATTCTTCCACTACGGACCAGAAAGGACACAATGCGGAGCACTTTTTCTCTCTAAATGATCGAACGCAGCCGATACCGATATGAGACACGGATCACTTCCTGAGTCGGGCCCAAGGCGAAATTGTGCGCTTCGATTCCAATGAAGCCTGTAGACTATTTTGGCAGAGTATAAACGGAGGCATACCGTCCAGAGGAAGGGCTGATTTCAAAGTGATCTGCCGTCGAAGGACTCTTCATCTACCAAGGAACATCTCGATGCAATTCAGGTCACGAAAGAATCGTTTCAAAAATTTTTGAAAATAACCGAACTCCAGTTAGCAAAAAGCTTTCGGATGGATCAAGAAATTTCATTAAATCGATCCCGAAACCGGAAGTTTCTTCAGAGCCCCTTTCTCTCCTTTTGCCTTCTAACAAAATTATGTTTGCAGAATTCCGGAAAAGACTGATATTGTGATTGAAATTTCCAATTTTCTTTGACGAAACAACTCGAAAAATGAGCAATTTTTGAGAGAGGGAGGGGGGGGGGGGGGGGTTTCCGCTACGACGCCAATCGAGCTACATAGGTTCTTTTAAGTTGTTTTTCTTAATAAAACTTTAAGAACCATTAAGAAATAAAAACTTTTCATAATAAAACAAAAGCTCGATCCTGAGCAGCGGTCTTTAATTGTCGACAGGACTTTTTCCTTCCTCTGGCCTTTCGTCGACCAAATCGACGTCTTTCTCGAGATTCATATCTAGAGAGCTTTAATGTGTAATTATCTCCTCCACATGCCGCAATCCCTTCTCTATCTTTTGTTTTCCGCTTAATTAATTTTTTTATTTAATTAAATTTTCTAAATTTTGAATTCAAAGTTTTTTTTTAAAGAAAAAAAAAATTTTTAATAGAAAAAATTCGTGAAATGTGATCGCAAAAAATCAAGCGGAGAAAAATTATAACAACTAAACTTGTGACCATAAATTGAGATAATTGTTTAAAATAATAGAAAATAAATTAAATTAAAAAGAAAAATTGTGAAAATTTCTAAAGCAAACTTTTTCAATTCAATTGAATTTCGTATCCTTGGAGAGAAGACAGACAGCAAAAATTATACCGGATAAAAAGGTACGTTTATTTTTATTTTTTTTTTAAATTTTAAATTTAGAGAAAAATGCTTTAAGGGACGGACAAGAAAAACTGATCACGAGAGCATTTCCTTTAGAATAGCGGTCTCCGGCATCTGATAAAATTAAAAAATTACAAAAAAAAGTTCACACATCGCAGCCCTTTTTTAAACCGCACAAAAATCGAATTAATCCAGGGGAGGGAGAGGGGGCTTGAATAAAAATTTTATTAGAAATTTCATGGGACCCTCTGGCAAACCCACCTTGAAAAAAAAAACTGAATAAGCTCAGAGAGTTCCAGTGGGGCCTAAAAAAACCACCACCAACCTAAACTACTTTGAAAAAAAAAAAAAAAAATTACCTAACCCAAGGAGCTCAAAGAAATTTAAAAATTTTAAAAATCTCTGCAATCTTCCTTCGTCGTCGCGATTCTCCATTAAAAAAAACTCCAGGGGGTTCGCGGATAGATCCGCGTAGCTTTTATACTTTTCAAGGAAGTCGAATAAAGTTCAGTGCGATTTTGTTTGGGAGGTGGTAGAATGTTACGTTTTTTTTTATTGATTGTAATGATTGTAACCAAACCGGAAAAAATTAACGATTCGCATTTCAAATGGAACGGAATTAGATGGTTAGCGTTGTTGTTATTACTTTTCTTTAGTTTTTTTTTTTTAATCTTATTAATCAGAAATTTTTAGAGTCGAAACAAATCAAGCTTAGAAATTTCAACTAATCGCATTGACATGAGATTAGCGCGCTGTGTCGTTAATCTCCTAGAAACCGGTTGTTATTTTTTTTTAATCAGAAAAGTTTTTTTTTCTGTATAAGGGGAAGACCCCCCGCCCGCTTTCACTCTTAAATAGCAAATCGAGTAAATCTCTTAAGCTTAGTATGTTTTAGATTTTAAATCGTCGCAACCGTCTTCGCAATCCAATCGGAATAATTGTTGGAATTTCCAAAAAGGAAGAAAGGGAGGGAGACTCTTGATTAGGTTGTGATGAAATAAAAACAAAGAGACAAGAAAAAAATAAAAAATAGGACACGAGAAAAAATAAATCGATGCACATTAGACTGGAAATTGTTCTCTGGCTATGAAACGTGATTGCGCAAGTGATAGGACATTAAATCATTGCAAAAAGAAAAACTGCCCCCCATCATTGTCGCATATCCTTCTCTCCAAACTACCCTCCCTTTGCTTTTTTTTTTTGGTTTCAATCGCAGGTGCTAACAAACACACTACTAAATAAATTGATAGAAAATATTTTTTTTAATGGAAGCATCACACCGCCACCTCTTGTCTTCGTCCTTTTCCATTTATTATATACGTGTGTCGAGTGATGCGCGGGTGGTGAATGTCTGGACTATTTTTCCTTTTATGTAGCCGCACTGTTTCTATGAGGGGATTTTTCTTTTTCCGACCGTGTACATAGAAAAGGAATTTTTTGTTGAATTTCGTGGGATTTAGCGATGATGAGCGGGAAGGGATGGTTTTATTTCCCCGAACATTTTATGCTTGGTGAGAATTTTGACACTTGATCAAATTCGATATTTTGCGATAATTTCGAGAAGAATTTTAGTATGCAATCGCACGCGTTTAGGATTCAGGATTTTTGGGATGGAAGGGCAGCAGCATAATAGGTATCAAGCGGTAGCAGTAGAAATAAACTGATAAAGATTGATGGGGTTAAAACTGTAGACATAGTTAAAAGCTAGGATTAAAACGTAACAGGACTACAACTGGGCGTAAAGCGCCATCGTGCGATACTCTAGATGCAAGAGAATTTTTTTATTTTAAGAAATTTTTGTAGGGGAAGTGGTAGAGGGAGTGACGACATTCAACTAAATTTTTTCACATCACGCTAAGGTTGCTATCAAAATGTTTTATAGAAAATTTAGGATTCAAAAATTTAATAGGAATTTATCATTTTCGTAGATTGAGGTGACCAAGGTATACCAAAGCAGGCAGCGTGCTGGAATGCGTCGATCGGGATTTGAGCTCACGACCTTCGCATTGTAAACCAAGACGCTACCCACTAGGCTACACACTAGCATGATTTGGTATTGCGCACCCCTTAAAGCATAATTTTTCTGGTTTTTATTTTAATTTAATTTTGTTATAATTTTTCTCCGTATTATTTCAAAATGGTAGAGAAATAGAGAAACAGATGGGAGAGAGAAAGAGTGAATAAGAAATATATTACAAAACGCAGATAAAATTTTTGGTAGAAAGAATATAAAAAAAAAAAAAATTTTAATATAATTCGAAGGACTGCTTTTGTTTTTTTTTTCATTCAAATTTTTTTTATTTATTTATTTTGTTTTCTAAGTTTCTAGAATTTTATTGTATTTTTAAAAAATGTTTTAGTGGGAATGTACAACAAACGGTGGAGCCGTTAGAGATCTAAATAAGGCATTCGGTATCTTTCCCTATCAGCCCCCCCCCCCTCCTCCTCCTTCGCTTTGTGGAGACGAGGTTAGGTTAGAGTGGACACCTTAGCCCACATAGACCCTTTGGGACCTATAGTGATACCACATGAAAATAAGAAAAACCTAATATGTTGAACTTGATTGCTCCAGAGATCCACAGTTCTTGTATCAAAACTTCCCTTCTCCAGGGTGAGCAGCAGTTCCGGCGAAGCTAAGCTACTGACTACTACGGACGGGGTATGAATAGCGTCCGAATCTGCGTTCATAGAGATTTTTCCACTGCGGAAGTCAGGGTTTCTATCCTCAGAAGATTCTGGGGGTTCAGAAAAGCTTGTCAAGGCCTTCGGTATCCTTTTGCCCTTTCTGGAAGTTAAAACAAATCTTCGCGCGCAGCGAGCGTTTGACGCACGTTAAATTCGTCTATTTGGTTGTACTTAACATAAAGTGACCGATAATAACCTTACCGAGAGCCAACGACTCCCGAATATCCTGAATATAACTGGACAGACCAAGATAGGCATGGAGATTCCTCCGAAGAAATTCGCAAAAAAATTTCGTGTACGACCAATAGCAGAGTTTCTGGTTCCGTTTCGAAGCCCGAATCCTTGCTATCCGTGCGAAGGAATTCACCACCGCCATTTAGCCATGGTCATGATGCGACTATCCACCTCCATTCCTTTCGTTTCCTTTCTAAATTTGAACGAAACGAAAAAAAAAAAATGTATTTGTCCAGTGTAATGTTGTCGAGTAGAGCTTTATGCAGTTTTTTTTGGCGTGGAGTTAGGGGAGGGCGGAGCAAAGCGAGCTGTTGCAGAAGGAACTTGTAGTGATCTTGGAAGAGGAGAATGAGGAGAAACCCTCCAAACCGCGCATATACCTACGTTGAAAACCAACTCTGATTGACTCAATGATGGTTTCGAAAAAAAAAACCGAAAAAAAAACTTCTCTTGCTCTAATGATGATGATGACATTTGAATGGGAAACCCACAGTGACATTAAGTACTCTTGTGTCGCACAATGTCTCCATTCATTAGTGGAGTGTCTAGGGCTATTCGACCTCAATTAAAAATAATCGCTTGCTGGGTTTTTTTTTGTGTTGATGGTTCCGCGAGCCACTTCACATCGGCCACACGTGACGTATTGTGCTTTGAGTAGTTATCCGAAGAAGAATAAGAGCCTCACATATATACACATATATGTTTCATCTCCCTCCGATCGATTTAATTCTATTGAAAGAATTCTCTCGGAAATTTTCCCAATCTGGGAAGAATTTTTCAAAATAAAAGTCCCAAATGGGATCAAAAATGATCCGAAAAATACCTTTGCATAAGACTTCACACCTGAAGAATGCATATTTTTTTTTTTTTTTGATAGCTACAATAATGATGACCATGATGGCGGCTTTGTTAGCATTGCGATAAAAGAAAAACTAGAAAAAATTACGATAATTGTCTGAGAAAAGTGTTGGGGTCTTTTTCATAATTTTTTTCGGTTTGTTTTTTTTTTTTTGTAATCGGCGCAAAAGAAGGAAAATATTGAAGTGACGCGTTTGACATGTCTGTGACAGCTCTATGACGCACGATGCAAAACCTTTTTAAACGAAAGAAAATTTAAAATATTGCTTTTTGTTTTCTTTTTAACCGTTTTTTCGGATATAGTAAGACATCTTCTCCTTCTTCTACAATGGCGCTACAACCCAAATCGTACCTTGGCCTCCTGATATTCAGGTTCCTTAACATTTTTCATTACTTATTGTGGAAGGGTTGTTAGCCCTTCGCACAACCCTCTTTCTACGAATTTTTCATTTTCTGATATATCCAAGCAGGCAATGTGCCGGAATTATATATTGCGCGGACCGGGATTTGAACTCACGACCTTCGCATTACAAGACCAACACACTACCTACTAGGCTATGCCCTAGCTTACAGTAAGACATGCATATTACAAATTACCGCAACTTAATAAGCTGTCAAGAAAATTGAAACATTCACATTTGCATGGGAGTAGTTACTTTTGACAAAAACAAAAATCCAACAATGCCGCAAATTCAATCCTTTGAGACTGTAATCCGGTGATGTTCTCCTCCGATCTACTGCCACGTACGGTTTTGAATCGCAACGGCTATCTTGGTCTGTTCACCACCAAAGTTTGTCGTTGAAGATGGCCCGAATATCCCGGACACATTTGTTCACAAAAGTTAACCGGTTCTTGGCAAGCTCAACCCGGCCACCTTCTTTCAGAAAGGCGAAAGGATACTACCGAGGACCTGAGCCCATTCCAGCATACTGCCTGCTTGGTCGCCTCAATCTACGGAAATGAAAAATTCGTAGTTGGAACGTTCTGCGAAGTGCTAACAACCCTTTCACAATGAAATGAACCTGAAGGCCAGGAGGCGAAGGTCCGATTTGGACTGCAGTGCCATTATAGAATGGAAACTCTCAGTTTGTAGCCAGCCCCGACTGAAGGATCATCTCAACGATGCCAATATTTGTGATTTTTTTTTTAAACCTGATACCATGAAAATGAGTTTCCTCATTGCCTTTTCTCGTAT
This sequence comes from Chorisops tibialis, assembly GCA_963669355.1. Taxonomy (NCBI): domain Eukaryota; kingdom Metazoa; phylum Arthropoda; class Insecta; order Diptera; family Stratiomyidae; genus Chorisops; species Chorisops tibialis. The sequence goes on along the minus strand of OY770265.1, from coordinate 785,541 downwards.
TTTTTTGTTATTTCTTCTTTGCTACGAGAGAGAGAACGAGAACTAGCTTACTTGTGTGCCGTTTTGTTATTCCCTTTCGCTTCCGGCTTACCCCCCCCCCCCCCTTCTCCGCTCTCGTCTGTTTTCTTGCATTTATGCGTGATGTCTGGAGCGTTGTGATTAAACGCAATGTCTCAAAGAAAACGGGAAAACGACTCAAAGGACATTTTCCGTATTGAAGATATTGTTGACTAAAAAGTTGCCGTATTTTGCAGGGGGGGGGAGGGGGATGAAGCGAAACGAGTCTGAAATCCCAGATGACTTCAAAGAATGTACATTCATCGGTTTTCGATATTGAAAATCGGGAAAGGATGGATATCCCATCCGAATGGGAAATGATGATAGCGATAGGATTCAACAGAGGAAAGAGCGGAGGATTGGAGAGAGTATGCCGACTTCTAAGTGATCCGCCATGTGCTGTTTGAATAGCTCTCGCACCCCCTTGTGGGTTTTGACAACGAAGTTTTTCATCCACCCACTCCATCTTACGACTTTTATTTTACATAAAATAAGTTTCTTTGTTTTTTTTTTTCATTTTTTGTTCTGACGAAAGATTGAAAATTAGAATTTTACAGGTAGCGGGCGACTAATCATCCTGGACCTGGTAATCGGGACAGAGTAGAAAATCTCTATGATTGCAAAATAGATAAAGGATGCGAGGGTGGAAGGTGGAGTGCCGGCATAATGAAGTGTGCCGTGATTCAGATATGCAATGAAAAGAAAGGAAGCAGTTTTTCGTGCTTTCCTCAAAACCATCGGGAGGGGGGGGGAAGATAAGCTTCGATGTTCGCTGGAAATTAAGGCCGAAGAGGCGTAAAATCCGCACTGAGGAAAGGCTTCAGGAACCGGGCGAAAATTTTTCAGGAAACGAAGAAAAGAGCATCGCATTTCGAAATTTTTTGCCACAAATTTCTGAATTTCTTGAACTCGTTTCGAGCGTTTTTCAACTCGTTTCGAGCGTTTTTCAACTCGTTTCGAAATTATGAATTATTTAACGATTAATCGCACCTTTTTCGCTGAAATTCGAAGGAAACAAGTAAGATTTTGTTAATCAAGCCTGCAGTTAGTTGATAGTTTTATGGATAAAGGCGGAATTGGGTTTTTGTCTGCTTAATCCTCATTGACAAAGCATACACAAAACAGAACTACACATCATGCTTTTTTCGAGAGCGAAAAAAAAATAAATAAATCGACGAGCATTTAGCGGAATGCGCTATTGCTTGACATATGTAAGAAAATATTTCTCATAAGAAACCGGTCTCGAAGATCTTGCTTAGATTTTTTTTTCCCAATGTGCCCGGTCTGGATTTGATGACCGTTTTCTTCTCCATTCTAGAGAATCTTTACAAGAAACATGTAAAAGAGCAATGCACTAGAGAAGTGTGGTGGTGTGGTGTTTTATTAGTTTTTTTTTTTTTTAAGAAGGTCCTCCACTTCTTGGATTTTATGATAAGGAGAAGACAGAGAATTTTAGAGATGATCGACAGACTTGAAGAGTTCTATGGAAGGATCTCATCGACCCGTAGAGGTTTTAAGCAACAATATTCAGGCGATCTTGCAACTGACAAGAAACGATCTGATCATATAGTTCGTGATTTCCCCCGTTAAGGGCCGGTTTTATAGTTTAAAAACTGCTCGGCTCTAACGTATGAAATTCGCAGTTTGAAGCAAATGTTCGTTGTGACCGGAAAGCCGGGGCCTCTTAGAGTGAAACAGTTTCAGAAGGAAAACCGGTTTATCATAATCTTAGGCCCGATCATGACCATGTGAGGATCACTGATCCGTTCTACTACTTCGTATGCGACAGATCTACTACCTTTTCGACTCTACTACTGGTGCGGTCCGTTCTCTCCGAGAAAAATGGTAAAATGAAGAACTACAATCTTGATTTTACCTGAACCTTGGGCCTTTCTCAGGTATGACTCAAAGTACGTCGCAGGTATGCGCACATAGGTATCAAGCCAAGACGAATGCGCACTCGGATCACCGATATCCAAAAATTTTTCGCCTTGGTCGCATTCTACCTTTTGTGTGTGCGCGATGCAGCCTGCCGCGATGCCCTCGAGTCAGACAGAGTGAGTGCGAGCCGACAGCGTGAAAGGGAGCCTCTCCTCGAATTTTAATCGAAAATTTTTATTTCTAATTTTCTTTGTCACAGCAAGATTTGTAAGTCAAGTATTTAAGCTAGCGTAAAAAAAAACAGAGAGAGGAAACTTTCCCCAGTCTCGAGCCATAACCTTTTATAAGGTGCGTGCACTCTAAGCGCAAGACTACGCCAAAACCAATTCCTCATTACAAAAAAAAACCCCCGACTTTTTCTCAAATAAAGCCTAAGTAGGTTAATGATTCGATCAATTAAGCGGGACAGACGATAGAAGGCTTTCTATGATTTAACTATCACTTTTGAAATTTTGCCTTTGGCTAAAGGGGTCGGGGAGCGGAGTGGAGTGTAGGAGGACTATGTCGCTAGAATTAACGAAAAATTTCTATGAGGAATTGTTTTTGTTTGTGTTCAAGTCTTACAATCAAGAGGGTGCGGCAACACTCGAGAAGAAGCTCAGCAAATTAAAGGCTAACAATCTCGTAAGATAGGTTTCTTGGAACCGGCGAAGATCTTAGAGAACAGGTCTCTGAGTTTGGAAATAACGCCGGAGAAAAGGCTTCTGGAATCGGCGAAGCACTCCTGAAAAAGGGAGGCCTGAATCACTGGGGAAAAGCTGCGATGGTTGTAGCGGACAGAAATGTGGAAACAACCAAGGCGGAGAGCTTCAAGAATCAGCGAAGCTCCTCGAAGACAGGCATCCAAATCCGGGAACAGACCTGAAGGAAAGGCTTCTGGAATCAGCGCAGCTCATAGAGGACATGCCTCGAAACAACCCGCGATACAAAGGCTTCTGAAGCCAGCATTCTGGAGGACAGGCCTCTGAATTTGGAAAGATCGACGGAAGAAAGGCTACGGGTACCGGCGTTTCTAAAGGACAGGCCTCTGGATCCGTAATCAACTCCGGTCGAAAGGCTTCCGAAATCAGCGCTTCCTCTTAAAGGAGAGGCATCAATCTTATTAATAGCGAACTGAAGGAACTAAAATTGGAAATAAGTCTTCGTCTGAGAAGTCCCTGCGAGATTTACGTGAGCATGTGAACCCAAATGGCAGGCAGAGTTCCGGATGCCGTCATCCCAAGGGCGGCAGTTGCACATGAGAAGCGAAACGGTCGTTCCAAAAAAATGAAGCATTGATGTAGTGTTGGAATTTCGACTAATAAAAGAACCCACTCATTCACCATTGCCTTCTATTCTCTTCCTTAATCTTTTCACTTTGTTTGTATCGGCATTAAAACGACGGTGTATAGTGCAGAAAGAAAATAATGCAAACGACTTAGTGGCACGCCATGAGAGAAAGAAAAACTATATGGAGGTGGATTGGGCAAACCTGCTGCAATCTTTCCTTGCTGGTAGGCGGCAGAAGGGAGTTAGAAAACAAGGATAAAGGTATTTCACTCCTCATGTTCAAATAGATTAACATATACGTTTCGCTGCCTCTTTCTTCATTCGCGATAGCAGATTGAATTTTATGACTTCATTGCCAGTTCTGTTCCCTCCCGCAATATATCCGCAAAATACAATCGTCGAGCGCCTTTTTCTCGCTGTCTTTAAAGAGAAACACGCAAAGTTAGAATCCTTCGGTACAAGCCAGGACAGTCCTTTTCTCGTGATGGTAATCGATTCCCTTTTCCGGTACTTCTAGCTCAGAGGTTGGATTCGGGGCTTTAATTGGTCACATTATTGTCAAAAAAAAAAGAAGAAGAAAATAATAATTTAGAAAAGCATATTGGTAAGGGTATGTAGATGACGAACATGATGAATTGAGTGTCACATTGAAAATGGCAAAATTCAGAAAAATCTACCCCGATAGTGTGAGGGCTATGACTTGATCTCATGCGAAGGATCTTACTAAGAAAATTTCCGAAACTGAGGATTCTTTAAAAGCAATGGAAGAGAGGGAGGGGAAAGGAGAGAGGGTCAAGATCCGTTTCTGGCCAGTATCTCCATCATTTCGGATTCCCTAAAAACCACAACTACCCAATGACCACGAAAATTTCCCCGAATCAATCAAAACTACACACACACACACAATCGATCCAGAATTGAATCAGGGAAAATTTCTTCTTCGAAATGAACAAAAGCCCACAAACACTCTCGTGTTATCTTCGGAGATGATAAGTGAATTTTGTGGGTCAATATTTTCTCAATGGGGGGTGTGCTGAATTTATTTATTGAAAATGTTTTATTCGATAAGTTTTCGGCTGTTGTTGCTGTTGTTTGTTTACTGAGTGGCTCATTTAGGAATGATAAGATAAGAAAACTGTGTCCCAAAACTTTCCGAAATTGCATTAAAAATACCCAGAAATGTTTGTTTTTGTAGATTTTCAATCGCTCCTTTCTAGAGTTTGGACTTTGTTGTATTTGTTCGGATTCGGCTTTCAAAATTGAAAACCAATCAGCATTAAGAAAATTCACCCAGCAACGCAATTCACTCGATAAGAGTAATGTTGGATGGGCTAAAAAATTTTAAGAAAAAAAGGAAAAGTTCTCGTTTTTTTCCCCCTTTTCGTGGAAATTTTAACGCGTTGAACGCATCCTAACCATGACGATTGATTGTTCGTTTCGAGTTTTGGTCGTTGAATTCGTATCGAAAGTCTCCCTAAATTCGTAGATAGTGGCGCCATAGATAGAGGTCAGAAGGCCAAGGCCTCATTAAACTATCCGGTTAATGCTCGTTTTAAACTTTGCCATCGAAAAAGTGATGCCTTCCATCCCCTTCCGTTTTTTTTTCTTCTTCCTATTGATCTCCTTCAACAAAAAGAGTTTTCCTTAAGAGTAGTTCGCGAGCTATGCAAAAAAAAAAAAAGGCAAAAGAAAAGCGCTTCAATAAAAACGGTAAAAAAAAATCACAGCAAGAATAATAGAACTAGGTTGCCTCCTGCTCAATTACTGGGGGGAGGTTATGTATAGAGCGTGGCAGTAAAAAAAAAAAAAGGAATTCTTATGCAAAAGTAACCTCCCTCTATCACCCCCAACGATCACGGGGCGATGAAACCACTTGACCCAGAAAGTGCCGTACACATTTTAAGTGCTTGCAAATGGAAATACACATCGTGAAATTCTTAATCTCATTCGTTGATACACTTCCAGGTTTTATTTTCATTTTTTTCCCCATTTGTAAAGAAAAGTAATAAAATACCGAACGTTGATTAGCGGGATTAGTGGGGCGATAGAGTGACGAATGTGTATTTACGGTGAACGGGTGGAAAGAGACGCGCGGCACCGCTTAATTAACAACCACCCGATTTACCATAGGAAAACGGGGATACCATCGAAAGCTCTGCGAATAGTAACGAGTTCATACACCGTTGAAATATTAAGAGCTTTTCACTAACCTCCCTCGCTACACTCGCACACACCTTCCTCGCATATACAATCTTCCCTCCCCAATTACAGTCACACGCATACACCGATCATATCCATGTATTATTCCCATTTTTTTTTCTGTAAAGTAATCCTGTGAAATCCATTATTGAGCCACTACGGGGCAAGAGAATCCACCCCATACCCACTAAACTCTTTCTTCGCGGAAAGGAAAGTCCTTCCGTCTTAAGTGATTCGAGAGGGGTGGGGGGCGGGGAGAGGGCACGATACTTTTGGTCCTTACTACGTGCGACATCTCTCACACTTTACCTATGTTTCGATTGAGGTCATCCATCTTTCGTACTACCTTAAAAGGAAAAGCCCACAACCCCCGTCCGTATTTGATAGTACGGAACTAAACTGTTCCACTGACGGCACTGAATCACCATCGTACAAGTACTGCGCGGAGGGCGGTGGAGGATTCCCGCGATGTTTGACGATGATTGAGGACACATAGAAAGGTTTGAGAAAATTTTGTTGGTCATTGCGACCCTATGGATTGCCAGGATTGCGTGGGGAGGGGTAGGGAGAGGCAAGGGGCGCCCGCATTCCAACAATTTGCGTTTATGCTCGCCAGTTGATTAACCGATTGCGCTATTTAACTGTACCAGAATTATTGACAAGTGAAAAAAATTAACACCCCCGGCCGCCATTCCTCCGGACTAATTCGAATCTTCAAAAATTCCACGATTTTCCGAGATCCAAGCCAACAACAATAAATCCCTGAGTGTAGGCAGGGCGGTGCTCATATTGAAATTAATCGTGTGTCATCAATTGACCCGTAGTTACTCGCTTTGTCTATTACCATGGAGTTTGGAACCACTTCAGAATCATGATGTTGCCGCCCACTCAACCTTTTTTTCTTTCAAATTGAACGAAAGTGTGTGTTGTAATTGTGGAAGAACTTCTATCCAGTCTGACATCATATCTATCGAATTTCATAAGGAATATATTTTTCTTCCAATTCAGATCAAAAATTACGGATGATATGATGTCCTCCTCCTTATCGAACTGGCTATTCCGCCATCATTTCGGCCTGCCTGCGAGGAGAGAAAGGAACGAACGAAACCATGAAGAGGATCCTTCTTATACTTAGTGGGTGGTGGGCAATTTTTTTTTTGTTCTCGATGGATGATATGAAGAGTATCGACGCACACCTTGTTACCGTCACCCAATCACTAGGATATTAATAACCGGGGGAAGGGATTCGCTATTCTAACGATGTAAAATTCACAAAGTGAATTCTCATCCCTTTTCAATCATCCTCGGCCATTTTCCTCCGGAATTTACTCAAAAATAAATGTCAAAAACATTTTCCTATGCATCCTGGAATTATTTTTCTCGCTTTTTCTCCGTATTGTCTGCTATCTGCGTTCATGGCCTCCCCCTCGATGAAAATGAAAGTGTGACCAGAATTGAACGGACTGGTCAGTTCCGTCCCTTCGAATTTTATGTTGCCTTCCGTAGATTTGCAATGTTCGTCCCCAAAATGATGAGTGGTGGAATAAGGGTGGCAGTCTTTGAAGTTACTGATTTTGGAACAGATGTAGAAATAGCATAGTTTCAACTATATATTCCTTAACCACTCATCTTCAGAGTTCACAACGTTCCTTCAACTAAAACTCAATGAACTTGGAATTATTTTCAACAATGCCAGACCACTATACAACATCGCACGGTGGTGAGAATGATAATAATAGAAACAAAATGGGCGACATGAATGTGGGGGAGGTTTGAGATTGATTCAGAGATCAGAAATCAAACTAAATTTAGATTTCCCAATAATTAAATTGAGGGGTGCAATATTGGATTAGAGAGGGCGATATGGATGTGCTTCAAATTGAGCTTTGAAAAATTTAACTAACATTGAAATTCGCCCATAAATTTAAAAGAAAAAGGAAATGGCCCCTATAGCCGTCGCTTTTTTCGCGCGAACTTTTACAGTTTCCTTGCAGCCACACGTTATGGGAAAAATCGATATCAGCAAAATTAAGTGATAGCGACAGACACAATCACAGAGTGGATCATAAGACCCTCGCTTAAATCAGGGGGACGGGGGGCGGGGAGAGCACAGCAATTTACGAAGAAAAAAAATCAAAATTTAGATGCATATTAAAAGGCAATAACAACAACTTGCAGGATCCATAAGTGTGTTCCGTCTTCGTCGACGACGATGATAAGAAATGCCAGTCTGGTCGACTTTCCACATGCCGCACACGGTACTACACCATCCGAAAGACATTTGCCGCTCCCTGGAACGTAAACATATGCCTAGAGTTGAAGATTATCACTCTCGTGTTCCCCTTCGTTTCCCCCCTGGACCCGGAGCATCTTAACGACCACAACATCCCGAGATTACCTTTCCGTGCGGCGGCGGCCCCTTTATTTCTTATTTTTTTCTTCGACACAATTTATTTCCCTTAGTGCTTCGAAAACGCGGAGGGCCATGCTGTTTAGTAGTGGCGTCTTTAAATGCTTCTTAATGTGTGCGCGCGCGTCTTAAGAAGCAGGGCGCGCTGCTGAGAGTTTTTATGACTTCTGCCTGTAGTATCAAAGAATTCCACTACTTTGAAATTCGCCAAAAATTACAGTATGGTATTTTTGTTGTTTTCCTTTTTGAAATTCAAGGGGAAAAAAAAAACTCTCGGAAATTGAACCCAAAACAGGTCATAAAAAAACCCAAAATATAAAAACAGATTTCAGTGTGTGCACCCCGGTAAAAACCGAATGCCGCCTTAATCTTGAGTAGGGATCAAGGCAACCACTTAGCTTAAAACTAAGATATTACCAGCAGTATTTCTTAATAAGAGAAATCCGAGAAAAAAATATGGGAAAATATTTTGAGAAAAAAAAAAAACGGAAGTGATCTTAAAATATCGCTGATAGGAATTCGTTAAGTGCAACCGTATGTCACAGAAATTGGCAGAGAGATGGGGATAGAGGACAGATGAAGGAGCATCGTAGCTAGGAGACGGTGAGGGGGACCCCAACACCTGAATGGTTCACCACAAATATTCACTTTCAAACTAAATTATCAAAAAATTTTCACTTATACATCTTTTGATTTTGGGGTTATCACCGCGAAACAGATACAGTGCCTCGGATAAGGACGGTGACGACAATTGGCATTCGAAAAAGGACCAGGACTGGCTCCTCAAACGCCCTGATCCCTGCTGTTTCGCAGGCTTTGGATAGCCGGATATGGGGGCGAGAGAGATGGTCTTGAGTATCGGATAATTTAGGTCTACGAAGTCAAAAGGTAAACGGAATTCACTAAGGTGGAGCGACGAAATTCGAGATTTGAGGAAAGGTTACAGAGCTAGATATGATTTAAGCTGTTCCTCGATTTCCCCCATGTTTTTGGGATATATCCCCGCATAAGATTTTTCTTAAAGATCCGTATCATTGCTGGCATTGCGGGGAATATTTTATCTACTCCGGCAGATTTGTAGTGCTTAAGGGTGTTAATCGCCCATCTAATCTTTTCCGGAGTAAAGATTTTGCCAGCAATGCTATTGTCGAAAGGAATTTGACGCTACATCCTTTCCTCTACTTCGAAATCTTCAATGTTGTTGATTTTTTTGCAGCCCGGGAAATGTGTTACCAATAACACTTCAAGAGTTTCCGTGTTGCTTTTAGTTAAGGACACTGTTTGGAGTCTTGAAGCTGTTGGGAGTTCATCTTCGCCATGACTCCCCCCCCCCAATCAACAAATTTCTGTAATAAAACTTATAGAGCGAAAATTCCAATTTTCTGTAAGTTGTTCCATTTTCGAAAAAAATTGTCGTTTCTTTTTTTCGGATGAATTTTCGTCATTATCCACATGAATCCCGAAAGCGTTTAAACAGTGGGAGTTCGTAACCTTTTAAATAACGATAATGCGATCTGTTTTTTTTTTATTCAAAATTTATTTATTTAAGCTCCAGATTTTAATCTGTCAATCGATCGCACGGTCAGTTTAGCTTTGGACTTGTGTCGGACGCGGTTCTTTTCCTCCAAAGCTTACACTATCGGACGACTTAAAGACCTCATTGATCGTTTTTTTTTTCTGCCATCTTAAAAGGATTTGAAAGAAAAGAAAAAAACAAAATAGAATTTAATACTTTTTACTTTACTTTTGGAAACGAAATTTCTCGTGGCTTCTTTTTTTAGGATTAAAACGATATCTAAATTTTTTTTTTCTTTTTCTTTTTCTTCTTCTGCTGTCACGAATCTATAAGATTACGCTGGAGATTTTCGATGGAAGAAAAAAATAAATAAATAAATAAAATAATAGATAAGACTGATGGAGAGGAAGAAGACGACGAAACGAATTTAAGAAAGCCGATAAATTATCGGATTGCGGAGTATCATAATTTTTTGGATATGGAGAGATTAGAGGTGGTTTTTTTTTTTTTTTTATTATTATGTTTATTGTCGCGCCTTATGTCTTGGGAGGAAGAGGAGGCGACTAAACGCACCACTTAAGAAAAGAAGAAGATTGAAGAAGGCAGCATGTGACGACAACGAAATTGTCTTTGTATCGTTTTTCTCGATCGGCCGAGAGACCCCACAGCTGCGTCTCTTTTTTCGATAATTTTTCGAATTGGGCGCGGGTTTTTTGTTGTCGGGGGTACTTAAGTGATATTTTAGTCATCGATTTTGGAGGAAGCTTTATTGAAATCCCACATCTTTCTTAGATTTTTTTTTTTTCACAAAATTGTTGTCATGGACGATAAAAAGTGGGATTTTTTTTTATTTAATACATTTTTTTTTAAACATGACAATGGTTGAAGTTTTTTGCTAGGACTGCGCAAAATAGAAGGGTCGCATATTTTTTTCGGATAAGAAAAGTTAAAGTATTTTTATTAATTATGACCGCTTTGTCTGTGTTTTTTCACGATAACTCGATTAAACGTGCACAAAACAGAGTGGGAGTGGTTGCAAAAGATCGGGCACATTACCGAAAAGATCGGGATTGATTGAAAATTATTGCCAATCGGGAACGAAAGTTATGAGCGTTCAGCTAAAAAAAATATCCCAATGCTGAAGTTCGAAAAATAAAAACTTTTTTTTTCCAAGTTTTCGTAGGAACTTTCGGCGGTAGTAGTCCTGTTGGGAGTACTTCCGACGTTGAAAGCCTTCAATATAAATGACAAACTGATAAATCCGGTGTGCCGGACACTTAAATTTAATTCTTTTTTTTTTAAATAAAATTATATTTTTTTTCTAATTTTTTTTTTAAAAATTTTTCTCACAGGAATTTGTGACGGAGAAGAAGAAATCACACAACCGCTTATCTTAGCCGAAAGCGAGAGAAAAATTTTAGAAATATGCTTGAAAATCGAATTCGAATTGAACGATAGAGAGAGGGAGATCAGGAGAGAGAAAGAGAGAGAGAGAGAGAGTCGCATGAAAAATGTTGGAAAAACGATTATTCAAAAGTTAAAGTGTGGTAAGTAGTTTTTTTTTCGTAATCTTTATTGTAGCTTTTGACTTTATGTGCAACGCATACGGGGCAATTCCGGAACTTGCTATGTACAGTACAGTGCACACAACGAACCATCCTGGATGGAGAGCGTATGACACAATGATTTTCCGGCGACGGAATTAAGGCATTCGATAAAAATCAATGAATGGATCAATCCCTTAAGGTTCACTTCTTGCTCCGACTCTGTTCTTAATTTCCATAAATCACTTAATCCGCAGCATCCGAGCCAAGTTACTGTTTTCCGAACGATCGACGCTATCGATTTCTCCAACTACTTTAACAAAATATAAGTAGATTATTGTTGTGAGGTTAGGGGTCTAGAATTCCAAGCATCACAACCTGTGCATCACAACCCTATTGTGCATTATCTCAGGATACATTCCATAGGGTTGCGGTCCAAGAAGGATATTTTTTTCATATATATTCGTGTAAAACGATTACTCCCAAGCCTACTGTGTTAATAGGTTGGTACTTATATACAAAATTTTTGAGACGTTAAAGCTTAAGGATTTTCATTTGCTTAGTTACAACGCCTGTAAACAAACCGGCCGTGATACCAACAGCGTAAAACATAATTTACCGACCTGTTATCATGTTAACTAACTGGCGAAAAATTACAGATAAGAAATTTCCAAAGATATATTGTCGAGTGTTTTCTTTCTGCAATTGTGAAGGTTCGTTCCGAAATTCCGTTTCTGTTTACCACGTTTTACGGTATAGTCAATCAATCAAATTCCTGTTAAGACCCCCTATAGGGGCATAGGACAGAAACAACTCTCTTCCACAAGGCGCGATCCAGAGCAGCGGCCTTAAACTGTTGCCAGGACTTGTTTATTCCTCTGGTCTCCTGATCAACAGCTCGCTTTCATGTGTTACATGGTCGACCAACCCGACGTCTTCCTTGAGGATTATAATCCAGAGCCTGTTTGGCGATGTTTTGCTCTGGTTTCCTCAAAGTATGACCGATCCACTGCCACTTCCGCCTTTGAATCTTAATGCTTATTTTAGTCTGTTCAGTTGTACTCCAAAGTTCATTGTTGGAGACCACTTCTGGCTAGAATATTCCTAAAATGCGTCGGAGGCATTGGTTCACGAAAGTTTGCATTTTCCTGGTAAGTCGAACGGTGACTTTCCACGTAGTAAAACCATATAACAACTCGGATTTAATGCATGCGTCAAAGCTCGCAGCTTCGTGCGAAGGGAGATCTCTCTTAACCTCCAGAAAGGGGAAAGGTTACCGAAGGTCTGGCAAGCTTTATTTAGCCGAGCGTCACCATCCTTTTCGGCTCCGTCGTCCATGCTGACAATGCTTCCGAGATAGCAAAAATCTTGCACCTCTTTCACATTTCGAATGCAACGAGCGAACATTTGACTCTAAGTCCGAACAGTTACATATATGCAAGCAAATACACATCATCAGCATAATCAAGGTGACTTAAGATGTTAAATAGTTTCCATCGGAGACCCTTACCTTACCGGTAGAGCTTTTAATTAATTTCTTTAATAGAATACAGGTTCGTTCCTCAAGCTCATTATTATCGGCGCATCATCTTAAAATGATGAAAAATGATACTTAGCCCCTCAAAAAAAAAAAAAAAAATTAAATCATCTTAAAAAAAATCCAAAATAAATACAAAATCACATAAATCTTCGAGCTATGGAATCTCTAGAATTTTATGATGATCTTGTAGTGAAGAAAAAGATGAAAAAAAAATTAATCAATAGATATCGAAATGTTAATTCGATGGGAATTATTTTTCTTATCAAATTCGAAGCGATCTATTTTATTTTATTTTTTACTTTTTTTTTTCTTTTCTTCTTTTCTTAACTTAAAATTTATTTGAATGCAGAGAGCGATACATAGAAAACCCATCGTTTTGTTCGCGCGCTGCGGTTCTGTTCACGAAGAACTCGTGCCCGCTTCAGGTTTCTTGTCCTTCTCCTGCCTCTTAAATCGGCCGAGTGTACGATGTAACTTGAAAAAGTTTTCTTAAAGAAGCGCGCGGTTTTTCTGTTTTTTTTTTAGTTGTAGCCATGAAGATGCGACCAAGTTCGGCCAGACTACTGTGGGGTGTGCGGTTAAGAAATGGTAAACTGGAGAGAGAGAGAGAGAGTGGGAAGAGAAATTATGGCTTATCAAAATCCATACGTTATCCAATTTTATTTTTCTTTATTTTTCCCAAGATTAGAGAGAAGCTATTTGGACCCTGTGGTGCCAAATGAGACGCGCACATTTGCATAAATTTTTTTTTTTTTTTGATTTATCGAACGGATAAGGTCGTACCTTGTCCTCCCCCCCCCCCCCCCCCCTCTCCTCCTCACCATCACCGTTAGGCAAATTCTCATATGGTTGGGATCATAATTTTAAGAAAATCAACCACTTGCCAGCCCGGCCGCTCTCCCCGACCTCGACAAGATTTTGATTTTGGCTCGCGCAATTTATAACCCCCAGACATTCCAGTCGGGTCCGGCGAGCCACGTTGCGCTGCTGCTTGGTTATTCGTCATCAATTAATCGCGCAGATGAGATTCGAAGAAACTCGCTGCGCGGTGCGGTGACCACTTGAGTGTGCGTCGTCGTCGCGATTTAAACGGCCAACAACAACGAATTTATGGGACATCGAGTTTTTAGAGGTAGAGCTCAGAAGACAGAGGCAGAGATCCGGCCCCAATTTAAACACAGCTTGAAACTTTTTAATGAACGCGCTTGGTTTTGTTTCGAGACTTGTTTCGGTTCATTCTTTTGAAAGTCATCGTTATTGTTTTTTTTTTTATTATTATTATTTTGAAGATTAAATCATTCTAATTATTTATATTTAGCGCTTATTTTTATTGGTCACAATTAGCCCAAGAAATGTACGTTGAGGGAGGAGCGATCGGGGAGGGAAGTGACCAGTTAAGCTTCGCAGGAGCGCCATCATTTAAGATCATCTTCCCCTCCCGCAGGGAGTCTTGCTTGAAAACTAGCGGGCACCCATATTTAATCGATTATCCAAAGTCAATTAACTTCGGATCAGCAGCAGTTGACACAAGAAGAGAAAATCACATGAAGATAAAAAAAAAATATTTCAAGCCTTCTAAATAATTTTAAGACCCACTTAACTTTCGCGCTCTCTATACTGGCGAAGGTTGTCAAGTGTGTGAGATGACGTTGAAATTTTTGAAAAATGAAAAAAGGGGAACCCGCATGGTGTACTTGATTTCGTGGTTTTTTTTTTGTTAATTACTGAATCACGAAAAGAAACAAATTTCTCAGCTTTTGCCGTGGTAGTTTTGCGCGGTAGCCACTTCATATCTAATGCTGTGCTATGACCGGGCATTTTTTTACCGAAAAAAGAAGGAATATGGAAAGAAAAGAGTTCCACATTTCTGTTCTGTTCACTATTATTCCTTTAATAGTCGCAACGTTTCGGTCTTTGCTGAGACACTTTCATGATCCTCAAGTATCCAAGTACGTGCTGCAATTATATATTGCGTCGACCGGGATTTGAACTCACGACCTTCGCATTACAAGAGCAACACACTACCCACTAGGCTATACCCTAGCAATTATTTTACTTCTCACCTTTTCTGGCCCAGTCGAACCATCTTGTTATCGCCGTTTTAAGTTCTGTCGAATTTGGAGTTCTACCTATGTCAATTCTCGGTCAAGTTAGGCGGCATTTTTCTACTTCAATACCAGCTGTATCCAGTTGTTTCACATTTTTCACCCTCTGTTTCCAGATCCATGAATTTCTGAATCCCATCAACTAACAGCATTCTATTCCCAGCAGAGGTGCCCCAGATGATGGGATAACTGCCCTCTGTATATTAATAACTACCCTATAATAATAATCTTTTTTTTTCTATTTTCAGGTTTACCAAAGAAATTCTGTAATGATACTACGAAAATTCTACAAGTTAAAAATTTTACAACACAAATGGCTGTTTAAGATTCACTGCTGAATGATTACGCTAAGTGAGTGTTGACATTATTTATTTTTAGTAATTATTATTTATGAAAAGAAGGGGGGACAATCGCTCTGTCTAGTACCCTCTTGTTATACTTGGTAATTCTGTCAAAAAATGAAAGGTAAGAAGGTGATTAGCCTAGGACTACAACCCTCCGGAGAGCACACTTTCCCATCTCTCCTACTGCGCTCCTAATTCAGTTCATGTGCATCGAAATACAAATCCGAAGCGAAAAAGAGAATGATGATGCCCACTCACCCATCTTATCATCCCCGAAAAATAATTCATCGGCGTATCAAAAATCGAAATCTGCTTTATCTCTAAAATAGTGGCGGATCACAGAAAGCCGGGCAGGGAGGATAAACACCAAACGATTGTGTCTATTTTAGGGGTGGCGGAATGTAGTGGAACATAACCGCGAGAGGTTGATTCCCATAAGTTGCCGAATTTTTCGGATTTAAACTAACAGGAAGCAGGGGGGGGGGGGGGTCCTTCCTAAACAAGCCTATTGAAAAAATTGGCCCCGATGACGTGGCAATTAAATTTAATCTCTCTGAATCGTTTTACGTTAATTCAAAACCTTCGCGACAAATTAATATTAATCACGATAGCCTAGCACTTTCCTTGCCCAACTCCACCACCCCAGCTCTTTTCAGTAATTTTATTTTTGTCTTATTCGTTGTGAAAAATGGGAGACGAAGCGAAACAGGCACACTGGCGAATGGTGAAAATTTATACGTGGCCTTGAAGGTTTAAATTGATTTCATGTCGTCCTTTTGCATTTCCCGAATTTTCGATTAAAAAGGACTCAAGAATTTTTTTTTCTAATTAACATGTTCTCCCCTTTCACAACCTCCCCACCTCCTCTCACGCAATCCTTCCTTATTGAAAGAACCCTAGATTTACAAAAAGGAATCTGGTTTACTTAGAAAAAAGTTAAGGGTACGTATGAGAATCCGGGACAAAAATAGTAGCGGATCAGTCACATTTCGGGGCAGCCAGAGAAAAACATCTCAAGGAAGACGTCGGATTGGTCGACTCCATGAAAACGATTAGTTGAATTGGCCGGCTAGAGGCCGATGCTTAGAATCGCATCTCCTGGAAGAGTACTGTTTCTGTATTATGGGGAGGGGGACGAGAATTCTAATGGTCTCTGAAAAATGGATAAGTAAAAAACTCAACCAGTTCTTAAAGAAGAATTAAATATAAAAGCTTTCGAAAAAAAATTACAATAATTTTTTCCTGCTGCACGATTTATTTCCTTTCGCCACGAAAGCAATCTTTCGTATACGTTTTTGTTGTATGCAACAACATCATCTACGAAAAAAAAAACTATTAAAATAACAAACAACAGACATTAACCGAGAGAAAACTTTCTTCTCACCACTTTCCTTTTGGGGTTACATATCTCATTCGATATCCAAGGAACACTCCCGAAGATAGGTGGTGGGCCGTCCTTCACAATTTTCTCGAAACAGGCATCAAACATTCCAGCTACCCCCGTCTTTTTCTTGCTTCCTTTTCCATCCGATCCGCGTGGACAAAGTTAAGAGCGCCCCCGCTCTCGACCAAGGATACACAGAACAAAAACGATTTCGATGATTCCGCCCGAAAACTGAAAACAATTTAACTGCCTTGTATTGAGGTTATCTTCGCCCCCTGCCTGAGAAGAAGATTCTCCGGGAACACACATTTATATGTTGTTAAGAATGTGTATAGATGAACTTAAAGAAAAGGATGTATCATAGAAAAGATCGGCAGAAAAAAACTTAAGAGAAGAAGCAAAACTCTATTAAAGACGATAAAGTTTTTCTTTTACTAGAGGACGACGAAAAGACCTTTTCCACTTCTAAGAAAGGAAGGCGCGAGAGAGCCAGGCTGAAACGAATTTAAAACGGAGGAAAGGATTAAAGTCAAATGGTATGATGATGCCGCTGCGGACAGGAAGAATAAAAAAGAAACGGAAAAATTATCTGAGTTCAATTTTTGCAACCAAAATGATTGATAAGGATGTCAGAAGGGGTGGCAATATTAGCACGTAAGTAAATAGTAAACGGATATAAAGTAACCGAAAAGGATGCAATTGTGATGGCAAGTTTCGGATTACTTGGATCAAGAATAGCTGGCACACGGATGCCCGTGAGCGTAGAGGACTCCACGTCGAGCACTCGATTGACAAGAAAAAGCTTAACGTACGGGTAACAACAAGGGAGCGGATTAGTAAATTTCTAGCAGAAGGCCAAAGTCCAAGGGATGGGTTTAAAGTCGAACAGAGAGAGAACGAAAAAAATTAACCAACTATCATCTAACTAATCAATTATACCATAATTTTTTTTTCTCTTTTTCTTACAGATAGCGATGTACAATCGATGCCCGCATCTCGATGAGGGTAGTTTACCCATACACCGCATTAAATATGCTCGACATTATTCGCGAGTTGGTTTTTTTGGTGTCGGCGGCGGTGGTGGTGGTGGTGTTTACGGTGGTACATCCGGACATCTTTTTAGCAATTTTTTAATTAAATTAACGACATTTTTATTAATATCTGTGTTAATATTACTGCCGAGAAAATCGTTAGCAGCCGGTAAGTAAACAGTTTTTGTTAAATTATTTCAAATGAGCAAAGTGAGGGAGAAGGGGAGCGGTATACGGGATACGTTCTGACCTGGGGCCCTAGTGAAAAACTTGCCTAGAAGCTTCCATCAAGTCGTATTCGCAATTCCCGCCCAAATTGCTCATTGATTTCGAAATATCCTTTAAACAATTTCCATTTCTTCCAAACTGTAGCTCCAAAATACGAAACAGCTTACGCATGCGAAGGTAAAACGCTCACAATTGAATGCGATCCAGGCTATTTAATTAGTTTGATACGCGCAAATTATGGGCGATTCTCGATTACGATTTGTAACGATCATGGCAATGTCGATTGGAGCGTCAATTGTATGTCACCGAAGAGTCTAAGAGTTTTACATTCGAAGTAAGTCACAAAGGAAGCGAGATGGAAAGCGAAAGCTTAATTAAAAAATCACTTGCAGGTGCACCCACAAGCAAAACTGCAGCGTTCTGGCCAGCACAAATATGTTTGGCGATCCGTGTCCTGGCACCCATAAATATCTCGAAGCTCACTACCAATGTATTTCGGCCGCTCAATCATCGACTTCAACATCGCGACCCAGTCCGCCGTGGCTGATCACGAATTCGCTGAGCGTTTGGAGTACATCGTCGACGGCACATACAAGCACGGATAGCCCGTCGATTGGTGGGAATGCTACAAAGAGCGGTGGCAGTACCACTGCCCGGATCGGGAGCATTCACGAAATGATTTTGCCGCAGAAGAATTCATCGTCGAGAGCCGGTGATAAGGGTCGGCCCGATATTCATTTGGCCGGCGGACAGCCGCCGATTGTTGAGCCGCCCTATGAGAAAACCGGAGCTGGATTGATCAGCTTTCGATCGACAACGACGGCTTCGACGCGTGACGGAGTCCTGCAATCGAAACGGGTCAACAACAGTAGTAGTATTAGCGGTGATAGTAACGATAGTGCAACTAATTACTTGGGTAAGTCTTCGCATCTTTCGTCACACACCATGTAACTTGCACCAATAACTCTTCCAGGCAATCGACAACCTCCAGCAGTAACTCTTGCAACCTGGGAGATTCAATCAACCGAACAATCAGTCATCGAGCAAACACAGCACAGTTCAAGCGAACGAAGCAGCAGCAGCGATGACACCAATTCAGTGCACAATCAGCAGTTCTATACAACACAATCAACAGTATTAGTTAACAATTACAACACAAACAACAATTACGATAGTCTCGGCGACGGTAGCTACTACTGTGGACCGACAACTATCCGAAATCTTTTCTGGAACGTAACGCGAATCGGCGAAGTCAATGTGCAACCATGTCCAGGTAAAAAAAAAAAAGGACACCACCAGCCACAGCGCGTGGTGACGAAAATCCCAACTAATCACTATTCTATCATTCAACAGGTGGCGCTTTCGGAATTGCAAAATGGCGTTGCGTTCTGCTACAGATCGAACAACCGCCGATGCCGCCGAATCACACAACCGCCCCACCTACCACTGATTGCGATTCGAAGACGAAAAATTGTGATAGCCAGCCACCGCCCCAGCAGCAGCAGCAGCATCATCATAATCAGCGTGCCGGCTGGCATCCTCAAACGCCTGATCTGACCCAATGCCGAAGCGTCTGGATCAATAATTTAGAAATCAGCGTCAATCAGCGCGATTCGTCGCTAATTTCGATCGCTAACGATCTTTCGCAAATTACCAGCAGTAAGACACTGTATGGCGGCGATATGCTAGTCACAACCAAAATAATTCAAACAATGTCCGAGAAGATGGCGTACGACGTCGAAACATTTCCGGATCAGAAGCAACGCGAAGCGATCATAACGGAACTGTTGCACGGTGTCGTTAAAACCGGATCGAATTTATTGGATATTTCGCATGAATTTACGTGGCTCGATTTGAGCTTCGAGGATCAAATGCGTGTTGCAACGTCACTTCTGACTGGGCTGGAAGATAATGCCTTCTTGCTGGCCGATTCGATCATTCGGGAGCGAAGCGTTGTACAAAAAGTCAAAAATATTCGTAAGTTTTCTATATTTACCGTTATCATAGTTTTCTATTTTCTCCAGTTTGGGAATTCGTGCGTCCTCCGTGTCCGCTTTGGTCATTGGTACGGATAGTCAGCTTTCCAAAGACAATACCAGAACCTTTTATTACCGGGAGTTCTTTCTTCAAATTGGACCACCTTCTGTCTACGCATCTTCATCGTCACAGATTGAAGTGGCTAATGTGATCCTCTTCTGCCCATGGCAGCAAGCTACTCTAAGCCGTCCTGCGAAGAACATCCATGAGTGAGCGCTCTCTATTGGGAACCGGTACCATCATCATTCTTACTGTGCCCTTCCTCATCGTATGGTATCCGGTTCATGTATGGGAGGGTCCGTTCCCTGACTCGGATACAGCCACGCAGGCAATATTCTGAAACTCCTTTGCGCTGTAGACCTGTTGGTCACCCAGGAGCGAGCAACTGGAGGGGCGACATTGCCTATAAGCAAGAAGATACATAGACATTCCCTTATCCCTCCCCCTCCCGGCAGACACGACCCGAGCAACATCTCAGTAAGGCGCTGCCATACTCAAATTTCGTGTGTTAGTACACAATTTTTTTGTAATTGCCCCTCCTCCCCTTCCTCCACCCCTCTCCCTTTCCCCACTCCTCCCCCACCCCCTCCCCAACGCGAAACGGTTCTGGAATAGCAGCCTAATATTTATAGATACGTAGCGCAACAGTTTATTAACAATTTTCTTTACGATTTTTTTTCGATCTAGTTCTTTCGATTCGAGTTCTAGAAACACGAAATATCAACGGAAATGAAATTTTCCCGGATGCTAAACTCGAACAGTGGCAAGTTAGTGACGATCGTATCGAATTGCCGCGAAACGCATTAATTGAAAACAGCGAGGGCGGACTTGTACGAATTGTTTTTGTTGCATTCGATCGGTTAGAAACGATTTTGAAGCCATCGTACGATCATTTGGACGTGAAATTTTCGAAAAATTATGGTAAGTAACAGTGAGAGAGAGATGAAGAAGGGAAGAGACAGCAACGGGCTGACGATAGGGTTGAATGTTGAGTTTAATGTTTTTATCGAATTCTTCTTCTTACAGTTCAACAAAATCATTCGAAAAACTCGTTACAATCGAATCGAATACTAAATAGTAAAGTGATTTCGGCCAGTTTAGGCAAAGGCAGACATATTCAACTATCGAAACCGATTCGCTTGGTTCTCAGGCATCTGAAAACGGAGAATGTTACAAATCCGATATGCGTTTTCTGGAATTATATCGATCAGTAAGTTTTTTTTTTAAGTCCAGTTCCAGCGGAGAAAAAACACCCCCAGCTAAATTTCCTTTTCAATTACAGTGCGTGGTCCGAAGACGGTTGCTATCTCGAACAAACAAATCACTCGCATACGATATGCATGTGCAATCATTTAACGAATTTCGCCATTCTAATGGATACAACGGACGAAACAGCGCTCTCGTTACTCTCGCTATTCGATAATAATATGCGAATATTAATTTACATTAGTATTACCATATGCATTATATTTATAATAATTGCAATTTTAACGTTAAAACTTTTTAATGGGATTTTTATAAAGGTAAGGAGACGCGGACGACGTAGTGGTAGTGGTAGCGGTAGTAGTAGTGTTAGTCCGACGAATCGTAGTAGTGGTAGTCACGTCCATCAGACTATAAACAATATAAATAATAGCATAAATTTAAATAGTAATAACGAGAATAATATTAATAATAGTTTAGTTGAAATGGTTTCGACGGCGAATGTTGCGGCAGCGGGGGGACTGCATCATCATTCGCTCCAACAACAGCTGCATAGCGGCCAGCAGCAGCAAACTGCTGGCCTTTCGTCATCGTCGTCGCATCAGCAAACGAATCTCTTATCCTTACCGAATATCGTTCTATCGTCGTCGCGGTCGCATCAGCAAAACAATCATCTGCAATACCATAATCATCATCATCCAACACCGATTATCGTTAATAATGCTCTCGTTTCGAGCAACAATAGCAACAATTTAATGAATTACAAAAATACGAATGCATGCAATGCACTGCTGTTCGCGGCATCGGCCGCTCTCGACCTTTCGCCGAGCAATGTCGGGACGAATATAAAGCCGAATCTTGCGTATGATTGAAATTTCATTTGGTTGCAAGAGAGGCAGAGGGATCGGGGGTAGGGGTAGGGCATCCAAGGCCATTTCATTGTATGAACACGAAAGCTTCAACGCAATCACCAATCGTGAGAAGTTTTGCTCTAGCTTAAGGCGTGACCAATCCAGTGCCACATCGGCATTCGAATCGCAATGCCTATCTTGTGTGTGTCCAGTTGTTCGCCAACGTTCGTCCCGTAATATCCATTGGTTCGCAAAAGTTCGCCATTTCTTGGTCACATTTCATGCAGTACAAGCAAATTCCTAGGAAGAGGCTTCCTAGCATTCGACTCGGATTGATCTTCCCCGATCGAGCAAGGTTTCCCACCCCTCCTCCTTAAAATGCGACAGTGATAGAAACGACTAGTGCCAATTTTTCACTTTGTATAATGCAGATGTTGTTATCTTCCTCCCCGCAGTCATTTTAGTCAATTAAATTTTTTAATTTATATATACCTATGCCTATGTTAGTTTTCTTTTTTTAAACAAAAGGACTCATTGTAAATACGTAACAGCAAAAAAGACAGACAATTTCTTGTCCAACATTTTTTTTTTCTATTTTATTTTATAATTTAATGCAATCTAATCATTTAAAAAACTTAGCAAACTACCGAACAAAAACAATAAACAACAATAAAAACTACTTAACGGAAAAAAACCCACAAATAGATAAATCTGAGGGCAATCTCCTAGAATAAGACGATAAATTAATTAAAAAAAAAAAAGGGAAAACGAATTAATATATGTGATATAATTGTTAATTGTAATAGAATATGAGAAAATTGGACTGGGGAAATTTCGGGGGACGAGACGGAGGTGTGAATGTAATTTGGCGGCCGGTTTTTATTCCGATAAAAAAGTTTTAGTTTCGCGGCGTTTTCCAGCCCTGCCACAAAAGTTTCAGGAATCGTCCTGAGAATTGCGGTTCTGGGGGGGTTTGTTGCTCGGATATTGACCATGAATCGCTTCTACTTCTACTATGGCGCTACAGCCCAAATCTGACCTTGGCCTCCTGATTTTCAGGTTCCTTAACATTTTTTCATTACTTATTTATGGAAGGGATGTTAGCTTGGCCTGCACAAAAAAAGATTTCATGCCGATTAGCCCGAAAAGATGGGTGTTTGCAAAAAGGATGGAAAATCACGACCCCCCAATTCTGAAAAAAACTTTTTACCCTGGGGGTGGAGAAAATTTCGCACAGCAGATTTTAGGACCTGTACAAGAAATTGTAAACAAACGGAAAAAAATTGGCCACACACCAAATTAACCGATTATTTCATTTTCTATTCTAAATATATTTTTTTTTTTTTACATATAAATTGTCGAACTAGAATTAAGCGCGCAATAATCAAGCCTCGTGTACAAAACAGAACAAAATTGCTAGAGAGGAAATTCTGCTCAATTTTAAGACAAAAAGTAAGAAAACGAAGCGTGGCAGCGATTTATTTAATTTTTTTTTTTTGTTTTTTTCTATTAATTTATATTTTTATTTTTTTAAGTTGTGTATAATTTTCCATTATTTTCGAAATTTCAAAAAAAAAAAAAAAATCAATTCAATTGTACAGTCAAGAAGAAGAAAGAGAAAAATTTGAGCGAAATATTTGGAATAAAATTTCTGTTTTAGAAAAAAAAAAAAAGCCCGGAAGTTTTTTTTTTACATTTTTTAAGTATTTCTTATAATTTTTTTTTTATCTGGGTTATTTTTCTGTTTTGTTTTTCGGTGAGACCGAGAGAGAGAAAGAGGAGAGAGAGAGAACTGCAATGAGGACTTATTCATTTTTTTTTTTTATAATTTTTCGCTTTTGTTGGGACATTTTCGATTTTTTTTTTTTACTTTCTTTCCGTTCATCAAGTCATCTTCTTTTTATTTGTGGTGGCGCAAGAAAAAATTACAAAAATTTTATTCCGAATTTATGAAAAAAAAAAAAAAAATTATCAATTATTTTCTTTTTTTTTTGAAAATAAATCATTGAACAAATTTTTTTTTTCCTTCTTTAATTTTTTTTGAACATATTGAAACTGTCGCTGCGCTTTTTTTTCTTTGCACAAGTAAAATTATTCGTAAAAAATAAGAAGAAAATTGCCATTTTAATTAAATTAAATGTAAGAAAAAAAAAATAATAATTTTTTGCTAGGAAAATTAATTTTACTACTTTTCACATCTATTTACTAAAATTTCATTGAAAGAGATAGAGAGGGGAAAAAATTATGAAAGACAGCATGAAAGGTTCAAGTGTGGATGAGAAGTGGAACGAACCCCGGGGGATTCAGAAGGCGTAACTCAATAATTTTGATTGTTTTTAATTATATTTGAGACCGTGTGTCAATCGGAGGCCACCCCCGAAATTTCAGGGTTTATTTGTCATTTAGTGGGCTCAGTCGCTCCCTCCCCCCCCCCCCCCCCAATTAGTGATGTAGTTACCTCGCTTTTTTTTTGTAAGGAATTGAGGCGAAATTTGATTCCCGCACTTTGCGACTTTGTTGGGTTCCGGGTGATGATGCGGTAGATGACCGGAAAAAACGAAATGACGGACAGGCTGACCAGAAACGGATCTTTCGCTGGCACGAAGATGCTATAGGGTGGGTTTGATAGAGGGAAATTAATTGAAATTTTTAGACTCGACAGAAACTCCCTCCGGACACACTAGTAGGTATAGCCACGGGCCACTGTCTTCTTAGGAAACACGCTCGAAGACTAGTTCCAGTCGCCTTGAACATTTCGGCGTGAATATCTTTTTTTTAGCTTATTCGAAATTTTTCGAGTTCCTAACTTGAGGCGCCTGCGATCGTTCCTTTACCCTCATTAGCCCAACCTGGGCTGTACTGTGATCTCGAAAAGGAGGAATCCTATACAGATTAGGCGAAAAGAAAAATAGGAACCTTAGTGTTCTGGAACTCTTGGACAGGTTCTTGTTCGTCTATAATGGCAGTACAGTCCAAATTGGATCTTGGCCTCCTGACATTCAGGTGCCTTAACATTTTTCATTACTTATTGTTGAGGGGTTGTTAGCCCTTCGCACAACCATCTATCTACGAATTTGTCATTTTCGCAGATTGAGGTGACCAAGGTATATCCAAGCAGGCAATGTGTTGGAATTTTATATTACGTCGACCGGGATTTGAACTCACGATCTTCGCATTACAAGACCAACACGCTACTTACTAGGATACACACTAGCTTATTGGACAGGTTACTTGGAACTAATGTACCTACTCAACGGGATCCTTTCGGTATTGTTTTCTTGTGACCCTACAGTTTGATGGAAAGTAAAAAAAAAAAGAGAATTGAATGTCGCGTGTATGAATGAAGGATTTTTTTTTGGCAGATCCATATTTTTTCTCTCATTCTCCCCCCCCCTACCTACATTAATTGAAATTTACAATCAAAATTATTTTGCTTTCTCATCATTTTCTATTTCTTCATCCATTTGTTTTTTTTTCTTTCCTGCTTGCGCCACACAAATAAAACAAACAAAAAACGGAAAAAATAAACAAAAAATCGGAAAAAAATAAAACAATAATAATGAAAATAGTCAACCCGATCGTCTATCTATAAAAATATCTACGTGTGTCTATTCATAATCGAAATATTATTTCTACTCGGAATTGAACAATGTGAAACGAGCGTTTTGTGCGGTTTCACGACAGCATTTCTCCATTGCTTCATCCTATCAGCAATAGCATGGCTCTTTTTCGAAGGTAAGTACGGTGTCCAGTTCGCTCATCCGACACGTTATCCGTCTTAATTCGTAATTTCGTTTGGTCGTAGGTTTCCAGCTATATTTAACCCTAACCACGGACGATATGCTGCTCGAAGTCGAAAATACATCAAAACTGATTTGGTATTATCTCCTGTCGTACGGTCTATCGTTTACAATTGTTGCCATATCCCTGGCCATCGATCCAGGGACCTATACCCAAAGTGATTTTTGCGTTCTAATGGAACCGAATGCTCTTTTTTACACGACATTTTTGGCACCGGTCGTTTTATTCGTGATGGTATGTAAAAGAAAGGACTTCCGTTTCGGTCTCTGCTGAGACCTGTTTGATAAAGGTCTCAGCAGAGACCGAAACGTCACGAATAATAAAGAGTAATAGTTTAGAATCCGGAAATCTTTTCTTTTTTGGCGTTTGAAACTGTTTCCGTTTTTTTTTTCGTACAGGGTGCCAATGCTTACTCGATATTGGCCGTTTACGTAATGTGCAAGAAATGTAAAACAACGCTGAAAAATAAGGAGCATACCAGGCTGGCTAGTGTCAGGTGAGGAAAAAAATAAAATTCGGTTGGAACATTTCGTAATGGTTTTCTTTTCAGATTCGATCTACGCTGCAGCTTCCTTTTCCTGATCATTCTATCGGGCGGATGGATTTTCGCTTATTTGTATTTACGGAAGGCTAAGCTCGAAGAGGATGTATCTAATACTTACGGATATCTGTTTATTACGTTCAATTCGTTGATGGGAATCTACATTTTTATATTTCATTGTATTCAAAATGAGAAGGTAATGGGGTTTTTTTTTTCTTTGCATTGTTTGGAAGAGGTAGTTGATTTTGTTCCTTACGACGTGCTAGAGGGCTCCCCGTTTTGAGCAGAGACTTGAAACTGGAGAAAAGACTTCCATTTCATTAGTTCCTATGTAACGCGCCTGTTGGTACCAGTTTATACCTATTTGCAGACCTATATAAGATCTCTGCCAGTCTGTGGGCCATGGCGCCCAGTTGCGTAACGCAACTGCGTAAACCGGACCTCAATCGTGGCAGTCACGAAATACCCTTTCTCTCTCTGTTTCGCTCAATGCTTCTCTTCTGTATGATCGGCTGGATGTTAAGCTCATACTGATTGCTCGGATTTCGGTCCACCGTGGCGTGGTTCTGCAAGGATGTGCAAAAGGGTGCGTTCAATTTGGCTGCTTTACCGAGGATGCGTGTAAAAAAAGAAGCGCTTTTGGGTTAATCGGGTGTGAGACGCGGACTCGTCCCAGATCCTTTATTTCGTTGATGATTCAACTCTTCCTTCCACGCCTTGTCCGATTGATTCTTTTTTATTAGACGATCGTATTTCAATTTTTTTTTCCCAGATTCGTCGCGAATATCGTAAATACATTCGTCAGAATTCCTGGCTACCGAAATGTTTACGTTGCTCGAAGACCTCATCGATTTCATCGTCGTCGGCTGCTGGCCAGCAACAGTACGGAACGGCAGCCAGTAAAAAAAGTCCAATTACGCTTCCGGGAAGTGTTGGTGGGGGTGGTGGTGAGTGTAGCGATCATATCGATCATACTAATATTCTGGCGGCGACACCATCATCATCATATCCGGATCAGACACAACACACAATCGAACCGATCCCGAGAATCTCGAATCAGCATCATCATCGTCATAACATTTTGCTGGAACGATCTTCTGGTGGTGAGACATTGCGCGGAGGATCCAGCGTATTATCCGGTGCCGGTGGCCATGCTTCACCGACTTCATCCGCCGGATCGACTCATCTAATTTTCAATTCATTACAAAATGATCATCATCAATCTCATGTCAGTATTATCGAGATGCAATTCTATCCTAGCCGCCAAACCCGAACTAATAACTTCTCTTGCGCGTTTACAGCAAGATTGGAACTTTCAAGTTGGACAACCAGCACCCGGTCAGTATTATCCGAATAAGTCCATCGGTGGCGATTCGACAGCGAAAAATTTAAACACCTACGACGATAAATTTTTGAATTACGACTGCAAATCGAAACGTTTGAAACAGCATCCGCTGGGTGGTGGTGTTTGTGGAACGAATTCCATCCGGAATCATCATTCTGGCGGTAGTAGCGGTGGTGGTGCTCTTCATCCGCAACATCATGAGTATTTCTATTGGACGGAGAAACCGCATCATCAGAAGAAGAAATTCAACAATGGCGATTTATTAAAATCGGGTTCGCAAAAATTGGATTCCGTTCAAACGCTGTATCCGTCGTATAAGAAAACGCGATACTATCAGCCGGCACATCTGCAGGACGATGCGAAATTGACGAGCGCGAGTAATAGCGATTTTCCGGAAACGATTGCCGATTCGTCAGGGCATTTTCATTATCCGTCGGATGAGGATCATGTCGAATCGCATCTAATACACTCGTCGTCCGGGATAGCATCGATTGGCGGCGGAACTGGTACAACTAGCTATCGATCGCAGCAGCAGCAGCCTCAGCTTGCTTCGCATCGCCGTCATAATAAGCACGGCGATAGTAGCAATTTTATCGGGATCGGATCGATGGCATTGCCGGCCATACCGATCTCGAGCGGTGCTTCTTCTTCGTCCTATTACAATCATGGTCCCGGAATGATGGACGAACCCGTCTACGAAGAGATCCTGAGCAATCGAGTCTCGGGAATGCGGGACGACGACGGCGACGATGACGGCGATATTGGCGATGATGATGACGACGACGACGATGAAGATGGTGGTGTTCACGATCGAGTCATGGAAGAGGAACGATACAATCGATTGAGACGAATGTTAGCGTGCAAGGATGAATCTGTTATGGGAGTCGGATCGTTAAGACAACCGTTTAAGTAAGTAGCGAAGCGGTTCGAAGCATTCGAAACATTGAAAACTTTTGTTCTATTTCTTTTTAGTAATCGTCGTCAAATAAAGCCCGGTAATTTCGATTTTACGACACCAAAAAAGGGAGGTTTTCAAATTTCTCCAAATAGTATTAAATTAGGAGGAGGCGGAGTAGTAGGAGGCAGTAGTGATGGCGTCGGAGCAATCAATGAGAGGCAAACACATCCAACGCATACGAAACATGTCGTTGGCCGCAATCTATCGGCCATGCTGGATGAAAACAACACCGTTGTATGCTTCTTAGAGCCCTTGCCGAAATGAATCCGAATAGAAACGATAAAAAGTGAACAAGCAGTGAGGAATTGTAAAATACACCATAATTTTATTTAGAAAAGAGAAAAGTCCCTACCAAACATTCCCCCCACGCTTCCCCTTTGAACGGACCAAAAACAACAAACGATCAACTAGGCACGGCGAACTTCTTTAGACCACCATCACGGCTAATCCGCGACATTTCCGGGACCATTATTCAACGGTCCACTCTCTCTAAATCACCTAAGATTATCGTCCAGATTTTCTCACCCGCCCCCTCTCTTACAATCAACGAAATTAACGTTCTTAATTTATTTCCTATTCTTGTTTTTTTTTTTTTTTCTTCGGCCACTCTATCTAAAGCACAAATATGTCCTTCTCTCCCACCTCCTCCTCAACCATTTTAAAGTAGAAAATTTTTAAACTTAAAAAAAAAAAAAAAATATGAGAAAAATATCTCGAAAATGAAATAAACAATTAAGAAAAATGATTGAAAAAAAAAAAACAAAAAAAACTAGAGAGAGAAAGAAAGACAATTTTGGGTTTTTATATAAGCATAGATTATAGAAAAATGAAAAAAAAAAAACAAAAAAAAATTTAAAATTAATTATACAAAGAAGAAAAAACAAAAACCAGTATATAAATGTACAAGCCCACTCCCTCCTTCCCCATCAATTCCCTGCTCTTCTTTTAAAAACGTGCTCGCTATTGCTTCCTTTTTCGAAAAGGAAAAAACCTCTTCTCTCTAATCTCCTTTACAAGTCCGTCCAATCAAAAATATGATCACACAAACACACACGCATACACACAAACTAAAAGGACCCCTCTCCGTCCCTTTCCCACTTCCTGCACAGTGTAATTATTTTCTATCGATTGTGAACACCCATCCCCCTTGTTGATTTTTTTTTTTTAATTTCTTTCAATGATTTTTCTTTTTTATTATTGCCCCCCCCCCTCCCCCTCCCAGCCATTATTATTCAATTCAATGTGTGATTAATCGTAACTTTTCGGTCTCAGCAGGAACCGAAATCGTCACGATCGATAACATCAATCAGAACACTGGTTGGCATAACCGCATACATGTGTCCGCCCCCCCCCTCCCCCTTTTCGATGTACATGCGCAATCAATCCTCCTGCACTTCTCCCTCTCCCGACGAAAATCTACAGATTGAATGTTAAATGAAAATAGGGAGAGAGAGAGAGAGAGACGACTCAACAGAACAGCAATCAAAATTAAAACCAACACACAAAACCACATACAGTTCTCGAGTTTTTCTCTTGTTTTCTTCGCGAAAAGAAAAGAAAAAAAATACGAAAATTGAAAGAACTTTTTGTACAAAACAAAAAAAAACCATTACTACTAATTTTTCCTTTAAAAAAAAACAGGAAACAAAATTGTGCATATATTTTCAAGACAAAAAATATATTTTTCTAAAATATTTCCAAAACAAAAAAAAACAAAAAACCCAAAAAAAAAAAATTAAATAATACAAACAATCTTAGACGAACAAGAGAAATTTGAAACCAAGAATCCTTCTTATTCTCCTCCTTTCTTTTCCACGGTCTCGCATTCAAATAGTTTTTTTTCTTTTTTTTTTAAACCGACTACAATTTCCTTTCCTTAGCTCGAATCGATTTCGAGTTGATTTACTCAAGGATGCGTTCTATAGAGTATATTATTATTTGTGGATCAATGTTAAGGAAAGCTTAGAGTGGAGAATTTGTATGCAAGTGTAGCAAAATTACGAATAGAGATATCTGATCAATAGATCTATCAATTTCCTATTATGACCATCTCCATAGGGGCATAGGACAGAAACTAAGCGGTTCTCTTCCACAAGGCGCGTTCATGAGCATCGTCCTGTCGCCAGGACTTATCTCAACTAAAAATTATACAGCAGCGGACCCAAACCAGAGCCTAGACGGACCCTGGCTGGTATTCAATGAGCAGTTTCATTCTCTTAAGGTGTCCTTTCAGTGTATTCCTGTTCGGATTCGTACCTTATTCCTAATCAAGTGGAGCAACTGTTCGGGTCTCGTTAGGGCGGAAATGCTTGCGGTCTAATCTCCGTCTTCGATCAATCGGGGCTCCATACAGTGGTTCGATGTGGGTTCTTTACCCACGTCCCCCTCCCCCCCCTCTCTGCTAGACAGCATCGCACCACTCATTAAATTCTAGTTTTCTTTTTTCCCGATCATTTAGTATTCAACAGCAAGGAATTAGGATTTTTATGCGATATCCATGCTCTGCTGGAAAACCCTACACCCTTCGACAATTGAGTGGTCTGACCGCAGTTTATACCGGCAAACCAAGTCGCGGTATCCAGAAGCGCGGATCAAAAATAATTCCCAAATTAATTTTATTTTTGTAAATTTTATTTATTATTAATTATTGTGTAGTTAAATAAATCGTGAAATAGTTTTATTTACCGAAATAAGATAACGCAGAAAAAAGACAATTCCCCTCCCTCCCTGGAGAGTACCATCACTCTCTCTCTCTCACTCCCACTACCAAAATACCATCCAAATTTCTAGCATTTTTTTTAATCAATGCATTTGTAAAAATCTATAAAAATCTTAAACGAAAAAAATCAAATAAAATAAAGTTAATGTAAATTACTGTACTGGCTCCTCTCCTCTCCTCTCCTCCCCTCCCCTCCTCCCCCTTCACATGTATATATACGCGTTGTATATAAAAAAAATAACAATTATAAAATAACTAAAAAATGAAAAAACAAAAAAAATTATGTTTAAATATAAAAAATAAAAACCTTCATAAAAATATGAAACGTAATTTGATAAAAACAAAATTAAAAAAAAAAAAAAAACAGCTATGTATGTGTTAGTTTTAAACGTTTTTTTTTTAGGTAGTTTGTTTTTAATTTTTTGAGGAATGAAATCGGCACCAAAAACGAAAGAAAATTTCAAAGTTGCAAAAAAGAATGAGAAATTGAAAAATAATTTTTTTTTTTTTTTCAAACCAGTACGAATGTATGAATGATAAAAAAAGTAAATTTAATAAAATAGTGGAAACAGGAAAAGATGTAAAATATAAAAATTGAAACAAAAACAAAATATACTAAAAAATTAAACACATGAAAAAAAAAAACAACAGAAACAAATCAACTGAAAAAGAGAGAATCTTGAAATAAACAAAAAAAAAAAAACTGATAAAAAATTATAAAATAAAAAAAAAACAATCACAAAAAAATTGGCTCATAAAAGACGTTTGATTTGAACTCCTTCAGCACTCGCCCCCATCTCCGTCCTTCATTTTCTCTGAAAATCGACGCTGAGACCTTGAATTTCAGCACCTTCACACCCACCCATCGCGTCACGAAAGTCCTTCACTTCATCGAATTGTCGCGGAATCGATGCTTTGGTCTCAAATCGAACCTAAGCCGTATTCCGTACACTACACCTCCAGTTAGTGGTGTCAAAAAAATAACCATTCATTACACGAGTACTCGTTACCGACCGATATCCCAAGTAACGAGTATCGGCGCAGATTTGTATTCGTTACTTAGCTACTTAAGCTAGTGTATAGACTAGTAGGTAGTGTGTTGGTCTTGTAATGCGAAGGTCGTGAGTTCAAATCCCGGTCTCGGCGCAATATATAATTCCGGCACATTGCCTGCTTGGATATACCTTGGTCACATCAATCTAAGAAAATGAAAAATTCGTAGAAAGAGTGTTGTGCGAAGGGGTAACAACCCTCCCACAATAAGTAATGAAAAATGTTAAGGAACCTGAATATCAGGAGGCCAAGGTCCGATTTGGGCTGTAGCGCATGCAAATCGTCCTTCACAGTGCACAAGTGTGATATGGGATCACTTGCGCTAGTGAGTACATTGGACGATTTGCTTGTGCGCTATGGAGGACGATTGTTTTGATACAAGTGCTAGGCCAACGAAATGATGAGCGAGTTTTTGTTGCATATAGTTACTGCATGGGGCACTATTAGCGATTTCTTCTATTTGAATTTATCATTTGTAAAACTAGCTTACCCATCCCTGTAACATGATATGGCGGTTATCTTCTAAGTTACGTGAAGTAGATGACTAAGTTTTGCCGAGATAATTTAGTTGGTATCGGTGTGATTCAGTGCAAAAACTCGCCTGCCACGCGGACGGCTCAGAGTTCGATTCCCGGTCGATATTCTTTTCAGGATTTTTTTTTTTTTGCGACTAGAGTAATACTTTTAATTTCAAATAATTTTAATTCCATGCTTGAAAAAATTGTGAGATTCATTTGACATAAGAAATATATTTTTCAACGGGTTGGTTCCACTTGTTTGAAATAAACGAATACTTAGTAACGAATAAATTGTAACGATTACTTTCCTTAAAGTAACGAATACTCACTGGTACCGAGAGTAATGAAACTTGACATCATTACCTCCAATCCTTCTCGGTTCGGTGACTGTGCGTTTCATTTTTTTCACGAAACTCACGATCAGACGTTAGGACGACGTCGGGTTGGTCGACCATGTACAGTTAAAGCAAGACGAGACCGAACGAAAAGCCGACCAATGAGCCTTGTGGCATGGAACTGCTTTCTATCCTTAGAGCATTCCAATATTGTAGGCAGAATGTTACGCGTACAGCATCAAAGCGCACTCCAATGAATTCACGCGAGCAAAGGACTAAGAACGGTACAATTCTATAAACAAAACGCATTTAATTTTCGTTTTATAAAAAAAAAAAGGATTTTTTATTTAATACGAAAATAAGAAATAAGAAAAATTAAAGCAAATAGAAATTAGTAAATCGAAAAGGTTGTGCAAGGCGCGATTGCTCGTCTTTTCCTTCTCCTCAAGTCAGTCAGGTTCACCAATTATTTAAAAAATCGAAACCTTTTCGTAAATCATCGGCCGACGTCTCCAAATAATAATTTCGAATCTTCGTAGACATGTTTATCGTCATCTTCTTCGGAATGTAGCGATAATGTCGAATCCAAATTACCAACATCACCACCAATATACGAAATATCCTTCACCAATATTTTCTTCTCGTAATCCCGATCGTCATCGTCATCGCGATCGTATTCATTCGACGCAACAATTACAAGTTGCGACGAATCATTCGTCGTTTTATTATAAATTAAATTATTTTTACAAATGAATTTATTGATGAAATTATCATCGTCATCACCAGCAATTTGTAATTGATCGGTTGCGGCGGAACGTCGTTTCTCATCGTTGTAGAATCGTTCGTATTTCTTATTGTTCGCGGTGGCGGTGTTATTGGTGGTGATTTGTTTCACCAATGTTGGTAGAATCGATGATGTTGCTTCCGCAATAATTTTCAGTTGACTTTTCTGTATTGGCTGTTGATGTTTTGCTGTTGTTGACGGCATCACATCACAACAAACGTTGATGTTGTCTTCAATACCGCTGCGGTTGTTGCAGCTGCTGCTCCTACCGTTGTTGTTTGTTGATTGGTTTTGTGCTATCGCCTGATTCGCAGGACTGCTATGAAATAGATTTAATTGATTTGACTTTTCGTCTTAGAGCTAAACGGTGCTGAATGTTCGTCCCGAAAAACACCGATAACATCGTCGTTGATGAATTTCTGTGCAGTCTTTTGATTCGAATAGGTTTTCAGGTGTTTGCCGTCGTACCGATAAACCGGCGACGAATCGGAATCGTTCGAGCTGGCAGCGATAGTGGTGGCTGGAATAGTCGCGGCAGCAACAATCGTTGATGATCCTGTTGGCGTAGTAAAACTATCGAAATATCTTAGAGCGATTTCCGGCTTAATTAGCGTCTCGTTAATTATATCGATTTGTTCGGTATCGTTCAGCTCGTTCCAGATATGCTCGTACGAGGATTTTGTTTCGTTGATGTCGTGATGAATTTTCGACGCTATCGGATTTATCGATGAGAAATATTTCTCAATGATTTCGGGCTGCTGATGCGATGACATCATTTTCGGTGGTGTTTTTATGTGATGCGATTTTTTTTTTTTTTTTTCAACAATATCAACAATAATCGTAGAAGAAGAGAGCACGGATTGGTGGAAAAAATTTTGTGTGATATTTTTATTTATGTTTGTTTTTTATTTTTTATTCGAAAAAAAAAATCAAATTCAGTCAACGATTCTCGATCTGAAATTGAAAATTGAAAGTTGATTAATTTCCGGAGAAAGAGCGTTATACCAGTGACACATAGCGGTCCTAATTATAATTTAGCTAATTCGTAATTAAGCTCGTATTCATGGTTAGTAGAGGGGGGTGACACATAGCACTTTGCTGATTAAGATGAGCGAAAAAGTTAAATTGTATAGCCAATAGGCCAACAAATTTTGCAAGGAATGCCACAAAAGAAGCAAAATCGACCCTTTAGTCCTGTTTTCGAATCGTCGTTGCAATTCATCTTTCATCTTTGGGTGTTTAAATCACGCTTCAAAGATTGAATGTAAGTCCGAGCTGTCAGAAAGTGACTTTTCTTCTGTTTTCTAGTACGGAAAAACTTTTTGTAATGGGCAGTTTCAGTACATGCTTCATAATTATTGCCTAAATTAATTTAGGTAAATGTGGTGGTTTAGCGTAGGCAAGCCACGCAAGCGATGGGAAGATGATGAAGATAGCAAAGCCATCTTAAAAATTAGCAGCTGGAGGACGCGGTCTTTGGATCGAGACGATTGGAGGCGACGACTTCAGGAGGCCAAGGCCCGATTTGGGCTGTCGCGCCATTGATGATGATGATGATGGTTTAGCGTATAATACACAGCATGATAATGATAATTTAGACCTAAATTATAATTTAGCTGCGCTATGTATCACTGGTATAACACTCACTCTTGGGAAAATAATGCTCAGGGTGTTAAATGGCGGTATGTGATATATGTGAATTAGAAAGCGGGATTATGATCAAGATGAGGCGACGATTCAAAAATGAGAATTGGGGCATTTGCGCCTTCGCTGGTGGCAGTTTAGAGTGTCACGATCCTAGTCGAATCAGGCCCCGGTTGCACATTGTTCCCTCTATAAGACAGAGCCTTGCCCATTCCCTACTGATGACGAAACGGAACCCAATCGTGGTATTCTCATCCATTGAATTTTTGTTCTCCCATCGATACAGATTTACCAAAGCTTTAATGGTGGTTAGCGAGCCTCTTTATTTGGGGTCCGGGGCTGTAATTTTTGTACGCACCGTTCAACAGATAGGTGATTCAACGAGCAGGAAATCAGTTCTTCTCGGCTTTGCTTCGGGAGAAATTCTTTGAAGATCACGTTTTCTATCGATTCTCTCGAACATCGCAGAAATTTCGGAGTACTTAGCATTTACTATCGCCATGTCCATGCCGGGATACTCGCAAAACGCGCACGAGAACACCGTCAAACGCTTGTCACCACGTACAGTCATTTCCGAACGTCAAGACATCAGCCAAAGTGTTTCCCAACGAGTACAGTCTTCAGTGCTTCAAAAGCAATGTCCACCGTCACTTTCGGCTCTCTCCTGTTTAAACTGACATAACTGTGCATAGCATTATAATAGGGTGACCTCCCAAGTTATATTCGATGCCTTAAAAAAAACTGTAAGACTTTTCTGCTCCTGACAGTATAGAGCTTCCACTTGGCATTTGCATACAACTTGAGAAGGCTACAACCGGACTCACCGTAAAGATCGCCGGTTGACGCGGCCACTTTGCCACTAGGTTTAGGTTTAGGTTGTAGGAGGGTGGTTGCACGGAACCACAAGCACTGAGGCCATCTAGTTGGGCCCATTGTACTCCTGACACTTTGCCACTAAATCTCTAGATTGGAATCTAACTTCCTTTAGCGTCTGAGGCAGAAACCGCGCTAAGTAACCACTCATTCGATTGACCGTGGCGTTCGCCGCCTCCGTGGAAAGGGATTGAGTAGCATAGTAGTATCACGCTTCTTACCGACTCAACGTCGGAGGAAAATGGCTCACTAAACGGAGCCTTTCTCGATTACGCCTGTGTGTGGTAAAGTGGAGCACAAAACAACAAATAAATAAGCGGTAGTAGACGCTACCGCAACGGAAGCGGAAGCATGCCTCTCGGACGATCCTAGAATCGAACTGACAAAGTACACGAAATACCGAAATAGTCCTGCCTCACATTTTCTTCGTTTTTCATAGAAATAACCCTTTCCAAACTAACCACCTTCTAACAGGGTACCATGGAGCACGAATGTAGGATTCATTTTAGTTGGATTGGTGTACAAAAACGTCCAGAATCGGACCGCAATCGTTTGCAGGGAAAAATGAAAGAATGTTTGCACATTGTTGAGTAATCTTTTGTCTGTTTTTGATAGTATCTTGGGGCATTTACGTTTGATTTGAGCAAAACAAGAAGAGCACACATACAGGGTGGGCCATCCAGTGGTTTCTTTTTAAATCATAAGTTATTTTGACATTGAAAGCTGTTTCCCGCTCGAAATCCGCGAAAACCGCGCCTGCTGTACGCTAGTTTGTGCAAAAAAGTTCGTGAGACTGGCATGCTAGTGGACAACACTCATCGTCCCCGTCGTCGTACGGTGCGCACAGACGAGAATTCGGCTGCTGTAGCCGAGAGAGTGTGAGACTCACTCCACGAACATCAAATCGCCGTCGATCTCAACAGCTCAACATTTCACGCACTAGCCTGAGGAGAATTCTGCACAAAGATCTCGGATTATTCGCTTACAAGGTCCAATTGACTTAGCAATTGGAAGGCACACGACCATCCGATTCGATATCGCTTCGCAGTTTGGGTCTTAAAGCACCTTGAATTGGACAACGATTTTGGGCGAAAAATCATCTTTTCTGCGC